>CM036541.1:22687169-23287169 GCA_020745685.1 Tautogolabrus adspersus
AACGGTCTCGAGTGTTTTGCTACCCATGCATGGATGGACCAGTTCACACTGTGCTGCCTAATCCCTCCGAGGAGACTGTACAGATTTATACTCGCTTCTTGAAAAGGGACACTTTTTGACTGAAAATACTTGTATTTTTGCAAGGACATTGATCTTTTTATGTAAATAATGTACATCCATAATGGAAGACGTTAAAGTTATTTGTCTCGGCTGGTTACAGCTGCATCTGCTCCAATATGAAAATATCAAGCAGCAGGGACAGAAGTAATGTACGATATTATCTCCAAATATGCTCCTGTTTCTGTTCTTTGGGCCTGTGTTTGTGAAGTTTACTTTGTTTAACTCTGTGGAAGCAGCTTATCTGAGCAAGACAGTGAGGGAAGCAGATTCATTAAGCTCTGCACAATCAGTAAATCTTATCACCACATTCTCATCAAATGAAAGCTTGCAATATCCACGAGATGAGGGAGGGCTCCTAGTCCCAGATCGGTGTGTTCCATCACGCCTGCCGCTCAAAATCGTACATGTCACAACAATAACAAGAACGGAAAATGAGTGTATGTCCTAGAAAGGTATAAACAGACATCCCTCTTGTTTGGGAGACTTTTGAGTCTGTTTTGTGACTTTGGAATGAACTTCTTACAGTAGATGTTAAAAAAACGTAAAACACATGATACACACATTTTTCACTACGAGCTAAAACCTGCATATGGATTGTTATTGCAGCAGTGATCTCATATTTGACTTTTTACACCACTGTCAATCTGACTGTTTAACAATGCAATGACTTCTAAACTTGTGCATCATATTTGATTGTTGCTGGGAGCTGGATTTCTTGTACACTCTGGTTCCAAAAAAAGAGAGCTAAATTGAAATTTACTAAATAACTCCAGGGTTTCAAACTTTAGCTGTGATGCAGTAAAAAGTGCCAAATCTGTATCTGAATCCATTACTTTTAAGTACAAGATTTATTTTGTCTTCATTTACCATGATTAATTTAAAAGAGTTGTGCTCCTAGGCATGAAATATGTCTATGTTTTTGTTGTTTTTCATCGGACTGATCATTACAAAGGTTGTGTAGCCTTCATACAGGAAGCACTACAACACTAGTCTCGATTGATTCCTCTTTTTTGAGGTTCAAAGTACAACCTTGAATTCATTTGTTTATTCATTCTGGACTGTTCATCTGCCGAGACGACACCAGCATCACCACAGGGCATTCCCTGAGTTTACAGGGATGCAGAGGATCCTGCAGCCTGTTCTAGGTTTGCCCCCAAGGACTCGGCGGACAAAAAGGCTGCGGATTTGTTCATCTCCTCAGCTGCAAGGGACACAGAGATAGAGAAGACGTATCTGCTGTCAACAAGACTCAGCCTACGCACGGAGCTTTGGTCAGCTGCTGTCTCTTTGGGATAAGTACTGAAGTTCTTCTTCATCAAACTTTTCTTTTTAAGTGTTGTCAGCATCATATGTCAGAAAGACAAATTGACTAGAGGCCTCTCCATACTTCTTCCCTTCCAGTCCTGCGATCGAGCCTGAAGCATAAATAAACTCGCTCTCGTCATCAGGTGAACACTGTCTCTCTCTCTCTCTCTGCACCGAGCATCGGAGGAGTTTTCTTTCGTGCTTGTTATATATTTAACAAAGTTTCTGTTACTGTAAGTCCCAATAATCAACCTGTGAATATGATTGTGAACATATTTGCATGATGTATTTTTTTCCTCTTTTAAGATACTTGAACTATGTCTTCATTAGGGAAAAAAAATGACTTGTTAGAAATGTGAGCTGCAGAATATTTTCGGGGGTTTCTCAGAAGCTAGAAAACTCATCCATTACAAGTGACGTGATTATTCAGTGGGTTGTTTCTGTGTCTTTCATTTGATCTTGCAGAAGTTACCATGGTTTGCAGAATAAAGCAGAAACACAACATCGATACAGCGTGCCTTGTTGTTAAACTCATTTACAAATCATAAACAGCTTCTTTTTTTGCCATCATGATTTGTTAAAAATGTATTTTATTGGAATACAGCTCTGAGGTTTTTTTTTCTGATTTAGTCAATCAACAGACGTCTTGAAGGGAAGAACTTTGACTCCCCCTGAGCTGACTACAATTCTGTTACAAATTGGTAGTTTTGATCGACAGGTATTCTCACTTTGTTGAATTAGTTTCTTTTTCTGCCTCGTCTCTGACAAGTGTTGCATAGCATGCTAAAAGTTTTGGTGCAGATATTTGCATTATACAATGGGGGCCCAGCAGCAGGACAATGAGAAGTAGCCTGGAGTGATTCTAATGGGCTAGTTCCTTGACTCTCCCACTGTGCAACAAATTAATTACCCCGCTCTCCAGGAAATCAACACTCACACACACACTCACACACACAATGGAGGAAGATTTTCCCAGTCTGGGCAGCACCTTGAATGAAAAATGTCCCACAACAATAACCCACAGCAATATTGTGTTAGCCACAGTGTGAAATTGATGAGCATGTTTCCTTTCATTGAGTGCTACATTACGGTGCCTGGCTGCAGCGAATCATCCATTAGTGATTGTCACCGTTCAATTTGATTGTGCGCCGGCGAGCATCCCAGGGCAGTTAGAGAAAGGCCTTGGTGTTAATTCAGACTGAGAGCAGCAGCGAGAATAAGACTCTCGGGGCGTTGATGGCTGCTGGAGTGATGAAGATTGGTGTGTGATATGAAGCTGTTGAAGTGGCAAAGAAAATGCAAAACAGAAGAACAAGGGCATTGTTGCTGCAGATTTGTGTTTGAAGACTTGTTTCAGCCAATCAACTGTACTGTGCATTCCTGTCATCCGACCTTGCTGTCTGTCATATTAATCCGAAAAGCTTTTATGCCCGTCTGCATGTGTGGACCATGGTCAAGGCAATTTTTTGTTAGGTTGTCTGTCTGTCCAATTCTCAATTGTGAAATCTGAATCTTTTGATTGAATTTCGTATAGCAAAAACATAAACATCACTCAAGATCGCTGGTTGGAATTTGTTGGACAGAGGTTAAACATAAAGGTTGCAGTGATCCCTCAAAACACCTTTTTTGGCTATTACCCAAGAATTAAGGAAATAGAAATAGTCATTGGGACAAAACAAGATCAGGGTGTTTAAAATAGTTTGATGCTATCTGTACTGTCCTGTTAATGTGAACACTCTGGTCTTGATGGATTGTCTCAAAACGATCCCAAACTCTGCCCTAAATCCGGAGCACTGGACCCTCATAGACTCTACTGACTTCAGACGGGCAGTGTTTGAGTCCATGAGGGCTTGAGATGGTATTAAAAATGAGAAACGGGCCAAACTATCATCGGACCTCCAGTATATATTTATATTTCTTACATTACAGTGTGTACAGAAAAATGGCAAAAACAGTAACTATATGAGTTTTTTAAACTACGTATGTTCCTTATAGAAAAACTAATTTGCAATTTTTCTGTCACATCCATGCTGACTATTTTTTTTTCTAACTTTGTTGAGTACTGCTCCTAAATACAAATATTTGTTTAAATTCAGCAGGGGCTGGAAAATCACTTCTATCAAATCACCATATTCACCAGGAACTCTGGGTAAGTCCCATAGTAAAGTCTGCAGAAATGTGTACTCAAAGTGTGTAATTCAGCGTTGTCAAGTCTGCATCAGAGCCCATTGGATTTGACAGTGGGACAGCTCTGAGCACTCGCACAGAGTAGGAACGCACTGTCAGTCCTTAGACTGTGGAGATTTGAGATTTGGTTCAGGCATCAGATTCATTTGATTATAACTTGAAGGTGAAGTTCATGTTCACTATCGCTATCAGTCTGATTTACTCATCAGCAAAAATACTCTTTCAAAAGTGAAGACGGCATGTTTGTCCACAGATCTTTAGGAGGAACTTTAAGTTTCTGTCAATCTTGGCGACTCATGTGGACGAGGCGGTCCCTATTACCTATTTGCTGATTTTGTCCTGTACATGAATAAAAAGTGTTTTAACGACAACAAAAATCTCATCCTGTTGTTTTAACAGCCAAAAGTATCACTCATTATCATGAATCTTTGCTTTGGAAAAAGTATAAATGAGGCTGTTTCTTGAATGCGCTGTGATGCACTATGCTGACACCTACCCTGTGTCAGTGGTTACAGGCATTAAATATAAGATTTAAGAAATACTCCCTCTTGTTGCTAGGTCTTGTCATTTGCTTTTATAGGCCATAAAGAGGCGTTATCAGTCATTACAGTCTGTTTCATAACTGATTAAAGACTCCTCATAGTGGCTTTAAATATATGGGCTTCATGGACATAGGTTATGAAATGTAACTTGACTATAAGCAGAGGCAGACAGCTGTGGGGCGAAACAAATTCTCTAGTTCATTTCAGATGTAAAGAGAGAAACGTAGCTGTCCTGACACCTGTACTTCTTCATAACAAAATCATCTGTTCCACTCATCATTTGACAACAGCCTCAGTAATTGTTCCAATTAAATCCATATCTGGCAACTTGAGTGATCAAGTGATAGAGTGAAATGAGCTCAGTGTGAGTGTCAGATGGGAATCTTCACATGGGTGTTATCACACTTGTGCCCATTAAAGCCATCTTCAGAGCCTCTGTGGAATCATTAAGGGGCTCTGCTGGGACTGATACAGTGGCTGCTACAAGGATCCTGTGTGTGTAAGATCAGACTGTGGATACGGTACGAGAACAAAGCTCCATGAACCCGTTCGTCCTCAGGTTTATGTCATGACCACTCGGACACTTCTCATACAAAGACAGCGTAATAAGTCCGCCTTCACATTTGTTTTAGTGTCATTCATATGAAATGATCGTATTCTTTCCAGACTGTACACACACACTGTATGAAAGGAACATGCATAACAAATTCCATATAAAAATACATTTATTTTGAACAATTTTAAAATGGCAATTTGTTCACAGTAAGAAATATGATTCAAAACAAGACAATTTGTAGATAATCAACAAAAGGAACAGTATCATAGATCATGCACAACTTTTGGCAATTGCACGGCTAGACTAACAGACGAGGTGTTTGCTTATTTGTTTAATGTGTCAAGTAAACTTTAAAACCTTTAATGGTATATATATATACAATACTCGCTCACCCTAATATAGTATCAGTCTTTAATCAGAGATAATTAGGGCATGCTACTGTAAAAAAAACAATCAAATAGAAACAGCTTATTGTGAGATGTTAGGTCATGAAAACATATTACTGCTTGTGCAATAGGTTGACTTTACAGCAAAGTGGAATGAAACTACTGTATAGATTTACATTCCATCGTAGTCTATGTACAAGTCGTCAATGTTTCCACTTCTAAGGCCAGACTCTCCTGTCCTTATTTCACATAGTTCACCTCCTCTGAGAAACAGTCATTGAAAGCACCATGTTATCATACAGAGTAACTTCATGTGACTTCCTAATAAGCATTCACAACAGTCAAATGTTGACAGTTTTATGTATTTATATATATTCATTACTGTATATTTACAACTCTGTGACCTCTAGTTTGAGGGCGGTACATGTTTGGGTTATTTAAGAGGGTAATAAGAAAGTGTTTTCACTTAACATAGCCAAATAATACCTGACATAAATGATCTCTTATCTACATTTCTGCCTTCAAACAAACACCTTTGTTTTTCTGGTTTTATAATCTTTTCAGGATGTAAAGAAAATTCACGAATTAGAATAAACTGAAACAAAATAGAAGATTACTGTCGCCTGATTATGAACTCATAATTCATACAGGATACAGCACTCTGCTGCTGGACGTCCAGTAGTGTGGAACTGGATTCAATCGGTCATTGGCCTCTGCTCCGTTAAGAAAACAAAACACTTACAACGTATCTGACCACACTTTAATTGTAAGACCAACAGGTCCATGGTGAAAGATGAGCTGAAGTAACTTACAAACGTATGAGCTAGCTGTTAAGATTGGAGACACGTCGTTGGAAACTAAATGACAGTCGAGCTATTGTGTCAATCAATCCTGAATTCAATCAAACTTCAAATGACAACCCTATAAAGTAAAACCCATCTTATCTTACACGTATACTGAATCATGATTTATTCATGCCTTTCTCATTTAAATCCGGCCCTGTATTAAGAATTGACACAATCTGTCTTTTTTACAGATTTTTTTTCCTCTTCTGACAAAATCCCTGCTGAAGAAAATGAAAGTTTAGCCTTATTCACATACGCACCAAACTGAAAAGTTCCTGAATATTCGGGTGAGCCACATGTGTTAACGCAAAAAGCCTCCAGACATTTTTTTATGTTTGGAGTTAGCGTTATCTCTGTGCATGCAATGAAACTGCTTCAATGTCCCCTGTGGTCTAAATGAAGATGAGGGGACTGTTTTACCAGAATCCCACTGTGACGTCACAAGGAGAGCAAATTTGAAATGAAGCATATTTCTCTGTGTAAGACTTATGCAGACCACAAACAAAGGACTGGATGGGTTTATTTCACATTTTGTGGGCCGGTAGACACTCAGGTTACCCAAATATATGTTCAAAAACACTGTAAAAGTGGATTATTCATAATATGTACCCTTTAAGACAAAACATTTTATCACAGCAATTGTCTCTTTTGCTTCGTCCGCCATTTCCATGTTCTTTTTATGTCATGTCCTGCCTCCTGAGTCATCAGCCCCTACCATCTGACAGGGATAGCCTCCATCTGTGATTTCAGGAGCAGTTGGCCTGAAATTAGTTACCATTTTTCAGGGGTGCATATGTGAAAATGGCTATACGGTCACAAGAGAGGAAGTTTTTGGTTTTTTAATCACTCTGAATATTCATGAAATACTTAGGAAAACATTTTTCCCGTGTTGTAGAGCTATGAAGCTAACATCATGCTTTTAGTGGAAATGTTTCATTGAGTACATATTCACCAATGTCTTCATTTCTCCGCCCTCAAACTAGAGGCCCTTGAGTCCGGCTTGGTTTGGCTGATCTTCATCAAGTATCGTGAAGTACATACTTTTTCTATCCATGTGAGTTAAAAACCTGACTGAACAATAGCAGCTATATGTGTGGAAAAAACAAAAAAAAAACAATGCTAACAAAGCAAACAAATTCAGCACAATTGTAACACAACAATCTGTACTTACTGAGTGACAGAGCGCATGTCTTAGACATTTGTACAGTTTGGAAACTCCCTCGTAACAATTCTCTCCATGTTTCTTCCAATTCCTCCTGAAAGCATAAAAGCAAGACAAAAAAAAAAAAAGATTTAATACAACAACATCACCGAGCTGCTTTGCATATAACAAGCAGCCGTTTGGATACAACAGAACGCTGATTTGGAATCATTGGTATTTTGAATTGATCTACATGTAAATGATCTCATTGTGAACTTTTAAATGTTTTAAACATCAGCCAAACAACTTCAAGTTCACTCTATATGTCTCCAGTCTGTATACTTGAAGATCAATGGTTTGTAGGACTTTTAACGCTTCATTATAAAGTCATCTCCAATGCTTTCTGGTTGAAAAGCCCCCTGTTGTCTCAAAGGAGCACGACCGATCCACGCAGGGCTGAGCTGGTGATGGAGGGCTGATAAAATGGGATCACTGTGACAAGTGGGGTCGTTCAGATTGTGCAGACTGGCTTCTTCAAAGGTGCCACTTTTGTCTTTTTTTAATCTGTCGTCTGTCAGTAGTTTAAATGCAGTGATTTATGTCAAACTGTGTGACACTAATTCCACGTTCCTTTATTAAACCAATAACCTTGTGGTAGATTCATTGAGGTACAGTTTTCGAGAAGAAGAAAAAAAAATGTTATGTATAGAATATTTTAAAACTAAAACCTGTGACAATTTGCACAGTAAAATACAAGATACAGATTAAAGCTGAGAGCCGAGAGCCGAGAGGTTACAATCTAAGATTTGAATGAATCATCATTCTCATCAGTAGTTTTTGTATTCCACCATGACAGTCAGGATCATCTTGAGTTTAAAAAGCTGTGTGTAGCAGGAAAAGGACCTGACCAGAATTTATCTACTCGCAAAAAAATACAAATCTGACCTTAAGTTAAAGTCACTTTCACTCCTGCTCTCAAACTTCAAATTAAAAACAAGTAACCAAACTTATTTCTACTAATAAATACTTTAAAAGTCAAGAATGCTCAAGCGATCGATCAGTGGTTGAAATAGAGATGAGCACACATTTGACTTGAATTAGCCGAGGTGTGGCCCAGCAGACAGCTAGCAGCAAACAACTGTCAATAAATGTAGCAGTACACTTTATAATGAATAACTTTTCTACTTAATTTACTTCCACCTTGTAAGTGATAAAAAATGTACCTCATTTTGTCAAGAATAGAGAACATTTCTTATAGTATAAGAAAAAAAATAGCTGTTTAACTCAGGGTCTAAGCAGATTTCAGCCATCTTTAAGTGGCCATTTAAGGAAATGCACCTTTAAATCATCAGTGGCTTCAATTAGAATCCCCAGAGACTGACTCTTGAGTTGAACGTATAAGGACTTTAGAGATATGAACAAAGGTGAGCATGTAGGTAAATCCTTGTCCCTGATTGGCTATTTCATGTTGTTAAGTGCAATAAATGCAATCTTGCATTTCGGGTGAGATTACTTGAAAGCATCTCTTAAATGTTTCAGTCTTAGAAGGAGAAAGTTGCTGTATTAATGTGTTTTATTCTTCACACTCAGCTAAGACATCTTTTTACCCCTCAATGGGCTCTGTAGAGCATCTTAAATGTTCTTCTCTGAGGCATGATGAGTGGATTCAGGCTCAGCCCTCAATGTGCTTACAGCTGACATCAAACCGAGTTAGTTTCTAAAAGTTGTATTCTCCTTCACAGGGGTGGTCTGAGAGACTGACTTGTGTCTTTCATTCTGTATCACTCACATTGACAAACACTAATGTGTAGTGAATAATATGGCAGAGTCCTGGACATATTGTACAGGTTAATAAATTCTTAATTCAAATTATCTGCAAGCATCTACCAATAATAAAGTATGTGCAAATGGGAACTGTCATTCTAATCCTTCATTACAAATTAATATTCAAATAAATCCATTTATGGTCTTCAGTTAGATTTACTTTACTTTTTAAATTCTGCTTTCGATGTTCTATTGGCTTCAACCTTTTTATACATTCTGCCTGTGATTTGCATTTCAGAGCTCCCGCTGCACTGTTCAAACTATCAATGACTATCAGACTTCTTTCCTAGAGCTTCTAAAGCCATTAGACTAGAATGAGATCACATAAAATCACTGTACCCAGACATTAATTAAATTAAAAGTGTTTAATGTTTCTGCCTCTGGTAAGGGGTTTGTTTCAAACTGTCTGGAACAAGACCCCTACAGGCTTTGGAGATGTGTCTAACCTTTGTCAAATATATTTCAGAGGAAAATTCTGTGCAAAGGTAATACAAATTAATCTACAAGTCAGATTATTTAGTATTTAATATTGGGCGTAACAATGAAATATAAGATTGCTTTGTATTCAAGCCAAAATCAGATTGCGTGACAATACACACTGAGCCTGTGTAATAATGGAATCATTAAACAGCAGGTTGTAAATTTATTTAATCAAACCTCAAATCAAAGGTTCCTATCCTGCTCTGCCCTTTGGTAAATGAACCATTTCCAAAGAAACCAGAAAGGATTTAATTTGTTTCAGAACAGAACCGACTCTGAAAAAGGTGAAAACAGCTGAGAAATGAAGAATAGCCCAAAGTGCTGAGTGACCAGAAAAAAGGCCTGCAGCCCACATGTCTGTGTCGGGAGCACCGCAATGCTACTCCTGTCAAGTAAACCACGCTGTCCTCAGGGACTGATAGTTCTCATCGAGAAGACATCACAGTGAATGTCAGCCGAAGCCATCAAAAAGTTAACCTGACATTTTTATTTCTGGTTACCTGCTGTAGTTGTGTCTGTGGTGTGTAATTTGCACACAAAAAAAAAACATGACACTTTTATACTTCAACTCACAGGAGCATCTTTCATTGAGGAGACTTCATTTAAAAAACACTGGAGCAATGTTGTTATTCTGTCAGCTCTAAATACAGCTCCATGTATTCAAAACAGATGCTTAGTGATGACTTTTAAGGCAGTAAAAAGTTCATTAGTCTCCCTCACAGTGACAGGCATCCTTTAAATACTGTATCATGTGCCTGAGAAGTAAAAAGATATTTATTTAATGTATTCTTTACATAATGATATCAAAGCTGGCATGCACTGTAGATGAGGGGAAACCAAACTTCCCTGTTGCTATACTTGTTCACATAAAAATGACATTACATTACTGTTGTAAATCTTAAATACGTAGGCAGACGTACCTCGGCTCCGGGCCTCAAGCTCCTTCTCCATGAGCTCTTTTGGAGAGGGAAACTCACTGAGCTTGACCTTTGTCATCGTGTCGTTCTGACCCACCGTACTGATCACTTCCGGATCCTTCTCCTGACTGTCCTCAGTCTGAACGTGGATCCAGGGTATTTTTCTTTTCACGAGGAGAGAGCAGAGAAGCAGTGTGAGGTTTTCTCCAATAAATAAGAACAATATCGAATTACAGTGAAGTCCATTCACTTTACTCTCCTATCAAAGTGAGCGTACCTTTTAAACTTGTAGATGAAGAATGCTGCTAAACCAACAAACACCACAGTGAGCAGCAGCAACATGGCAGACCCACTGTGGATGGCATTCGAATCCACAAGTGGTGCTGAAAAGTAAACGTATCACATGAGTGTCACATTTTCAGGTAAGATAAATGTGTTAAACAACTTTTCCCCCTCTGAACCATGTCTTATTTCAAGGAGATTACTTTCATTGCCCCGTGTCATGTAACAACAGCAGGTACAGTTTGAAGAGCTGCTTTCTGCTTGTGATCCCCTCAGGGTGTTAAAAGAAACCTTTAGGAGGTCTGCTGCCTCTCCCTGGGGTTCGTCATGCAGGTAGCTTATGCATAGTCATGGCTTTCTAAATGCTGAGATGCAATATTCAAAGTATTTCTCCTTGTCGGCCATCTTTCTCTCCTTCAGAGAGAAGCCTATGAAGTCTGTGACCTTTTTGGATCATTTTAAAGGCAACCCAGACCTTTGTATGCAGACACAAATGAAGACAGATCCGCTGGTGGATGAAAAGGGTAAAGCCACGCGGGGCTGATCGACACGTTTTTGCGATATGCTAATGACCCGGTGACCCTGCCGATAACCTCAGCGCATACCAAATGACTTCTTTGTCAATCATTTCATTGATCGAACGATTTCAAAGAGAAGTACTGTCTCACAGCCTCAGGTGCAAAAGTGATTCACTGTGAAAGATATTTAAATCCTGTGATATTCTTTATCACACAGATCTCGCTCAGGGAATGCTGTTGTCTTTGTCTTCTTCAGAGTTAGACTAAAACTCAATGTCAAAACGTCCCACCAAATACACGTGGCTTATCAGCAAGCAGAACAAATGCTCTTTTGATGTGTTGACACACTTGACTAAAATGGCATGAAAAGAAGACTAACAGCAGTGTTTTCACTCACCTGGAAAAGGTTTTAAATGTAATAACTTTGGTAACTGTAAATGTAATGAGCTGAGGTTTCAAACAAACTTACCTAAAGTTTGCTGAGTCATGTACACAACAATGTGAGTATCAGCCTTTAGCTCGAACTGGATCAGGCCTTGGTTCAGGGCGGTGACAAAAATATGAGATATCTGTTTTAGGAATGTAAAAAAACACACATTAACACAACGCTTATACAAAATACAAAAAATACAAGAGTTCAATATCATTATGACCAAATCATGTAATGGACTGGCGTTTACAAACTTCACTTTCTCGACAACAAAAAGAAACTTTGTTACAGATTTCTTTTTTTTGTTCTTTTGTACGTTTTTACTTTTTCTAACCCCTCAACCTTCCCTGACATCCTTTGTCCAGGTCACAAACACACACAATGTTTTTATTTTGATTATCATTGCATGGTTGTGTAGATGTAAAACAAACAGCTTTTTCAGCCACAAACCTTCTTGAGGGAGTATTTTTTTAATTCACATAACTAACTCATTGTTTCTACATATCATGTTTCTTACCGTCTCTAGAGCATCCTCATTGCTCCTCTTGTGCTCACTTGATGCATGTTCATCAGGGAGGATAAAGAGCTCTGCTGAACTTGGGAGACCCGGGTACAAAGACACCAGCAGCTGATCTTCAGGGACTCCTGACACCTGGAACAACAAGAGAACACAACAGGCAGGTGTAGCTCCATAATGGTTAAACTTTTGATAATAATGTCAAAACTTCTGATCTGACTTTGTCCCAAGGCAAACATTTTGACACCAATTTCAATTAAATTCACAGGCGGTGTCGGGTTACTGTCAACATAGCTTAACAAAAAAAAAAATCTCTCACATTGACCATAAAACATGAGTTCAGGTTGAGTATTGCACACAGGTATGAAATAGTAATGACACTGAGAGCCCCAGGGTGCTGATGGTTCCAAGAAAGATCTCAGAGACTTGATGTACCTGTGACAAAGCTGTCCGTACCACACGCCCTATGTCCTCCCTCCACTCAGGGATGTCAGGATTGTGCTCGTCAAGAGCTGGCGAGAATGACAACAACAGCGACCTGAAGAACTCTGGGAAAAAAAAAAGTGAAGTGAAGTCTGTTAGAGTATGAGTGCTACTTCTGGTTTCGTTTGTGATTAATCAGATGTGTGGTTTTGTCTTTTTTCATTTGGCAACATACGCCTTGAAGTTAATTGCTCTTCGAGATTTTGTGTTCGCCTACCGTGACATTTTATTCATTAAATAAGTCCACGTCGACATCAACATGGTGCTTCTTGCAGAGTGGACTGAGAGGCATCATACTTTCCCAGAGATAGCGTATTGCATATTCATGTAACGTGCATGGTACCAATTAAAGTGCTTTGAAGAATGTCTACCCCACTCACCTTTCACAGTTATAACTTTGGAATCCTGTATGATGGTGCTCCCAGAAGCAACCTGGACCGTGACCTTGTTTTTTCCCTCTTTCTGAAACGTGTATGAGATGCTTCCGTCCAAGGTTATAATGGGCTGGATTTCAAAAGGAAAAAAACAAAGAATTTCCCAATGAAAAAACCTGTGTCCTCTCTGCTGGATATAGAATACTCTGTACATGCAGCCCTTGACATACTGTATAATGAGGTGTTGCTGCTGTGAAAACAATCAACATGATAAATAAATATGGTCCGCCTAGCTAGCTGGATTCCCCTAGAATGACACTGGGCAGCCACGTGCAGTCACATTTTACATAAAATGTGTGAAAGCTCTGTGGATTTACACTTTGCAAACATCAACACAAGGACATGAAGAGAGGGGAAGGAGAATGGAAAAAAGACTGCAGTAAACAGGACAAAAAAAAGGGAGAGTGGGAGGAAAAGCTTCTCACCTCGGAGCTGTTGTCAAACCACCAGAAGAAGGTCAATATTCTGGTGTGGCTCGGCCAAACCACTGCAGTTAGATTCGCCTCCTTCCCACTGATGGCCACGATAGGAGCGGAGAGATATACACGCTCCACCGGACCTGAGGCAGCAACACATGCACCGTAACACATCTTCACATTTATATGCAAACATGTGTGCATACATACATAATGCAACCACACGCACATATGCACTGAACACAAAGTATTATTGTTATCGCAGCTGATGTAGATTTAGCTTCAGGTGTGTGTTTTTGCATTTTCCAAGGCATAAAGGTAATACAAGCATGACTAAAATGAAATTCAGCAGAGTGGGGACGTGACTATCCATGAAAGAAAAGAGGTTCATGCTATGAGCACTGCCGCAGGAATGAGTAATGATGTTTCTTATTCACATACTGGTGATGTGTAAAAACAGCGTGCTGCTGTCAGATCCCTGGCTGTTTTCCGCAGAAGCTGTCACACGGTAAATCCCAGTTGTTCTGTAGATGTGCTTGATGCCATCATCGGTCCTGCTCAGGTTAGAGTATGTGATCTTGATGCCGTCCCCGAAGTCTAGCTGGATGCTGGTCCTCAGCGAGTCTCCCTGGGGACACACCGGAAAACATGGCCTCTGTCAACACGGCTTAAGTCAGGATACTTCAATTACACCACATAGGAGTGATGTAAGCACCGGCCACTGCCAAAGTGCTCGACTGAGATGTCCTTTAAGAGGTGTCACAAGCATTTCGTTGGTGAATATGAATGGAAGGAGACAGAAATTCAACAGAGAAAAGAGGAGGAAAAGTAAAAGGAGAGCAATGAAGTCTTGAAAGTCTCCCAAAGTACAAATCTGTTTGTAATCTGGTGATCTTTCTACGGATAAAATCATTAATAACATACCAACATATTCCATGAATGAATTGATGTGTTTTTCACACTTATTAAAAGAAGATACATACGTTCTCAGTAACCCCATGTGGGATCTGGTGATGCCGATAGCTTTGGTTTTATTCACCCATGCTTTTAGAAGACTGTTAGATTTCTGCTGCTGCAACACTAGCTGCATAGATCAATAATGCTTCATTTGTGTAGCTGATAATATATTTTATTAAACATTAAAAAGACTCAATAACAACTTGTCTTTCCACAGAAAGTTTCCCAGTGATCCATACAGCACCCTGTTTAAAGTTAGACTGAGATCATCAGCAGGAACGATGAACAATGAAAAATGTTGAAAGATGAAACGTTAAAAGATGAATCCAGAGAGTGAAATTCATCAGATAAAAAGTCGGGTTATTTCTGTTCTGCTCCCTGGAGGAAGAAATCTGAGAAATACCTCAAAACCTGAGCAATTAAAAACTAAGTAATAGATCCTTCTGCCAATGATCAAGGGATGACAATGATCATTCCGAGTTGGGTCAATTTCACAACTTCACAACATTCATGGTTCTCCGAGGATGTACCTCAATGACTCTGGGCCAGTTCCTCTCAGGCCACAGTGTAATGTATCTTGACAAATATTTAACAGATATCCATGAAATTAGATAGAAACATTGAAGGGGCTCTGAGGAGGAATCCTAAGAAATATTCAAAGTAGTGTCCATAACTGATTCTCATGATTTATAACTTTAAAATTATATAACGCCACATTTTCTTCATTAGAATTTCTCAAAATGTGTTAGTACTTAAAATCTGCCCAGAGGATGAATAAATGTGACTTTTAATCTCTTAACTTTGAGATGGATATCTTATTTGCTAGACAAAATGGATTTCCCCTTATTAACAATCCTCTGTGTCATGATTTGGTCTTGTTTTAGTTTTGATTTCTTATCTTGTTTTAGTTTTAAATTCTTCCCTAGTGTTGCTTGTTTGGTTTAGTTTGGTCTTTAGTGTTTTATTTTGTAATTTCTTATTCTTGTTTCTCTGTGTTCTGTGGTTCTTGATTTACTTTGTATTTGTCCTCAGTGTTCTTGTCTTGTATTAATTCCTGTCTGTTTGTTTCCCTCCAGTGTTGATTGCCCTCATTGTGTTCACCTGTGTCGTTAGTCTCACCTGTGTCTGATTACCCCCTGTCTATTTAGTCTCTGTGTTTCTTCCCCTCTGTGTCAGTTCATTGTTTTATGTCAGTGTCAGTAGTCTTTGTCGGTCGTCTCCCTGTGCTCCTGTGGTTAACCTAATTTTCTCCTTGTGGATTTTTGTTGGACTTTTTGATTTGTAAGTTTTTGTTTGCCTTTTTGTTTAATTAAATTATTTTTCATTGCTCTGCAATTGGGTCCAGTTCCCTGTGTTCCTCTACCGTGACACCTCTGACTTTCATTAAGCGCCACCCTTGATTAAAAAAACATGTTTTCTTATATTCTACAATATTTTGTATAACCAATCACCTGATGAATTGACTTTTATCTTCCTCAACTGTACTTAATGTATATTATCACATGTGAGCATGCTAGCAAGCTCTTCCAATACAGTGAGCATGGTATGCCTGCTAAATATCCGCATATTCACTTAGTCATTGTGAACAGTTAAACATGTTGTGGTTGTTAGTGGGTTGTTTTTTTTAGCATATAGCTTGCTGATGCTAACAGAGTCTACCTTTGCAGTGCTTTGGTTGAACCAGCCATTTCAAACAATTGCCAACACAATTTCCGCACCAACACTGCAGTGACCTTTAGTTGAAATGACTCACATCATCGAGGTAAACCATGAAGGTGACGTTGCTTGCAACACTTGCACTGAGCTCTCCCAGACTGGTGGAGAGCCGGAGGCCTCGAGGGGGTCTGGGACGACACGCCTGCCTCCTGGGTGAGTACACGTTCTTCCCGCCCTCCTTACAGTTATTGGATAACACCTTCCGATACCTTGGAAGCACACATTTGTAGAAAAATAAGAGTGTCTTGTTATTGTTTTTTATTACTACTGGGATAAAGCATTGAGCGACACACTCATTTTCATGGTTAACAACTATGCGTCTCGTACTTCGTGATTTTGTAAAGATAGATACGGTCTGTAGCTTTGAAATGTGTCTGTCAGTAAAACATTACAAAGAGAAAGCAAAATACATTTTCCCTAAGATGTCAAGCTTTATAAAATGTTTCTGTTACTGTTTTTTGAGGTAAAGAGGAGATTATATGTCTCAGGTTGCACCTATTTGGGGACACCTGAGATTGCTTAATAGTCACTCTGTATCCATAGTGTATAGTGTAGAATATGAATGTATCTGTGAGTTTATTATCATAATTGTTGTGCATAGTCAAGCTCACTTAGCATTTTAGTGTATTATGGAATTGGGACACAGTCAAGGTTACTTTTTTTCAGCTCGGTCTCTTTTTCCTGAACCACTGAGGAAGTGAATGCCTATTTTCTTTTTCTTTTTTTTTGCTCTACATAATATGACAAACAAGTTGGACTGGAATAATATTGTTTTTGCGATGGATTGAACATTGAGGGCCACTTACCCAGTGCTGTTAAGAAAGCTTTGGCTGGAGCTGCAGCTTTTAGCTGCCCCATTTGGATTAAACCAAAAAGCAGGGGAACACTTCCCATCCACCTGGCGTTCCCACCCGTAATCACTGCCAAAAAACACACAACACTTCATAAAATAATAAACAGTGCTACTCAAATAATTTGGCATCTACAAGCTTTTGTTGTGGGGCACATTCTGAGCTTCATGGCATATTGTAAGACCATAACTAGAGACATGATTGCCAGACAAGCAGGATCAAAGAGAATTCCAGACAGATGGATAAAAGATATTCAAAATTCATTTAGTGATTCATTATTAATTGAATTCTAATAAGTCACTTGACATTATGCTAATTACAGTGGCTCGATGAAAAGTTTCTCACTCCCATCTACAATTTAAAAACTATAATTAGAACTGATGAATACAGGCACATTAGTTATCAAGTAAATATGCAGTGTGAGATGGATATTAAGGCGGATGAAGTTTAGCAAACTGATACTTCTGTTTTTGATGACAAATGTCTACAAGCAGCTGTGATGAGGAACAATTTAATTAGACGATGAAAGAAGAGAAGCTGTTTGGATACGACATAATATAAGAATTTAAGGATCAGTGAGGATAATAGTCTGAGTTACAGTTTAATCTCAGCTGGGAAACCTGAGAGAGGAAGTCATTACCATTCAAAATCATAGGATGTGCAGAGGCAGGGCTCTGAGGAGTAGATCCTTGAATAGTCCTGGGCCAGCATGCAACGGTTCCCTGGCCTTCGCTTCATATAGATCTGCTTCTCGCCCATCACACACAGCTCTCCCTATCAAACAGAGAAACATGTAATCTATTTTTACCCCCAAGATGGAGAAAAACTGTAAAGTAAAGAGAGACAAGGAGGTATTTGTTGATGGATTCAGCATTCCTACAGTGTTTACAGTGACAACAGGCAAACGTGCATCTCTTGAAGTTGACAATAAATCAATAATGTTTAATATTCCTGTTACCTTGTTGTGCAGGTGCCATGTCTGGTAATCTCCATCCATGCATCTCCTGCTAAAGAGACCCTTGTAGTCGATCTTGATCAGCTGCCACTCTGAGCGATGGCTGAAGTGTCCAAAGAAACTGGAAGCAATTCAACAAAATGCAAATGTACGATGACGAGATACAAATGTCATTTGTGTGAACAGACAAGAATATATTCTCTTGACAAAATGCGCTGTATCATTAAAAAATAATTTCATATTAAAAGCCTGGTATTTCTTATATCCTTGCTGGTCTATACTAGGGCTGGGTCATGATTTCACGACACTTCAAAGATTTCATTTTTGGGCTTTTTGGGCCTTTATTGGAGCGATAGGACAGTGGATAGAGACAGAAATCAGGGAGAGAGAGAGTGTGGAATGACATGGGGGAAAGGAGCCACAGGTCAGATTTGAACGTGGGTGGCCCGCTTGGAGGACTACAGCTTCCGAACATGGGACAGGCACACTAACCACTGTGCCACCAGCACCCGGATTTCATGACACTTTAAACTAATCTTAAAAATATGGATTTTTTCCAACTATTTTTACCAGCACCTGGTTGTAATGTAGTACTACCGACGGAAGGGAGCTGTAGTGCATCTGAAAGCTGTTTGCTAACTGCCATTAAATAACAAAAGAAGAAGTTATCAGGAGACACAACTGGAGACTGCATAGATGCAAAGAAACTAATTTAGTATCTCTCTCTGGGGCAGCAGTAGCTCAGTCTATGGTGACTTGGGGTGGGAACAGTAGGGTTGCAGGTTCGATTCCCTGTGTGGTCTGGTAGCTGGAGAGGTGCCAGTTCACTTCCTGAGCACTGCAGAGGTTTCCTTAAACAAGGCACAGAACCAGCCAGCTCAGGAGTGCTCACAGTGGGCAGCCCACTCAGTCTGACATCTCTCCATTAGTGCCTGTTTATGCCTGTGTGTGTATTTCAGTCTATGTGTGTGTCGCACTTCCCAATAACAGAGGGTAAAATTGGATTTCCCCTAGCAGGATTAATAAGTATATCTAAACTTAAGTAACAATCTATTTTACTTAACCGTAAGCAAAAGGGATCATTTGATAAGTTAAAATGATTGAGATGCCCTTTTTGGCCCATTCATGGCAATTTCCATTATGTGTTAGCATTATGCTAACAAACTAATACGTATGTACAACCTCGTCCATCCACTAGAAAAGTAATCACTGGAAACAATTAGAATTATTACCAGTGACATTGAAAAAGTAATTTGACTTGAAATGCACATCCCTATATACTCGTTTCTGCTTACGTGATTATGTGATTGTCAGATTCTGGCTCCATTAAAACTCCATCCACATACAGAGGAGCCAGGGAGAAACTGTGCCGGTCCCATTTCTTTCCTTCGTCTAGACTGATCCTGAGTAAAAACAAACAACAGCTGTCAGTGCACAAACATCTGTCTGTCTGTGTGTCTGTCTGCATTCAGTCATGTTTATCTGTCTGTAGTGGCCAAATATATAGCTTTCACTGTGCATACAACATCAAACATTACCAGCACACAGGCTGAGCAGTGAAAAAGCAATGCACAAAGCAATATGATAAAAGATTTCGGGTCATTTAGCTTTTGCCAGAGGTGAAAAATGGAGCTTCTGGACTCTCTTCAAAGTGAAAAATTATCTTGACACCGGGCTGAACAATAGAACAAATGCTTCCCAGTGCAGGTAAATTTTTGAAAGTGACAAAACAACAGACAAGAGAGATATGACTCTGACTGTGACATTACAAATAGATTTGGGGGGGGTTTCAAATCACCTTGCTCAGAGCTTAATCACTTCTGACAGGGCTGCAGTGAGCAGGGACATCAAAGTGGATGGTGTTACAAAGCTTCAACAATATAAGGGACTTATGAGGGCATTCTCAGCCTCATATTTCCACCCTGCTCTACTTTTCATTTACATAAAAGCACTCAAACCATCATATCCATCCACAAGTACACAGCCGTTGTTCTGATGGAAATTATCCTGACAGTTCTGAAGCTGCAGTCCTGATACAACAATCAGGCAAACTTTGCCCATCAGCGTGTCAAAACATTACATGTAATCATAAGCTCCATCAAACCCAGGGAAAATAAAATGATACCCAGGTAATTTCCCACTACAGAACAACTCCAACACCTACAGCTTCTGCCTACAGTAATAATGACATCAGCTGTTATTGAACAGTAGCTACACCTACCACAAGTGTCGAATGGGCGTCGCTGCATGTAACACTGCCAGCAAAGCTCCGCCATTATCCAGGAACCAAACGTTGTGCTCTTCATCAAATATCTGCAATAGCCACAGGTAACAGAAGAACACACATTCTTTGCTCAAGTGGAAGTACAGATACATGTGTGAAATAAGACTCTGGTAAAAGTAGGAGAAATGATTCCACTTCTTCCCTGGATTAAAAGTGAAAAATGACAGGTACTGAAATGTACTCACTTTGAAAGAGTTAAAGAAGTCTGTAAGAGGATATTGCTTTTGGCTGTTTCCGTGCAAAGCTAACCAAACCTTGTGTTGTTTTGAAAGAGTATTAAACTAGAATCATTCTAACTAAATTAAACTCCAAAATATATCCCTAAAATATATAAACTATCTGCTCTAACAATGTTGGTCATGTTTGCTGGTTCACTTCTGTCAGAGCTGCTACAAGGTTGTCATGTTGTGTTCATCATGTTACGTCTGTCTGAAAACCGATAGGCTCGTATTTCTACATGTTACTGTCTTATCCATTTAGTTAAGAAACTGCCTTAATGCTGCAAGACATCAAGGCAGTCAAGTGTGATTATAAATGTAATAATATATTTTAACAGTTTTGATAGTTGTGATAGGGTAAGGAGTTGGGACATTTGTGTTAAAAAAATAGGAGGTTAAAGTCGTAAAGTAATGAAACCTGAAAACTTTACTGAAGAGCAGAAACAAATATGGCTGAAAATTACTCATGTTTGCACGACAGCATATTTTTTAATTTGACAACGCCATCTTTTCCAGGTTTACATGATACCTTTCGTGGGTCTCACCTGTCTCCAGCTATTTCCTGCATCTGATGATATAAACATCCCAAGGTTGGTAGAGGACAGCTCTGTTCCGATATTCCCTGAGTACAAAAAAAACATGAATAATTTCACTCGGTGTGTATTTACATAGCAAAGACTCCATAACAAACCTATATGCACAATCAAATGATAGAATCGTTATTTTTTGAATCTTTGCATGTCTTCATTTTCCACCGGAGGACACAGTTATAACTTCCTGCAACCCAATCATCTCCACCAAAATATGAGATTTAGGAGTTGGAGTTTCAGTGTCTGATTTCAATGACAGAAAAAGGGCACTGTGTGATTAGCTTTGTGTGTTTTCGTGGCTGCACTACAACAACCATTTATCTGAGAGAGTAGGGATGTCTCTGGTGACGAAAAATTAGCAAGGTCCCTTCGCCTCTGTCGGCTCTAATCTGATCAGTTTAATTTATAAATCAAACGCCTGTCCTTTTGGGTAACTCTACCTGTAGCTACGATGATCCCCGGAACAGACTTTTTGCTGGTGATGGGTCCCGACGTGTAGGGATTCTCCGACATCTCCAGATGAAGATGCAGCGAACAAAATGGCTGTCAACAAAACGAAAGTCAATGCAGCACAGGTTGAGACAATATGTATCAGGCAGATCTTCACAGAATCATAATTAGCTCTGCCTTCAAACTTTTCTCCCCATTGAGAGAAAAGCGCGGACATTTTCAGACACCATTTATGGAAAACAAAGATACTTTGTTCCTCTCATCTCCTCTGCCAGAAATAGAGGCAGAAAATGGCTGAGAGGACACAAAGGGCATTTGAATTGTTTCATTCTAAAGCAAACAAGGCATGTAATTAAAATTCACCAAGATGCGCTGATAAAACTGGAGAAATTGATTCAAATCATTTCCACTCATCTCTCAGACTAAAGCACAGTGAAAAACATCAATAAGGCTTTTCAAACGGCTGCAGTGGAGGAAGGGGGGGGTCAGAAAGCAGACAAGAGCATTATGGTCCTCGGTGTGACACAGAGAAAAACTGTAACCTGCTATTAAGTGAACAACCCACATTATTTCAAACAATCACGATCATCTAAAGAACATGCTGACTGAACGAGGTGACGATCATACCTGCTGAATAACAACACCGCCTCATAATGTGATTCTGTGTAATCTAACATTCATTAGTCCGATGTGACTACAGGTAGTAAATTGAAATCACAGAGGTTAATGGAAAGTCCAGACCCCTGAAACTAAAGGCAATGACAGTCCAAGGCTCACATCGATGATAAGAACATTCCAGCCAAGCCTCTCTTCTGCACTTTAGGCGGTTTAGAAAGGCGAGCTGATGCTGAAGCTGGCACCTCGCCCTGAGCAAATACGACTCGGAAGAGAAGAGCATCCAAAGCACAGCTGATGAGGTTGAAACATTTGACGGATGATGTGTGTCAAAAGATTCATTCCGCATGAACAAGAGCATTCATTCACTCCTGCCTGAAGGCTCACCAGGATGCATTGAAGGTCTTTTCCCGCAACATCAGTGGCGGGAGCTGGCAGCAGGGCCCATGTTTGTCCCTTGTTGTAGGTGATAAAAGTCTTGACGTGATTGTCCAGCAGTTTGTTGGCGAGATACATGCCATTTATCCCCTCCACCTATCAAAGGAAAACAGCAGCAATTCAGTTATGTCTGGGGGGGATGCTCTAGATGTATTGATCAAATTCAGGATGTCGTAAACCATTGGATGTTTGTTTTTTTTACAGCTAAAAGGATAACTGGATTACTTGACCAACAGAAAATAAATCTATGATAATCAATTTAACAAAAGTTGCTTAAAAGATTTTAAAGGAACTTCGAGAGTAAACTGCTGGGTGTGAACTTGTTCCTACTGAAACGTTAAGAACCAATCACAAGATAGAAGGCAGGGCATAATGTTGGGATGAATTCGACTGGATCGTGGAATAAAACAAAGCTTTTTAATTGGTTGAAAAATGAGTAAACGCCCCTGAGTGCAGGATGAGTCATCAGACATTTGAGGTGTTTTACAGGAAGAGAAAATACGGTAATTTTAATGTAAAATGACTCAGATAATTCTTTATTGAAATATACTTGGCAGATAAATGAACATTTAACACAGGAATGCTGGACAAACACTTGCTAAGTATATTCTTTATTTCATGGGGACTTTAAGTAAAGTACATAACATTCATCAGTCAAATGAACTCGAAGTATCAAAAGTACTCATGACACAGGAAAGCCCAAGTCAGTACAGCTATGTTAGTATATCAGCACTGAAGCATTAAAGTGTAACCATGACAGTTTTACATACAGGCTGACAAGCTTCATAATGCATCTTTTTTTTTCAAACTCAGCCTTACCATGGCAAGTATAATCTTTATCTGTCAAACACATAATGTCTAACTGTGATGATGCCGATTAAAATGTTCAATATTAATAATGTCTCAAATCTAGTGAAGTGCACGTATCGTATAAATTGGCATGAAATGAGTATGTTCAAATAAAAATCCTCATGTTTGTACTAAGAGAAGTATTTGAGCAGATACTGACTTCCATTGCACTGTTCAATATTTTCATTTTTTTTTTTTTATCATGAATGACCTCATTTCTGAAAAACGTGACAGCCATTTTTGACAAATGCTACAACTACCATAAGAATTATCTGGAAATAAAAGCAGCAGACCACGAGCAAGACTCAAGACACACCTTATAAACGTCGACCAGGAGGTTACCGGCAGGTCCTCTGCTGGTTCGCAGATTTTCTAATGAAAGGGTGAAGTAGACCCCAGGTGAGTCGGAGATATACAGGCTGTAAGTGTCGTTCTGATTCCATTCCTGGACTGCAGCAAACACTTGCTTCTCATCTGTACTGATGATGTGCATGTCCTGTAGGAGGATGTGTATAGAGGAAGAGAAATGGTTAAAAAGAAAAAGTAGGAAGGGTGAGAACAATAATCAGTCACATGGGGAAAAGAAAAGCCATTTCCTGTGAGGCTCTTTTTTTTTTTTTAAATAAAGTGTGACATTTCTTCACAAAATAACATGACTTGATTTCTAGCAACAATGGAGAAGAAAAGGGATTATAATCTAACACAATTATCACATTTCCGTATGACATTCATCTACAATTATTTGACACTGTGGTGCTTACCTTTGGCAGACAATACTTAGGTAATTGCATCCTCTTGAAAGATTCTCTCATAAAGGAGACAAAGTAGCTGGCCCGCCCTGACTTTGTTACCTGTGCAATGAAGTCAGAGAAGCTCCATCACTCTTTAAATAGTGCAGCATATACATATTTTAGTGTCACTTTAACTAACACCTTGTTTTTCTCCATTAAGGTCTGACTCTTAATGGCACATTTCCTCTTTGATAGAATTCATGAGTATGAGTTTTTCCTATGTAGAAAGGGTTATGTAGACGGTCCAGAAAATGAGAAAAAAAAAGGGATGGAATGGGAGGGAGGGAGGGAATTTGCCACCATCACCATCCCAAATATGACTCTGCAGTGAAATGAGGACATGAAGCTCCAACGTCTCCAGGAGGAGGTATATTAATTCTCAACGCATGACTGAGTTGATAGAACGCTTGCGATTTTTACTCGGCTTTCCACAGTGTTGAAAGGAGATTAAAATTACAAGCACAACTGAAATTATTATCATTATCTCAATTAGTCCCAAGCTAAGAGGCACTGAAAATTGTGTTGGCTTTATCTACAGTGTGTCTTGAAGATCTTAATGCACTGCCACTTCCCCATCCACTTACTGCTAGGCTAACGCTACTTGATTGCTTATTTTCTAATCAACTAGAAGGATGGTGTTTGTCCCCCAACACACTACATTAGGGCTCTAATGGAATAATCTATCGAAAATCAATGGGCTGCATTTTCCCAGGCCACATTTTTGAGGATGTTGCACTTGGCTGTTCCTTCTCTCCCATGAGACTTTAGAGGTGTTGAAGACTGCTTATTTCGTTGTAGCCCAATCGATAACCTCATTACTCTTTGTCAAGTTAAATCCAACTGCCCGGAGCAATGAAAGTCACAAGAAAGTCATCTGTGCCGCCACCGCAGCTGCACGCAGACACTCCCTGGGTCCAGTTATTTTCACCAGCGTCTTCCTCATGTCTGCCTCTGCCTTGACGGTCAATCTCATCTCAGCTAAATGCAATTTGGCGTTTTATTGAATCACCATTTCTGAACCACGCTGTGATATTTTTTCATACATTTTCTTTCTTGCATCGCAGCCATTCCAATCAAGTCTGTGGATTAAGTGTGTTGAAAGTGAAACTAGGTCACCGCTAAAGTATTGCTGCTGCTGCAACATCATATCATATCAAAAGATTAAATCTGTGGATAAATATATTAGAAACGAACAGAAAACATTCAGGGGCGTAAGGAGTGTGGGATGGTTTGCTACAAACAGTGAGCGCAAGAAAACTACAATAATTTGATTTTTATTTTGCTAAAACTTGGCTTGAGTCTTACAGGAATGACCAAATGCATCAAGGCTGACCGGCAGGGAGAAAATTACTTCACTGTGGATAGAAATCAATGACAGGGGAGGGCATTGGAAAATTAAATTTCTAATAATGACCCTGACTGCTGCTGTCTAATTGGAGTCAAAGTCAGAGGGAATGGTAATAAGGACACCAACCTGTCTATTCACAGCTCCTTTGCCATGTGCTCTCAGCTAGCAAACACACTTTTCAGGCAGGGAGTGTTGTCTGTGCGGAAACTCAAACACATGAGTGTGCCTTAACATGAACGAGACAAAACATAATCAAAACACACATCGGGCTGGTGGGTAACAGGTGTGCTGGGGGAAAGCCATTATGTGGGTTTTGATGGAAAAGCATGAATTGGATGCACAAGAGGCAAAAAAATAAAAACAGAAAAAACAAATCCTAAGAAAATCACAGAGACAGAAGCCTTGGAGTGAAAAAGATGAAGACAACTGGTTTGGTTTCATTAAGAGAAGTACTCCATTACTATGCAAACCTGTGTGAAAACATATTCATCCTGCACAACCAGCGAGTTGGTGTCTACATGTCCGGGAAACAGGTACTGTCTGTTGGCCTCTGTGCAGCGCTGGGCTCTGCACTTCACGTACTGGGCGCCTAGAAAGAGGCAAAAGGAAATCGATCAGAAGTAAATTACAACCATTTACCCTCAAACGCTACTTTGTATGCGCTGGAGGTGCTACAGTATACAGTATACATATGGTAAATATGCTAAAGTTCACAGTTCTGAGAAAACTTTGGGCTGAGGCAACTGTATGAATAAGAAATGTTCAACAATACCTGTGGTTACACAGTAGAAAAGTCACCTTTTTTGCATTCCAAATTAGCTGACATTTAAGACTAGTAAAGTAGAAGCTCATGTGGTTTGTCACATTTGAGTGTTTTTATTGTGAGAACAGAAAAGTTTGCATGGTAATTTAGAGACTTTTTCTCACTGCAGGAGTTTATTTTGCAATGCAGGAAACCCCTATAATTGGTTCGACAGAATGCTGTTTAGAAAGGGGAAGTTGAGGTTTGTCTATGAGACGCAGGGGATAGATTAAAGGGAACAAACATCCATCAACCCGCTAAAACTCTCCGATTTTGTCTGAAGACACCTATTCTGCTTTACTAGACTTCAGGGACCAATCTGAGCAGCAGAACAGGTCTCATCTTCCTTGTGACCTCGCTCTAAATGAGAGGCAAGGGGGTCCTATGGGTCTTGCTACTGCAATGGACAGGAGTGGAGCACACTCACGGCTTTTTGCGATGCGCGTCTCGATGTGGACCACATCAGATTCTCTGTCCAGCCCCATTACCGCCCTTGAAGAGAGAGGATGGAGGAGGAGAAGATGGAGAGGAGCAGAGAGAGGTGAAGGAAGATGGGGAAAAAAAAAAGAAAATGAGAAAAGAGAGAAGGGGGAGGCAGGGGTGAGAATCAGAGCTGTAGGTGGACATTGTCTGAAAGCTATAGAAAGATGTTTTTATCTCCTGTAAATCAGTCAGCGGCAATTAATCTCAATTCACCAAAACATCAAGGGATGAAACAACAAGGCGGAGCAAGGGAGGACACAACACCAGTTATTCCCATAAATATCTACCAAAGCAAATCTGTGTTGGTATGAAATTGTGGGTGGCTGCAGCACCATAATGAAAAATAACAATTTGACATAATATGTTTGAAGGAAAGGTTTTCAAGAGCACAAATAATGCATTGTTTCGCGCTCTATTTTCCCGCTGTGCTGTCTAATCTATCAAACGTCTTGCTGTTCATGCATGTGGAGAGGATGTCCTCCATCCAATGTCCTTTCTTTCCTGACTGAAAAAAAACACGCACTTGGGTTTGACACATACCATGACAAACAGGGATAAACGGGCTCACATCAACATTCACTGCCTTGTGCTCAAGCAGTCTGGATTACTAAATGACAGCGACAACAATAACAGCGTGTCATGTATGGCTCTGGAAAAAGGAGCACAATATTGCTTCCTCCTACGTGATATGGATATAATCAGCTTTGTGCTTGCAAAGAGGGAGATCTGGTTTTGACAAGAGGTCACTGGATCCTTTTGACAGTGCAGGGTCACGAACACTTTCATTATGCAAATTACAATCAATCACTGTGCAAAAACAGTTCAAAAATAGGATCCACGCAATCATACCAGTAGAATCGGCCTGGCATCACGTTGTCGTGCACAAGCAGCCATTTCCTCCCAAAGTCCATTGAGCTGTACACCTGCATGACAAAATTAGGCCGATCTTTATCACACTTTAACTATTACCATCACAACCACAGCAACACAACGTAGACTTAAAAACACATTACGGATTCAGCATCATATACATTATAGCATCCTCTGCTGAATGATAGCCTAAAAGTCTCCATGTGATGGTTCACACGAGCTTTATTGACAGTAGCTCCTAAAGCTATGTGGTGAAAAAGTCAAACAATCAAAAGAAGAGCTAAAACAACAAATGAAGAATCACAATCCTTTCTAAATTCTTTAAAAGTTCAAGTGTTTAAGATTTTGTATCGTAAACTTTGAGTATAAGTGAATTAAACTGACTTTTTTATAACAGAAAGGTGACTCTTTTTAAAAAGGTTCATTGAAAGACTGCTGCTTTTAAGCTTGATTAACATCAGTGAAATAAATTAGCCAGCTTTTTTTAACCATATGAATAAAAAAAAACTATGCAAATACAATGACTGCTAATTATAAATTAACATAACCAGTGTTTCCACTTAAGGAGTGACCCTGTTTACTGGTGACATTCAGCCAAACATCTGTGGTTGTCATAGTTACATCAACTTAAAAGGAGCAGAAATTGGAAACATAGCTCTTCCCACTGAAAGGTGAACCAGGCAACTCTGGTCTGTGGATCCTCATTTCTTAAACAGACATTAAAAAGATGTAAAAAAAAGAGTGGTTATATGCTTTCGTTCCTTATGTGTGTGAAAATACAAAAATCAAAACAAAATAGAAAATGATTGTCTTTTTTCATGGTCAAAAGGCAACAATTTAAAAGTTGTTTGCTTTTTCGTTTCCCTAATATTTTCTCCAGAACTTAAAAAACTCTGACGCCTTGCAATCCAATTGGCCCTCCTGTCCTGTTGATGAAAAAATCCGGTCTCAGGATATGAACAAACAAACTTTGTGTCATTTCTGTTTGCTAGTTATTTTCTTTTTTTTCTTTTTTGAAATGGAAAATATCAAATCAAACTATTTTTAAACTTTTGCTCATCCTTTTCTTACCATGAAAAAGAAAATAAACATGTGTTTCAATTTTGAGTTTTGCCTTTTCAAAGAAAAGTCAGATAACTATGTGTCTTATCTTTCAATACCAATTTCAAAAACAAGAATCGAACGTAACAAAAGACACACGAATGTCTCGTTGTTGAGTGTTTCATTGGAGACGTTTATTTTGGTTTATAAATTAAAACTTGTTATAGAGGCATTTGCAAGAACAGATACTGTAGCCTAGGTCAGTGGTTCCCAAAGTGGGGGTCGGGACCCCCTGGGGGGGTTGCGAGACACAGTTAGGGGGGTCGCGAGATTTCCTCCAAAAACATTTAAAAATGGAAAATGGTTTAAAATTGGATTTGAACGTGTTGAACATCTGCCAAAGCAGAGAGATCGTAGAACCGGGCTAATGTGTTTATTCCATCCTGCTGCAGTTTATGCTCTTACACAGACTCGTCTCCCCCTCAGAGCGGGATCACCGCTGAACATGAAAACGAAACTTAAGAGTTAGTTTGTTAAAAGAGCTCTATCCCGGTTATATACAACTGTTTGAGATTTGTCCAAACCGACAGGGCTCGAGAAACAGTTATCTGAAGAGTTTGCAAAGTTAAGGTTTGTATTGTAGTCTACTTCGAATGGTGATACAACGAACCGTCTTAACGAGCCCAAGAGACGTTAAACAGTCTCAGAGAGTCACACAGAGCGGAGCTCAGACAGTCAGTGATGGGAGATATAACCCCGGTGTTCAAACTGATGCTGCCGATGTTTTTCTGCTCTCTCTTGTTTTTTACAAGTTACTAACAAGCCTCTTCACCTGAAGCTCACCTGTTGTGATAACGGAAACGAGAATTAAACGATGTTATGAAATGGAGGGAGGCGATCATATCCGCGACTCCGCGAGGTCCGGACCACGGTGGTTTAAAAAAATGTTTGAATTAGTACAATCATTTATTTCAATACATTGATTTCCATGCATACTGCTATAACTTATAAGTGATGTCAGTCAGCAGCTCGTTCTCCTCTCAGTCAGTGTGCAGCAGGCAGGTGAGTGAGTAACCATGGTGACTGTCTGTTCGTCAATCAACGATGTCCCGCCCCCTCTATGAATAATACTCTTCTAACAGTAGAACTTACTTTGACCATGTGTCCCAGAATTAACATATTCTGTATTGTGTTTGAAGTCCTCATGTTTTTAAATGAATGATAACTGTGTGAAAATGTACCTGAACACTAAAATAGATTTAAAGACACAGAAGAGGACACAATACTAAATCATTATTTTAAAGTGGAGCAGAAAACCCTCAAATTGTGCATAAAAAATGGATCAGAATGTAGGAAAGACATTTCTGATGTTTAAAATGTTCAGGGGGAGACCCCCAGACCCCCAACAAAGACATTTTTAAATAGACTAAACAATTTAAAAACATCATACGAGGTAATAAGTGGTTGAACTGGTCAGTAAATTTTTAAGATGAGTATGAAAAAAAATGGTGATATGATTTTTTTTCTAATTTCACCCATTAATTTGAAAATATATACACAAATATGATGGTGTTTGGGCTATTGTGTGGTGTTTCTAATGCCAGTGTTTGGATAGGCCTAATAGTGTGTGTGGCTGTGTGCAATGTCAAATGTTTTAAGCACCTCCAGGGACAAAGGGGGTCCCCAGTCTCTAGGACCGTTATATTGGGGGTCGCGGGCTGAAAAAGTTTGGGAACCCCTGGCCTAGGTATCCTTTTTCTGTTTTAACAACTGTTGTTACTACGACAACCAGCTGAAGGTCACTAGTTAACTGAGTTTCCTTATAAAATGAAACACCAGAATTATGGTTAGCAGAGTTGATGCATCCTTGCTAGCTTACACTGATTCCTCCTAATACTTAACAAATCTACAAAAGTGGGTTATACAGTCACTCAGTATTAATAAACATAACAAACTGAATACTAATAAACCTTGACACCTTCATTAGCAATGTGCTTAGCCAACACAAAGCAATGCAGTTTCTGTCATTTTGGACGACAAACACAGCATTTTACAAATGTTTGTCCATCCGTTATAACAGAATTCTATTAAACTAAAAGCAAAATGACTCTACACATAAACATAAACAACATGTCGTCAAGGTCATTTACATTCATAGTGTCTTTTCCCCTTACAGGTTTCAGAGGCTACCTTGCTGTCATGACTGTAGGCCAGTATCCAGTTCTCCTGTGCAGGGTGGAAGAGCAGGCTCAGGATATTGAAGTTAATGGTATGCTTCTCAAAGCTTGCCCCTTCATCTGAACTGATGAGAACAGCGCTCTCTACCTCTGGGTCGCTAAGCATCATTATCTAAAGTACAGAGGGCCAGACGAGGGATATGGCATTAGAAGAGGGAGAGAGACAGAGAGACCGTCATTTGGCAGCAATTTTTAAAAAGCTGTAATTTGATGTAGGGACTAAACTTTCCGGAGATCAGACAGAGAGATAAAAGCAAATAAACGCTGACCTTCTGTTTGTTGGTAGGGCAGACATACAGGTAACTTAGAACCGTCCTTGAGCCCACTTTGTCGTTGAGTTTGTTGTAGGTGCTTCCGTAATCAGTTGATCTAGACACAAACAAAAAGTATGTTACATGTTTAATGGAAAAATCCATTAGAGACCTGCCTGAGACGGATTTTAAAGCACTATACGTTCTGTGGTACACGTACCAGTGTGTTAGCATGTTTTGGCTCATTTACAGCAAGTCAGTTAGTCCTTATGTGACTGCATCTCTGAGGCACACCATACATTTTCAGATTGATTTTCTCACATTCAAAAAGCCTTTCGCTTTATTGAATGAACCTGCACTGAGAGTCTAGCCTCAGGCTGTGTATGTGCAGTTTGTACTCTTGTGTATAGTGGCATATCATGGCCATCCGTTGAAGATAGTAAAGCACATATAACGTGTGTGCAGTCTGTATAATACATAGAGGAAGAAGGTAAACAGGTTGAATACTTTAACTCAGAGGAGGAAAATGTCAACAGGTGACGGTTAAGCAGCAGTGAAAGCAAATAAATATGATTACCTCTATAGGATTAGCCATATCTTGAAAGGGGGTTGGGGGAACGGTAAAGGGCGTACTACAGTACAGTTCATTCCACAAAACATGGCTATAAATGTAGCGATGAATCAGTAACAGACAGAAAGTAAAAGACTGCAGACCGTATAGAAAATATATTCCACAATGCAGTTTTTAACTGATTCAAAAGAATCAGCCTTGCAAAATGTTTTATAGGTATTGAAAGACATTCAGCAGTTGTTTTTTTATACGGCCTCGAGGATATGTACAATGCATTGTGGTGAGTAAAACTGAATGTAATCATAACTGTGTTCACAGACACTCCCCGGTGTAATTTAGGCACAGTGAAACATTTTGAAAAAAGTGGGTTATCATTGTGTGGTAATACATTGGCACACAGGGGGATACTCTTAAAATCTCCTCTGTGCCACTATACTGTAAAGGAAGAGCTAACAAAAGACATAGATCCATAGAGTGTCGAAATCAGAGTTCGGCACCACGTAGAACATGTGGATGTCAAGAGAAGCTTTTTTCATTAAAGAGGTTGACATATTCATTAGGAATGTCCTTTTTACGACTAAAATACCATTTAGCAATAATGTGGCTTTGACAAAGACATTATGCAGACTATACATTACACATGTCAAGTCTTTGAAAGCTGATTTTCATGCTACACTGACATGTAATGAAAACAGCAGCTGTCTGACAGGTAATTTATGAACTTCAGGTATGCTTTGGAAAACAATCAGTACAGTATATACAGTAAATTTGATTTGTAGTGAAAGGGCAAAAATATCCAAGATGAGTAGTGAGTCATGTGCATGTTGTAAGCTTACATGAAACCAGTTTATACTCTCCCTTGAAATCCCATTTAAAACAGATATAACTACAAGATTATCTTAAATAAGTATAAAGATTGCCTCTTGTTTCATTGGATTCCGATATCATGTGTCATCTTGTGCAACAAATTAGCAACCTGAAGGTCATAAGTACAGGTTTATGATGAAATATGTGATTCATCTCCCTGCTTTTTATTTCCTTTTTATGAGAAAAAATGACCTGTTTCTTGGCCCCTCTTACTTAAACAGCCTGTGTTGAAATAAAATAAGACATTCAGGTGTTTTGCAACTTGAAAAGGTACTTCACAGAACTGTCTGTTCCTTACAAGTCCGTGCCTCCCGTGACAAGGGTAGATGTGTTTGTCATCCCAATCTTCATATTTCTCCTCGCTCTCAGTTCTACCTGAGTGCCTCCAAATGTAATTTCACTGCATAATTGGATAGATACCCAGTGTCTGCTATCATTGTCTGTGCATTAATCTGAATCGTGCTGTTTGCTGTTGACATTGTTTTCAAAGACTTTCCCTCTAAACATATTTGTAGTTGTGCTTAAGTACTCCTTTCTGATATCTTGTCTGTTGCGCTAAAGAAAGCCTCCTAAGTAGTTTCATTGAATCGTGAAGAATCGTTAGCAGAACAAACTGAAGCTATCTTCAAACACAAAGGGTCTTGATGTGAGTAAAGTTGGGGTCTGCGAGCTCCCATTGATCTGCACATTGCATTTTTTCCACCAACAGTGGCCTGAAGCTGTAGTCATAAATCATTTATTGTGTTATCACGGAAATCATTTACTCCTGTTTCTTTTCATAACATTCAAATCTGTGCTTTTCTAATATCCCTACTAAGAGGCTTCATGCAACCCCTCAGGTACGCTCTAATTTACTCGTGGTGCCATTGTTAAGCAGACACCTTGATGATGGAAGACCTCCTGTACACAATATGGGATTTCAAAACGTGTCAAGTCAGGTGTAAATCTTAGCAGCGCCTCTGGTGAAACAGATATTAATTTGAACCTCTATGCTTGGCGGAATGATGGTCCCTTTTTTGTGTGTATTTCAGAATGAAATGAGTTCTCTGCAGGCTACAAGAGAGGTGAGAAAAAAAAAAGGATATCTGAGACTGGATAGGGCTCCTCAGTATAATCCTTAATGAATTCTATTCTTATTTATGACCTGACAGGGCACTGTAAGTCACCTCTCAATATATACTGAATGGAATTACTACGGCTATAGAGTGGCAATCGCATGTCAATTGCTTCTGAGACAAAAGGTTACAGATGACAATCAATCAAAAAACTCCATCAGGAAGTTTCTAGGCCAGAGATAAGAGAGATCCAAACAAAGAATCCTGCAGATAGGTCTCCCTGTTTGTCTTTTCGAAACAGACTATCAAGAAATATTTTGTTCATGATGGACAGAACACAGTGTGGGCCTAGTTTTTAAAAGGTTGCCGCAGTCTTAGTTGTGTTATTTATGGAGCTGCAGGAGGAAAAGAGGAGGATGCTTCATTTTGAACTACTCCAGATTGCTTTATTAAAACATACTTTATATTCGTTTCCAGTGTAACTTGATTGCTCATATCCTTGCAAAGGGGAACACTATAAATCACACATACAGTATACTGCATCCTCTATGAATACATTATTGTGATTGTTTTTAGGGCCGTGCCTTTGCATTCTTATAAAATCTTGCAATGATGTCGCAACGTTTCTGTTCAGACGGAAAGCAGAAATGATTAAAAAACAACCTTACCTCCAGAGTGAGCTCTCTGTAACAGCCCCCAGGTTGAAGTCATACAGCTTAGTCAAGATCAGGATCACCTGCAACACAACAGCAACAAACATATGTAATTACGTGCACTTAAAAGCCTTTGCATAAGTGCCTCACACATTACTCACACATTACCGGTCGACACTTAATGACATGGAATGAATTCAACATGCCTGCTACATCATTCTACTAATAAAAATCCGCCTCATGCAGAATGTAATGCCAATGACAAGGGATCCTCATGTTGTCAAAGATGTCTGCCGGTGAAAGGATCTGAAAAAAATATCCATGCATGCTGTCAAGAACTATGTTTGTATCTCATGTGGAATGATACCTACATGACAGCAAATCTGAACATAATTGTTCAGTGAACATTTTAAAGGAATTCAGTCAGTCAGTCAGTGACTGCACTGCGCCACCCTCTCTCATCTCCTTCTTTTATTTCTCTTTTTTTTCTTTTACCTTTAAGGTAGTATAGCTGCAAAAGCACCCACAAATGGCGATCTCAACTGTTGATGGAAGGCTTTATGCCTCTTATTTTGGTCACTGGAAAAAGTCCAGTTCCAGTTTTGGCTAAATGCTTTTGCGTGTTCTCTGAGGATGGTTGGACAATGTGTTTCGGGGGAAACAAAAATGTAGCCCATAAAAGCTTGCCAAGGCACAGAGGGCAGAGTGAAATGGTGTGCAAACGAATTATTGTCACTCCAATGGCATTATAAATGACTTCCCATGGGGATGCTCATAACTCAGGATGGAAAGGAGGGAAGTTTAGGGCAGGGCATAGAGGGACGAATAGAGAAAGGACCGGTGGGTAATAACAATCAAGGATCAGGGACAAGGCATAATATGACGAATTTTTAAAAAGCCTGAAAGATAGGTCAAAAGCTCAATTACAGCGAGTTTAAACACATTAACCTTATGGGACCGACAGAGCGAGTCATTAAACCGAGAAAAGCCACACAAGACTTGGAGGAACAAAAGAGATGCTTCTAAGTCTGCTTTGAAAATGTTAAAAACCCAATTGACCCACAATTTAGCCATCAAACCGCCAGTGTGCACGGCTGGGACTATCTGCATTACAGGTTAATTAACCAATCACACAGAGAGATAAGCATTTGCATAACTAAATGCACCATGTCTGCAAGGTCCAACGCTGGAGTCTGAATCAATTTGGAGTACAGACTTAGTTAAATGGCTGTGATGTTAGGCCTAATTGCCTTCTTTGAAAAATAGATAGGAGAGAAAAACTCTGCCAAACTGTTGATCGTTTGTCTCCTCAGTTCTGTTTTTGCTTACAACAATGACTCTGTGTCATGGGACGTTACAAATACTACGAAGTAAATTGAATCTGGAATAGATTTTATCAGTGTCAAACCAGAGGCAGTTCGTTCCTAACCAAAGGGATTCAAACATCCAGAACTGCAAATTAAGTGAACAGTGCATAAATGGGTTTTCAAATGAGTTTCAACCACTTGCACCATTTTGCACATGGATCCAATTTAATCAAACGCTCACAAATTTAGTCAAGAATGTTAAAAGGACTCTAAAAATAGCTCAAAATGGCAAAACTTGATAACAGAAAGCCTCTTAGCAACTGAGCTGTAATTGTTGTGAGGAGCTCCGTTTTAACCGACGTCAACGTGTTTGTGCGGTTGCCTCATTAACGAAAGCTGACCCAATAAATTGGGTCAGTGAAGATCCACCTCAGGGACCCATAGACTAGTGAGGCAAATGACTATTTGGATGATTTGTCCCTAAGTGGATACATCAAGAGTACATCACTGGAGACTGCGTGTTCCCACGTCCTCGACATTATTGATAGGCTGTGCATCTGTGGCACAAGTCAATGAGGAGAAACTGCTATACATGCTAATGCTGCAACCAGAAGGGTCGTAACTAGCACAGCGGATGCAGGACTTACACTGTGAAGACCCAGACAAATGAAGTTGCATTAAACACATTTTAAGAGTTCATGGTGCAGCCGTGCATTTATGTAAATACCGGGAACAAACAAACACAAAGTGGCTTCCAGAATTATTTGGATCCTTCGAGGTAAATATAATTTTCCATGCACATCATCGCTCACTTGCATACATGAAATTAAGTAAGGACCCTGGAAGGCCAAAAGCAGTGCATTTATTCATGTTTATGTTTTATTGATGTGAGCAAAGAGAGAGCTTTGCCTCGGGAAAGCCAACCAATCATTTTTCAGATTGGCTCCCACCCTCCAAGGAGTTGGGTTTAGTCATCCTTTTATCCTACCGTTCTATTCTCATGGCTTTCTTTTCCTTCTTTGCTTTCCTTACTTTGTTTTCTTCATTTTCTTTACTTCTTGAATTTTTTTCTTTCTTTTTGTTTCTTTCATCCTTCTTTCTGTGGTTGTCTGTTTCTCTCTGTCAATCAGTCAATCATTCTTTTTACCATTATCTTATTGTTTTGTCTGGTTTTCTCTTTCTTTTTCTTTCTTGTTTTGGTTTTCTATTTTTCTCCTTATTTCCTTGTCTCCTTTCCTTCCTTTCCTTCCTTTCTTTCATTTCATTTTTTGATCTTCTTTCTTCCTTGTTTTTTTGTTGGGTTTGTTCTTACGTTCATTCTTCTTTCCTTTGTTCATTCTCTCTTTCTGTTGGTCTTTCCATTTTATTCAGAAAGGAACCATATAAAGAAGATAAAAGACATTATAAAAGCATCTCCCAGTCAGGTGCTGTTTAGCCTTTTAGGAGATTTTAACTCGTTCAGATGGCTAATAGACCCCCTCCATTCAGCCATATTGTCATTTTGATATACTGTATCAGCTTGCAGACCTACACACTCCACTTGCACGAGCGCTCAAGCATGCAGCGTGTGTATTACAGACTCAATGACTCAGACTGTTGGACCAAATCTGATCTTTTGAAATTCTATATCAATCTGTTTTGGTTTTTTTGAAGAGAAATGTTTAAAGTGCTTCAGTGGGACGTGAGGGGCATCTCAACACCATGTTGGTGGGCTGAAAAATTTCAACATGGCTCGCAATTTAGATATGAATCATCTCTGTGTACTGTACAGCAATATGGCTATTAATAAAGTAACTGTTGCTCCACATCTGTGCAGTTTTTTGGGTTTTCTAACACCCTGCTTCAAATGGAACCTGTTGCATGTTCTGTCAACTATAAAGCATCATTAACAAGGCTCCAGTCAAACAACATTTCTTTCTAATTGGGTAGTCAAGGGGAAAAGAGACCCTTACTCAAAAAAAATCACACCTCCAAATGAGTTCCCTTCTTTCAGGAGCAACACATAACAGGGAAGAAGAAACGATCTCCAGAAAAGTGAGAAATATGCAGCCACTTTCATGTTTCTGCCACTGTTTTTGAACCTAACCGGAGGGGATAACTGAAGGATCTAAATTAATTTCTAAGGGACCCCCAAAGTTGATAACAGTGACTGATGTGAGGCTCTTTGTAATAACTTGGCTAAGAGAAGCATTGACACATATCTCTATTTTATTTACCTTTAGCATCCAGTGAAAAGTTCACAGCTGGAATGATACACATTTACATCCTCATGAATACACATAAGGCTTTGTATATTGTACTGTGGGGTAAACACAGCCACACAGAGAGCCATCTCCTGGGAGTCACCCATGTCTATTTACCTCCTCTGAGTCCAACCACAGCATCAAAATGTCTGACAACTCACTGAAATGTGTCCACACTAATTAAATCTTTTCTAGAACATAAGCTTTCATAAGCTAATTTTTGCCAACAACATGGCCTCTTTGCTCCGTCAGCTGTCTTGAGGTCAGTTCGTGGACTATGTCAGATTCAGAAAACAGAGTAAAGGTTGTTGTGGTTCTACATCCGTCAAGTGATTGAATGAATCAAAATTCAAATAGCAGTCAATCCAGATTATAATCCAGATTTTTTGTATCTGAGCTATTATAAAATGTAATTACAGTTATGTATTACCAACTGTGTTAAATACTTGATTCTGCTTGGTCAATTAGCAACATTAGCCTGCTATCCCTTGATAGATCACCGTTGATAAAAAGAACACATCGTTGCTAAGAAAAGCAGATGGTTGCTATAGGTACAGGGCTCTTATCTAAGACCCTAGATGTAACTGTAATCATATCAATCCACGGAATAAGTTAATTTGATGTTGGTCTGTTTCCTGTGGGAAAAGGAGAAGGGAGAGGTTGCTATGACAGACAAATCTTATATGGGCTAAAGTTATGTTTAAAGACTGCTGAATGGAAAAGAAAATGTCAACACACTCCCGCATGACGAGGCAGAAAAACTTGTATACATTTTTAAATAAATAATATGGATTTACAAATCAAGGACAAAGAGAAATTAGTCTCTTTTGAATCTGAATCTTATGTTTACCTTTGCTAGCAAGTTAGCTAGTTTCATCTCATTATTTTATTCTGACCTGTGGTATTACTGTCTTGGCTCGCTCCTGCTGCTGCCCATATTTCTTTACAGCAGGCAAATCTGAAAATGTACTGTAAACCATCTTTTTGTTACTTAACTGCAGACAAACACTGTAAGTGACAATAACCTGGGTAACCTAGCATATAGCTGCTAACCATGAGCTAAAAGAGAGTGAATAATAGACTCACATGTGTCAAATGGTTCATGTGTAAATTTAACGTGTTTTATTACAAACTCTCTGCTGCAACTTAACGCCACGATATTTACTTATCCACCATAAAATAGCAATTTTAAAGTCAGTCTTATAGTAAAATGACTTTCAACAGGGAGTAGGGCGTCTCTTCTATTTCCGGTCACCTGCTGTCAGCACTATGTGACCTTGGCAACGGTCTGGGGCTCTCTCGCGAGAAAAAGCAAATCCATATCTAGATTGTTTATATGGTTATATGGTTATGTTTGATGGACATCAAATGTTAGGGTTTCTTGCATTATTTTTCACAAATGTAATATCTGCCTAGAAAATAAGTTATCAGTTTGGTTTTAACACAGACTTGCTGTTTAGTGGTGTAACATGGAGAAACTGTCAAAAGTGAGTTGTAATGACTTTTATAATAATTGATTAAAACATACATGTAATGCAACAAATATATTAAAATAATTGAGTAATTGATCAAAATGATGGTCACAGTGTGTTTATACCAAATTCAGTTTCTGGGAGCACGTTGATTCTATAACAGGACAGCAGAGGTAAATGCCCAGCTTTCATGTAATTTTTCATATTCCTGTGTAATAGGGCTCATTACAGAACATTTTATTTCCGCCATTACTGCTTTGAATAAAAGGCAGAAGAAGTGGTTTTAGAGAGGAAGCGGGCTGAAAATTGTGGAACACAGTGGGCAGAGCCAAGTCTACCAAATAATGCAGATCCACCGTTCCCCCATAATGCATCCTGGCCATTATCAGACACCAAAAGTTGGCATTTCAATATTAAAAGAGCAAGCTGGGACTCTTTTTTTCACCTCACTGCTCTGTGTTTCACTGGTCTGTTCTTGCAGATGCAATCCCGAGGACACAAAAATAAAAAGCTGTTTCATTTGTTGTTAAGCTCATTACATTTTCAACTTCATTAAAGGAAGGAAGAAAGAAGCCAAGGGCAAGACAGAGTCACTGGAGTAATTTGACAAACACTGTTTTTTCTTAAGTCAACCAACTAATTAATGTCCTGGATCTCCTGCCCATACTGAGAACATTTTAAGATCCAATGTAGACTTCCACTTTAATTTTAATTTCTTATGATATTACGAAAAGAAGATCAGCAGCCAAGAACAAGAAATTAAACTGCGTGTGTTCTTTGTGATGCCAAATGGGATTCAGAAAAACGCACACTCAAAACTCCAGTGTCACAGCACATCCACCATTATAGATATAAAGTGGAACTTTTTTTATTTCTCAGAAGATTAAAGATTAATATATTCATGCATCCATTAGAAATTATCTGATGCAAACACCTGCAGAGAAAAGAAACACAGTATTGGTTCCAAATTTGCATAAATGTCTTTAAGGCTTGACAGCAGCGAGGGGCAAAATCAAGATGCACTACAAGTGGGTGGAGAGATATAAAAAAAACAACACAACAGATCCTGATTGTGGATCTGCGAGGACGTCTCCAAAGTGAAGCACTTAGAAGGAAAATACGAACTGCTTTTAAGAGAAATGGTGTGGTCGAAGAGAGAGGCCTTCCTCTGTCCTCGTCTTATCCCTGGACCAAATTGATTGTTTGTACTTTTGTGGGTGAAAACATTCTGCAAGGATGCTGCTTTCATCAAGTAAACCTCAGAGAAATGTCCCCTGTGCATTAGTCTGCTGTCTGTGCGTTTGCTTATCCTCCCCACTCCTGAGCTTTCGGTCATATAGCCCTGATGCTTTGAGCTTCTGAGGTTTCAAGCAATCAATTCAGTCCATTATGGGGGGGAAATTAATGAAATGGGCTGACTATAAAAGGGCTTTACTTCAAATACAGCTGCATTGTGAGGAGGTTTTGTGTGCATGTTATGTCTCTCTGCTGCAAACAACAATGCACAATAAACTGTGCTGCTTGCCATTACTGGGATAAAAGGCTGTGGTCTTTTCTTTGAAGAGAAGTGTGGAATAAAAAGTCAATGAAATATGTTTAATGGACCGGGTATAGAAATGCACTCGGTCCATAATTTTTCCTACTTGTTTGGGTATGTACGTCACAGAAAAATGCACTGTCTTCCAAAAAGGTGAAAAACAAGACACATAGCGTTCAAGGACAAATTTGATGGCAATTTGAGTAGTCATTTGAGTGTTTTGACACATTCGACAAAGTTTTAGTCATGAGCCGTGCAATTTAAAATTAATTTGATTCATTGAAAGCCATGAGGAAAGACAAAAATACAACATTTGCATTTTACTCTTACAAGGTTTTTTTGTTCTTTTCCACTCTGGTTCACTTATATTTAATGTTTAGAGGTCTAGGGTACATCATGACTACTTTTATTCTTTTAGCGTAACCCTGTTATTTATTAAGCCATGGAATACAACAGAGGTTTAAACATGTACCAAGGTAAGAATATATAACATCTAAGGTTTTCTGTTAACTTTGAACTCTAGTTTGCATTTTGGAGAGCAGCAGCACTCAGACATTTCTTCCACTCTCTTCTCTTCCTTCACAGCTTTGGCTCTTAATGGCTCGGCTTCTGCCCACGGGATTCTGAGCCAGAGCCAAGGGCGGTAGTGGGCCCAAATTGAGATTTTGGAAGAGAGCGAAGCCCTCCACCTAAAATGACCCTCTTCACTGCCAAAAGTGATGTGAGACTCACATCATGGGCTAAATGTGTCACACATATCCCCGTTTTGTCATTTTCCTCATCTCTAATTTGCATTTTTTTGTAATGTGCAGAAGCAGAGACTGGCTTTCTCCTGAAGGTTTGCTCAAATTTCAGTCTAGGGTTTCTGTTTCTCCTCTGGGCTACTTTTTGTACCAAATGGAAAGAGGTCTTATAACATAAAGTTGTAGATGAAGTCCAGAGAATTGCCCCTTTCTCCTCTCAGGTACTATGATTCATACTGACAGGGTACTGAGTTCAATGGGCTCTACACGCAGAGACCGATAACTGATGACCGACAAAACCAAATGCCATTTCAGGTTATTACAATGAGGCTGAGATTCTTGTCATAAAGTCGTTTCTCTGTGTCAAAAGACTTGTTAAGACTTTGTCTGTCGACACAAGTGATGACCTTCTACCTTTAATGTCAACTTACTGATTCTGAAGGACATTGTGGGGATATTTTTTTAACTTAAAGGCCTGCCTTTTTATATGAATAAAATAGCATACCATCTAAACAATTTGTTTTTGTCCTGTTTCTGTATTCAGACAGTGGTCCTGGACAAGAAGTAGTCCACATGCTGAAAGAACAAAAAAGGTCTAATCTACCATTATCTGTTGTCATGTGAGGGGTCTTTTACATTTTCAATATCTGGTAAATGGACTTGAGCTTGTATAGTGCTTTATTTATTTTCTGACTACTCAAAGCGCTTTTACACCGCAGGTCATTCCCATTCACACACTGATGGCAGAGACATTTGTGATATGTAAAGTGACCAACAGTATTCACTAATCCCATTTACACACATTCATTCACCGCCGATGAAGCAAATTGGGGTTCAGTGTCTTGCCCAAGGACACTTTGACATGTGGCTGCACGAACTGACCTTTTGATTGAGAGACAACCGACTCTAACAACTTAGCCACAGCCGCTCCATCTGATCAGGTTTTAAAAATACTTTGTGTTGGCCAGGCTTGAAATTGTTATTCAGTTCTCTTTTCAGAACTGATTCTGGTCTCTTTTTTTGCAGATGTTGACTGAGTCAGAAAAAATACTAAGAATCATAGGGCACTTAAAAAAAAAAGAATTACAGTTTTCTTCCTCTTGGTTACTAAGTTAAATAGGAACTGGTAAGTATCAATTCATACAACACAGTTACACCATAAATCTTGGTATTTTGCATCAAGCATAACAGCATCTATTTGTTTGATATTTTCTTTATTTGTTTGCATTCCGGTTCACAAAAGTCGTTAACATGTTCATTTGGGGAAACTGACTGATTATTTTTTGTAACACTGCTTTAACCTTTGATTTGTGCCGTCCTAAAAGTTGCAGAAGGCAATCTACACTTTCTATAATGTTTACAGAACATTTCTAAACAAGAAAGAGAGATGTCTGGGCGAAGGAATGCAACAGAAGCCAAACCTAACACATCAAGTAGGTTGATGTATAAATTAACTCAGCGTGGAAAAATGGAGACATTCAAGTAGTATGAAAAAGCAAGATTGTGAACCAAAGAAGGCCTAAAAAAGCATGAGAAAATAATCAAAGATGGTGACGAAGAGCGCTATTTAACTATCAGAGTGTGTCGAGTAGAAAAGCACAGCAGGATTCCAAGATTATAGGCTACAAGCTTCAGCTTTAGAGGATGTTATGGTCACAAGAGTACAGCTAGAACACGATTAGATGTTTCTTTGAATTCAATGCTTAGTTGCTTAAATGATTTATAATCTTGAGTCATTCATATTGATGTATATTTGCATATGTTCAAATTGTTCATTAACCTTTCAAAATTTTCTTTAGTTTCTATGTCTGTTGAATATTTTGTCATAATTCCCGTATGACTTCCACATTTTAGACCATATTCAGGACTCCATGTGATTTTTACTATGACATTTTTCTACATTCGGAGTAAAAGCAACCAGTCATTTCAGAGGATTTCTTCCAAGAATACCCATTGAGCAAATACTCTGTATGTGTCACTTTGTGTTTGGAAGGTTTCCATCAACTCCATTGATTGCTCACTGTGTGGGTGTGTATTTTTGTGCGTTTGGTGCTTTAGTTGGGTCTTTTATATCTCACAAGATAGGGAAAAAAAATCTTTTCCTGCTGCAACTAATACATTCCTGTCACTGTAAACTGCCAAGTCAAGCCATTATTTAAGCCGACTGCCACCTGAGCGAGCCCAGTCATCTTTAAACATGATAGTAGCTGCTGTGTTGCTTCAGGCGATGCACTGCTTCAAGGCCCGACGAGGCTCGGTGCATAATGTTACCGAACCTTGGTCACCTAGTTTATATTTGGAGTTAAGATTAAGGAAGCTTTGACGTCACTGTCCTACTGTGCAAGGCAAAAACACATGCAGGGGCTGAGCCAGATTTTTTTCACCGGGGTGGCCCAACTGGGGTATCGACTTATGCAGGGGTGGCATTAAGTATGTGTGCACACATACGAATGAAAAGCATTTACCCTTTCTATCTCTACTAATCATAACTATGTTAGCTATTACAGTCTCCAAAAGTTGTTATATTTTTATTTTTAACTTGTCCGACAGCATGTTGCCACGCCATGTTAATGCAGTTGTGCTATAATATTATTAACATAATTTTTTTTTTTGTGTGTGTCTCTTTGGTGTGTCTCTGTGTGTATGTGTGTGCATGCATGAGCCTGAACAGATTGGCCAATAGAGGTTGTCCTGCTTGGAGACTCAAGGCAGTCCAACACAACACCTATGGCTTACGTGGGCTTCCAGGTCTCATTTCCAGGACTGATAAGAAATATTGTAATGAAAATGAGAGAGCATACTTTGTTCCATATTGCTGTAAGTTTTAGAAAGTGTTTTAAACGATTATGTGGTGCTCTGCATGTTTTAAAATAAATGTGTTTATCAAAACATGATCTTTTTGTGTGTGTAATTTTTAATAATCTGAAAGAGTGAATTTCTAACACTACGTTGCAGTGTTGAGCAAAAGTGACACTGGTTAGTGTTTACTGGTGTTAAATTTTAACTCCAAAAAGAGTCAATAGTTACCCTTAGTTAGTGTTGAGGTACCTGTTTAACACTGTGTTATTAACATAAGTCCCGCCTCTGACAAGGCAAACAGCCAATCATTTTAAAGGATTTTAGGGTGGCCGACCACATTTTCCTTGGATCCGCCCCTGAACACACACAGAAATAACGATGGACCTCCCTTTTTGCAGTGTGCAATCATCGCAGTAGAGAGTCAATAGTCAAGAAGAAACTATAATCAGTCCTGACCTTTAAGCGTTAAAAAACTTGTCCAATAAAGTGCCACATTTACTATTGACATTGTCTCTGCGGTGATTAATAAAGTCGTCTCTCGTTTTGAATTTTAATTTTATGATTTTGCCAATCAGAAAACGCATAAATTTGTTTTCATAACCTCATCACAGCTATAGTATGTGTCAGCCACAGTGCGACACTTATTAAACTAATTAATCACATGCAAACCTGTCAAATATGATTGTGCTCCGGCTTTCTCCCTTTGATTAAAATTGAAATATAAGGACGAGTTTGTGAGTGTGTTAAACAGAAAGAGAGTGAAGGGAGGCAGACAGGAATCAAGTGGTGACTTGAGCAAACAACTCGTGGCAGGCTCATATTCGCTGCTCAAAATGCACTTTGGGAGGCAAAACTACAGAGTCACTGCTGAGGAAGTGCTGAGAGTCTATGTTGATGTGATGCATTATGGTCCCTGAGCACAAATGATTCATGAAAGAGAGGGCACACATGCATGTCTTCTAAGGAGTCAAAAGTGGGATTTCACTGAATTATTGCTACAGTGTGGGTGAAACTTGTATCCTTCCTGTGCGCAACAAAATGAAACCTAGGATTTTTTAAAAACCCAAGGAAAAGCTTCATTTTCTCAGCAGATGTTCGAAATGTTCCCATCCCAGCTCCTGAGCGATTGTTTTTGCTGAAGTAGCCAGCAGTCTTACGAAGCACAGAGGATTTCTGCAGTTTCCATCAGCATCTAACAATCACATCAGTGGACAGCGCAGCCCTAAAGGCTTCAGACGGGTTGGATTAATGAACAGACTTATGGTGCTGACACCCCGAGGGATGAGAAGGTAAAGGACAAAAATGGATGGCAGAAAACATTTATCTTTTTTTTTTCTCTAGCAACTGCTTACAATTCTAATTAAGTAGAAAACAAGAAAAGACAATTAACTGAACATCAGCTGAATCAGGTATTTTAACAACCCCCCCCCCCCCCAAAGAAATCTGCTTTTAAAAGCCTCAAAATATCCAAATGCAAAGTGTCTTAAAGGAGAAGAAACATTTTGTGCTAAGATGCTAAAACCAGAGGAACTTTTGTTTTGTTTTCCACCAAATTGAATATAGATCAAAATCTCCTCAGTGATCAACCAGGGCTCCAGAGCACCATGACAAGTGCATGAATAAAAGGTTTCACAAGGTCACACATCAGCCCCCCTTTAACAGACTTGTGGCTCCTTTATTAAAAAGGGATTTTACTCTATAGTACAACAGTGCAGAAACCGGGGAAAAGCAGCTGTGCGTGTGTGCATGTGCAGAATCTAAAAGAGAAAGGTGGGAAATTATCAGAAAAACAAAACCACATTGAAACTTTTTCCCTTTGTTGCATGTGAAGAACTCGACCCTGCTCTCTCTTTTTAATGCACTTTTCATCATCCTGTAACACCCACAAACTCTGGTCAAACACCTCTGTGGATTGGGAACCCATTCCATTTGATTTTATGGATCAAGGAGCTTCTATGCAACCGGCTCTGGCATGTTAAATGGAATGGCTGTCTATCTAATGAACCGGTTTTAAACTCAAACGTCCCCCAGGGCAGTGCCATTTCCTCTTTTTTATTGTCTGTTTATGCCGATGAGATTATGTGCAACAATAACTGCCTCGTTCTGATTAAGCATGCGGACAACACCACCCGGGAGGCCTGTCTGATTCCCAGTCAGACGCGGCGGAAAAAGAAAACGTTACGGAGCTGACAGATTGGTTTGAATCTCAACACAACAGACCAAACATAACAAAAAAGTCAAAGAGATTTACAGCACAGGCCAAGAACAACAGCTGGCCTCATCAGTGTTTAATAGCAGCCCAGTGAAGACCAGACCCTTATTCTCCTAGACTGTATTTACACCAACATGCAGTATCATTTAAGCTCATGGGACACGTCAGTAAAGACACTCATTAACTGTCCTCGTCTCCACACTGTGTCCTAGTTCGGTCAGCTTGTAAAAAAAATGGTCAATCAGGAGCCTAAAATCATTTGGCTGCCAATACCTGCCTGATCACCAGCTGGCTTGCACACTAAGACTTTTGCCTTCAGGGGGATGTGAGCGAGGGGCTCGGTATCCCTCGGGTGTATACGATGTGCTGCAATGGCTGTTAAAAAAGATTACCAATATAGTCATAGCAGTGCTAGAAAGCCCAAGAGAGGCCAAGGACTGAAGCATTGATTTGCCATGCAGGAAATCCCCAGCCAAGTGTTTTTATTATTAATGTTTTTAATTAGTTTAACATCATTATATGCTCATATATATCACACAAATCATTTTAAATCATAAACCTGAACATCTCCTGCTTTCACACTCAAGGCCGATGTGACATCAGTCAATCAATACCACATGCACTCAGGAAGCAAGGCTTGAAAAGGGAACCCATGCAGTATATGTTTTATCCCCGTGGTCGAGTCCAATCAATGTTATCTTTCTTAAAGTCAGAGACCAGAGAGCTATGACTCCGGGCTTTGATGTCTCAGACAATCACAGAAATCAAATAATAGTTTGCTGATTTGTGGAGAGATTTGAGCTTTTATACAATGAAGTTATTTTATTACATCTGGACTCAGAGGATCCCCTGCTGGCGATTTCACCATCACCTTCTACATTTTACTCATTTCCCCCTCCCTATGGGATTGTACATCACGGCCAGATCACAGGCAAAGTCAGAGAGAGAATTTTTGATGGAACTACCCTACACCACAGGAATGAAGTAATTTTCCTTCAAATGTCCCTTTTAGATTGGATTTATTATCAGTCATTTACATCTAATATAGTCGGAGCTCTAACATCCAGTCGTAAAATAGGCCTACTATCAATTTAAAAACTCTGCAGCTTCGTGTCGTACTTTTTGGGGGGAGACAGACTGGGGCTCAGACTGTATAAATCTCAAATGTTGACTGGCTGCAGTGACAAGCCCATCAGTGATGATCCAGTGAACAGTTTCCTGCAGGACAAAAGGCCATCAGTGCTGAAGACATCTCAAAGCAACAACATATTTCATGATCTCAACATCCCACAAATCTGATTTTATTAGCCGCATTTCTGGTTTCTTTCTGCCCACATCAGTGTATCAATATGGCAAAAGCCTATGATGCTTCAAATGTTATGACAAACCAGATAAGGAAATGCAAGAAAAGTTCAAATAATATGATTCATCCAGGGAACTATCTGCATTTGATTGGATTTTGTATGAATATTCAGTGATTTGGGGGACAGAGAAACCTCCTGATGTGGTCCCAGATTAATGTTGCTGCCACACACATCCTTTGGTGATCTACATCACCTGAAGTAAAGTCACACTGTCTCTTTTTTTTTAACAAGGCTGTTTGTAGTTTAAGATCTTAGTGCATGATAAATCCTGCAGCTTGCAAACACTTTTGCATGCTGAACATGTAAAGTAAGAGATAAAATCGTTCTGGCTCTGTCTTTGTGAGGGGAAATAGAGTGTGTGCAGCTGTGTTTTTGGTGTATGTGTGTGTCTGAATGTGGGGGTGGGTGGTGCTTTGGGTGGTTGCTGCAGTGTGTTGTCATCAATTGAAGTTGTGCATATTGCCATCAACCTGTTTTGAATCACAAACCTTGGCAACATTTCCAAAAATCAAACATATTGCACTGTTGTTTTCGTTCAGGTAATTAGACAACTACCAATAAAGTGGGAGTCAAATGTCAACTACTTGGTTCATTTGCCCAAAAGGTCAGACTCAGTCTCATCAGCGTCACATAAAGGGTCAGGTTAGACACAATCCCTTTAATTGTAACTACTACACCTTCCTGGGAGACATTACTTGATTGTTTCATAAATAATTAATGTGTTTTGATTGCTGCCTAAATACATGCACCCTCCCATAGCTCAGTGTCACCTAATTTTACCTGCGGGGTTAACTGTTAATTTAAAGTTCAGGTGACAACAATTCGCTAAAATAAATGATTCTACTCTAGTTTGAAAAGAAAGAGAGGGGATCCTGCATGTGCGCAGTCACATCCATCAGGCTGTTCACACACAAAAACAGCCGCGCAATCCGCATACAATCACAACCTCCGTGTAGGCAATTACTACAAACATGTCATGTTGAATGGAAAAAAAAAAAGAGAGAAAGAAAACGTTAAGTTCAATTCATGCAATGTTGGATCAAAAATAATTTGCGTTTAGATATGTATTCGCCTCCTGCGCGCTGAAACAGCTGTGCGTAAAGATGTGAGACATTCATGTAATTCTATTTAAAATGTTTCAAATTCACATTTTACACATACAAATGCATCCTTAACTGTGTTGTGGGAAATTGCATGTTTTCTCAAACTTAAATGAAATGATACTCACGCTGCTGTTGTGTCCGGACCAGTGCACCATCGCCTGGTTGTGCGCGGAGTCTCCCGACAGCGCAAAAGTAGAAGTGTCCAGGTGCGGCTCACTCTGCCTCGGGTTAGACCCTCTGGCTTCCTCCCCTGTGCGCCGGTACTCGGCTCTCGGGCTCAAAACACCTTGGACAGTCTCCACAAACCTCTCTTTTGACTTCGTCTCTCCACTTACAGCCCTTTCCACATATTCACTCGTTCCCACGCTCCTTTTTGCCCTCTTCCTTGTGTCCGGAAATTTGTTTTCTAGCATTACTTTCGCAGTAGTTCGCCTCTTGATGTCCTCAGAAATGTTTCCATACTTTTTACCATGAATTTTGAGACGCTTGCGATAGTTGGGTTCCGCTTTGATGTCCATCGCTGCCTCCTTTCCAAGTCCACTCATAGTCCCCACTCGCTTGCCATTGTTCGGTTTCACAGCACCCGCTCCCTCCGTCTCAAGATCTCCAAAAACTTTTGTGCCATTGTCGCATTTGTGTAAGACCTTAGATTGTCGGGTTGTACGTGCCTCATGTGGCATTACCTCCATCTGATGAAATCTGTCCTTAGTTCGGGGAGAACTTATTTCCGCTTGAGCCACAAACTTGGGGTTAAAGAGGTGCAACAAAGCCAGAAGAGATAAACTCCAAACTGACCACAGTCCCATTGTGTCCTTCCAAGCTAAGATTCTATCAGTATAAGGAAAATGTGACAGAGCTATTCCTACAACTTCTAAGATGTTCAAGGTTTCATCTTCACGAACAAGAAGCCACCCAGCAGACCCGCTCACATCCAGGAATGTGTCAAAGTGAGGGAGCAGTTGGGGAGGCGCTGCGCATCAGCCAAACGCGCCGACGGAAAGTGACTGCAGGAAGGGCTTCAGCTCATTGTTCATGATCATATTGAGGGAAAATGGCATTAAATGCTGAAATTATTACTCATATCTATAAATTTCGTTTGGGAAAACAGAGTTTGTATAGCGTTGCATCTCAAGGTAATAATATGAACCTGTTAAAGTGATCTGAAACCGCGTTTTATTGGCTTGGAGTAGATGACGAAAAAACTAATTTACGCTCTGGAGGAAAAGTGTTGTATTCACACTGTTGCTACATTTTTTGCACCTGAGAGGACAAGGGAAAACAATTTCTTGCATCAATCAACATCGAATCCACTTGAAAGCACATTTTGGGGAAAGTTAGTCGGACTTCATGATAGATATTCAGACGCATAACTTGCTCGATAATAATGAGGGTTTTTTTTTTGGTGTATTTCTAGGGAACCTGTTAGTCTTTCTTTTTAATTAGGCCTCTAATGAAATGTGCCCCAGGCCTTTTACTGCACAACAGCCCGAAAAACAAGAGCAGCTTTGAACTCTAACCATGATGTTCTCGCTTGTCATCTTCATGACTTCTGGTGCCACACTGGGAACAAACCTCCAACAAGTGTGTTTAAATCTGTGCATTCATTTTTTTTACTGGGCATATTTGCACAATGTAACTTTCTCCAAATCAATATGCTATTGTCAAGGTATTAGTTTCAATTAGTAAAGCCCACTGAATCCTTAAAGGCAATTCTTGTACTGTATCCTGCTGACAGAGCTCTCCTTCAGTTTCTGCTGAAATTGTAAGTCAGTCTCGTAATAAAACAAGCAGTATTTTTTCACTAGGAAATGCTGTTATGATGCCTGGTGATAAGGAGATACATATGATACTTTGAATCAGCTGCCAGAAAGCTGCCCAAGGGAGAACCATAAAGAGAAGGATTTCCATCTTATTCAAGGACAACAAGCGCGTCTTTGAATCACAAGAACAAGACGAGAAATGTCACCGGATATGTCCTTGTAATGTAAGGGCAGCTGTTACATATATTTTAAGATAAAATAACTGCTTTCTGTCAAGGTTAAAACAATCTAGGACTTTAAGTAACTCATTGCAAACTTCTACATTTGCAATAAACATGTCAACTACAGATGGCATTTATGAGCCCCAGTGCAAAAGTTAAAAGGGGGCTTTTACTGTGCTCCCAAATGTCCTGTCATACTTTGATAGTGATGATAGTATAAAAAGCAGTTACAATCCGTATGACATGTGTTTTCAGGACCAAGCAGCTTGTTACTGTATACTGTGGATGAACTCTGGGCTTGGAAATCATGCATCTAGTGAGCTGTGAAACACAGAGTAGTGGGGGATAAGAAAATTCACTGTCCTTGAAAGCAGCACAGAGAGAACAGTGCACAAAACAGCCGACTGGAAGGCCTGACATTGACATGAGTTCAATGCTGAGAACAGCACCTTCTGATCTTGCACACGTTTTCCTACAGGGCAACAAACGCAGCAATCCGGAGGCTAGCTGCTGTAGAGCCATCCTCCACACAGGGATCACTTCTTCCTTTTTTTTTGTCTTTTTATTCCACGGCTGTACAAACAAATTGAGATTCATACAAGTGATGGCTCCGGGCAGCAGGTGTAACTGTTGCAACTCCACCACTGCCACATGCCAGACAGCTCACTCCCTCTCTCTACAGGCCATTCCCGCCAGAACGCCTCTGCAATGAGGGGGTAATTGGACTGATCACACTCTGTTTACCCATTATGCTGTGAAAATGAAGTGGGTTGTTCCCAAACACACTGTGACAGACCTAGGGAGGGAGGAGGAGCCTCTTCCATCAATGACACATCTTTTAATCTGTGCTAACCTTGGGCCGGGGGGAGCAGATTTAGGAGTGTATGTGACTTGGTGCGTGTGCATGTGAGGAAAAAAAGAGAAAGAAAGAAGTGTGTTTATCAGGGAAGAAATAACTATGGGGGGGAGTTTTAATGTGCCTGTGTGTGTGTGCCCTACATCCTACTTCCAACTATGACAAGGAATATTGCATATCTTCCTGGGTGGAGAACATCTCCGATTCTGCATAAATCTGAGCAGAAGTGAAAGAGAATAAGAGAAAAAAGAAAGATGAGACGACAAGACTGAAAACTGTGTACATCGGTGTAGCTCATTCAATTTTATGTGCTCTCCTCCCCAGTGTAGATCATTAGCGAGATTATCAGATGTAATCATCTCATTCTGGTGGCGCATAACTCAGACAGCCCCTGCCAGCCGTACCACCCTCTCTCCTGCTTCTACTGAAGACAGGGAGCAAACCACCCTCTCTTCTGCTTCTACTGAAGACAGGGAGCAAACGCTAAAGCTTTCAGGGACAAAATCCCATTTGTGCATCCGCTGTCTGCATCCCAAGCTTGTTAGTTCCAACACTTCAGTGATCCCGGCGGAGCGGACGCACAGGCAGTAGCAGGAACCATAATGGCCATCACCCAGACAGCTCACACTCACATGCAGGAGATGAACAGCAAGGTGCACTCCCCACTCGCCTATACCTATGCCATTAAAAAGAGAAACTTTCTTTTATTGCAGATAGCAAAACACTTATTTCGTACCTCCTTTTATCGTGCAGATGAAATAAAGGCATTTTAAAATCGCAGTGGGAGGAGCAGTTTAGGAACGGTTTGCCAAGGTAATAAACTGGCCCTGTCACCGGAAACACTACTGTCCTCATTGGTGAATCTCTGTATGACTTTTTTTCTCTTTGATGTCTTTGTTCTGGAGCTTTTTTCAGCACATGATGAACATTGGGATGAAACTGTCAAGACATCCATACAATTCACTTGATCTCCTACAGCTGCAGCTCATCTTTCAAACGCAGCTGTAACACTTTAGTCTGCAGGATTTGCTCTCATGTGCTCGCTCAATTATAGTTTTTCTTCCTTCATCTAGATTCTTTAACATTATTTATATCATCTACAGAATGTCTCCGGTTTGTTACGATGTGGGTTGGCATATTAAGGCAATTGTGTCCATCTTTTTGTATTATAAACCTGAAAGTCACAGCTGCGATGTGTGTATCACAAGGTGAGACAGAGCATAAAAACCCACAAGCAGTCAGATGATCAGAAAATCTGTAAGGCGACAGTTTAGGTAAATTATCTATAACTAACTTTTTTTAGTTAAAAAGAAAGTCGGTTCACCCAGAATGTTCTTAATTTCAGTCATGTAGCTAAGATTTTAAATTTAATTACAGTACAACTGATGAGGGAACAGCAAAAAGGCTTTTACAGGAATGTGATGCCCCGGGGCGCTGGTTCAGCTCAGCTGGAACTCAGAACAGGGGCCCAATATACAGAAGCTACAGTCCTTGAAGCATTGGTCTCTGGTTCGTCTGCCAGCCTGGGCCCATTGATGCATGTGCATCCCTCTCTCTCCTCCCTGCATTTCCTGTTTCTTAAACTTCAGCTGTGCTATCAATACAGAAAAAAAAACACATAACCCTGAACCAAAAATAAATGTGATGCAAGCAGAAATAGATTTTCCTACATGATAGTCTGGGTATTTGGAAAATGAACATAAGACATTAACAAGTCAGAATGTAAACTGTTGATAACAGTAAACTGTTCACTGACATATATTGTTTTCCCCAAAGTGCAAGCTTCTTCCTTTCCTCTAATTTTTGCAATTAGTATTAGTGTCTCTTTTTCTCTATCTCTCTATCCATCCATCCATCCATCCATCTATCTGTTTTTTTTTTGTGTGGCTTTCTCTGCATTTGGTTAAGGAACAGGGAGAGATCTTGGTGTTGGTCAATAGTTGTAAAGCAGGCGAAAAAAATGTCCTAACCTCATTGAGATTAAATAAAACAAACGTTTAGCTGTCAACAATCTCCAAAAACTATCAGCTAACGTCTGGCGATTACGCCTCTTGTTATACGGCCGATGTTTTGCGGTTTCCAATGAACATGCGAATATCCCAATGTGTACCTGCTGTAGTTGAAAACTCTGGTCTTAAACTCTTGAGCTTTGTATTCCTGTCATTAAGCCCCAAACACATCCCGAACACTTGTGTACAGTGAATTATTGCTCTAGCTCGTACACTACAAATTGTCTTTGAGGGAGTTAACCCATGCAGTCAAAGAAAATGATGCGTGATGACTCATTTTTAAAGAAGACTCAAATTTTAGTCGGTCATCTTTGAAAAATAATGCTAAAATGTATTCCTATTTTCATAATCATACAACAACTTACCATAAGGAGAAGGACATACAAACTACAAATAATATTCTTATGTTGATTAACCTGCCTGACTTGTTGCACTGTACTGTTAATGAAAGGCATCTTACTGTATGTAGCACCATTGTAGAGTGCATGTGTATGGAGTAAAGAGTTCATTTACCACTAATTTCTAAAAACAGATATCCATGTGAATATGTCGGAGGTTATCCATTGCCACAACCCACACAAAACATTCTGACTCAAATTCAAATTGAAGCAAACTAATACATATTTTTAGTAAAAGACTTACACTAACTCAAAATGATCCCTGTAGGGAGCAAAACTCGGGTATCTGTGTTTTTCCTTCTCTAATTTGAACTTTCTAAAATGAATCATTGTGTACAAATTATTCCCACAAGGCAGCGTTGCTCATGAACAACTGTGGCCTTACCGCTGCTTGGGAAGAAATGTTGCTATTCCACTTAAATGTTCCCTTCAAATACAAATGTGGTACAGCACAAGTATGAAATGACCATGTAGACTGACCTTCTCCAGCACACCTCCCTTGATGTCAGACCTGTTTAATCACAACCAGATTTATTGAATCAATTAACAACAATATTGTCATTTAGATGGGTGACAAAAACGTTGATTCAGACATTCACACTGCATTTCCTAAAATCAGACTGAATAAAAAAAAAAACAGCTTATAAACACATCTCAACTTAGGCTTGAGTTTTGTACAGAGATACTGCACCTACAGGTAGTTATAAAACACAGGTATGTACAATGCTTTTCTTTTATAATCCTGTACAGTGATGTTGCAGTGGGTAGGAGTGTTTCCTTTACTGCACAAACACATTGAGTTGTTTTGAAATGAATAAACATCACTGCTCTGTAACATTATCAGCGATAATGAACATATCAAAGGAAACTTCTCTCATTCCTGGATCGTCTCTGTGCAGTTTTCATGCTCAACTTCAGTGCTGTTTTGCTGTTGCTGCTTCGACATGTAGGTGTTAAAGTGTGCTGTCTGTTGAAGTGCAACTTATTCTAAGATCAATATGAATTGCTGTTCGTAATCATTTTTAAAACCAAAAATGACAAAAATGACAAAAATTAAAAAAGTAGAGAACATGCGTGAATTCAGTAATGTGCAGAAACAATTTAGATTCTGTGTTGCTTCTGCACGCAGGTTTGGACAATTTCTAACTCAAAATTGGAATCGACTGGAAAGTGTGCGACTGTGTCTCTCTCTGTCGACCATGTGATGGACTGACAACCTGCGCAGGATGTTTCTTATCTGATTTAAACTCCCGCTAGAAGAAGGCACAAAAAAACAAACAGAATCAGGTTAGGTTTTTTTTTTAGTGAATGAATGAACACATTCTTTCTTCTGTTTAACCATTTCTGAAGGATTTGAGTGTGAACATCCCAGCTTTGGGTAATCATTTTGAATCCTTTTTTTTTTTTTTGCACAAGTATGCCACCACATTCTGCCCAGCAATTATGACGGACAAGTATAATTGCACAATTATAAAGCTGGTCTGCTTATTTTGTAATGAACATGTTTGTTTGTTGTCACCGGAGAGCCAACGCCATCTGCTATCAAACCCAAATTCTGTGACCCATTTTGTAAATAACAGATCTGTCTTTTGAGGGGAAATACCAGCTCTTTCAAACCTAAGGCCAGTTTGACGTAAACGAACATTTCAGCTCCTAAGTGGCCTTTTTTTTCCCTCCCTTCTTTTTTTCTCTTTGTTATTTCTTACAGAAGACGATCATGTTTTACTCTATATGGAACTTGTTCTTAAATGTCAGAAAGATAAAGGAAGGAAGAAGCTGTTCCAATCTGCAAAGGCACTTTAATGTAAAAAAAAGCCTTCTGTACAGAGTGAAGCTATAATTGTGAATAATTGCTTAATTTCAGAAATAATCAGTGAGGAGGAACATGGAAACTGAACCTATCTTGTACATTTTACTGCAGCATGAGGATATATTTTTTGTCTACCAACAACTGCTGCTGAACTGAATTTGTGCGACTCATTTACAGTTTATGTGAATCTCTTTTTTTATGGTAGAGTTGAGGCGAAACATTCCCTGTATCAACAAAGTGACCTCTGTTCTCTCTGGAACCGTATCAGCGAGCCATCATCATATGGACGCAATCTTCATTCTCATGTTTCTATAGCTGTAGGACATCTTAACTGTAGCTTCACTCAGACTGCTGAGGATGCCAGACCATACTGTGGGAGTAATATATGCATGCCTAGATGTGTATAAAAAAACAAGTGTTTTTCTTAAGATAGTTCCAGTAGAATCAGATGGCAAACAACAACAGGAATAGACTAGATTAGAAAAGTGATAAAAACCAGCGTGACACTGAGTTCATCCCTCCATCCTTGTTAGCATTAGTATGATGCTGGGGCAGATTTATAGCAGTATAACATGGCAAATTAAAAGGAACCAGTACGTGTTTGGAATTAGAATGGATAAAAAATAAAAAAGGCCCATCCTCCCTGCTCCTACATCATAAACAAGCAATGGTTGTATCAGTTTACTGTCGTGTTATATTTTATGCTGACAAGAGGGAAGCCAGAGGAGAGAAAAAAAGAAGTGTTCCCCACTATGGATTCTGTCCCACATTTACACACTGGGTATGTAGGCTAGCTCGGACTTTTCAGTGGGTTTCCTTCAGGCTTACCTCACATACTGGAAGGAAAGGAAAGTCGATACTGTTTAAAACCCTGAGCAACTTTTCAGAGATTTTTTTTAAATGAGCACTTTAGAACTTGGCCAAAGGTGATGTGTTCTCTGCTCCCTGACTTTCTTTTTTTTTTTATTCGGGTGTATTGGCAGGCAATTGCTTACTACCAACAGCCCTTTTCCTCCCACCACACATGCCCACACGCACACACACTGATACACACACACATGCTTTTTTTCCTTTTTGTCTCCCTCTTTTGCTTGGTCTCTCTGTCTTCCTTTCAAGTCCATTCCCACCCCCCTACCCCACCCCATCCTCTCTCCGTCTATGTGTCTCCACTTGCACTTCCTCGCTCCGTTCCCATCTCGCCCCTTTTGAAGTCTGAGACAGCTCGAAATCCGACGTGGTTCTTTTTTGGACAGCCGAGGGGAAATGGCTCAGAAAGAGAGGCTCAAGTTCGATTACAGCTGTTAATCAAAAATCTACACTGCCCAGCACAGCGTGATGTGAGAAATGATTTTTGGTTTCAATCTGTCAAAGCCACTCTATTTGTTACATGCACAGACCTATATGAAGATATATTGCACTGTACATCTGCTCACGCTTACAAAGTGCGCAGAATTAGAAAAATGAAAACTTGCTGGGACTTTTCATATACACACGAGCGTGAAGACATGCAAGAGCAGACAAATGAAACCGAAAACAGAGCAAATATTCAAACTCAAGCTACTGTATCTTCTATGGCTCAGTGCAACTCATTCAACACCCAGATATAACACAATCCTGACAACCCTGGATTATGTTCTGTGGCAGTGTTATTGAATATTCACTCTGATCATATTCAAATTCTGCACTGTGCGTGAGTTTTGTGTGACTGCAGCATCTTTGGAATCATTCTGGGGACACATTTGTGTGTCTAAATTAGATCAAAATCATCGATGTTAAATTATGTATGATATTTTATTAAACAAGTCACAATGTATCTTCACAATAACCAAGGTCTATTCTCATATTAATATTGAGTGGCTAACATTAGTTTATAGACAATAGTTAAGTATTGGCAAGTAAGGGAGTGAAGGGTTAGAGAGTGAGGGTGTTTTTTTTAGATTCTCAATTGTAAAAAGCAAACATGCTCCAAGAAAGCTCAAAATTCAGCATCCGGGGAGCAGAATAGCCTATAGCGGTTAAGTTGCGTGCCACATGTGAGGCTATAGTTCTCGTCTCAGCGGCTGTGTGTTCGAGTCCGACCTCTGCCCCTTAGCTTCATGTCATCCTCCTCGCTCTCCTCCTAACATTTCCTGTCTCTCTATCAATTGCACCACTACTGACTGTATGTTATTTAAAAGTGTTAAAGACAGATTACAGCTCTGCTTTATTTGAGGGTCCGCAGAATTGAAGTCCTACAGAAGTAATGCTGCAGTAATTTAAATAATAATTGATTGATTGATAATCATAACAACACCTGGAATTCAGAAGATTTGTCTTTTGTTTTTGTCTTGTCCCTTTAACTGAAAACTTGCCTGCGAAGAAATCATGAACCTCCTCCATAAGTCATGACTCATGATGACTGAAACACCTTAGTTAATGCATTAATTAATGTATGAAGTCAGGAATGAGATAATGTTATGTTAAAGTTTAAACGTTTGATTTCTCAGTAGTAAAACATATCCTTAGCTTATCACAGCTTATGTTAGTTACAAGTTGCAACCTTAATTATACTGTGTAAGTAAAGCTAGTCTGCTAACATCATGACTCTAACCTCTTGTTGTAACTTGTGTCCATTGTTCAAAAAGTTACAAAGTGGGAGCCTCACTTTTTGTCCCCATGGAAACTTGAAAAAGCCTAAAATGTGTTCCATTTAGGGATTATTTTAATGTTTAATTTAACTTTATCTCTTTCGTTTGATGACTCATATTATAAATGTTTCATTTTTTATGATCATAGCTTTGATTTGACTAATTATAATGATAAAGCAGAAGACTAGAGGCGATAAGACAGATAGTTTCTCTCTATTTTCTAAGATATTTCCTCCATGTTATGCTTCACACACACTGACACAAAACACGCACACACACTTTTACAAAGAAACCCTGTCCTAAATGAAAATGAGAAACTCGGCTACTTTTCTAATTACTGGGCAGATTCGAGGCTCTGATTGACCTACTTTTTGTCGGCCAATATCTAGCAACACTGAACACAATAATTAATCTGGTAAACAAACACATCGGGTCCACAAGGGTAAAAGTGAATAGTGTAACACACACACAACAGTTAGCCCATAAGTAACTCTCTTTAATAGTTAATAGCTACAAAATTGTACAACAAATCATTATCCTTGGGCAGCTAGCATAGCTTGTAGCAGTGAACTGTTAGCATTAAAACGGAATAATCTAATCATGAGAATTTCAATCACAGCTGTAATAATTTACTGTCAACAAATACTTTCATTGTACCTGAAGAACATATTAAATATATATTCATATATTCAGTCAGCTTGCTAAGGGACTCCAAAAAAAACATGTCACCTTGGTGGGGTGCCTAACATTAGCCTTACCAAGTGGAAACTTCCAGTACTGAAAAGTGAAGCAAATACAAAAAAAAGTGCAGTTTCTCGAGTGGCCACTTTAGGTTGGCCGCAAAAACCAGGGGGCCCAATTAACACCTATGTATGTTTACAGCAGGAATAAACGTGTCTACAACCGGCAATAAACTGTTTTGGTCTCTATAACTCATTGCTTTATTCTTTCACACTGTAAAGCGGGTGAATTAAAGAAAATAATTCATCCATTTTGATTATTTTAAGGGTTAGAGTTATGCATACATGTACATAATTAGGGGAATCAATCAATCAATCAATCAATCAATCAATCAATCAATCAATTAATCAATCAATCAATCAATCTTTATTTGTATAGCGCCAATTCATAACAAGTGTTATCTCAAGACGCTTTACAAAAAGCAGGTAAAGGACCTTACTCTTTGTCTATTAATATTACAAAAGAGCAGGTAAAAAGACCATGCTCATTGTTATGTTACAAAAAGCAGGTAAAAGACCTTACTTATTTCTATATTACAAGGACCCAGCTTAATCCATGAGCACTTTAGCAAAGCAGCAAAAGTTACATTGGTAAGAAAAAACTGCCTTAGTAAAAGGCAGAAATCTTCGGCCGGATCCCAGGCTCATGACGAAACAGCCTTCACAGCCTAGACTGCACCGGACTTGGAAAGGGATAGGGGGAGATGGGATAAGATGCAGGAAGAGGGATAGGGAACAAGGGGAAAAAAAGTGGGGGGGGGAATGACTGATTTGACTGACAGGTGGGCATGTTGTAAAAGTCAGCCAGGAGGCTTAAAGCCCACCTTACTCTAACTCTTTGTCTGTTACTAGATTGATTGAAAGTAAGTTGGAGATAGCATTTTCAAAGTGACGGCCGCCATTGCTCCTCATTAAAAAGCCTCTTTACAAACCGACGGCTGATGTCACTGTGAGTATGTCCATGTTGATATAGACTACATGCCAAATGTCCAACATAACACTAGTGTTGGGTGACTCTTTGGTTTAACTGGGTAATCTTGTAATTTGGTTAAGCTAAACTTGTTTGTAAGAATAATCAAATAAAGCCTACAGGAATTTAACTTAAAACAGGTTTTGTGTCTGTTTGCAATCATTCATTTTCAAGATTTTTTCTCCTTGAACCTGTATCGCTGGCGTGGCTGCAAGCACAACTAACCATCCATCCTAGTTTCCTCCTGACATTGACTGAATTGAGTGAAAATATACAGACATTCAAATGGACTTAATAATGCTAGAGCTTTCATATGGTAGAAGAATGGAACAGACATGGGGTCACAGTGATCTTGGCCTTTGCCTTTGAAAATGTAGTCACTTCATTCTTGGGTCAAATTTGTCCAGAATCTGAAGTTATTTCCTCCAGCTGTTTGTGAATGTTTTCCAAGGCTTTATGATGTCACAGTAAAGATCACCTTTGACTTTATCGAGCATGGAGAACTTCAAAACGGAATCATTTTATTGTATTGTACTTCTATTGGAAATTGTGTCTAAAAACAGTATGAATGATTGGGGAATGGCTAAAAACAGCTTCTATGAGATCATAATGTCCTTTACCTTTTACATTCAACCACCAGTCTATTATACTTCTGATCATCTTTACGTCTATGTGGAGGGTTGTGATAATTGCATGGAAACATCCCTTCAGTCATTCCTGAGATATCACATTTACGAAATAAATAAATAGGTAAGTAAGTCATTTTATTTTCATCTCATTGAACTACTAGAGAGTTAGAACTTAAAATCTATGAGTATCATCAACTTGCTGTACTTGTTGCTTCTGCATCATTATCCCTTCCTGCATGGTTCTATTAAGTTTCACTATTATTCAGTAGAGAGGACTGAAGGTGATGAGCTGCATGCCATGAGACTCTCTTAATAATCACATTTCCATTTTTTTTTTTGCATTTCTACTCCTATACCACACTGTCACATTTACGGGCTCTACTGTCCATCTCTTAATCAAACCATAAAGATTGCGAGTTGGAAGTACAAATCTCTTCAAGTTCTCTCAGGGTTTCTCATATTGCAAATGTAAAGTGTAAGGACAGGAGCGGACGGATAATTATAAAGTCTGGGTCACTTCAGGACGAAATATGAAGACAAATGAAGTGGAAGAGCGCAGAGACCTACATTAGAGAGATGGTTTCAGAGATGCTATGGGTGAACTTTGCAAGCAATAATAATGTAAAACAGGTTCATTTTAATATCTTATTATTAAATCATAGGATACCTGTATCAATGTAAAGCAATTATACAGAGAAGGTCATTTAAATGAGCAATCTGTATTTTCAGAATTATTCAGTTTTATATGGCTAACATTTGAAAACAATGCCCGAGGAGGGTGGATTGATCATGTGCAGTTCGTTTGACCTTCAGTTTATGTGAATATATTTTAAATGTGTCTTGTGTTTTGGTTGTAAAAAGTATTTCTTTGTGGAATAAATTGACTGGAAATATTTTACGACTGACTGATGTGTTGTGTTGCAGCAATTCTGAAGCATGCAAGTTGCAGGGTGTGACTGTTCCATCAAACTGGGGTTGCCATCATAAGACCCATGAATGGACCAATTAAGGCAACCAAAGCACTTTGGTTAATGGTGAGAAAAGATGATGATTGAGATTAAAGGTTCAAAAAGGGAAATAAGTCGTTTTGACTTTTTGGATACTGAACCCTAACCCTGATCCATCCCTCATTAAGTGCATTGGGTGCTTAAAGTCAAGAGATAAGACGGAAATACTGTATGAGAACAAATCCAATGTTTTCCCTGATTGTACACAAGCGGCAACCTTTTGCAATTTTCCTAAACAGGTACAAGTCCTTGATAGAGAGGCTGTCAACATACCTCTCTATCAGTCTACAGTGTGGCTTACAGATTGTGGAGCAGGCCGTGTTTTAAACCAAGCCGGCTTTGTATCGAGTGTCGCCTCCTTGGTCTAACTAGCCAACGTGCATTCACCTGGATACCACGTGTCCACAGCACCAGGCTCTCTGACAGCTAGCTTAGCAGAAGCGTGGTTGTTGTTAGCTCGGTGCTTAATTCTAGTGAGAGAAGTTTTCCTTCCTGCAGATTTACTACAAAACACTGCTATACTCTTGTCGTTTAACTCAAGCAGGGGAAAATAATGTTGTTATTTCCAAGACCTAAAGCTCACGGTTTAGCGATCATCTGTCTGTGTTTTACAGCACGCAATGTTCTTTTCCCAGGATGCTACTGTGCTAACCTTAGTGTAACATCGACCGCTTGTTGTTGGCTGTTTCAAAAAAAATAATGAGTGCTTTTGAATGTCAGTAAATATACCGGCGTTATTGAATCTGGAAAGTAACTTATTCATTACTAGTTACTGCAAATAGTGGCGTTTCAGTAATGTCCCAACACTGGTGATATGTTATATGCTGCAAAATAATGAATTTCCAAATGTGACATAAGGGTTTGGCATATAGTGAAGTTAAATGTTTCCAGAGCTCTAAACCCCAGATAATTCACGTCGCTAATTGAGATGGAGTACCATCAATTAGTGATGCATAGCACTGCAAAGTGCATAAATGGCTCACAAGCCTCCCTGAGAGTCACACTCTTCTGGACAGTGTGAGGAAATATGAGCCAGTGTAGGAAAATTAAAAGTAGATCATACAGCTGGCCCTTCTGACTGATTTCACCAGTCACATGGACAATCTGACGTTTCAGCTTCAAGAGGTTCATGTGAGACACCATCCAAACAACATGCTGAATGCTATCAGATCATACTGGCCGCTATATAACTGACAGAGATTTAATGTACTTCCTAAAACTGAGAGCTGTCTCCACAAATGACCCATCTCTGCAGCAGCACTTCAGCTGCAGAGGATTTGTTGAGGTTTTGGAAGAGCTGAGGGGAGAATTTGAATCCAGATTCAGCGATGTGAAGAAGCTCAAGAAGATTTTCAACTTTATTGAAAACCTTCCCATATGGGCGCATCCTCCCTGACTCCCATTACTACACAGCTCTAGTCCTCTCACTTTGCTGCTCTGACAAATAAGGTGGTAGTAGAGTTGCAGGCAAATAAAAGTTTAAGCCATGGTTTTTGGTTGACCACATCACATGTGAACAGATCTAGGTACAGCTGCGAATGCTCCAAATGGCATTGAGATCTAATCGCTTTAGCCAAACTCTGTGGTGGTTTCAGCTGCATTTATGGCAAAATTATTTTTTTGCAGTGTGTGCACAAATCCGTAGCTACACTGATGGCCTGTCTAGTCTCTGTAACCATGGCAACAATGACATTGAGTGACAGATTGCTGGCCTGTCATTCTTGCCTGATTTAATACTTCTTTTCTGTATCTCCTGAAACTTTTTGGCTCCATTATTTGTAATTTCACTCCAGCATTCATTCCAACATGTGAAGACATTGGAGTTGCTTGTGCACAAAATTTGGGACAATTTGCGATCTCTTATTTCAGTAATAGAAAGTGCATTTTGTGTTTCAACAGAGGTCGATCCACTACAAGTACAGGTGGAAAGGGTATGATGGGCAAGAGATGTGACACACACTCGCACTTTCACACTCATCCACATGACCTCATCCTAAGACACTGAGGGTAAGTGAGATGCAGTTACAAGAGATTCACAAGAGAAGAATGTGGAGACGGATCCTGATGCCAGGTGTGCACGGATGTACCAGGAGTTGTCCACTTGTGAACGGATCACTGGAGACGCATGTTAATGCTTAGTGAACTGAAACCAGCTAGTGGCCTGAACACTGACGTCAAACGAGTGCAGTTCAACATGGTTAAGGCAACTGTAAAGTCAAAGCATATGATTTGCATAATTTACACACTTATCCAGCAAGCGTCTTGTCTTGTGAGTGGAGTGTATCGTCACATCCCTACCTTATACCCTATGGATGGGACATTGTCTTCCATGGGACCAGCTCTCATGGAATGGATAGTTTTGTAGTAACCCTTTCCGCTTTAGAGAACAAGTGGACCCAAACTCAGTTCCCCTCCTTATAGGGGTTCAAGCGTCAGGCCATTACCTTTTGCTGTGCACAACAAACTTGTGACTAATGTGAAAATGGATGACTCATCTGATTGTATCCCTTTTTCTCCACATCTCTGTAGACCATTACTTATGGTTTCCATGTCCCTGAACTGTCAGCATCTGTCTTTGCACTGAGTGCTTCATGAACTTCCACCAATCTAACTTTCCTATTTGTAATTGTCAACAGACTTTCTTGCCAACACAGTCGGATCACATCCTGCATTGACATTCTCTGTCAACTGTGAAAAAGTGTATTTCTTTTTTTGGGGTATGTAATAAACTTATGCCAGAGCACGAGAGTCATGAAATGTAACCCATTTTACTGAAGTCCTTCTGAAAGAGCATAATCCGACTCCTCTTTAGTTCCTGTTTGTATTCAAACACAAGCCATTTGAGCAATCTTTATGGAGTCCGTACCAACCGTGCCCCTCCAATGAACCCTCTAACATCTTCTCTTCTTGCTGTTTATACCTAAATCTAAATCAACTACTTTCTGTACATGCCACAGTGCATGATTTCTGATGTATTACTATATTTTATCATGCAGCGCACTTGTTAAGAAGCATCTGTATTAAATATTATTCATTTATTTGAACCTTTTCCTTCAATTTTCCTTTATCTGTTGAACGTCTGTATGTGTGCTTAAGATAAAAAAAAAAGTACTGAATGTAATTTAGGGAATAAATTGATTCATCTAAAAGGTATTAAAATGACAGTTGACTAATGGACTGAATAAATCAAAATGCAAATTATTTAAATTCATGATGGAAGCACATTTTAAACTTTCAATTACTTTCCCATATTTATCTCCTTTATTAATGAGCTCACAGCTTAATTTAACTGGTAACATTTTTGGGACATTATTTAAATGAAGGACAGACAATGTGAAAAGGAAATTTACAAAAATACTGTAAATATGTCAACACTAAAGAGTCTTGGTCATGAGCAAAATGATTATTAAAACATTTAAAACGTTTAAATTGGTACTGCAGTTCAATTTCAAAACATTGAAGAGAGCTGTCTCCCCCTGCCCTCCTCCTCGCTAGAGTCGATGTACACGCAGGTTGCCATGTCGCAGACACAGAAGCTTCAGTGTTTGGCCAGCTCGGCACCGGTCCTGAAACCTTTCTGCGTTCTAACCTCTCCATTTTTCAAAAGCTTCTACACTATTTATCCTAGTTTTACCACATTTGGTCGTACATCTTATTAGAAAAATGCATATCTGAACCAGTTCGCTTGCCCGCTTCCATCGCTGCAACACCTGTTGGTTTGCCATGATAATGGTCGTGTTTGTGTGGGGTCGACTTGAAACCGCCTTCTTTCTCAAAACAAAACAAATCATCCTGCAACGGAATCGAATCTTAGAAGGAGGTCATACTGGCTGCTGCATTGTTTTCAGGAGAGCCAGCACTTCAACATAGCATGTTTCTTTAATGCCTGATGATAGTAGGGTCCTTTTATGAGTTAATTCAGTAGATATCTTACATATGGGTCCTTTAAAGTCTTTTCTATAGTAAATAACCTTCAAACAGCTTTGACTATGTGTAAGGAGTAATTCTTAGAAACGACAAACCCACAGATTATTACCGTCATACCCAATTCCCCTTTCCTTTAGTGAGCATCTTTAAAGTCTTGTTTTTAGATAAAGCAGGCCACACCAAGCTCTAAAGCTGAAAGTACACTACCTCCGAGCATTAGATAAACACAGTATGTGACTAGCTGCTGAAAGTAATGCAGCTTCTAGCAACTTAAGGGTAAAATATTTTCCTCAGAGGTTTGTGGAGAGCAAATAACATTTTCAAGGAGAAGAAAAAAAAATTCCTGCCAACTGGACCCAACATGTCTCTAAAAGGATACTTAAGTTACCCCATGGCTGTGTCCGAAATCTCTCCCTATAGTGCACTATATAGTGAACACGCCATTTTGTATTGGTGTCTGAATTCTGAGTGAGCATGATCATAGCCTGTATAGTCCACTCATTGTATTGTGAAAAGTAGTGTACAGCCGATGGTCAATATCTGAGCAACATAGACCATCATGCATTGCGGTTCAAAGATTGTTTACAAGCGGAGAGTAGCGTTTTACTCGACTGCTTTCAGATGGACGAGAGGAGCGACCAGCATGAACACAGAAACACGATAAAGTTCATATTCGGAGCGTTTTTACTGAAATCTATGATCTGTTTTTAATAAAGAGTAAAGATCGTCAACGTTAGTGACGTTAGTTTGTCCTAATGATGATGACAGACACAAGACCAGTCTGAGTATAAATAATTTAGTTTTGGTCCTAAAATATGATTTATTATATATCTAACATTCAATATTTTATAATATATTTATTGTTTGTAAATGTTTTGTGAAAATACACTCAGTAAAATAGAAGTTATCACTGAAATTCATGCCGTTATTTACCGTTATGACTAATCCTCGGCCGTTGTAAAGCGGAATGTTTCAGCTGCGCGACAACAATGATGTCACTGTCAGCGGCCGGCGAGTGAGCAAGGAGTGTCCGAAATGTTTTTTAATTTTGCTGAGTGAGTACACTATATAGTCCACTACATATAACCCACTATATAGCGAGTAGGGAGTAAGGAATGAGTGTGTGATTTCGGACACAGCCCATGTTTGTTGTTTGTTTTAACCGTTTAGTATAACTTGTCAGCCTGCTTCAATTTGAGCTTTTTTTGCAGCCACCTAGTGGCAAGTTCAAGGGGCTTCAAAACTTAAACAACTCTGCATCGTCCACACCTAATCTACTCCACATCTAATAATAGAGTGTTTACAGGCACTGCTATCTCAACATAAAGACAATCTCTAGTGTTAGTTGTTGAATTAAAAGTCTAAAATGTGGGACTGAAATCATGTCCATATACTGTGTTTGGATTTCAATGTTTGGTTTGTGCTTTGTGCTTTTTAATAATTCATATTTACACCCTCATTATGTGTCTCTGAAAACACTCTTTGCCTGCTGTTTATTTGCCTGTATCCATCCATGATGACTTCACTGGGGACATGTCTGGATGCACATCTCTAAAATGCATATGTGCAACTCAAACACTGAGCTAGAAAAAAAGAATCATGAATAAATGAATGATCACTTTTAATTTGGTCTTTTAGCTAAATGCCAGCACTATCCTTGCAAGCTACTGAAGCAAAAAGAATTGGTAGCGCGGAGCTTTTCAGGCTGAGGGTACAAACATGGTATACGAGTCTGGTGGGCATTCACATTTTTCAAAGTTTTAACTGCCTCCTGTAGGGCCAGGGGCTGAGTCTTATCAGGGATGACACGACTTTTACTCTCCGAATCCCCCGACTGCTCGCTGCTGTTAACTCTCGTGCTTTACATTTCTTTTACTCCATGTTGAGAGGGAACGGCACGAGTTAAGCTGCATGGTGGTTACACAGCACTGATACTAGCAAAGAGAGTTTGTGTTCATAGCCGTTGCACAATCAGGCGTCATCACTGGGGATCTGATGGAGGTGCTGCGATGGAAGCGAATGATGAGAGAGGCTAAGGTTCTTCACGCTGTGTTCTCCCTCCTAGGCAGAATCGAGGCTTAAAGCTTTCCTCTGAGACTAAATTAAAGGATCTTCCCCCTGTGCCCCGGCTCCTCTGCTCCTCCTCTGCCTCTCTGTTGGGCGGCTTTCACCACAAGGAGATGGAAATGTGACACAGTTAGGTAGGATTCCTGCCTGGGCCTGCACAGAAGAGTGGAGGTGTGTGTGTGACACATTTCGAGCGACTCCTAGCTGCTCCCAGAACAGCTGCTGAGGACTGTTATGACAGCTTTCCACTGAGAGCACAGGAATCCATCTTCTCTCCACGACACATCTATTCCAGTTCAGTCATTCTCATTTTTCCTTTTTCTGCAGTTTTTTTTTTTTTTTTTTTGTAAGACTGTCATTCATGCAGCTTAGATTGGGTATTTGAGGGACTGAAAAAGTGGTGGGAAGCATTACGTTTTTGAATAACGTTGGCAGGTGTAATTACTCAGTTCTGTGAAAGCTTCATACAGTATCAGGGAAACAGAGCTCCTGAACGCTCGCACATACCTACAGACAGCTATTAGAAAGACATCCTTTGATCCAACGATGTCTGAAACCATCCTTTCATGTGACTTTTGACAGCTTTATCAAATCAGTGGTAATGCCCTCGGACAAATCTAGGATCAGAAGTAGACAAGAAAGGAAAAACAAAACTCTTACATTTCCTTGTTTCTTTTGAGTTCATGTTATCGTGCAGCTTCTAGATTGACATGCCGAATGAAAAAAACACATATTTTGTACTCTTCATGAACTCTGCAGAATGGTAGAGGACTGAGCAGTTCAGTTGCAAACAATTCACTTACACTAAATAATCTCAAAACGTGCACCTGTTTATTCTGGCTTTGCTGTGCAATACCAGCAGGAAGCCAGGAGGAGACATGTTTTTTTTTAAACAACAGCTCATGCAGAAATCTCTGCTGCAAGAACTACAATGTAAAAGTAAAAAAAAATCCTCCTTCTGGGAAAAAAGGTCATAAAACAATCAAAAAGGATTTTTACTGTTTGCTGTGAGTCATACGGAGGATGTGCGGCACATTTCTGTTTCTTTTAATAATCTCTCTGAAACAGATGACATTGGTTTTCCACTGATATTGTCTAGCTATGGGTTAAAGGCTGAAATATTCATGGGGTGTTGCATACATATGAGTTCAAATGAGTGAGGAAATAAAGAGCTAAACAGTCAACCACAGGGCAGTAAGTGAGGCAGGTTCACATTTAGTGTGATGAAATGAGGGAGGGGAGGTTGGGGGTAATCAACAACAGCTTGGGGAGGTCATTAATAAAAGCCTTGAATAAATAGTTTATTTAACCTGTAAATTCTGACGTGTTCTGACATTAGCATTAGAAGAAAAAGACTGATGGCTCCAAATGTTTTATTTGTGGTTATGCTGATGCTAATGATGCAAAATGATCAGCCGATATCAGCTAAAGACAAAGCTGTAAGAGCAAGCATCTAACTCCGGTGTTGAAAAATGTTGCCAATGTGGAAGTGCAAAATACTACAGTTCGTCGAGGGTCCGCTTGAGGCTGGCTCCAAGAGCCGTGGAAGTCACATACACACCCCATTCAAAGATGCTTGTTTTTAACAGCAGAGATTAACATGTTTACAGTCTGGTAAGAAAAAACAGTATTGGTCTGATTAGTTCTTGTCCTCATGGGCACACACTGTACGGGGGGTGAATTTTTTAAAAACACATCCGTATAGATGTTTTGAACGATTTGTGTTATCCATAGTTTGGCGCGTATAGCTGACCTGATGACGGGCGGGCGCAGTGTAATGGTTTATCAGGATGCTGAAAACCTGCCTCAGCTGCAGCTCTCCTGCAGTAACAGATGGGTGAAGTCACTGAGGCTTCGTCCATTCATATTTACAGTCTATGTTTCAGAGCTGGTATATCCTTTTGTCACACCCCTCTGATGTCTCATCCAGATGCATGTTTGTCAGAGGAATATATTATATATTTATATATTTAATATTTATGAAGTAACCCATCAGGTCCTCTTTCACACTTTCAGGGTTTATCTACGCTATAATGACCCGCCTGCTACACATTATCCTGCTTATTACACAGCTACCTAAGAAAGAAATCAGTGTTTGATGCAAAATATTGCTTCAGGGAATTATTTAACTCATTTCAAAGTGATCCGATATAATCTAAGCTTAGATATGTGTGTTAGCAATGGTTCATTTCCAGCCCACTGTCATGATTTAGTCTTGTTTGGTTTGTATTCTCCTTGTTTTGTTTTAATGTGTTATTTCCTGTTTTATGTTGTGATTAACTTGTGTTCCTTGTGTCCTCAGCATGAGCTTGTTCAGTTACATGAATTGAACATTTCCAATGATGGTAAAGTGACATAAGGTGAACAGGAGTGCATGACTGACCTGAGCATCTGATTGAGTTTTCTGCCATGCATGTAACTGAAGTCATTTCCTTTCTGATAAACCAGTATATAAACATTACCACAAACCCTACTGTCATTTGTTAAGTGCTCACTTCAGCTGCATTTTACACAATTTTGTTGATTTATCTTTCATCCAGCTCTTTCTCATTTAACCGCTCTGGCTTTTTTCTTTTCTTGTCTTTTTCGCCAAAGTGAGCTCATAGGCCTAATTCTGTACACAAGCTGGCGCTTAATTTACAGGACTTCTTTCTGCTGATTGGAATGATTGAGGGTGGTCCTTTGGTTAGTTTGAATGAGAAAGACCCATATAAGGTTTTGAGAACAAGGCGGAAATATGCTGAGATTTCCATTTTATTTTGTTCAATACCTTTCCACTTCATAACTGATCAATGAAGTTATAACCACCATGGATGCAGGATGTGTTTACTCATGGATTCAGTTATTTGCACAGGTGTGACAATGCGTATATTATAAGAGGAAGCTTCAGTGGACCTCACATATGTACGGCACAGATTTATGTGCTACAACACTGGTCACATTCATCGATTGCATATCTATAAATCACGGTTAAATGCTGATGACAGGAGCTCCGACTGTGGCAAAACATATTTTTCTCCTTGTATATTTTCATCAGATATATCATGTCTGTACATGATGTATGACATGTATATCCAGCCCGAAGATCTGCAGTGAAAATGAAGCTGTGTTGGTGTTTGCTTTGCACCGAGTCCTGCAGCAGAGACAGCTATCGGCCTCTGTGGGATAAAGAAAGATAAAGGTTGCACTTGAAGTGATTTTTTGCCGTCCAGTGGACCAAATTAAAATGTGGCTTTGGGTGACCTTGCAGTCAGGTGAGCATGAGGCAATATTTAAGCAGCTGACTCTAGCTGGTGCTTGAGCAAGGGCAGATCAAACCCAGCCGAAAGCCTTCCTAAGCCCCAAACTCTCAAATCACCGCTCCTCAACCAGCGGACCACAGTGCGTGGCCTCTGCAGCTCTTCCTGGCTTATGTGTATGTATTTCTGCCACTTTGTTCTGAGCCTTTATGCCTCACACCATTAACAAGCCACCTCGCTCTCCCACTTCTCTCCCTCTCTCTCTTTCTGTTTCCTGCACACGCCAGCAGGATTTAGATACCCCATGTATTATGGATGGGAAAAATAAACAGAAAGCACCAGCCATTTATATGACACACTTGTGAGATCACAGGACAGGAGCGATTAGAGTGGTCAAATAAAGCTTCAGCGTAAGACCGAGGGGGAAAAAAGAGAAATTGAGACAGAGCAGGGCTTATAAATCTGCTTCATTTGTCGTGACGCTTCCCTCTGCATGTAGTCTTGCAACCAATTACATTAAGACACCACTCCCACTCTTGCTGGGACTCTATTAAATTGAGTCTTAATCTAATAGAGGACTTATATATGTGTTGTTTTGATAATTATTCCTCTCATTGGGGGTGATAGCATCTTCATCAAGCACAGTCTGGCTTTGGAGGACCTCCCCGCGCACAAGTAAATTAAAAATAGCTGCATATTCAACGTTGTCACGCACTGCAGCGTTACACTTATGAGAATATTAGTGTCAAGGTTAGGAAGGAGGCACTTCTGTATTAAATGGTCCCTAACTTTATGGCTCAGGTAGCCCTCTAGATATTTTTAAAGAATCCACAGAACATTTACCTAATGGTCATATAGGCTACACTTTCCACCTTGAAACATTAAACATTGTTGCTCAGGTGTGATAATAATACATTATGAGACACGGGTGTGGTATGAAGGTCAGTGGTATTCTGTATCAGCAGAAATAAATCGAATCACTCTGACAGACAGGAGTGTCTGTTTTGACAGGTTTGAGAAAAACTACCGTAGGGACACATTTTTTCTTTGCTCATGATGATTACTATGTTCATTAGAATGGATGTAATATTTTAATTAAAAGCTCTAAAATGTATTTTCTCAATAAGTTTCTTCTTCTTACCATGATGTTTAAAGAGTTCTTTCCTTTAAATGTGAACTTTAAAGTCTAAGTGTATCTCTGTTTGCTGTGCTTTTCTCACTGTTTGGAAGTAGGCGGGATTTAGTTGGGAAAAGGGGATGTCACGTATTTCACTGCACTAATCATAATTCAGCAACATTCAAGATAAGAAAGAACCTTATGAATCCTGATGGAAAGTCTAGTACCAGATTGCTCCAAAATGACTGTGCAGTAGAATAAGAGCACCAATTGTAAGTGAAATATAACAGTAAATATAAAGTATTTAAGAGATACACACAAAGAAACCGTGTCTAATAAAGCAACAATAGAAGTACGTACAAAACATTAGAACATGAGAGTGATAGGTTTTGGGTTTGCACCATGCGGCAACATCGTGATGAAAAAGGAAGCAAAAACTGCAGTTCCACAAAGTTCTCACTTGCGGCTGGCTGCAAAGCCAAGGGATCTCCAAAATAGGTTCCATGTTAAAATGTCAATTTTTACAGCAGAGATACAGCCTATATTTTTTGTACTATAGTACAAGGTTAGGAAGGAGGCATAGTACAAAAAAATCATTTGTTCTGAAAAGCTCATGCCTTCATTTGTACACCCTGTACATTCTTTTATAACTCATTCGTTTTGAATAAGGCTAAGAGTTATTGTAGTTGTTCACCTGGAGGCTTAAGGCCCGCCTTTACTCCAAGCTCCTTGACTGTTTCTAGATTGATTGACAGTTAGGTGGAGAAAGCTTTTCCGTTATGGTGACCGTCATCGTTTGGCCTCCTAAGAAACCAAAGAGTGACGGCACTGTGCGTACATGTTTTATATGTCTACGTTGGGTTTTTTAAACTTTCACTTGTTCTTGGTGTGTGACAGGTCAGCTAAAGAATTGGTGACAAACTGGTTTCATTAAATCTAGAGCTGAAAGTTCTTACTTTCCAAATTTCCATTTAATGCTAAAAATGTTTCAAGAACTTTTGATTCTTTTCTATGTACAGTATATTACTCTATTTCTACTGCTATATTGTAAGAGCAACTGTAACAACCACATGTCCCCGTGGGGATTAATGAACTATTTCTGATTCTGATTCTGATTTGACCTCTAATGGAAGTTTGTGTACTGTGGAGTACTGGTTCTCTTATTTGAACAAAGGACCTTCTTCCTTTTTCAGCAGACCGCCTGCTAGGTAAGGTAATCTGTTACACTGAGGTGAGAAATGAATGTTAGGACAACAAGACAGTAGTCAGCAGTTCACTTTTGGCCTCCATTCTGAAAAAAGTTTCATTCTGCCAGAGAAAGGGCCGTGTGAATATATTTTTAGGGAAAAGCATTAGACAGCACACCTCTGTGTAGGGAAGTACACAAAAATCTTTCATATCATGCTCAAAAGTTCATAACATCAAAGGGCAGCAGCTGATGATAAGATATCCAGGAAATTCGAAGGCCTGCAGAGAAAATTACACATGTCCTAACAGCAATATCGGGTCCAAAATGAAAGTGATAAGTGTGTAACCATGGTGGAAACAAAGCTATGAATATATCAGTGTGTTAGGGTGCAATTTTTCTGATTGTCCAAGTGGATCTAAAACACATGCTTTCTACGTTATTGATATGGATAGCAAAAGACACGTGTGACCTTTATTTACCATAAACGGCTGCAGTGTGACGGATCAGACAAGCTGAAGACAAAACAGCAATCAGAAAGACAGCAGAGCTGCTGGATATCCAGCACTCTCTGCGAACGTCTGCTGCTCTTCTCTATCTCTGTGGATACTTCATCTGGTGTCACTGGCTGTGTTTACCTCTTTGCTGCGGGGAAGAAAAGGAAATATAACCACTGCTGCACCCTGAGTATCAGATAGGAAACCCTATCTTATGTGAAATAACCTTGAAAAAAAAAAAAAAAATTCCAGTCATTTTCTGTTTGTCCTTTTATACAGTTAATAAAAACACCTCAGAGATTTAACCACACTCCGTACTTAAGCATTAATGTATTGAGAAAAATGACACCCTCCTTAAAAAGAAGTGGTTCTCTCTACCTTATCCATTACACACCAACTGGACTAAAAGGATTAAAGCTACAGTGAGGAACTGTTTATGTTGATTTTGGCACCCCTGTCTTCAAAGCGGTACCTCTAATCTCTTTAGTGATCTTGTCCTGGACATGCGTGTGTACTTTACTTGTCTAAAGTCTCATCCTGATTCTTTTAACAGACAAACGTAACACTAACCATGAATACTTGCCGTGGAAAATGTAAACAAAGGCTTTTTGGCTTTGTTTTGTCCGTCAGCTACTGAGTGTCCTAGGTGACAGGCATTGAAAATAACTATGACAATAAAGTCAATCCTCTCACTGATGTTCATGTTAGCTAATTTAAGGTCATGGCGAGGCAGCAGTCTTCATTTCAATCTGTTTCAAAACCAGAATACAAATCCACACAGTAGCATTAAAAGCTGACAAATTGTTTATTTTCTTCCACTTCCCACCCGTGTATGACCCCTAAATATGAGGAGGATCCAGATCACGGTCCACAACGCCGCTCTAAAGCGTTCTGTTTGGCACAGACACTGAGCTTGTTTCTATCAGCACCAACCGCAGTGTTTCCTGTCAGCTGCATGACAAATAACACTCATGGGTCCTCAAATGCACCAACTTTCCAAAGTTGGATAAAGATGAATTCAAGTTCTCATTTATGCATAATTCATTATCATTATTCTTTCTATCCTGTCAGTCGGCAATGTGTTTGAGTTCAAGGGCAAAGATGAAATGATAGTACAAAGAGGTTGGATAACTCACAGTGGTAAAATGGCATTATATCTCTTCCTTAATGTTTAATCAACGCTGTCACTGAGCCCACACAAGGCTCAGTCAGACTACTCAATTTCAATGACTCCCCTCTCAGTGTGTGTGCGTGCGTGTGGGTTTGTGTCAGTGTGCCTGACTGTGTATGTGACCAGCTTAGAAGCTAACATTCTTTCTGAAATGTCCTAGAAACTTTTCTCTGCCGTCAGTGTATTTTCAGTGCAGAATGAGAGCTGAAAATCACCAATTAAAATGTCAATGCTAAAACCAGCAGTCAGGACAATGACAGACTTTCATCACTCTAATGTAATGTGTTCCACATACATATTTCATAATTGCTTCACTAGTTCAAATTAATTAATTCTCTCAATTAGTAAAAAAGTAGCAGCGACCAAAACTGGTCACCTCATTTGTAATCCCAGCTGTTCTGAAAAAGGTAACCAGGGAAAATGTTAATTTTTTTTCGACAAGCTGGAAAACAAACCGTCCCTTTTCTTTATGAACTGCTGCCCACTGTCAGTGACTTTTAATTATGTGAAATAGAGGCTGTCCTGGCTTTTCAGCACAAACCTTTTAAAAATGTTTACTATCATTTATCATCATCCAGAGCACAAACTCAATAACAGCTTTATAGCTTTGAGAATTTTTACCTCTCACACATGGCCTCACAGCCAAGAAGGAGGAGTGTTAACAAGGTCTTAAAAAGCACACAGAGAACCTCCCCTCAAATATGGAAGCTCATAATGCAGTTTTCTTGAGGCTAATCAATCAAAGCATAGCAGCTCTCTGTCAGGGTCTTTGACTTTATTTTGCTTAATTTCCTGAAAAATCATTACTAAAAAAAATCCTAATTAAAGGCTCCTGAACTTTGTAATTTCTGTTAGAACTTTCTCACCTTCAACATACTCTTGAAAAAGAGTAAAAGATGTAAAAAAAAAAATACTACTTTGATTACAAATTTTGATTCATAGCATGTCATGTAAAAGTGACACATTCACTCTGAGGAAAATTAAGTGACGTATTATCTTTTTCACAGGGTTAGCTGGGTAGCTAACTGCTAGTTCTTCAGCCAGCCAAGGTACTACAACAAGATTTTGGTGTTGGAAGGTATCATTGTGGTCTTTATTTGAGGTGTATTTGTAGTTGGAGTAGTACTGACCAATCATGTTTGAACAAGCATGCAGAAAATGTATGCTTCTGGAGAACAAAGGGGGTAAAACATATTCTACAAAATCCAATCTAAAGACATCACCTGACTATGAAGAGTAGTTTAAGGATCTCTTGTTAAAAGATAGTTATCTACATGACAGCACATACATACCTTATATCCTCCTCTGACTATAGCTGATGGGTTCTTAGATAGCCAGAATGTAAACAATGCATGATGCACAGAAGACCAAGGTATATCTGTTGTCTGAAATCTGGGCTGTTGCCCCCAGAGGCTAAATTGTTAGCTAATGATTTTCAGTATAATGTGGACTATTTTTTGGTGTTGTGCCTTTGATTGGTGTAAATTTGATTGCCATGACTTTTAATACCGTTCTATTTTTCTACCTTTAAGGTGACTGTAACTTTAAAGGTTACATATTATTCTCCTTTTCATAAAGTTTAAATAAGTCTCAGAGCTCCCAAAAACATGTCTGTGAATTTTCTTGCCAAAACTCCACTTTTATCCTGTATTTTAGCATGACAATAAACCCCTCTATTTCAGCCCTGTTCAGAACAGGCTGTTTCTGTGTCTGTAGCTTTAAATGCACATGAGCTGTGTTCGACCACGCCCCTCTGGAAGGGCTCGGGTGGCTTGGGCTTTCTCACGCATGCCCAAGTGTTTATGGTTTACTCAGAGTGCAGAACAAACACAGCTGTGGGAGTGTCACCCACCTGGGGGAGGGGTTACTGCCCTTTATCGGCCTGTTTGAGCACACATTTTCTGAAAAGTGAAGCAGGCAAAAGACTGAAAGGATGGACTTTTCTTATAATTGGGGGGTTTGTAGACAGACACATTAATATTATTTGACCTTTACATTAAGAAAGGTCTGTTAGCTGTAAATCTGATCCTTATTTTAACATATATTCCAGAATTTTAGAATAACATTGGATACACTTGTTACTATAAATAATCTATTGACCTAATGCATCACGTTTCTCTTGGTTAAAACAGGTAAATTATTCTCCAAATTCAGGTAATAGTGATGAATATTGAACATCCCCGAAAAACAACAAGAGTTGTTTGTCTTGTCTGCACATGGAGAAAACTCAATATCAGAGCTCAACAGCTCTCAGCAGAGAGAATGTTGACTGTCTAAGGTCTGCACAGCGGTCCTCTCGCTCAAAACTGGGGTATGTAACTTTTTAACGGCGTCCCGCGGTTATCTCGCGAGAAGTACGCATCGCTTTACGGCACTACTGCAGTCAACAGAGTACGCAATGAAGCGGCCAGTTAGTTAGCCCGTGTTTGTGCTGTTTGAAACAATGGCTGAGGCTAAGAGCAAAAGTACAGTGACTGATGAAGATATGAAGAGAAAAAGTGAGCGTGACCGGACCAGAGGAAATATTGGACAGGCTTTACATGTTCGAGAGAGCTTCAAGAAACAGTGGGCTGCAAGTCCGACGCTGGGCTTGTAACTGGTGAGTAGCTCGTTTCAAACTTTGTGTCTTGTTTCTTTGCATCATAGTTATAGAGTCGTTTCACCAAAAAACATTCAGTCTATGTTGACAGGTAGATGACGTTATCATATAACGACCAGAATAGCAGAACACCGTTAGAGTCCTCTGATTTAGCTACGCTAGCATGCTAACCTATGTGTCGGAGATAATTGGGCAGACTTTGACTGATGCACGGCGATAAAAGATGTCGACCCGTTAGCGGTTGTTCGTATGCCAAGTCGGTCCATGTCAGAAGAAGTTCAGCCCGTAGCATGATAATACAAACAGTATATTGTTACGTTAGCTCCGGTTGCTACTTATCTGAGCAGTGCTAAGTGCAAACTTTCTCGCTGGTCAAAAGTTTCGCCCTCATGTTGCTACAGAAACTAACGTTACTATACTCTGCACAGCTGTATAAACTAACATACTGACTTCAAACTTTATTCCAGCTTTCTAAAGAGGAGCTCAGCATCATCTCCAGCAACAAATGCAACCTCCATCCCCCAACCCCCCCCCTCAGGTCCATCATAACAGAGCTCCAGGATGGTGGAGAACCCCCCCCCCCCCCTCAAGTAGCTGAATGTGTAAATGAGTGCCAAAAAGTGCTTTTGATTGTATTTATATGAAAATCAGTGTTTTTCTAATAAATAACTATTTGATCTTGATCTCTGTAGCTTTTCCTTCATATTATATTCTCCTGTTTTCTTATTACCTTTGGTGTATTCTGCATGACAACGCTCAGGGAGATCGTTCTGCCCAATGTCAATCTCTTGAATCTTGAAACCTGGATAAAGTTTTTGTTATTATGTAAATATAAATAAGAAGACAGAACTAAAAATCAGTGGGCAATGCACACAATTACTAATTGTTAAAACCCGCTCAGAACAATTACAGTTTCTAAATGACATCATAAAAAGAGAGTAAGGAAAAGATGTCTGTTTTATTTTGCAAACAATGGTCAAAACAAATGACTTTAGTGAACTCAACAAACTCAACTTGAAATTACACAAAAATACGGAAAGCTACGCCAAAACAGGTATTTACGTCTATAAGACATTTTGACACAAGGCAGTGCACCCTGAAGCCAGGGTACTGTCCTCTTGAGAAAGCTTCTCTGATCTTCCAGACGCAGCAGCTTTGATTCATGACGATGCTCCCCCCCGGCTCCTGCTCATCATGGATGGAGAAATGAAGTTGAGGTTGAATCCTGGAATAAAAGGAAAACTGATATTGAAAAACATAAACCTCGGACACAGTTAGCAACGCATAAACAGACCATTATAACGCAACTTATGACATATACATGGTTGCAAAGTAGTTATAATATTGCCCAACAAGTCAGTATTATGATCTGTTTCACTGCTAACAGGAAAGCTATTAGATGGCAGAATAAACATCCCTGCAGATATTATTTATAACAGATTGAGACGTAACGTTAGGCTGCATCATTACCGGTGTCATCGTTGTCTCACGTTTAGCAGCTTTACCGGGAGCAGAAAGTCATCACAAGTTATGTCTCCAATTGGCAAACATATAAATAAATGTATCCATCTTACGTTGTCTCCAAAAAGTTTGTAACCTTACAAACCGATCTACAACTAGCATGTTGACATGTAGCCATTTAGCCACGGCTACAGATATCATGGTAACAGTTGAATACACATACTCATAATAAACAACGGGCTGCAGGTTTAGGTTCTGGTAATATTACTGTACCTTTTCAGTCCACATGGTTCTTCAACTTCTCACAGCGTATTTGCCGTCTTCCTCACTCTTGGCTTGTCAACAAATGCACGCTGGCTCAGAGAGGGAGACGTAACCGTTTTACGACAGTGCAGTCCGGTCAGAGACCTGCAGTTGCCGCCAAAGCGCACCACAACTGAGAAGTTACATATTGCTGCTTTAAAGATCCCATATTATGCCCTTTTTGGGGTTCATATATCTAATTTATGTGCCTACTAAAGTACGTTCACAATCGCTAATGTTCGAAAAAAGTGTTTGTTTTCATGTACTGCTGATCGATGCAGCCCGTCTCATCTGCCTGTGTTTGTAAAGCTCAGAAGTGCCCACATCAGGGTCCCCACGTGTGCCAAGTCTGATCTGATTGGTTGGCCGATCTGCTCTGTTGTAATTGGTCAGTCGTTTGGACAATTCTCGGAAATGTTACGCCCCTTTTACCATATTGGGAATACAGCTACTGTGCAGCATGAGCTTGTGCTTGCTACAACGAGCCAATGGGCTTGGATCAGTGACACCACACTGGCAAGACGTCACACTGGCAAATTTCAACGAGGGGGGCTAGGGACCGAGCGTGACATGCTGCTACTGCTACTGCTTACAGGAGGACGTAGGAGAAGCCGCGTTTCCGCGGACTTTGAATTTTTGTACATAGATGCACAAGACACCTGGAAAACACACTAAAGAGCATATAAAACCAGAAAAAGCATAATATGGCACCTTTAATAGAAGACAGAAAAGGGACTCCACAGCACACTACGTAAAGTCCATATATTAAAGAAGATTATGTAATTGATGGAATATGTACTATTTTTGTATTTTGCAGCTGTGGGCACATCTTACCTCACATAATGCAAGAATCACTGAGCATTTGTTATTTGCAAAGCACTCTATGCAATTCCCCTTTCAATGTTACATTGAATTGAAATCTTTAAAAGTCATCCATTTGCATTATAATGCAAGATAAGTCATTTTAGAAATTAATTCTGCTTTTGTTCTCATAGAAAAAATGGGACCTAAAAGGAAATCATGTTGTAAGATTCCCTGCTGCTGGAGTTACTGAGCTGCTGCTGATGCATGATGGCAGCTTTTTGATTGGATTTTTTTTTTAATATTATCTCTGTCTCTTACAGACTGTTACTTTTACTGTTTTGGTTCACTCTCACTGTTCTCATCATCCCCGTTTCCAGCAGCTGGAGGCAGCTGTTTCAGCAAAGGCTCTAACAAAGCCACTGTAAACTACCTGCTGAGCACCGAACAGCTGACAGATAAAGTTTGTCACTAGCTGGTGAACAGAGTGGAGCATTTAGCAGCTAAAGAGGCAGATATTTCCCTCAGGAGCTGCTGGAGAGCAAAACAGGAGCTAAAGCAGAGTGGATTTTGGACTTACAGCCATCAGGTCGCCTGAAGCATGACTCCAAATGTGTAAAAAAAAAAAAGGCAACTTTGGTGCAATATGTGCAGAATGTCAACTTTACAAGTAACAAGTCAGTTTCTGATTCTAGCTTGTTACACTGTAAACAAGTACCCAACCAAGACAGTAACCCAGATTAAATAAAAACTTGGTGATATACAGTATATATATATATATATATATACACATTTCAAAAAAAGTTTGGTTAGGGTGATTACACTGTAAGCGTTTTGGAAACTGAGGAGATTTATCTATTTTTTAAAACCGGAATGTTTCACCATACAGTTACATTTCATAAGTTTCTAAACATTTTCAATGTCTACAGGCAGTCCAGTCTAGCACCCAAACTCTTTTAGTACTACGGAGCCTTGCTGTTCTAATACATGCAGAATGTGGTCTGGCATTGTCTTGATGAAGTAAGTAGGGCCCCTCCTGAAAAAGAAGTTCTCTATTTGGCTGCATGTGTTGCCTCTAGAAATATTTGTACTTACTGGGACAGAAGGACGCATAATAGACCATGTTTATTAATTTAAAATATCCTGTCATTTTATGTTAGTTGTTTATACTGAGATTTAACAAGTTTTAATGGTTCTGATTTTACGTTTGACATATTACATCATCAGCCTGCGTGCGGAGGTAACGTAGATCATCGTGGTCGCGGTTAAGAAAGGAATGTATGCATGTCTGCCTTTTTTTTTTTGGAAGGACCGGATGCTTCTTGAGAAAACAATCGTTTATACACACATGCAAAAACAGGACCTGTGGACATGCAGGATGTCAGAGTGGGGCTACACACTGCTACACAGGGAGCACACCAGAGCTGTTGGGAATTCTGTGCCTTGCTCAAGGGCACCTCAGCAGTGCTCCAAAGGTGCCCTGGCACCTCTCCAGCTACCACTCCAACTTCCATATTTTGGTCTGCACCGGGACATGAACCGGCAACCCTCCGGTTCCCAACTCAACTCCCTACAGACTCAGATCCTGCTGCCCACATATTAGATGTGTGTGTGTGTGTGTGTGTGTCCAGTACGCTTTTCCTTACACCATCCAACGTCTTATTTTGTGGGTGATGAATGGACCGATAGTCTGTCATTAGGATGTGTTGGAAAAGTTTCTTCAATAAAACTGAAGCTCTCACCGAGGTGGTATGTGCTCTTACAAATAAAAACTAAAAACATTTTAATAAGGTGTGAGATGAAAGACTGAATCTTTTCTTTGAATAGTGACACATTATAACTGACATGAGTTATTCCTTTGCAGTCTTTGAGGAGAGACAATCCCTTTTTACAAGCAAGACAATGTTGTTGTTTTTTTACAGTTGATTAACTCAGATGTATCAAACTGACACTACAAAGTGTATTGAAAATATTATATATTGAGTCAGCTGGAGTACAGAAAATGTTTTGTGTTGCTCGAATTAGAATACTTCTTCTTTTTATCTTTGATGTTGAAGTGGATCCATCCCTCACATTATTTTGTAATCATGACCACTTTAGTTGTATACGTCTCTGGTGAATACAGCCTGTCCCCGCCTGAAGCTTATCTGGATGCACATTGTCCCTCTGTTGCAAACTTCTAAGATTTCCAAATGGGGAGTCATTACATTTGACGAGAAAAAAATCACTATCATTTCCCTTTCAAAGCAGCCGCTTGACGCAAAACCAACAAGAGAAGGCGTCACTATATCGAAGGCTTCATGGGAAGCGAAGATTATGTTGACAAGTCTTCTTTAGATGTGTGCACCAGAACACATTAGGCTCTTTATTCAGTCCCTCTCAAGACATTAGAAACACTTAGCAGCAGCGAGTGCCTGACAGATCTCTGCTGATGCATGGTTTAGATTTATCTCCTACGAGTGGGTCCTATATTCCTTCTTGAAAGATTTTCAATTGAGGAAACACATGTAAACAACATTATAGTTGTTCTTTTAAGTGCATTTGATCATTTATTCTACATCATACCCCTATCACATTTTATAAGGTGTAAGATTTGTGAGGTGAATCGTGCGTAAAATTCTCCCACGGTCTTCAAAAGGGAGGAAGGAGGTGGAGGAGGGGGAGCGGGTAGTGGGTTTGTACCAGGCAGATCACATATTGCTTCTGTTTAATGTCATGTAAAGTACATCCATCTGAGTGGAGGCAAATAATCTACTACTACAAGAAACGCCTCTGGCAGCAGACCACTCTCCTGGTTGCAGATAGCACCAGGGTGTTCAATCAGCAGTCAGGAGTGTAACAGGAGAGAAATCCTTTCCTGTGGTGTCTAATAGTATAAGTCCCTCCATCACCAACATTGGAGGGCGTCTGGGTGGGGCAAAGGTTATTCCGCCTCCCGTGATATCAGAAGCACAGCGACAGATCTTCTGCAGATGTGTGTGCAGCATACAAAAATAGCCGGGAGTTAATGACTGTGGCGCACATCCAAAAATGTGTCCCTCTCTGTGTCTATGAACTGTGAAAGTTATCTGACTCGGGTACGGGTGCACTCCCTCTGCCCCCCCCCCCCCCCCTTCTCCCCAGTCAGTCAATTTGTGTCTCAAGTCAGGGCCTTCACGCATCAGGCTGTTTGATCTGGCTCTGTTGGCTCTGCCGTCTGCTCCCGTGCTTCACCGGTGAGTCCATGAGCAGCTCTGGCCTATTGACCGAGGCACCAGCCGCCGCCACAGAAATTTCATTCAGTTCATCACAGAGTTTGGTGGAGGGGAAAAAAAACAACTCTTCAGCTCTGGAAATAAGAACATGTCAACACTGATTTATGTCAAAGAAAGATTGTTTCCTGGTCCCTGATGAATGTGTGTGTCTGTGAGTCGGCGAGTTTGTTTTTCTCTGTGTACACTCGGGTTAAATGATATTTGATCACTAGTTTATACTACAAAAGACTTCATCTTTTCACTGGATTTATTGAGCTTAAAACTGCATTTACATTCCCTAGACATGAAGATTACACGTTTTTTTTATAAGCCCTATGATTACTGATGATTACAATTTATATTCAAATTGTTAAAATGGGCCGGAAACAGAAAAAGAAAATTAGATATCAAAGATGTGAGTCTTTTTAAGCATCCATAAATTTAAGAAAACCTAATTCAAAAGTATCGACCTGCCTGACCAGAACACAACAACAGTTTGTCAAAGATGTGACCTAAACAGGATTAGAGGAGTAATCGGAAGCCCTTCACTCAGGAAAGATTAATTTCACTAAATGGTAAATTAAAGAATGCTTTGCTAGCATTTAGCATACACTGGCTAATAATGCGTTGCTAAATGACATTGTGTGGCGGTAGCTAGTACTGCATTATTACTAAACTTGGTCGACGCATTTCACCAATCAACGAAAATATAACTTAAAAAGGCTCACATTAAAAAGCACCTTTTCTGCATTAAAAACAGACAACCAGATAAGTTACCGTAACACGGGGGAGTCCCACTGATTTTAAGGTATGTTTAACATTTATAAATGTGGGTCTAAATGCCTCTCTCCTCAATTAATAGACAATTTCTGTTTTTCTATAGGCATACAAAGGAGCACAGGCTTTTAATAAAGAGCCTGTTAGGCCTCAAAAGAGACCACGACCAGGTCAGGAATCAGGATAAGGATAAATAACGGTAAAAGGAGAGAACTCAGTTGTGATGTGATGTGATGAGAACCAGAGGACAACTGGGCAGGTGTCATGTTGAGTCACCAGCGTTAGCTAGGTGTATCCAAAGCTGTGTTCAGATAACAATTTTGTAATTGTGTTACAACATATCAAAGGGTTTAACAAATCATGAGGAGTGGTAAGGGGGGGATTATTATATATATATATATATTATATATTATATATATATACCCAATATGCAAGTATCATCTTGTATGAGTTCGTATTGCCTGCTATAAAGGTAAATCTAGACTACGTTCTACAGTGCAGAATTTAAAAAAACAGACAAAGATCTCTGTTGTAATCACATAGATCCACGTTAAACGTCTGTATTCACAGCTGGCTGCGTAATTTTAACTTTAACTACAGATAATTACTCGTAGGTACATCCTCCGATCGCGTCCGCCTGTGGAGACACACTTTATCCATTATAACAGGATGTAGACATGAATATGGGACAGATTGTGTCCAATATGTTTTGAACAGAGCATGATAGACAGATCCACATTATACTGTATCTGCTCCTTTCCTCTAGAAATCATCTGAATCTTCACTGTGCTGTGTTATAAACTGCTCGTTGATTACAGTTTTACCCCACGCTTCTAGTGTCCTCCCTCCTCAGGAAGGGATCTGCTTCGTACATAAATACAGTCTCTTACAGAATAAATAATAACAGTACATACAGTATTCTTTATGTCTGTGCACACACAGCTGTAATGCATAAACTACTTAATTACAATAAGCAAAGATGTAGTTTATGCATTCTTCAAGTTGTTCTAAGACAAAGCAGGGAAATTTAAAATCAGGATAATATGACTATTACCTCAAGCAGAGAGAGAGAGAGAGAGAGAGAGAGAGAGAGAGAGAGAGAGATGGTGGGAAAAAAGCACCTTTAGCAGAACTTGAACTGAAAATGGCCTTTGTTTCCTCTACATGTGTGCCCTTATGTCTAGAACATTGATTCTCAAAGTGGGGTCTGCGAACCATAGCTTGGGGGTCCTCGGAATAATTTACAAAAAATTGTAAAGTGTGCTGTATCATTGAAAACGCATATCTACAAACTTATTATTATTTTTTATTTTTTATTTATTTTATATACTTTATTAATTCTGGTTTAGAAATTCTGGTTCGCACTCTGTTATTGAGAGACATGCTTCTCACACACACAGGCCTGAATCACACACCTCTTGCACCAATAAAATCAGCTATTTTGTCCAATACTCCCGCCCACTTTAGTTTTGTGCCAATAGATCAACTCTGATATGATCGTGACATGTCTGTCACTTCATAGTGCGCAATAAAATGAATTACTTGGAAAGTATAAATGTAGAATAATTCTATCGTTGCAAAGTACTCCATAGTACATTAATACATTATATTAATATATGCTTATCACCGTTACAATAATGAGGGGGTCCTTGGAAACATTTCTCACCTGAAAGGGGTCCATGGTCTAAAAATGTTTGAGAACCCCTAGTCTAGAACATATGAAATCAGGTTTTGGCTGTTAACAGCCATCTTCCGACAGGTTTTAGTACAACTGATGTCGACCATCGATCACCACTTCAACCATCAATGTTTAGCTGCTGGCAACGCTAAAGGGTGTATCTACCACGCCAAATTATAACTAAATACCAGTGAGATCTTCATTAACCAATTACAACATGTCGTAGTTTTTGTTTCAGATGCTAACGTCTGTGTACATGACATCCTATATTACAAAGTTAAAAGGCTGTTGTGGACTCGTCTTTTCTAGAGTCTTCAAATACAGTAATCAATACTACTGAGGTTTTTTTTGGCTACTTTCTTCCTCTCATTAAATACCTAGATAAACACTCAGCTGCCATTTTCAAAGCTACAGCTACCCAACAGTAGTGCAGTGTAACACAGAGGAACCTTAAATTCTACCTTCATGAAGGGTTTAATGTTCAGTGTTCTGTTAAATTGTTGTTAAATTGTTTCAGAGGGCTCTGATTCAACTTCTTGAAGCCTTTAAGGCTGCAGTTGGTGTGGCAGTATTGAACTGTATTGCACTATACAGAGAGCTCCTTCTGTTATGTAGTCTATCTTTACTGATAGAAACACAGTCTGTAAGATAGTGAGACTCAGTCATCAAGTTTTCACTTTGTAACAAGATGCATCTCCATTTAAATAAATAGATTATGCGTAAACTCTAATATGTTGGAGGGAATAATCCATTTTGACATCATGTAAATTGCACAATTGCCTAAACAAAACCAAAATGTGCACCTTCCTCTCAGCAAAAAGAAAATATAACCTAACCTGCCCCCCTTTTTGGTAACCCCTCTGTGCAATTTTCATAGAGCCCCTTAGAAAAGACTCAACTCAGAAACAAAGGAAATTGAATTTCTAAAAGAGATGCTTTTTCATTTTGAGGAACATTTTGCTTTACTTATAACAGCATGCCAGCAAAGTGTTGACAGCAGATTGAACATTTGACAGAGCAATGTTTGAGACGGGATGAAAAAGGGATTACAGTGTAATGTGTTTGGATCAATACAGATGACACCATTCAAACGAAGATAAATATTAAAACAAGCAATCTAAAATGAGGAGGACGACTTTATCCTTTAAATAAGAAAACAACACCCATACATTCGACTAAAAGCTTCAGCTTGGATTAAAGGCTGATTTTTGATGTAAGATAAAAGGTTATGTCTATCATGATCAATAATGGTGACAGAAACAGTTATACTATAATTACATTAGTTGTCATTATAGTGTAATTAAAGCAATTACATGTCACCTGCCTTGCATCATGTCATTCTGCACCACAGTGAGCTAGTGTTGTTTCTAGGTTGCTAATTGCTCCTGTAACAATACAGTGTTTCAACGCGTACTCAAACATACAAGTCATTCTCTCTCCAACCTACAAGTAGCTTTTCCTCTGTAAAGACCAAAACAAAATATACGTCACAGGGTTGGAACTTTAAAAAAAGAACAGAGAATGAAAAGAGAGACAGAGAGAAAGAGTATAATTCTGTGTTTGTGGGATTCATCACAGGAGGCCTTGGCATACATTGTACTTAACATGAAAAACCTGATGATCAAAAGGATGAATGCTAAAGTGAAAGCTACTGTGCTTTAATATGTTGTTTGAACATTCGCAGCATTTCCAATAAATTAACATCTGCTTTGTGCAGCCTCTGTGATTCTATTCTTTTCACGACAGATCTCAGAGATTCAGATGTGAGAAAAATCCCCTTTGTTATGCAGCATGTAAGGACAATTAAACAATAATTAACAGGTAATCCAGGACGGCTTATTGGAAAACAAGCGCAGAGAAAACAATAACTGCAGCCATCTTCTAACCACAGCATTGTCTTAACCTAAAATGTAACAAACAAACAAAAAACACCATCACAACAAAGTCCGTGATTCAAACCATGGTTTTCTGACGTTTACTAAATTGGTTTGTGCCTGGTTCTGACCATATCTTAACCCAAGCAGAGTAGGATCAGTGAAAGTATGTCATTCTATGACGCATGGCGGACCAATAACATATAGTGCTGTTTAATTTTGAGGCCTTGTTGACATAGAAAACAAAGTCACCCTCATTTCAAAAGCAAATACAAAGCATATTTGTTGGCAGAATAAAAAAATATGAGGTTGGAGTATTGTTGTAGTACTCAAGATTGGTCTTGGTCTCAAGACCACTTTTTAAAGGTCTCGGAATCGTAAGCATTTTTACTTGGTCTTGTCTCGGTCCTTACTGTGCTTATAAGGATACAGCTGCAAACTCTCCGCTGTTACGGTCTAAGTGAGTGACACGCCCCCTTGCACACAAGTTGATGTGTTTTCAATGATATTTATAGTCTAGGTCTAATCGGAAATCTACAGGATCTGTATCTAAACAGTTTACAAAAGTAATACATTTGTGTAGTAAGAAAACTGAAACAATGGGAAATTGTAATTTCTCTCTACTGGCTCCAACTAACGATAACTTCAGATGAACTTGAAATATATTTTTTCCAAGAACAAGGATTTTGTATGCCATCACATACATTGGAAGCATGCTTGAAGGCATTCCTTTTGAAGCTAGCAGGCAAAAACCCTTTCAAGATTGCATATGCAGCTCAGTGACAGGCATTTAAAATAGATATCTTCTTGCTGATGGTCTGTTTGGCTTTTGAAGGTTATATAGAGGCATGAGTATTAAATTAAGTCTGTTACATAACATCTTAAAAACTTATTCCCTCCCACAGTTTGAACTTGAGCTTGACAAGCGGTCATCAACAATTTGCAGGATTAGTTAAAAGGGAATACCAAATGGAAATTATGTGCACATGTGGGTTCTCTTAAGGTCCTTGTAGAATCAGTTAATACCATCCTGAGGGCTCCGTTACTCTGCATGCCCAAAAGTACAAACCAAAAAAGTAGAACAACCTGAACATCAAGCATTTCAGATTGGGCTTTTGACACAACTCGTCAAATTACCTAAGGTCATGTTTTGTTTCTGTCCATTTATTTTAATATTATTGTCATTTCATGTTTTATTTTGTTCTTACTCTTGTCTCTGGCCCTTTCGGAGAAGCCACAGTTCAGTATGGAGTGCGGACTTTTCAGTAGGAGGTTTCAGTAGATTGAACCCTCGTGGTCATTCAGTAGGCATTTTTTGGGTCCACCTCAGTAGACTGAACATTTCATTATGGATGCTAACTTCTGGGTTTTGTGCAGTATGGTTTGGATGCATCCTTTCAGGAAATGAGTTGTATTTTAACACCCACAATGCTGTGCAAAATTAAACGTGAAACGTCACTCCACGTGCGCCTCCAAATCGTAACAAACGGGGATGCGGCCAGTTCGGGTAATGCGCCTTTCAAATGTTAAGTTGTTAAATTGTTCACATGCAATGGGAAGTTTTGTATTATTTACTGAGCCATCGTGAATATCACATCTGAGTTGGAGTGTCAAGAACATGAGGCAGCTAATGACGCCACTTCCACACTAAATGAATCAGACGAAATAGGAACAAATATTAGCCTACTGCGCGTGTCTACCTAACAGTAGGTCCTTACAGTATACAGCACAGATAGAAGGGGCTGTCTACTGTCAGATTGTGTAGGCACTTTGCAATTCGGATGCACCCTCTGTCTTTCAGATCCTGCTCCTCGTGTTTTCCCGCCTTGCGCTTCCCCGCCCTGATTGTGCGCACCTGTGTCTTGTTATCCCCTGATTGTCTGTATTTATAATCCCTGTGTGTCCTCCTTCGTGTTGCCAGTTTGTTGTGTTCCCTCGTGTCGCCTCGCTCCACCATTCTTTTCTCGTGAGTTTTCTAGTGTTTGACCATTGCCTGCCTTTTTGACTTTTGCCTTTTGCCTGCCCCTCTGCCTTGAGTGAGTCTGCAGTTTTGGGTACTTTTATCTGTGTGGTTCTGTTTGTTGAAGCTAATGGATGTAAACCAAGAATTCGTAAATAAAACCAAATGTATATTACTGTATTAAAGATGAATGTAACATTTGTAATTTGGACACATCAACCACTTATAATAAATTGAACATGTCTTAAAGTTAATGAAGTATTTTAGGGAATTAAGAGCCATTTTTCATGGCATCTGTTTTTAAGAATATCAGCTTATTGTGGGGATTAATGTTCAAATTCTTTAAGAATTAGAATTAAATTAGTGAAAACTGCTTCAACTCTCCATATTCAATATGACCACACCATGCTACAGGAAAAAGGGCCTACAGTAGGCTATGCTTGGTGTAGATATGAGGAGAATGAAATAGCATAAGAAATGAAGACGAAACTCATTCACACACAGATTGCAGGGCACACTGACATTTTGATTTCTTTCCTGCAAGTTTGATGTTAATGAATTGGCTTTGGATGGGGGACCTTCATAGAGTCTGAGCCATATGAGTGCAATTTCCGTCCTGGGGATGAAAGCACATCGATTGCCCTCTGATGGTTTTTATCGGGGGGGGGGGGGGGGGGGGGGGGCTGCTTTCAACCAGACTGAGACATTATTGAACTGCATTCGTCATTAATGCAGGACTGATTCTGTGTAACTATATCAACAAGAGTCCAGCAAACATTCAATGTGCTTTACCTGTATAATGGAGCTAATGCACTACTGCATAAGAACCTCATTGCTTTTGAGTGAATATGCAAAATTACAAAGAAAGTGGGATAATTTCATTTTAGCACAACGGAGCACAAACTTCATATGTTCCAGTGAATAAAGGCTAAAGGAAGTCAGCACGCCTGCCACCCATGGCAAGCATTAAAATGAGCTTTTTACTCTCTGTAATTGATTAATATTGCAATTAGACTTTGCAATCGGCAAACTCCTCTGCATTCACATTAGGGATTTTCCTCCCTGCTGGTGTAGAGTAGAGAGGATGCTGTTGGAGGCCTTTCTGCCTTTATGAATCCCTCTCCCAGTGTCTGCTTGGATTAAGGACTCATCCACAGCTGCCTTTGCCACGATGATGGGGTTTATGCTCGGGTTAAACGCTGAAATGTGCTCAAGTGATCCCCTTATAGCCCAAACCTTACTGAATTGACCCACAAAGACATGGTGGAATGCAACTGTCTAAAAGAGTACGTCTAGACAAAAGCCACTTGTGAAGACATCACACACATACTCTGAAGCTAGCTGTATTCTGTTTGTATTTCTATGGCAGCTGCCAAACAGCTTTAAGAGCTATTTACATCTAAAGTAGGCAGATTGGGTTTCAAAAATCATTCAGGTGATGCACAAACATAAATTTCTTTCATCAGCTTTGAATGTAGTTTGAATATCAGTAATACTCCAGGGAGCATGCTTCACTTTCAATATGATATGGCATCGTATAAGTCAAATTACCTCATTAAAGAATCACATATCTATTGAAAAATGCATCAAAGTAAAACTCACCAGGGAATTACAGCTTTTAAACAGTTGTTGCTGTGAAATTTGTGCTCTCATGACTTGTCCTTGTGAAATATTACATCCAAGAAGAGAGGACAATTACGGTTTAATGTTCCCTTGGTTTAACTCGTATGCAAAACGCTATTTGTGAAGCATGGCTAAATGTGCATTTCTGCCTCTGAAAGCATGAAAAAACATTCAATATATTTAATCAGTCTCGCTGCATGGAAGAAGTAAACCATTGAGCAATCACTCATGTCCTATAAATACTTTTATTTTTCTCTTTGAGGCAAAATATTCAGTCTTCGGCAGAAATAGGAGCACCAGGTGATATTTAGTACCCAACACAAGCATCGTCTTCATATTTGCCTGGAGGGGCTGCACTGACCTCTGCTCTTTTCACTTAATTTACTGTCAAAATATAAATATGGAACATCCAGGACTCACCTTTGCACTCTAAATGAGCACAGCATGAAGTGCACTAAAGGGCAGGGGTGATTTCAGAAGTCAGATCTGTTTGCATTACTGTGCCATAAACATAAACCCATATGCATGTCAGGAGGTCCAATTAAGTCCTTCATTACAATAAGTGGCTGCATGCAAAAAAGGGCACAGCTGATTCACAAAGTGTGACTTTTTCCTAAATAATGACCAAGAATCAGGATTCAACACCACCCATGAACCATGCTGCGCATTATCCTTGATGCTGCTTCTCCTTTTTGGTCTGAGATCTGCTTATCCCCTCTCTCCTGCACCTAATAGTGTGGAGTTAAGGAAGCACGACTGATTGTTGGTCCAACCTGAACAACCTGCTACACATACTCAGAGCCAGCACACCCACAGGACACTTGCATCGCATCCAATCCAATTTGCAGTTTTGTTCTTTAACCCGCGCACTCCTTTTTTTTCTTTCTTTTTTTTTCTCCTTTTCTCTCTCAACTAAGACCCACAATCCCCTCAGATCTCAAGAGGCTTAATCAGTGTCTGTGTCAGACTACTTCTCAGCAGCCTTCGGCCACAGCGGATATTATCCATCTTTGCCTTCTAACAAATCTGTCAATCCACTCAACGGGAAATGAAACTTCTCCCATTGCAGACAAGCAAACTGTTTGTCTGCAGCAGCAGCACGCTGGCAGAAAGGAATGAGAAAGCAGAGCAACATGAATTCAACATTAAACACACAACGAGGACACCTCAGAGGTGATGTGAAAAAAGTGGCACACGAAAAGAATATCAGGAATAAAATATTGGTTTCAAATTCACAATGTTATGCAAAGGGGTAACCAACCAAGGGAAGGCTTGCTTTGATTTGACTCAATTTGCATAAACCCTCCCAACTATGCTTTTAATAAGTGATCTTCACCCAGGGAGTTGCCCGTGCATAGCAGATTAGCATATTCCAGACTACATAACCACCGGTTGGTTTGGAAAAAAAGAAAAAGAGAAAGGAAAAGAAGAAGAAAGGAGAGGGAAAAAAGTGGTATGAGGGCAAATTGGAGGAATAGCAGGGGAGATTGTACCGAACAGAACTGTTTATTCTGAATTTCATTTTCAGTAACACTACAACAAACAGCTACTGCTGAAGAAATAACCTCCCCTTACGACTCCCTTGCTAATTTGCTAATGGCTGGGTTGATTCATAGTGCCCCCCAGTGGTTTAAAAGAGCCCATATGTGTGGTCCACAAGGGATTGAATGATCAGAAAGGCAAATGTATGGAACCAACAAAGTAAGACATGCAGAGGCTATTAGCTGCCCAGAGCAGGAACAGACTAGGGAGGGCTGTATGGGGAAAGAATTCTGCTTGGATATGAAAACGACATAAAAAACGAGATTATAATAATTTTATTAGTATTTAAAATATGTTCACAAATGCTGAAATATTGGAATATAACACAGACACAGTCTTGTGGAATGTGTGATGTATGAGGGCTGAATTATAAGACAACCTTTGAGTCAGAAGTCTCCTACGTGATCATTTCTTTACACACTAGAGGGGGCTAGATCATTGAGAGGAAGTTACATTAAATACAAGCTGATTACAGAAAGTGCTCTGCTCATGAGTTCACTACATTTTTACATCCATAGTAAGACTCTTTGTTTCTGTAACCCGCAGAGGGACACATTTGTATTTTTTTTTTTGCTCACATAGCGCAGATAAGCAGCTACATCAGTGTCAGCTGGATCAGATATCCAGACTTGGGTCAGGTTAATCCCCTCCCCATCATGTTCCCCTTGAGAAATTAACCGACTTTGACTGGAGGATGAAATAATGGCAAAATAAAAAGATATAGCGCAGTGGGTCCACACTCCAGTGCCCGGGATAAGCTGGAAAGCGGGTTAATTTGCTGCAACTTTAATTTGCATGTATTTGAAAAGACAGAAACTAATTGGTATTAGATAGTTGTGTGTTGATAGAGGAGAACTGCCAGAATATTGGCAGGGCCGGGAATACAGCTAGGGTCCGTTGTTTAATTGCCTTCCAGAGGGAGCCACATCTCATTAACTGACAGTGGGAAGTTAGAGTTCACAATAAAACCCGACAAAAAGAGGACAGAATCTTCAAATATGTGAGACATTTTTTTGCAAAAGAGTCAAAGCGAAGACTAAATCCCAGCATGATGAAGTGTAATCACGCTTATTGTGATCTGTTTACGCAGTACACATTATCACATGACGCAGTTTTCTGTTACAGATGTGAGTCCTGCTTCTCTGAACACCACACACACACACACACACACACACGCACACACACACACACACACACACAAACACACACACAAACACACACACAAACACACACACAAACACACACACACGTCATGAATTATTCTGCGCCTATTCTCAATGCAATATCTTATCCCTAAAGTGACTTTTTAATGTGAGCAGCTGTGCAGTGTTGAGCTGCATAAAGATTTTTGAACAAAGCCTCTCTTAAATGTAACAGAATCTTATTTTATTGTTGCTAAGGTTTTGATTTCTCAATATACATGTGTCACATGTTTGTCCACCACGACATCCACTAGTATGAGCGATATTTACTGTATAAGGTTAAGAGCCTACATGCAACAAGTGTGGAAAAAAGGCTGGTGGTATCAACAGTAATAATATGAAATGCAGTTATGTCATTATAAACTATTGTAGCCACAGCTGATCTCCACCTGTTTCCAGCATGCTTTGTGCTGGACTGAATGTATATATTTCATCAAACATCCTTATATATTTTTTTGTAACTGCTTCTTTTGTCTTGTAACTGTACTTATTTTATTTTATTGTATATGTCATTAAACATCTTGAATGTAGAATCTTGAGATTTGTTGTTTAAGTCTCAAACCTTCAAATGTGACTGAACCTATCGTTTGTGTCGTTCCTGTCATCAAGCAGATGTTGTTTTATCGTGGTTAAAGGTAGCTTTTTAGTTACTTTGTAGTTTGAACCATATCCAAGATCAGGGGCGTGTCCAGAGGGGTGGCATGCCCTCCTAGAAATCTGATTGGCCACCCCAGGTGCCACTCCAAAAATCCTAAACTGTGATGGCTATTTGCCCTGTCAGAGATGTTAAAACCAACTATGTCCTTTTGCAGAAGTCTGTTAGTATTTTTCTTTACATAATGTAGTATTATTTTGTTTGTACTTTAAACAGTAAAAAAAAATACCTTTGCACACTCTCACTCCATGAGACAGGGGCATAGGAAAATAATGCACACTGTCTGGACCAAAACATTGCAAGTTAGACTCATTTTGAAGTACTTTTCAATTGTGACTTTGAACATACATTTTCTTTTTGTGTCATTAAAAAATTACGCTAATGTTGTCTGTTATAAAGTAGATATTATTGGTGAGGTTAGAAAGGGTAAATAGTTGATATTTATTTGTGGGTGTTTGTGCACACATCACACTTCAGGCCACCCCTACATAAGTCAGTGCCCCAGTTGGGCCACCCCAGTCTAAAAAGTCTGGACACGCCCCTGTCTAAGGGGACTGTTTCCTTTCATGAGCACAGCTGTGCTTTGCTAGCAGAGATACCTGACTCTCTCTCTCTCTCTCTCTTAGAAATAGACTAAACTATTTGATCAAAATTAAAGAAATAGCTACATTTTGATATTAAGATATAGATTGAACTGTAATCCCCATCCCATAGACTGACAGAAATAAATACAGTTAAAGATGTCTATTATTAAAATTAACGATCAGACTCTCTCATGAAGCTGTTAGTGTGTAGATATCAATCTGGTGTTTCCTGGAAATGCCTTGATATGCACTTGTTTGTCCCCTATAACAGTAAACAATGATCATGTAAGCCATATATTTTCTGGTAAACAGCACATTTTTTTACACACAGGAAATGAAAGGAAATGTAATGCATCATGTCAATAAAGACAGACAAACAAAATAATGAAAAGATGATGATTTTGTCTTTCAAGGTTCTGTCTGTCATCATCAGCATTTTGGTCAGCACTCATATCGTGAGCTACCAAGGCCGCCGCTCCAACTCTGACCAGTTTCCTTGACAACAGAGTGCAACTTCTGAGCCATTTCCTTATCTGTATCCTTGGTGATGAAGCCTAACTCTTATTAGTGTGATTTACGTGGAACAAGATGAAAAAAACATGCCTAAAAATTGGTCCCATTTGCCTGAAAGACAGAGACAAAATTGCGCTTCCATTTTTTTCCCACTGACCTTGGCTGTGTCTACTTCGAGGCTGCATCCTGTCAGTGGTTTCTAACAGATGCCTGTTGTTGATTTTGATTTATTTACCCCACCTCCATCTGAATGCTCTGGAAGTGTCTACAGGGCCTGTGCTGGGGGCGAAGTAGGGGGTGGGTGAGTTTGTGCGCGTGGGTCTGCATGATGTCAGCTTTACAGTGTGAGTAAAGACAGATGTGCTGAAGACAGACAACGTCATGAGCACAGACACAGTCAACAGAAACAGTGTGCTGTACAGCACAAAAGACTACTCAGTCTGCATTTACACACTTACTCTTTATATTAACACTACGATTTGTAATCTGGACACCTTGTGCAATTGATGTAATTGAACATTTATAATAAAATGATGCACATTGTCATTGCTCTCTCAAAAGGAGACAATCTGCAGCTATGCATCTAAAAGCAAGACAACATCCAAGTTTACACTTAAAAGTGGAATTCAGAATAATTTAAAGATAAAGTTTAGAGAAATAACACAGCCTTGGTCAGTCACTGCACTCAGGGCTCATCCTACATCCTGCTGTCATTAAACATTCAAACATGTGACTAGCTGTGGATCTTTGCTGTGAAAAATGTAAACAAAGGCGGTTTCTGCAGCAGAAGTTTTCAGCATTAAAAAGAATTATATCGAATTTGTCAATTTTGTCACTCATTGTCTGGTGTGTTTGTATGCGCTATTGCGTATTGTTTTGCTTATGTAGAAGCATTAGAATAAATGTCTGTTTGATTCGTGACCAGTTTAACACTCGTCACAGGAGCTTTAACGTCTCAGCTCCGGGAGAGTTTTTTGCTGAGGTTATGACCCTCCTTAGCAGTGGATTCTTGTCATAGCTGTAGGACGGTGATGCTTCTAAGCATAGAGTTGGTTACTATGAGTTAGATGACACTCTAATGCTCTGCAAAAGAGCGAAAGTCTTGCTTGTTAAAGCCAAACATCGTACTCCAGCATTCTTAATTCATCCAGACAGAGACAGGCACTGACCTGCAGAGCCCACTCTGTTAGTAAAATCCAAATGATGTAATGATGAAGTAAGCACTTTAAAGGTAACTCAATATGAGGACTTTCTGAAAAAATCTGACTGAGTTGAGATTCATATGAGGTCAATGTTTAGAATATATGAATAAACAACAGTTTACTGGCAAGCTGAATTCAAACTAATTTTGAAGTCAATAGTTGCACCAAGACCTGCACAAACAAAACTCAGTGGCATATGTTCATGAGCCAGCAGGCGCACACACGCGTCCATCCACGCTATCACAGTGACTGACAGCTTATACATTGAGTGTTTCTGAATTGGGGCCACGGAGTGACAGAGCGTAACTCCCAATGCTCAGCCAAGTATAAAGAGATTTGATGGAGCATCTGTTTGGAGAGCACAGAAACAACAGGCGGAACAAGAGTTGAAATCTGGACCAGACCGTCTGTGTGTTGTCATGCAGCTTCAAATTATCACCCGTAATAGACACAACAATTGAAAATGACGTTTACACGAAGACTTAAAGAATTTAAATCAACCCATCATGCCATATGAATATGTCTCCTTAATTCATCTTAGGCTATTAGCAAAGATGGAACTGATTTGCACCAGCTGTTGTGAAAGCATAGCGACCCAGTGATGGCGTGTTTGCGTGTGTGTGTTTACCAACAAAGAAGGAAGAGGAACTGAGGAAGGTAAAGAAGTATGATCTCATTTGTATCTGGATCAGCCGGGCTGTCAGTCAGTGATAACATGGCCTTCACCTTGTTGTCGGCTTAATATGATTGTGAGACGCAGTCAATGACAGAGCATCTGTTTGTGACACGCAGGGATCAATACTCTGGAGTGTGGCGTTATTTATCTTATTACTGACTGACTTTGAAAATCACAGCACGGGTTCATCCTGAATGTGTAGGAAAGGGTAATGATACATAGGAGTACTCGTGAAATAATGCTACATCTAAATGTGTGTATTTATACAACATTATGGGCTGGTATTAACATCTTTTAGTTGTTGCTTTAAAAAATGTGTTATCCAAGAAATAAGCATTTTAAACAGCATAGTAACTATTATATTTTAAGTTGGTTTCCAATATATTCTGTACATCCATTTGACACAGCACCTACTACTACTCCTTACTCCTGGGGCAGAAAAAAAAGAGACCAGCTGATAGAGACCTTGAGTTTAAGAGATCCTGATGTCATGTAACAATGAACAGTCTTCCACTTTCCATCCGTTCAGCTGACTCTGTTTCTGCTTTTAAATCCAGCCTTAAGACTCATTTTTAGACTTGCCTTTTAAGGCGACAGATTATTTCATCAGAGCTCCTGTGTGCAGAAAGTTTTATCTTTATGTCTGAATTATGTTTCTGTAATTGTCTTTTTTAAACTGCTTCTGTAAAGCACCCGTCTTGAAAAGTGCTCTACAAATACAGTATTACATAATTATTGTCGTTATTAAAATACTCCATTACCCACATGAATGCAATGTAACTAAGTACAATTACTCAAGTACTCAGTCTTTAAATAAACCTCTGAAGTTGCATGACAAGTGAGCAAAATCCATTAGTTGATGCTGAACACAATATATAAAACAGTTTAACAAATGAACTGTAGTGTGAAACTTGTGTTGTTCAACATTCGACATGCGCAAGAGGTTGTCATGGGATGTCCAGAGGGGTGAGCCAGGGTGACATGGGCTCCACTTAAAATGTGATGAGAAAATATGATGTGTTGATTTTTAATGTTATACTTCTGTACATAGAGAGCACAGTTCACCAAAGTCAAATGTCCTTGTGTGTGTGAGCATACCTGGCCAATAAAGCCGATTCTGATTTTGATTCTGATTGGCCACCCCTGGTGCCAACCTGGAATAAACTATGATTGGCTATTTTCTTTGTCAGAGCCCAGACTTGCTGTGTTTCAACATGCTGCTAATAGCTTTATTTAAGGGCTGTCAGCGTGAACACATACAGTAGGCTCACCATAGCTAAGGCATTTCACTGACAGCAGTGTCTCCCTGTAGTCACAGTGATGGAAAAGAATGACCCCATTGCGCCTTTGAATGGCTCATTTCTGTTTTAAAAAAATTCCACTCAGTTTACTTGGTTTATGATTTTGGGTGTTCATATCAGGATAAGATAGCCTTAAATGATATGAGAAAAATGTGCAATGTGCAAATCTTTTATTACAATATTGCAATAAAAATATAAATTGCAATGACATTTTTTTTTCCATATTGGCTCCACAGCTCTACAGTAACTCCCAGTTTTTGTCTACATGCTGTTCTCCTTTTTTTCCAAACTACCTGTTTGCAACATGTCCCTGAATCAAAAATAAACCCAAAAAGCATTTTTTTCCACCATTAAATTTGCTCAAATGAATTGATAGTTGGTTTATAGCTGGTTTGAGATACATCTGGCAACAAAAAGAATATTGTTAAAACATGGCTAATATACTTATGCCTCCGTAAATAGGTGACATGCATACATGCTGCGTGAGAAAGCATGTTTACATTACATAGTTTCACGTATTGAGATTTTGAACTGAGTTTATTGCAAATGCTTATATTGCATTATATTGCTGATATGTGTATTTATTGTCCTCAGGTAACATGATCAGTGGGATTAAAGTTTTTTTTAAAGCCTTCAAAACTATAATATTTTTAAAACCTCTGTATGCAATGTGAAGCCCCTTGTCCTGCAGAGTGTGGGAGAATTTGTAAAGACACAATTGGGGGCCTAAGGTGACCTTCTTGTAGTGTTGACATATTTCCTTGCCTCGTAGCTGCAGCTTAAGGTCCATTTTCTGTGTATAGTCTCACTGACAACAATAAACCTTGAGGCTCATAAAGTAAGTTTCCAGTTGGGTGTCCAGGTGTGATTCCGAGTAAATTCCCGAAAGTGCGTGGGGAGAAATTTAAAGTCTGTATACTAGATGCCTTGTAAACCTGTCTGAGGGATGACATGGTTTTGCTCCTCGCTCCATTAGCCTCTCCTTCAGGGCTCCCTCACCGCTCTGTCCCACAGTGATTTATGTCAGAGCGGAAAGACTGCAGTGTTGCAATTTGTGTCCTCTGCATATGTCACCCGAGTGGCCAAGTATTTAAACCATAAGTAAAATAAGACAGTACTGCTTGCTCTTTTAAAAGGCAGTGATCTGTAAAGCATGTTTACAGGTTGTCAACCTATTAATTACATAAGCCTAGAATTAGGATTTATTTCTGATGTGTTAAGGGCACCATTTGATTCTTCAGAGTGGTGAACACGTGTGCAGTGCATGCAAAAAATATTTTTAAAACATGTAGTTGGCTAAAAATAACACAGCTTTTGTCATCTTTCACAAACAAATAAATGAAGCTTGAAAGAGAAGGTCAATAATTCAGGAGGCTTTCCAATTATATCTTGTTGCCAAACATCTGTGATCCTCACCAGATGGCATTAAATCAGCGTTTTACCTCAAGAGAAATTACTAAAGCCATCAGTGAATATCTCTGCATTACTGTGCAGTCTGGCAAACCTTCAAGCTCTGTTAGGTTTCAAAGTGAGGAATCATTTTCACTGAAATATGTTGTCTTTTTCTGCTGCTATCTACTCAACTAAAACCTCTAAAGCCAAGTTACAGCAAATAGATGTGAATTTTTCTTAAATTTCACACCTGAAGGTTCGACTGTATGATAAAAAAACAGACCAGATCAGACCAAACAGAGATCAGCATTTAGTCTCTAATCCTCAATGAAAAAGGTATGATGTTACAATCTATCTTTAGTAAAAGTAAAGAAACAACATGTCACACTTAAAGTTCGGCATTTTTTTAAAGATTTTTTACAGTTTCTTAACTTTGTCTCTGTCTTTGGGTAAAGATGACTGTTTCAAAGTTAAGTTTGAGGTGGAGAATCTGTGAAGTGGGCTGTACATTTTCTGTGACAAGAATGTTTTGATTTTGTGGTGATTAAATGTGTTTCTTAGTCTACTTTGCTGTGTCTAAAAAACAATTCAATCATCAACATTTGCATTGATTTTTACCCTTCCTCATGAATGACTTATCCTTACAGAGAAAGTCACTATATGCAGATGATATGTTGCTCTCTGTTAATGTATTACTTTTGTGCTATTTTTAGAGAATGTGTGAGGTTCTTCTGAGTTTAGGAATTGACTGATGAAAAAACTCTTTTCAATTTGTTGCCTTTGTTTTAAATGATACTTGAAGTGACAACAAGCCTTAAAGGCAGGGTTAGTAATTTTCGAAAACTAGCATGATTTTGAAAAATAGCATTCCCTCAGTGCTACGTCTACACCGAACTCCCAACACAATCTTAAAAAGTGTATCTGGAGAAAATGACCAACCCTGCCTTTAAGAACATTTTCCCAAACAGGACAAATTAATGCAGATCTCAGTCAACAACAGAAAGAGAACAAAATTAACTCCACTTTCCTTATTGGCTTAACTCTAATGATTTATCTACCTTTTCTTGAATTTCAATTTCAACAAACCCAACAATTCAGGTCCTGTGAACCACACATCTAGTACTGCTGTTTGGGTTCAGAACTGCATTTAACTTTAGTATCTATTCATTCTGGGGTTGAAAAGCGGTTGTCAAGAATCATATCTAAATCTTCCTCCACATGCAAATCCATACTGACACTTCTTTTTCCACAACAGTCACACTTAACACTAGAGGACAGGATGAGATTTACAACAAAGAAAAAGGTTAGAGTTTATTCTTATTTCAGCTGCTGTAATTAAATGTTTAATGTTGTAAATATGTATCATAATAAAGGCTCTTAATTGGAAGCATGGGAACAGACCTCACAGTAAAAGCCAGCGGCTCCTTTCAAAAAACATCTGTGAATTTCACATTGAAAACTGAACCTTATTACATTTATTCAAGGATCGTCCTTGTCTCATTTGATGAAAGAAGATCAAACCTTGTCAGCACTTGCCTTCGCCTTAGGGGCATGAACAATAAAAGAAAATCTATACCCTCATATCCCGGGTCGTATCATACACGCCTTTCAGGTCTTAACTGGAAACTCTGTTGGCCCCTTACAGAGGCTGTCTCAAGTAAGAAGCAAATCAGGTATTCAACAATCAGCAGAATTCTTTATGAGGTATTATCATAAAAGTTTAGCAACTTCAAGTTATTGACTGGTGGAATCTCAGAAATATAAAATGTTATGGCCAAACAAATGAAATTTAAATGATGTTGTATTTCTAAATTTATAATTCCTGCCGACCAGTTTCCCCAAGGGGACAATAAAGTGTATTGTATCGTATTGTATCGTATCGTATCGTATCGTTGGCTTCATCTTCCCTGTAGCAATAGAGAATTGTTGTCGTATTGAGGTGACATGTTGTCATGGTGACAGTAAATGGTAAATGTACTTGAGCTTGTAAAGCGCTTTTCTTGTATTCTGATTAGTCTGACAACTCAAAGTGTTTTTACACTGCAGGGCCCACCTACCCATTCACATCCATTGATGGCAGAGGTTGCTATATAAAGTGACCATAAGAAGTAACTAATCCCATTCATACACATTCACACGCCACGGACGAAGTAGTGGGAGCAACTTAAGTGTAAGGGGTTAAGTGTCTTGCCCAAGGACACATGGGACATGTGGCTGCAGAAGCTGGGGATCGAACCCACAACCTTCAGGTTGAGAGACGACAGACTCTCGGATCAGTTGGTAGAGTCGGCGGGCCCTCAAAAATCCTAATCCTAAACCGAAATGAAATGGTTGGGGTTTAAGGTTAAGGCACCAAAATGGCATGGTTAGGTTTAGAAAAAAAAATCATGGTTGAGTTTTTGGGTTTACAAAGGATGTGAGTATTGGTCTCATTGGTAAAAATCTTCTTTAAAAAAAAAATCTATCCACCCTGAACACCTCCCTGGATAGATTTTCTCACTTTTTATACCTACCTCGCCTGATTTCCTCCTCTCTTAATTTTACATAAGCCTCTGGAGGTCACTAACTTGCACGGTTATCGTATATTGTTAAGCAAGCTGCTTGCAATAAGTCCTGTATGGCACTATTTATAGACATGAGTCTTTTTTCATTGTGATGATGCCTCTTTGAAGTTCTTTCTTTTAGCACCAAATCAGATAACAATATCAAGTCATTCACATAAAATATCATAACGCAGAATAGAAGAATGTCAAGACAGAAATCACTGAGCACATTTTTTCTTCTAAGAGGACGAACTGTGTACAACTTTGTAACTCCATGTTCCTCTAAAATGCCAATATTTTATATTGTTTGGTGTCATAAGAAGTAAAAACTAAAGTTCAGCTTTTCTGTTATTATTCAGCTGGAAAGTCCACACTGAAGTGCAGTTGTAGGCTGTCCAACTCGCCATATGCTTGTTTTAAATAAAAAATGCCCTCAGAGGCGGTATAAGATCAATATGTTACACCTCATAAGCAAAAAGAGACAGACAGTGTTTGTGTTACGTCCTCTATTGTCATTACATCATTAACAATTGATGTGCTGTGTTTTAATTATGTATAAGGCCAAAGCTGGAGGGACCACCTTAAATATTTATTGATTTTAAATGTCATATTTCATTATAAACTTGCTTTATTCACGGTTTGTTTACACTTTGCTTGAGTTAACATTCCAACATGTTTGCACACTCTGCTCCAGCGATGCTTTACGGGCTCTATATTAGAGAAGCTTTAAACAGTTTAGAATACAGAGCTAACAATGGTGGAAAGACTGTAAACATCTGTACTGCACTACAGTGTGTATTCTTACAGCTTAGATGTTTTGGGGTTTCAATGCCGAGTACAAAACAGGCACTCTACCATTTAAGTTTTTCTGCATGAGTGCGTCCCTCTTTTCTCCTGTTAGTTAACTGACAGTTCGCTGTAATTACATAACCACTTCACAATAGACAGTGAAAGAAAAAATGGGCTGTGAGACTTCAAGTGACCTTGCTTTGTTATAGCTACTATTTAATCCTTCTCAGCTGGATAAATGCAGGTGTTGTTTGCAAAGAGAAAAAAAAAGAATCCCCTGCTTTGAATTAATTTGATTTCCTGTGATGCATCAAATGAACCACAAACGGAGCAGATGGGAACATCTGTAGACTGGATGGTGTTTGATTTCAACCACAGCTTCAGCCCTGATCCAAGGAAGGGAGTCACTACAGTACACAAATAAAACTTCAAAAGAAAACGTATGAAATGAAGGACTAATTAGTTAACTCTCCTTTCTTCAGCTTTTTTCTGTTAAGACTTCCTCTACCCTGTACGATTTCTTTGTTATATGCATGGATTTCTAGGTCAGCATACATCATGTTCAGCAAGAAAATTAAACCATATTGTTCTTGAATTCCGTCTAATGTGTATGGGAGGCTGTATTGAATTGCACAATGGATTAATTTTGAAAATCACACCAGTATTCAAACTATGAATACAGTGATCATGGTTCTATATGCCTTTTTTTCTCCTCCGGTCCTTTGGTTTCATCCTCTCTGTCATTCAGATGCTGTTTTCACAAGCTCCAATGAATGCTCCATAATGATCACATTTGGTTATTGATCATGCGGTATCACACAATGGCAAACATCCACAGCACCAAAAGAAGCTCAATAATTCTGTACAATCACTGTCAGCAGCTATAAAATACGTGACCAAAAATATTCTTCATCAATAACTACCACAATGATCTGTACACTAAGGTGTTTTTGCTGACACCAAACATATCAAACATTTACACCATCAGTCTCCTGTACATCACTAAAGGAGCTTAAAGTTTTTATGTGTGCATGTTCAGTGTTTTCTTAACATGTTTTTATTGATTTTAATCTTCACAATCCAGAGACTGAGTAATCTACAGTGTTTAAATATACGACCACATAAATGCCAAATCAGCCCCCCCCCCCCCCCCCCCCCCCCCCCCCCCCCCCCCCCCCCCCCCCCCCCCCCCCCCCCCCCCCCCCCCCATCCCTTCAGGTCCTAACTTCGATCTCTTCAGAGTGATTGTTCTTCATAAAAAGAAATAAATACATGAAAAGTAAATGGACAAAAACAGCATAAAAAATACTACAAATAAATAACAATTTTAAATAAAAATAAAAAAACTGTAGTGTTTTTAAGAATGGCACGTCAGAATTGGAGCGGCTGCACTTATGGTTAGCTAGTGTAATGGCATTGGCAGTGTAAAGGTAATCTTCCTCCTCTTGATCTTTTTCCTGTGGTTGAAACATTAATTTTGATGTTCAAATATCATTGAGTTCTTTGCAGATAGTGGCCTAATCTCATACAGTATGTGGTCTCAGAGTCTCCCGGACTCCCCATTCATCCCACAAAGGACCAAGTCTGAAGGGGTGAAAACTGTTACCATCAATATCAAGTCGAATGGATTTTAAATCGTGACCCAAATAATCAATATCAAATTGAATGTCGAGGTCCTTGACAATATCCAGCTCTACTATTAACATGCACTGAATCTCTATTTATATATTATGCATTAAATACAAAATCTGTAGATTTTTTCGTTTTGACATGCTTTTATTGGGACAGCAGTGTATGTGGAGAGCTAAATGGACAGAATGCAATCTAATGCCATAAAGTATCCCACCAGCAGCCATCAATGGACTATTTAGCTTTAATAAATGTCAATTAACAGATATCTGCATGCAAGTGCAGTTATAACAATATCCTTGTCCAGTAGACATCCTCTCTCAACACCAACTTGCTTTACAAATTGCTGGTGCAACTGTAAACAATAACCCACATACTGTATGGAGAAGATTTTGCCTGACGTCCTTTGTTGCTAAATGCTGGCTACATTAGAAATGTTGTCCCAAAACAAGCTAAAAATAGCATACAACATTGTTGATTCACTGGAGGTCCCAAAGGTGGCTACTTACCGAGGCAAGTACAAGTACAACACTTTGTAGTTGTAGTTTTACCAAAAGCAAAGCATGGCAGCCTCTGGATGATGAAACACAGCTTTAGCTGACTGGTTACAATTGACTACTGGCATATGTAGTATAGCACTATGCAAGCTAACACTATAACGACATACACAACCTGTTCTTGTAGGCAAGAAAATGAAATGGAGACGATCCTCATAGCCAGGCCCCTCTATCCTTGCCTCACAAGGGTCAAAAGTGACTGTATTATGCCTTTTCCTCATGTGCATGTATAAAACACATATCTCAGGATTACATACCATCTCTGGTGATCAGAAGGAATACAATAGAACAGCCACGTTCAAAGTCAACCCCAGGACAAAAATCCAGGATGAAGTCTGTCATTTTCGACTCAAACTTAATCAATCAGAACCCCAGTGATGTTTGAGTGATACTAGGCGAGTCAGATTCGCCTTCTCCCAAACTGCTGATGTTAATGGGGACATCTTTTTAGACACAGAGAGAAAGAAATCACAAATGTCCATCAAATTTCCCTGAATACCTCATTATTTTCCACACTAACAGTGTTCTGGTGACAGGGTCTGGTGTACCTTTGAAGACAAAGCATATTCAGAGTAAAAAATGGAGATAATGACTGGACCCACAGCGCCATTGTTTGGCTGGAAGCACCTGATTATGGCTCATGAGTCATGTTTGAGAAATGTGATGGACATTTCATGCTGTTTTGCAGCTGTAAAATGACGGTTTATTTTACTTCAGCAGCCTGGGAGAAGGCTGGGATGGAAATATAGGAGCTAAAGTAGTGTGTGTCTAACAACTATTCAAACGACACAAACGTTTTTGATTAGCATGTGGGTGAGAAGATACTGAGGAACTTCTTTAAATATGAGGAAAATTATGGAAAGAATAAAACAAACACATAATATGACTTTTACAGTACATCACTCTAAACACAATCAGGTTTGTGTTTTTTAAGTTATTTAAGAGAAGCCCAAGTCATATTTAAGTCAAGTCAAATAATCTTTGAATATTTTCAGTGGAAAGTGCGTTCACTATTTGGTGTATTGTGAGAAGAAATGATACCAATGATACAGTACGTGTGTTGACATTGTGTGTTAGGCCATATACAGAGTCTGGTTAGCTTAGCTTAGCACAAAGGCTGGAAAAAAAGTTAGACTATCTCTGGCCAACAATTAGAAAAATCTGCATACCAGGTCCCCTAAATCTTACAGTTACATTAACTTGATATATCTTGTTTGTTCAATCTGTATTCAAACTACAGAGAAACAACCATTTTCAGTCTTAAAGGATGTCTATGTTCATGACTTGACAAGTATGGAAATGTTTCAGGTATAGCAAAGTCTGGGGTATAGTCAAAGATGGGTTAAGCAGTCATGTTGAAGTGTTGTTGTTTTTCTTAACCGAGAATCCAAAAATGTTCTAATCACAAACATGTAAATATAAAGGTGGATTCATACAATAAATGCACTCATAAATCATAAGTAACAAAGAGAACGTCTTAAAATTCATCGTAAAGTTAAATTATATCTGTTCCAATGGACAAAAAGTCTGAGTCCGAGAAACTATCCAATAAAAATGATTAAATAAAGTCAGAGACCCTTCCTTAAGATATGTTAAGACGTTTATGCTTTAAAACACACTGCATGTGCTTTAAAATGTGTACTTTATTTTAATTTAATCATTGATAAAAACAGAAGGAGGCCATGGCAAGGAATTGTATCTGCAGGGTCTTCTGAGTTAAATATTCCTAAATAAAGTCAGTAGAATTTCATTCCCGTCCATTTGCTTTTTTCTAACATTCATCCATTCCAACTTCAAGTTCAGCACAGGGATATCTTGGAAAAAAACTCTCTGTCTAAAAGCTAAACAATGTTTTGACATGTAAAGTACAATAACAGTTTGTATGCACTTTATGCAGACTGATGTATGAAACATGGACGTAGTCTTTCTCATGTCACCCATTGGTTTCTGAAGAGCCGTTATGAAGCCCAACATGTGCGGTGGCCAAATTGAAAATAATAACTCTGGCTAATTGAGAAGAAGGCAAAGAGTTGCGCTGGGCAAAATGATTATCCTGATTCATGCCCATTCAGCTTGTCAACTTTCTAGCATGTTCCATATCATAAAAGAAAAACATGAACAAAGCCGACAGTTTAAGGTCAGCAATGGGATTAAGTCAAATCAGCCACACCCATTTTTATGCCAAATTATGCAAACTCCTAGCCCTGATTCATCAAAACAGATGAGTTATAAGAATAATACAGCCCCCCTCTACGGTGTATAAAAAATTTGCTATACAGACAGAAATCATTTCTTTTTATAGATTTATTTTTGCACTATTAATGCCTTTAATTAAGAGGACTGTGAATATATGGCGTATAGGTAATCAGTGAGATATGGTGAGGAATGAAATGCAGGAAAGTAGCCGGAGGTCAAACCTGAACTGTCCACTTGGAGGACTATTTCCTCCGCACGTTACCTAACCACTAAACCATCAGTGCCCCCACATAAACAGTTTTTTTAACCAGGCTGTAAACGTGTTAATTTCTGCTGTAAAAATTGCCATTTTATTATGGACTCGAACAAGGAATTTTGGTTTTTGAAGTCAGTCTCGAGTGCAGATTTTTGGACTTCCTTGCCTCAATGTTGGTCATTCTTTCTGAAAAAGGGGTTGAGGCTCTACTGGCATGCATTTTTAATGACGTTGAACACTGTTATTGTCCTATCAGAGTACAATCGAACCAGTTTACAGCAGAGTTACCAGTGTCTCAGATGAAAGCATATCCGATGTAAATGTACAGAATGCTGTTCCTCCTACAATACCAGTGATATTAGATATTATATTAGAGATTAGTTTTTGTCCTACAAGTACAATGACTGAAGTGGACATTATTTTTTTAACATACAGGTACACACAGAGCAGCGCAAACAAGAGCAGGTTCTCTCATTAACAGTCAGCAGTCAAGAATGTATTTATCTAAAAAATATGATAATGATGATAAAATTTCCACTAGCAAGTCATATAAAGTTCAACATTAAAAAAAAAGTGTTTTTATAAATGACAGCTTCACTGGTGCTAACAATCAAATGAATTCAACTGTAAATATTTTGACACCACAAACCCAGATTACCGTGTGGTCCTGCCTCTCAGGGAAACCTTCATGGAAAACATTTGTCCTGAGTCAGAGGCAACTTGTGGTGTTTGGTGCATTTCTACATCTTGATCACATGTCAGCAGCAATTACTCTCAGAGAACATCAGAAACTCTGCTGTGAACTGCTGGCTGCACAGTAAAAGTAAAGAAAAAAGTATACTTAAAGCTGCATTTTGGCTGACATGAGCTTAGTTATTGAATGATTGAAGAGATGCAGCGAGATGTTCACTTCTCTGGGAGTTAATATACAGTCCCTCAGGTCTTTAAACACACCATAATCTCAGAGATGATCCTTCAATTCCACAGGCTCCGGATCAAAGCACACCACTGAATGCCAGACTAAATAAAATTCAAACCAAGCTCATAAAGCTGTTATGTTCTTTTTTTAATATCAACAACCGGGAAACTGTCTATCAAAGTGAGAGAGTCATGAAATAACTGGGATAATGAAGCAGAAATGTGTCCTTTGTATAACAATTGAGTAAGTGTTTGTTTGTCTGCATATTTTGGCACTTTATGCAGATACTCTGAGAGCCCCTTACAACTGTCGTCAAAATTCCTTCTGCGAGCACTTTGCCAATAAATAAACTGTTTTCTGGTCATTTTAGATGAATGATATAAGTACCGTCTTTGCCTGATGTCAAACTCATGATCAATGAAGTTTTCCCCAGTATCTTTAATTATTTCACTCTCACTCTCTGATAATATGTGACAACTTGATTTCACCTCTGATACGCGCCTGCTGAGTGGGATTTCTTTTCTGCTGATCCCCCCTGTAGAGGATCTTATGATGCTCTTGTGTTACTTTGTAATTTTTTGCATATGGCCACAGGGCGAGGGTCCAAACTCTGAGCTGAATGGTGTTTTTGTTCAACGAAGATCTTCCCCGAAGAGAGCAAGCGTGCACACGGCTGTCTCAAACAAGGTTGTCAAGATGTCTGAGGAGGCCCAACGCCAGCTCAGCCCACCAGGCCGCTGCTGCCTGCCAGGAGCCCAAATAATCTACTGCAGGAGGAGGTGTCAGCCTGTTGTGTCAGGTAAAAAATGTTTATCTAATTAAGAGGGAGAGGCTAAGGGCTATCACCCAAAACTAGGTTATACTGACAATAATTTAAAAGTGCTGAGATTGTAAGAGCGTTTGGATTTAAACAAATTAAGCCAATTTTGAAAAGCTCCATTTGGATTACTGAATAGACGCCCTAATGCAAATGCTGCCTCTGGTCACAGAGCCTCAGTTCAAAATGACATTTTAAATGTTGGAGATAATCAAATTACTACAGAGAGAAGCAAAAATATCACAAAGTCAAAGTGAAAATCATGGGGACAGTAATACTCAATGCAACTACAAAGCTTTGTTAGAGTGCTACAAAGACACGAAAGAAACACAGAGAGATGCAAAACTACAAAAACTCTGAAATTACTACAAAGAATTAAAAAACAGAAGAAAACACAAGGAGTTGTTAAACGACTACATGCATGCAATGACCAAAAATAGACAAAAAATAAACACAATAAGCTGCTTAAAAATCATAGAGACTCTTAAGTAATCCAACAATTGAACTGAGTAGTGTGATGTTGACTGCGGGGGCCGGTATCGAAGTGGTTAATGTGTGCACCCCATACGTAGGCTGTGGTCCCCCAAGCGGACGGCCCGGGTTAAAATCCGTATGTCATTCCCCACTCTCTCTCTCTCTCTCTCTCTCTCTCCCGATTTCTGACTCTATCCACTTTCCTGTCTCTAAAATAAAGGCATAAAGGCCCAAAAGTTAACCTTTAAAAAATAAGACAAAAAGAATGTGGATTGGTTTGTTTCTGTCGTGTAGAATTATAAGGGTGCATTTAAGCTAAATTTAGACGAGAAAATGTGCCTATCCTTGTTTTGTGAGAAATGTTTTCGACCACTGGATGTTTGGCAACCTTCCTCGGTGCTTGATTGGAGGCATGCTGCTTAGATATTACTGTAGGACACAAGGCATCATGTTTTATCATTTCACAGGGAACAACACTTCTCCTTGTATTACAGAACATCCAGTCATCGTTTGACAGCCCGGCGATCAGGTGGCATGTCAAACTCCATTAACTGTGACTGCAATAGCTACAGGGTCCATGCCATAAATTCCTAAGTGTTCTCTTCACACTTTCAGCTTTGAAATTTTTTATCCATCTCAATTCTCTGTGACTAATAAAATCAGTTTGACCGCCCTTCCTTGAAAATCACCATGCAAAACGTTGCATGAAAAACTCCCCAGTGCTATGGCTTTACCCTCATTCAGCAAATTGCTTACAGACAGTCGAGTTAACCGCAATCAGTTTGTGTAAACAGCATGAGAATATAGCTCATGCTACAGAGCCAATACAGTGTCTCACAGGCCTGGCTGCCGACAACAGTTATGTAAACGCTCCGGCGACAAGGCAGGTCCTGAGAGTTCCCCGCTAGACACCAAGGTCATCATGCCAACTAAAAGTCTGACGCCAAACACTTCAGGAAAGCCCTAAAGGTTGTTCCCTTACTAAAAACCCTTTCTTTGAGAAGAAAATCTTCCCGAAATTATAATGTAAGTAGACTTACTGCCCAGTTTTCTACTCAGGCCCAGTGACTGAGCTCCAGTATCATGTTGAGCCTGACGCCAGCGGTGTCTCCGCCTGGTCATCGTGGCAACCCCACCACCAAAACAAGAAGTCATACTGCATCAGCATCACTGCATCTTAAATATACTTCTATCTTGAGTAAAAATACTGCTTTTAGATTAACACAAACCCTCAGTCTTCAGAAGAAACACCCAGTAGAGTTTAATCTCTGCTTTGTGTTCATCATGTCCTCCAGATGGATCCTTGAAGTGGTTTTTCAGCAGGTTTTATGCCAAAACAAATGTAAGATCATGTTGTTGGAATATTCTCAACCCTGCACTTTTTATTTTTCCTATTTCATGGGATACTAGAAAATATATAAACCTCTCTACGTGAATATAAATGCAGCAACAAACTGCAGCCAGTGTTTTGAAAGTGAAAGAGCAGCTCATGGAGGGTAGGAGCCAACAACCGCAACAAATGAATTAGAAAATACCCAGAAAATCACTCGTCATCATCACTCTCTGAAGACATGAAAAGTATTCAACCTTTTTCTATGTGAAATTGAGCTGCTTTCCTGTATTTCAAATGCAAATCTCTGGGTCTTTGTAGTGGTTTTCATCAGGAATATTTATCTCCTTTTTTCAAAAGTTATGAATACTTGAACCTCACATGACGTTAATCAGGGGGGGGGGGGGGGGGGGGGGTGTAGGAAACAGGTTAGTCTTCTCACCAGATGGGGAGATAAAAAAAACTTCCACAACCTGTTCGATAAGAATTGCATGTTCGGTAAATAACTGCGCTATTACTGTAAAGAAATGATGACGTAGAGCTTCATAAAAGGTAGACAAATATAAAAACACGTGTGTTTCAGTTAAATAAGTCCATACAGATGCGATATCACATCAGAAATACAAGGCTCCTCGACATGTCTGTGGGAATATTATGGGTGATATATTGAGACTCCTGAGGTCTTGTCTGTGGTAGCTACAGCGTTAATAGTCCCGGATAGCTCCACCTCCACCACCACCTTTTATGCTAATTTCAGCGTGATCGGTGCACGGACAGGAGGGAGCAGCTGAGCCCTGTGTCTGTGAGCTGCAGCCTGCATGACTGCAGCTTAATGTGGATGAGACACACAACCTGTCTGCTTTGGATTTTGATTTCTGTGAACGTGTCGGTATAATGCCGCTGCTGCTGCTGCTTCTGCTGAGGAGGCGCAGCTGAAACGTGAATCTCGCGGATCCAGCCGGTGTGAGAGGAGAGGTGAACGCACCTTGCATCCAGCCATGGGGGGTCAGATCACCAGGAACAACCTCTACGGTAAGGGCATCATCACATCACAAGACGGAATTTTTTATTATAAAAATATATATATTTAAAACAAAAATGATATAACCGAGTTAATGAGCTTGCAGCTTTAAGCCTGTGTGCAGGGAAATATAGGCGTCCTGTATGGCAGCCTGAAAATAAATAAGAAGTGAACGTAGCTCTGCTTTAGCCAAGTTTTTTTTAATCACTTTAAATAATTCACGAAATAAAATTAAATGATGTGTGTTTACCAATAACATTGCATCATGTCTTCAAATAACATCCTAATCATCCTGCGTGTTAAAAGTTAGAAATAAGCTATGATAAATCAAACAGGACACACTGGGTCAAGTTGGTCCATAACTTCTCCCATCTTTGGCAAATATTGACACAACTTTTATCGTCTCTGTTTATTTCATTACACGTGTCCAACATCTGATCACACACGTCGCAAACAGCCTTATTTAGTAGTAGGGTGCACTATAGGCGATCTTATGGCTGAGTTTATACAATAACTAAGTCTTTTTTTAAGTAAACATTATGACTCAATGTTTCTTTCAAAAGCCTTGCACCAAAATTTGAATTTCGCTATTAGATGTTTTTATTTTTCAGTGCTTTTACTTTACAGTGATGCATACACAGGACATGAGTAGTTCCAGGTTAGAACTGTATTGCAGTTTATTAACTGTTTGACTCTCCCAGCTGTTTATCCAGACTTCTCATCATGAACATTTTACAATTAAATAACTTAAAGTTTCCATAAAAAAAATACATGAACTTTGTGCCATTTAATCAGATTTACCTCTCTTGAACCAGATAGTCAATTCATTGCTTCTTGATGCTGATTGTTGGAAAATTCTCCAGATGATATTTTGATAATCAGTAAAAATGACTTTTGAACAATAATGCAAAATGCTTTCTGGTTCAGAAATGTGATCATAGTCTGCTTTCTTGTTGTTTATATGACTTTAAAAGGAAAAGTTTGGGACTCATTGTTGAACAAAAAGCATTCAGAAGTATCCAGCTTTGGCTTTTTTGTTGGTTTGGACAGCCATCACCACCTTCTGACACTTCTGAAATTACTTATAGAAAGTGAATGATTGATAGTTTGGGCCCCTTTGACATTTTTTAAAATTGACTTCTACTGGATGTTTGGCTCATTTGATGACGTTGGCCTCAGTGACATTACAAATTAGTAGCCCAAGTGAACACTGGTGTCTTTGAGTCCTTATTACATGAGCTGATTTGGTTAAGATTGTTTGGCATTGGATGAACATCTCAAGTCTCTGATGGACACTGCATGGCAAATCTTTATATTCCTTCTTTTTTTTCGTTCCACTGTTTGAGGACACTGGTGGGAATAAATATGTGGGTGCAGGCAGGGTCCTGCTGAAAGTCTTGGATCTCAGCCAGGACCCTGAAAATGTAATCCATGTCATTTTGCCATAACCTTTCAATAGCTCTTGACTCCTTCAGCTCTCACCTCGTCTTATTTGCCAACCTTACATGATTGTATGACATGTTAATGGATCACACAATGATGTGGTTAAGCACTTCTCAGACAAAGACGTTTTTGTCGTTATTACAGACTTCGACGTGGTAGTTACATGGCCAGGCTAGCCAATCACTAGAGAACAACAGGTACCAACAAAGTACTATGTTTGGAGAATAGAGAAGAGAAGCCATACATGGAAATAAGTGGTTTTCATTGATGTTAACGATTATGTTTGATTGCAGCACTTATCTGAAAATGCTGAATAACAGTGGCATTAGTCTCGCCCATGTGCTCTGATTGGCTAATTCTCAAGCACTTGTTTCCTTTTCCAAAAAGAGAAAGAAAAAACTTTTTTTTGCTCTTGGCTTGTTACTTATGAATATTTAAAATATTTTCACAACAAGCAGCACTTGTGATTCATTACTTTTCACTGTACTAGCTGCAATGGATACTTTCATAATTTAGTTAACTAAATGAAAACATGCGCAGCTATTCTGACAGTGAATCAATGCTTTATTTTTTGAAGAAGTGCCTAGATATTTGGATTTCAGCTCCTTAAAAAATGTATTTCTGTTTTTCTTAGTGCTTAAAGATTAGTAAGTTACACACTTTGAACATGAAGTTGAAAACACGACATGTGACACTTAGGGAAACTATTGCAGACACTATTATGAAGACAAAGTGATATAGTTAAATTTACATAACAATCTACAGATCATATACACGGATTGTTGGTCAGAGACTGAGAGTTATCTCTCAGGTGAAAACTTTTTAGGAATCATTTTTTGTGTGTGAATTTAAGCCCTCCTAAGTAAACTTATATATTAATATCTTTCCCTTTAGACAATGAACATTGTCCACTCTTTTGATTCGGTTCTCTTATTTATGAAGCCCAATACTCAAAGTGGAGTTAACAGCTAACCCACTGGAGGAACTAGGAGGCCTTGAAGGAGCTTGTAAATATCTTTTTATTCTGTGTTAATCTCATGGTTGATAATCAATCATCAAATTCAAACAAACAGCAGTGTTAAAGCATCAGGACTTACACACAGCGATACTGATAGGACATGTTACAGTGTTTTAAGTTTCACTTTTGTTGACCTCTCATTGAAACCACACAAGCAGTGACATACTTGCAACAGATACAACTTATCAGTGCCTTTTGGCCCTTTAGGATGCGGCTTGTGTGAGGGCTTGTCTTGTGAAAGTTGGCCATCAAGGCTGGATACCGATGTCACTCCACATTCAACAAAAAGTAGCGCAACAGGCCAGGTAACAATAGCCAGGACTGCTGTTTGTCATTGCACTGTCATTTCTTGGAAATGACAGTAAAGGCAGTCACATAGTGTACTGTGGTGCAAACTTACTCTGAGAAGTGTTTTACTGGTTATGATGACACACAATAAAACACAGATGCCTTCACATGACATACCAGAGCTAATGAGACTTTCAAGAAAAAGACTGAATATTTGGTTGTTTTTTGATTCTCTTTAACCATTGCCATCAGTAATGCACAACAAGCAAACAGAAAAAGCCTTTGTTATGTTTTTTCCAGGCAGAGTTTCAAAGTGACAGGACTGTTATCTGGTTAAAATAGGGTATGAAATTTTGTTTTTATAAGATACTAAACATAAATGTAAATTCGGAGAAATCAGCAAAAAAGAACAACAGGTACCAACTCAACTATTTGTCCACAGGGGTGCCAAAATCAACGCAAAATGACAGTTCCCTTTAAGTTGCTTTAAGTTTCTCATCTTACATTTATCCTGGCACCTTTTGGTCATGCTTACAGGGGTATAGTCCCTGTTTACTCTGCCGGGTTGCATGAGTTTTAAACACACTTTAACAGCCACTGTATCATCAGCAATGTTGGCTCTAACCAGCCCTATTTGAACTTTCTCAGATGTGCTACTTTTGTTTATCATTTTATTTAAGCATTTGACTTCATACATGGTTTATAAAATAATTGGTCTGTATTCTCTGATTATTGTAAACCCCACTCCAAGGTGCCTGTACAGTACATCAAGATGAAGGGGCTCCCAAAATTATATCACAGGAAAAAACTACATATAGAATAAGAATCAGAAGTGAAAGATGAAATGACATTCTTTGATGGTTAATTGTTTCCACGGATGCCTGTGAGGTGTTGCTTCTGTTTTCATGTGGTAAAGGAAATAGTCTATTCAGTCTTATGCCTTGTTTTGATGGAGTACAATACAGCCCTGTTTTGTTTTCCTGAAGACATCACGTCTGACATGACATCATGTTTGCAATATGGTCGAAGGATTTGTTATGACTTCATTTAAGTCCACTGTTGTACAAAGAACACAATTCGACATTGTTCTGCAGGGACAAGAGCATGCGAAGAGCTTAACAAATACACTGTACTGAGCCCAGAGCCCTTGGCAGAGCTTCTCTGATTGTGAACTGAAGGGAAAGACTTGTTCTGCTTTCTACACATTTTGAGTTTCAACATCCAGGGAGGAAAGTTGTGTCTTCAAACCTCCATCTCTGTCCTGAAATCTGAACAATAGTGGCCTGGTGTCAGAAGTCACATGATAAGTCATCGTCTGTCCAAATTGATTTGTCTCTAGCGTTCATTATAAACCTCTTCAACCCTCCAAGGTCACTCAGAGGGAAGCAAAAATAATCATCTTAAGTAATGGCTTTAACGTCAATATCTCTCTCAAAGACAAACACGAGCAGCTCTGACACATTCATGCAGTTTGAGGTGTGAAAAAACAAGCAGTTCTCAAGGACGAGGAAGTGTTAATTAGGCCAAAATTATTTATTTTTCTTCCGGCCTTGGCACATTCACCATATTTTATTTTACTTAAAGGCCTTTGAATGTCATTTTAGAGAGGAGTAAAGTATTTTAGTACTTGATCAGATCATACGTTTACATTTTATTATTCATTCTGCTAAACAACGTTCTTAAATTTGATCACAACCCAAATTTGTGTATGAGAAAATGTCCTCTCCACGCCAGCACAGTGACCTTGGTGTGGGAGAGTAATGTGGAAACACAAATGTGGACAGTTCGTCCTAATGAAAGGGAGTCAGTGTGAAATGATGTCAAGGCAAATGTTTATCACTCCAAAACCCAAAAAGACAGATGTGGTGTGAAAAAACAAAACGATGTTCCAGCCCTCTGATAAGTTACTGTAAGTGGGAGCAGTAATGATTCATGCATGTTCACATGGGAAATAAATTAAAAACCCTCCTGCGTATTGTGAGTCAGATGTTCTCCTTTGGGTCTGCATTTATAATGCTGCTTACGCTGACTGGCTTAGCTTGATTCATGTCTCTAAATCTCATAAAGAAACAGTGATGATTTTTGCTTTAACCTTTCGGTTTCATTCTGACAAGGCATGTAGTGTCTTCTTGACTTGACGTGATTGAAGTGCATTTTTTAGAACATGAGCTACAACTGGGAATAACATGTTACACCCTACCTTGCTATAATAAGAATAGCTTTAAATAGACTGTATCAGGCAGCTGAATGTATAGGTAAGAGGATCTCCTGTAAGCTTTCAAAGCTTTCTTTCTGCTGTGCTAATGTACCGGTTAAAGCACCTAATGTTTTAGCTAAACATTTTTGTCTTCTTCATTCTTCTGCTCCATTTCATTCTTTCTACATAGTATGGTAAAATGTATTCCAGTTTGGTGAGGGAAGAAAACAGAACAGAAAAAAAGGCAGGGAATGAGCTTTTTCTGAGATGAGAGCATTTTATATGAACTTCTAACAGCTGCATTATTCTCCATAATTACGTAACGAGGAAGCAGTTTTGTCCTTGTCCAGTATGGTTTTCAGTCCAAGGACATTTGCGCATGTAATTCACTTTGCACATTGTTCTGTCTTCTCCACAGCAGGTTTATGGTTGCACTGTGCTACCTTGGGAAGCTAGGAACACGACCCAAGGATTAGATTATTTCAATGCATTTTTACTTAATCGGATGTTACAGGAGCCGACAGTAGGTCGAAACCTGGAGTTCACCTCACAATTTAAGTAGATCATTCAAAGTGAAGCCTGCAGTGCTACAGACTAGCTGATCTAATATTTTAATCTATCTCTAAAATCCACGCTTTTTTCTTTTTACAGTAAGTCGTCAGTAATGTGTTTTCTATTCCCCACCTGGGGTTCAAGATAAGCAGCCTCTTTTTCTCTTTCCACATAGATTCTCTGAACGGCCCCTTTTCCCATCACGTCCCACCGATGTCACCTACAAACCAAAGCGATGCCTTCCCATCAGAAGACTGCAGGAGTTTGTCTGCCTTCCCTCTGCTCTTCCACCCCAGTACCAAAGGCTCGCAGATCGTCATGGACATGTCTCAGAGGACCGTCAAGAGACAGGCCAGCTTCTGTAACGCTATATCACCTTCAGCAACAGGCCTATCGCTGTATACCGAGCAGGTTCGGTTATAAGGTAAAGTCGGGCATTTTCCAGCATATGGCATTCTGATTGTGTTTGGTTATGTTTTCTGTAAACAGTGGAAAGATAAAAATGAAAAGAATACAAAGTCGATTTAAAATCCCAGCATGCTACACACAAAAAACTCTGGTTCAAAAATTGACCCACTTTGAGTCAATACAGCACTGATGCAATACTGATTTCTCTCTCTGTATGTTTTCTATTTTTCTTCACCCTCCCTGCGTCTGTCTCCCTCTTCATCCCCCGTCTTTACTCTCCTGTTTTGATTTTCTCTCTCTTCTCTCTGTGCTCTTGTGTGGGCCAAAGCGGCAGCAGCTTCTAACAAGTTTCCACTTCACCTATCAAGCCATCTATGTCCTGATAGTGAGAGAGCAGGGCAAGCATTGCCATGTGAGGAGTACTGTTATCTGGCATGGTTAAAAGCAGAGTAAATACAGGTTTGAAATAAGACAAAAATCGGTTGCAGGTGGTAAAAATACCAAGGTTAATAGTCTTGTTTGCTTGAAAACAGATACATAGCCATGCTGCCAGATTGGCAACTATGGATGACATTGTTGGTCTGAAGGCCAACAATGGGACAAAAATCAATGAAATGTGTTTCAGACACTGCAGTCCCCTCAAGATAAATTCAAATGACTGTAGTTATCCTTAAAAGGTTCATCTTGTGCTCGTAGTATTTGCAGATAGTTTGTGTTTCCGATGACCTGAAAATACGGCTGACATTCCTGTCAGCCTTGCTAAATGACTAATGATAGCATGCTAACATTAGGGATGTGGATTTGGTGGACTCCCAAGAGTGAAGGTTAATAAAGTGACGTAATGAAGGTGGCACCAAACCATAAAAAAAATTAAACAGAAGACAAAAGTTAAAAAATAATTTAAAGTTCTTACAACTTAACATTGTAATTAGGAATTTAAATTATTGAATGAATTATTATTAATGAAAAAACAGCATTGAAGCAATATAATCAAAAGCATGTTTGCATGATGACATCTGCATTTAGCTCATAGCATCACTGTGCCTGAGTACAGCCTCAAAACAAGCAGCTAGCATAGCTTTGCTCCTAGCCTTTTTAGCTAATAGTTCCCACATCAAAGAAAAAAAGTAAATGTGTAGATAAAAATAAGTTGACAAATAAGTTGAACAAAAATATGTTCTCTGCAGATCACCAAGAAGCAGTGCTGCTGGAGCGGCGCTCTGCGTCTTGGTTTCACAACCAAAGATCCATCGAGGATCAACCCAGACACCTTACCGAAGTATGCCTGCCCCGACCTCGTCTCTCAGAGCGGCTTCTGGGCCAAAGCCCTGCCGGAGGAGCTCTCAAATGAGGGAAACATCATCTCCTTCTGGGTGGGACAAAGAAAGGCCGAGTGTTTTACCGAATCAACGACTCCAGCCCAATGGTTTTCTTCTGTGGGGTGCACGTCTCTGAACCTCTGTGGGCTCTCATAGATGTCTACGGCCTAACCAGAGGGGTCCAGCTCTTAGGTAAGTCATGCAATAAAAACAAGGGACAATCTATTAGAGATTTTTTTTGCCATTTCATCATGGTGCCTGTAGCCTGCTATGAATGCTGTTCCATTAGTCGATCTGAATTAAAATATCTCGACAGACTTTTGATGGATATCCATGACATTCGTTTCAGACATTCATGGCCCACGTTGCATGAATCCAAATGCCTTTATGACCCTCTGACACGCTAAGCTAACATGTTGATCCCAGTAAACGTTGTGATTTGAACTAGAGTTGTTCAGATCTAATACCGACTAAAATGTGGTCTCAGCAAGTGTTCTATGAATGCACCAGTTTGACACCATTATCCCCCAAAAAATCTACAACACCAACCTGGTGCTAGTAGAGAGTGTTTATCCATGAACATAAAATATAATTTTATAGTATCTTAATTTACTTGGAATATGCCAATACTCAAGTCTAGATATCAGAACATATACATATAGGTATCAGGAAGGAAAACATGATATCCAAGCATCCCTCCTCTAAACATTAGCATTCAAGAGCTTAGCTCAAAGCACATCAAGCACAAAGCCTCAGAATAGCTGGAAACCATTCTGCATCTGTTGATGTTTTCTTCTGTGTGAGTGGTTAAAAGGTGATGTTACATACAGCTGCTCTACTTTTCCCACACCCTCCAAATAGCTCTATGGAAAAAGATGGTGGGAGATTAGGAGGATTGTATAGTTACCACGGTCATTAGTATCAAAGAAATTTCCCTAAAGCGGAGAATTCAAAATGTCTCAAATGTATTCAGCCAAGTTCTGTGTGGTGTTTAAAGGGTCATTACATGAAAGAAATTAAGAGTAAACAGGTCCCCTCTGGTCATTAGCTGCGGTTTTCTCTGCACTAAAACATCTCAACTATTTTTGGATTGCAGGTCGAGATGCATTCTTGAAACACTTAATGTGTTTAAAACAGCTGGGCCTTATTTTTGAAACAATACTAAACTATGCAAAGTAGATAACTAGGAGTCTTTCTGGGTTAATCAGTACTTATTTATATCCATTTCCAAGTATTGCATGGCCTCTCTCCAAAGAATAGAGGCTGTCATCACCCTTAATAAAAATAGAAGAGGCTCCCACGTTGTGTAGATAGTGCCATTTAACCTCATTTCTCCCGGTGTGGCTGACAGCGAGAAGCGTGCTATCTTGTGATGGGCTGTTTGGTATCCAGCACCAAAGTGCAGCTATCTGGGGTTCAGTGGCCTCACGGTGATGATCAGCACACAGCTCTTGTCGAGGAACAAGAAGGAGTGTGTTGGTCATTCGAAGAGGACAGCGAAGAGGAGGGATGATGTCAGGTAATGACATGTCTCGGGTGTTTTTTTTCCCTTAGCAATCAAGACACAAGAATGTCTCACTCTTTTGATCCAAGTCTGAGTTCTACTTTGTTTCACTTTTGATCTTCCTGCAATCATTCGCACAAATTGTAATGTTAGAGTGGCCTTTTTGTCAAACTTTGAGAAAAGGTAACAGTATTTTTTCCATTTCGCAATTGAAAATAAGATTTCCCAAAATGTATGAATAAACTCAGTTTTCTGCCTGTGAATTAGGCCAGCAGCCCTTAATCCCCATGTTTCTTCTAGTTTTCCCACATTGATCAACTTCATCCCCACATCGACATCTTAAACTGAAAATCCTCAGTCCTCAGTCAGCTGAAGGATACTTTGGCTATCGGCTTTCCTCCATAGCCTGAGAGCGTCACTACTGGAGAGCATGGTATATCTCAAAGGCCCTGTATTGTCTTAGCGGTTGGCTGCAGTTCAGCAAACACTTAGGCTCTGAAATATGGGCGGGCACATCAAAGTCTGGGTGTTGTGAACTGGCACATGTTCCTATTTTCCTTTAACAGAAGGGTGCATTTTTATTCTTAATGACGCTTACTCTGGGGTTTGAAATTTATGCTGCACCAGCTGATAACCTGAGCCAAATTTCACCTGTTGTGGGTCTGTTATCACACATCTGTCCAGCTGGGAATTTGAGTTGATGCAATTGTTTTTTTTCTTTTTTTACAGTAGTTAATTGAGCGTGGAGCTGTGAATAAGTGCTGTGGGGTGGTTAGGTGACCTTGATTTGGCTTTTTAGATAAATCTGCAAAACAGTAAAACATCTAAGGAAGGTAATCTACCAAATACTTGCTGACTTAGTTATTTTTTAAAGGGGTTCTCTGGCAATTTTCATAGGTCAATCAGCAGTAATACTTATAGGGGTGGGAATCACAGCGTAACTCACATTTTGATACGCGATGCCAGTATCAGCGATAGCGATAATATCACAACACAGCGTTATTAGACAGGGAAGATTGATCTTCTGTTATCGATTCGCGCTACAGTAACAACACAACTCAATAAACAGCGGGTCTTTTTTTCCCAGTCAGCCTTCATTTCTTCATAGTCCTAAAACTCCTGGAAAATACATGTCCAATGCTGTGTAATCAATAAAATGGACAGTGATTGTCACATAGAACTTCACAGCCGATGACTTCCATCTGAAGAGCATCTTGTACTCTTCCTCTCGTAGCAGCATAAAGGTTAGAAACAGTTTTATCTTTCTAGCTTCTTTAGAATACGAAAGCAGCGAGCACATCTCTCAGCTTCTTTTGACCGCTGTCTGACATTTTCCCCACTGGCTCCTTCTACTTTAATCCTGCTGTCAACTTCTTCCTTGTCCAATTAACTCTTGCTCACGTGACCCTCATTCACGATAAAGGACCGGCTTCGAGGAGTCATGAAGTATTCACATAGTGAGCCAAACTGGCAGTGAAATCTGATAAGAGTGTTTTTTTTTTTTTTAAATGTCGATAGTAGGGGCAAGCATATTGATTATTGGACTAATTAAACAAGTCACAACGCTGATATGGCCCCTATGCATGCGTGAAAAATGTGACTGTGTTATGGTAGTAGCAGCTAAAGTAGCCTCAAGCTTCGAGCCTAAAGCAGAAATATGAAACAAGCAAGAGAAGTCTTGTCAGCATGTTTTAACTCCAAACTGCAGATTTGTTTTAATCTTGTAGTTTTTAGCTACAATCGATGGTGACTCCGTTGACATTACTTATGTCAATCAATAAGATGTCATGCATCTCCCACTGAAGCCGAACTAAAGGCGCGATTTAACTTTTTCACATGTACGCAGTCGCACAGCCCATGACCTATAAACAAGATTTTCTGAAAAATTTGTAAATTCCCCTTTAAAGGATGGAATAACGATGTCATGTCATCGGATAATCTCAGGAAAATCTTGAGATTTCAGAGTTTCAGTTTTGAGTTGCATTATGGGAACTGTAGGATTGCTTCACTGGAGTTCCCCTCCTGTTGAGAAATGAAATATACGTTGTATGTGTAGTAATAACAGATTTCTACTCCAAAAAACATTCCACCAACGTTTCTCTTGTGTTGTGACCTCATTCCCCAGCTGACACAGCCATTAGCTCAGACCAACCAGCCTTCACTCATTCTTATTATAAGACTTGTGAAGTGATCGTAACTCTATCTGGTCACATCCTTTCTGTGAGTGGCTTCTCTATAATCTCTATATTTAATTATGAAGGCATCCTGGCACACATGTCAGCACACACACAAGTCACAGGCTTCCTACCTATTGATATAGTAATTATGTGAACTATGGGTAATTATTATTGTAATCAAGCCTTTGGTGGTTTAATTATTTTTGCTTTAACTAATGGATGAATATTCTGAAATAATAATTGAGTTGTACAAATAGCATTAAAAAGGATACGTTCATTTTTTCCATTCAGTAGCAATGACCTACTATGACAGACATCCGTTTTAGCAGCCAAACGTTTTTTTTAGCCTGTGATAATCCGCATCAAACACATGCTCTGCAGGATTCCCATACCTTTGTATGTGTTTGATCTTTTACTACCCTACATGCTGCATTTAGAGATGTATCAAAGCTGCCTTTATTATACTTGTGCTGTGCCTCAATGCAGCCTGCTTTTCAAACATTTCTCCTGCTATCAGGCCTTATTCTGATGTTTAAGGATCTTTTCAAGAGCGGTGTTGTTTCCTCTCTAAGCTGTTATCAAGGGAGTGCAGTGCAGCAGCTAGCCACCCATGCAAGGAGTCAAAGGTTAGCCTGAGATCAGTGAGACTGCTTGAAAGCTGAGATGGTGTTGCGTAAGAGAGGAAGCTAAATTAATCTGCTGAAATCAAACTGAGCCTGAGGGGTTGTCCGGACCAACAATGCAGCCCATGCAATTTAAGAAAGATCGGTTACATCACCACACTTGTCCTACTCACGCAGCTATCAATAAAGACCAAAGTGCCCTGCTTGTGTTTTTGAACAGAACAGACTGTGCTGTTTAGGATGTACGGAGCTATGCTGGGATACATCAGGCCTAAGAGGGGCTTGTAAAAGGTTTCCTAACATGTATTATGCATTTGAAGCAAATGTATGTTTTGAAAGTACAATTTGTCAGCTGCTCTTTCACAATTATTTCTGTTTATTACCTTTATATAAGCAGTAATACAAGAAATCTGGCTTAAGGTACAGTTTTATGAAGAAGAAAAAGCGTCATACTCTTTAAAAAGGAGGGAAGTTTAGGAGGTTTGTTTTGCTTTTCCTCAGTAGTTAACTTTCCAGGATTTAAGTTTTGTTAAGTTTGTCGCAGGAGCTCCAGAAATGAGGTCACAAACAACTTGTAAGTGTTTTCAATTTCATTTCCCTGAAGCATAACACATATGGGAATGCTAAACCTTTCTGTAGTCAATAAAAAACAGTGCTCCCTTTACACATGTATGGCTGCAGTTTGAAGAGAACGTGTTTGTTTATGTGACCAATCCCAAGAGACCACACAGCATCCGGCGTTTGGTACAGGTATGATGGATTCTGTCCAAGTCTGATAAGCGGAGCGAGTCAAAGGCAGCTTTTGATGGATGCAAGATGCTCCACTGGGGGTTTGTTTACTAGAGGTAGATGAGTCACTTAATCACTGACAGAGTGCTAGTGATCCGTGAGCCCGGCGTCAGCTAACATCATCTGCAACCTGTCTCTCCAGTCGTTAGAGAAGAATCCAAAATGGCTGCCAGACTGTCAGGAGGCTGAATAGCTCTCAGGTGATTAAGGGGAGGGTGTTAACATCAATCATCTCTGTACACAGCATTGCGATGCATCACATGTAGTGCATCATTGTGGGAATAAAGCTCCTGCTGTATGTTTTTCATCCAAAGTAACATTTCGCTGACGTTTCAGCGTGAGGGAACAAAAGGAACAACACTGACAGCAGCTGCAGGACCTTAAAAAAAACAAACACAGGGTGCATCGATGAAGATTTCTTGACACTTGAGTGGCAAGTCTCAATGGATGGCTGAAATACGACACCTTTTGTAATCATTTGCATGGTATTTAGTATGAATATTGCAAAGTCTAAAATTTGTCTTGCATTACAATGGGTTCACTTGCATCATCATCAGGGACAGCTGCTATAAATGGGCCTGTAGGGCTAAGCCGTTCATTTTTATACAATAAAGATTAGTGAATTCTTCTTCAAATAACTTTTAACACAGATTGTTTTAAATGTTGGTGTAACCTAGAGAAGCAACCAAACCTTTTAGTCACAAGAAAAACACATAATATCTCTAAATGGGCTTATTTTTTTACAGCCAAAGCACTCTACACTAACCTCTTCTATTAATTGCCAGTGTTTTCCCTACGACACATGTAAATGAGTGACAGGTCTCGCGGCCCGCCCCTTTGATTTTCTGATTTGGGCTAAATTCATTCATCTCACAGGACACAGACTTTTGACCAGTGATACTACTGTGGACAGTTACAGTCTGTAAAGAAGCTAAGAAACTAATTTAACAGCTCTTAACTTAGGAAAAATCTTAAATCTTAATATTGTTAAGTACAATTTAAGATTGTTTCTGAAGTTAAAATGACCTCCGTTGCAATGCTACTTTTGTAAACCGGTTAAAGGCAATTTCCCAGATTTGTTAGCATCAAGTTAACAAACGTAAGAAATGTACATCCCAGTCGATCTGTGAGGAAATGCCCTGGAGAATAATGTACCAGCCACCACTGAACATCATATTAAAGACAAAAACATATTGACATAATAAAAATGAAAGATAAAGTCAGCATCACATTGTTTGTATGTTTAAGACCCTTCAAATACAGTTAATCTGGGATAAAGCTCCGTATTTAATTTAGGGATTTACTGTCTAATCATTTTTAAATAGTGTAATCCTGTATCAAGCGTTTGATGGCAGCAGTTTGTATTTACTGTTCAGAACATATTGGAGTCAGGGAAAATAATATTGACCAGCCTTAAAATGTTATCTTGGTTCAAATACAGTTTTCTTTATGATTTACCATAACATATAAGGCCACAGACAGATTCACTTACCCTGTGAAATATCAAAGCATTGATTTATTGGCGCCATTTATTGTTTCCAGAACAGGACTTTTGTGGTCACTTGACTTATAGCCCACATAACTCCAGGAGTTTACAAAATATGGTAAACATTTGCATTCACTTTTGATTATTACAATCAGAATCCAACCACTGCTTTTATTTATGACCAAAGACCTGCAAAACTAATGTCATTCCAATAACCCTCAGTTGTGTTTTGTAAGAAGTGCTAATTAACAATGTGTTGGCACACAACATCATTGACATTATTAACATTATAACTTCTATCAGCGTACGGTCTGCATTAACTTTGTTGATAGATTTATTGTCTAATTATTTAAATTGATTGCAGTTGTCAACCAATCACCAGTGAGAACAACACTGTAAAATCCTCAAACATATATTTTCATATGAAAACAGCCGCAGAAAACGCACAAGTTAAAAGATGGAACTGGTAATATTTAGATTGACCTTGAAAATGATGTAATCAATACTTTGATCATCAAAACGTTGCGATGCATTAGACAAATATTCAAAGCTTTTCCCGCAGCTCCATGGGAGCACTTTGTGTTAGCATTTAGCCAAAACACCACTGTGCCTACATGCAGCCAAGGGTTGCTTTGTCATTTTGTCTGAAACCATTTTTAACTTGCTATGTGAACCTCTTGTGGTTCAAAAGAAAAAACTGAAAGTGTCTGTAAGCTGATAAAAAATCATTGTACCTTTGACTCTTTTAAAAGATAAAAAGATCAAATGGAAATGCTGAAAAAGTATCTGCTGCACAAACATGTTGAGTTGTCTGAACCTGATTGTGCTGTACTTTCCCTTCTTTGTGTCTATTTTTGTCTATGTTCACTCTGTGTGCCCAACGCTCACGCTCACTTGCTTCAAATCTCACTTTTTGTTTCACTTGTCAACACAGATTATGTGGAGTTTTTACAGGGCTTTGATTTGTAGATAAAATGTTTTTTATAAAAAGAAGGGTCAGATAGGTACAACCTGTCGTGTTTGGCCAGTAATTCATTGTAGGGTCAGCAAAGAACCAATAGATATGGTTGAGAGGGGCAAGAGGCTTCAAATTCAAGTAAAACGATGAATTTATTTCTATACTGAATCTTCAATAATGTGGCATTTATTACACTGTGTAGGCGTTGTCTTCTTTGTTTTCTCAGAGCTTCATGAGGGAGCAGAACTAAACCCTTTAGTTGCTTTTGATTGATGAAGACATGCGATAGGCCTGAAGGCTCTGATTACCCCAAAGTACTGCAAATGGATGTTGTACTAATGCATCCGATGGTTGGTCTGCAGCTTGCAGCCAAATGGTCCAAAAACAATAAACTAGAAATTCAACATGGTAATAACAATATGTAAAGTCATTAGTCAAAAGTCCATGCTCAGCCAAAGGCAAACAATAGACAGTGATGGGGAAACGCATACAGAGATGCTAAATGTCTGCATATTATGAACATTTAGTAATTTCCTTGAGCTGAATTATTCTGGCAGAATCAGACTACAATCATGGATCATACTTCAGCCTGTCGCCTTTTTCCCGTCTTTTACTCTATTTCCTTAGACATGACCTCTCTGTATGCTGATCACGCCAATTAATCACGTGGAAAGTGATGCTTTTTTAAGAGTTAATATTTAAGCCTAATTACAGTCACATTAAGATTTAAAGACTGCAGACTCTGTCCTAAGATACCCCTTTTGGAAATCACTGAAGCCTGCAGCTTATAATCAGGTCAAAAGGAGCAGGTAGGGCCAATGTTGATACCTTTTTTGGGTAAAAATGCTTAACGCTAGAGATGATAATAGTGGGTTGCTATAGTAACATTATCCATTCCTTGGCTGGTTCATGGCCCATCATGTTTGATTCCCAAGCTTTAACTGTGTTTCTCAGCAACCAGCTAATCTCCATAACCTACCCAAGAACAGCCTTACTGTGCTGGCTTCAAATGCTGAATCTTACCATCTTTGTATATAAATGACTTTCATTTTAGGAAAAAAGGGACAAAAGGTCAGAACAATCCCAAAATTCAGGTGTGGAAGCATATGATGAGTGGGCCTTCTCTGAATTGAAAGGTTGGAAGTTTGATCCCAACCTCTTGCAGTCTACATGCCTAAGCGTCCTTGGGCAAGACACTTCAATATCTTCCCGAGGTTAACCATTGGTGTGTGAATGGCTGAATGTGTTATGTAGTGTAAAGCACTTCGAGCAGTCAGACTAAAAAAATGCTGTACAAGGGCAGTACATTTTCCATTTAATCATTTCATCTGCAGCTGCATTATGCTCTATATCACAGTTATAGTTACCGCTTTACTATATAGTGCACAGTATGAGTCCATTGTTTGTACTCATTGCCAAAACTGTGTCCTGTGAAGAATGGAGTTAAATATTTATAGATGTGTGAAAATGAGATGCAGAAAACCAGATAGCTTAAACTCTGTTGCAAAGTCACTTCAGCGTCACGGATCTCTCAGTATCTCTTGTGTGTTCATTGACTATCATACTGAAGGGCATCTGGATGAATATTTTGGAGGTATGAAGATAAAAACATTGTCGACGCAGGTTACTTAAAGTTTGGAGCTCCAAAGACTTGTAAAAAAAGTACACTGGCCATGAAAATAGAAGAAAAGCACATTTTCATCCTAAAAGTTGAAACATCCACAATTACTGATGATAGTGACTCACCTTGCTAAGATTATGAGCCGTTTTACAAATCTGCACTACATTGGCTGTAACCACCAAGGAAAGAGCAGTGGATGGAGGAAACCATGGTAACTGTGTCTCTGAGGCTTCTGTGAGTCAAGAGCAGCGCAAGACACCACAAAATGACTTTAGAACATCACGAAATGACTTTAAGAAATAAAGTGATACATAAAGGATTCACTGAATTAATTAAATATTGACTTTGTCTAGACATTTTGTCAGGCATGATGGGTACAATAACATGAAAATATATTAAGTTTGCATATAAAACATAAAGATAGTTTCATTGTTCATATTAAGATTTGATTATTACAGCTGTAAAGTAACTCATTTTGCAGCAGACCCTTTGGCTTTAATGTCACGACTACTCTAAAAAGTAAACAGCACAAATATTACACTTCAATGTCATGTATACCATATGAATGCTATACTGAAATATTTCTTGATTTTGCAGTTATTTCTCCTTCACTAAAGCTGGACAGTTGGTTTCAATGAAATGACGGACTTTGTATAAACTGCAATGTTGGAAGATCGTCCCTCGACCTAACATCTGCCAGCGTGTACACATCGGGATTACAGTCTATGTATTCATAAGAGCTCTGTTTCAAATGATCTCAGCGCCTGGAATTTATTTGATTTGTTGAAGCAAAATAAATGGCCAGGCTATTTTGCCTCAGCTGGGATTTAATCTGCCCAGATGGAATCGAAAAGATTTGTGGAGAAATCAAAATAGGAATTGTAATGGAGCCTGTCAGGTTTGGATCCTTTGAGCTGGCCCTGCGCGGGGGAATCCTTGAGAGAGGAGGTTAATGACTTTCAGATGACCAAAGTCAAGTCCCTGCAAAGACTGGAATACTTGTGCTGACTTCTTTGTAAGAGTGGAAATGCGTCCATCTGGGTCGTTTTCAAAGAGGCTCTCTGGACATCGCTTTGTCCAAAACATTGAGATGAATTTATAATTGGAGAAATGTGTTGGAGATCGTATTGAAACACCAAAGCGATCTTATCTTCCAGTGGACGCTCTTAAACTTTTAAGATTCTTAACATGAGTGGTTGAAAAGGGTTGTGATGAAAGTGAATGGTGTCTAACGCATGTAGTCACACTTTTAGTATAGAAGTAGGTTTTATCCGGCCTTGGAAACACTGTGCATGTGACATCTTGAAGTGCTGAAGAGCTTGTTTTCAAAGCTGCCATTTGTCACCTCTGCATGTGTCTTTTTCTTTCCACGATCAGGATCCAAAACTCTGAAACATCTGGCACAAGACCAGAGACTTGTCTTGATCTTTTAAAAACGCCACATATGTACTAGGCTCCTGTTGCACATGGTATCTCAGATACTCAAACTGCGAGGCTGTATCGATTTCTAAGCACTCTCTAAGCTTTTTTCAACCCTCTTGCTTCACACTCATACAACTGTGCCAATAGAATATCACTTCTTAAAAGCTCATCAATGCAGACAATGCTGTTCTTTTTATGATAAAGCCTTCTCTCTCCCTTTTTGGGAAACACATGGCAACTGCCCCCACTCCCCTCCTCTCCAACCTCCTTTCTCATGACAGATGACTTCACTCACTCATTCTAGACAGAGCCCTCAATAGCCCCCCTAGGCATGCATACGCAGGGCAAATCCCAAAACACACTACACACACACACAATTGGTGCCACCGACCTTGTATAGAGGTTGCAGCCTCGCTAATACCCCCAAAAGCCTCCTAATCCTATTCCACAAGGCCAAGGAATAAAGTGAACCCACCCTCGTCTATTCAGTGCCATGCCATTGTCTGACTGTGACTAAAAAAGGCAAAGAATACATACAAATCCTCAATTAAATGCATGACTTGAATCAAAATCCTTGTAGTGTACTGTAACACATACAGGCCTCTATGAAATGCATTTCAAAATGAGGTGGAGCCACACAGTTTGTTTTGGCAGCGTTGCATCCTCAACGGCTTTTTTTCTGTGATACGTTAGCTGTCATTACAGCAAGTGTTCTTAGTGGAACAGGCTGCCAGTATTTCAGTTATATCCTCCTTTGCCGATATCATCAGGTTTACTTTTAAAGGAACTGGTTTTTCTGGATTGCACTTACTGTAAGAGTGTCTGTCTCTGAAGTTGTTGTTTAAATAGGTTAACCTGAATCAGGTGAAGGGATTTTCCTGAGGTGTGTGTTTGGGTGTGTAGTGTTCTAACTCAACAAAGCCAAGAAATTCCCTCCATAGAAGAGTTGAGTGAGGTTTTCCCCTACTGCAAAGCTAGATGTTTAATAACAAGCTGATGCCAAGAGGTCACCCATTGACCCTTCAGAAGAGTGTCAGTCTGGTATGTGTTTCTGCATTTGAAAAGAGATTTTCTCCCAAGATTGAATAGCTGGAGCAGTCCAAGGAGCTCTTACTCTTTCAAGGAAAATGTCAATCATACACTGAATCATGTCTTTCATGTCTGAAAAAGGGACTCAAAGTTTGATTGCTATACAAAGGCTTCAGCGACTTGAATTTAAAGATTTAAAGTACTTAATCAGCGTCATGTTTTTGTAGAACCACCTAAGCATCACCAAATCTTATTCACACTGACAAAGTGTTTTGGACTACACTGCAGTGTATTTTCTAAATGTACCATGTTTAATTACACAACAGAGGACAGAACAAGACTGAACCTGTCTGTGTGTGAGTAATATTTAAAGGGGTGAGCAGTCTGAAAAGAAAGAGTTGGCTCCATATCAACAGTAATAACAAAGAGTGTTAACGGCCCAAATACAAAAGGATAAAAATCTTGTTTGCTGTTTTATGAGTGCCGTTAGTATATTTTGGGTCAGGGTTTGCAACGGTTTTTTCAGACCCACCCACAAAGCTCCTGTGAGCAGTACACCATTTATACCTAATGTGGTCATTTAAATGAACTGGGTATCATGCATTATTACAATATGAACATGGAAAGTATTTTTCAAACAATTGAACTGCAGATGCATGAATTAAATTAGTTTGATAAAGTCTACATTCATACAACTTGGAGTGGTAGAAGCTGCAAATTTCAGCCGTTAAGCTGTTACCTTGAGCTTTTCCAACAAATAAGGTGTTATTCTTTACTTATTTAAGTATTAAGCGACTACGTTTGCCATTTAAACAATTCTGAACATAACTATTTCCAATTCAGCCATTACTTCAAGCTTCTTCAACCAGTATAAGGCTACTTCTAGCTAACTTGTTACCATTTATCCATTACCTTTAACTATCTCAACGAGTTAGCCAATTCTTTTAGCTATTACTATTGGATGTTTGAACATACTTTGACTTTACTATTTTACTCACTTAGCCACAACTTTTGTCTATTTTAGCTAGTTAGCTATTAGGCTACTTTTAGATTTCCCCCCCAACTATTCATTTTGGCTACACATCTTAGTCAAACCAAACTATTTCAACCATTTAGATTGTAGCTACTCCAACTGTATAGGCCTACTAGCCTTACTGTTAGCTCACCTTCTCAACCAGCCATTCTTAGCTAGCCTTTCATTCTTAAAAACATTTATAAGAACAACTAATTCATTAAGGTCCTTCCATTAATTCAAAAGTCATTAACTGTTCCACCACTACTGGTGGCCATTTTAACAACCAGTTCTTCTTTACAACTGGCTATTTCCACAACAGTTCGATAACTATTTCAATTTCTTTGCTTACTTGCTGATTGTTTATTAAGACTTAACACAATGATGTATGATTTTAATGTAATCCATTGTAGCTCAGTCCACAAGTTTTTCATAAACTCTCTGATACAAAAAGTAGAAGGCTGTCTGATACACTGGTTAGGAATCACTGTTGTATAACATATAGAGTGTAGACAGGCTTACTGGGACTATTTCAGCCATGTCCCTGCTATGTGTGTTATTATGAGAGCATGCTGTGAATGTCACTGCACACACATGGACACAGGAGATAAACATAGGGCTTTGTGTGTTTGAAGCTGAGTTTACTGGTTGCTTTTCTTATTTTTCTGGTATTTAATGTGTTTTATTCTATCCCAGAATCCTTTGAGAGCAAACCCAGTGAGAGGTCATACATATTTAAGTAGCAACTGTCTGTATCTCCGAATTTTTTTTGTCTTCTTTCATCTTTATTTAAAGAGGAAAATATCCTGTAACGTTACCATTCTCCTCACGGATTGTTTTGACTGCTGAACCACTCTCAAAAAACAGAAACTGAGAACGGCAGGAAGCCTTAAACACAAGAATAGAAATTATCTCCTCTATCCCGAAGATGATAAGGCGGCTAATAATAAGAGTCTCATACTTGGTTTTGGACACTCTTGACCGAGGAAGTAATTAAGTTCAAGCAGTTTATCAGTGGCTGGCCGGAGATGTGCTGCCTCTGCGTGATAAAGGGGAGCTAGTGAGGTATGCCCTTTTCTCTCATGAGTCCACCCCTCCCTCGTATTTCATCCTCTCCTCCTCTGTTGCAATCCCCCTGCTTCATCAGCTTCCCCCAGGGGAAGCCCGGAGCAGATCGAGGCTAAGAGCCACACAACTCAGCCATCATGTCACTCATCCCCACTCTGCTCAAATGTCCAATCAGGCTAATTTTAGCCAGTGTTAAATTTGGCAGCGTGTCCCTAAGCATGCAGATCTGTTTGTAACGACCATGTGCATGGAAAGACACATGCGCTCTATGTTTACTTTTTGTGATGATGTTCCCATGTGGCTTTTTTTTTTAACAGTGAGCAGAATTCACATAGGAAGGACTATTTGCAAAAGGGCTACACAAGGAGAGACATGTGATAGAACACCTTTCTTTGTCATTGATTGGAAAATCAGCTGTATATAGTATCCTGCTCGTAGCTGAAAATCTAAACAGTACAGGAGGTAGAATACAGTACATTAAATTACTACTGCTGATACAGTGTGTTATGTAAACAGCAAGGACTCTTGGCAGCTCATTGTGCACGAGCAACTTGTATACTATACATTCACTTTTAGTCCTTACGTCTGAGAGAAACTGTTTTCTTTAGAGAGTAGCATTTTAAATCATCCATCCTCTGTATTAAATAGCTTATAATAATCTCTGCATTTTACACCTCAGGCTCTAGATTGTTGTGGCACTCCATGAAGAGTTCACAGTTAATATAAGCATAAAGAATAAGAAGTAGGTAAATGTGGGTCATCAACACAGAACTCCAAGCTAAAGACAGAGTGGGAGGCTCGAACACAGCTGAGCTTTACTGTTTTGCAGCAGCCTCATGTGCATCTCTTCAATGTTACATAAAGCTGTTATGTCTCTTTTGCTTTTACTGGCCTGCGGCTACAGTATGCCCCCACTTAAAGCTGTGATATGTTTCTAAACATGTACACATTGATGTATTTGTTCATATTGTTAGACTACAAGCCTCAGTACAGAGAGACTACAAGCCTCAGTACAGAGAGTGCATTAGATGAATTAGTTATAAAGCAAGAGGAGCCGGAAGCTACCATTTGTTTACAGTGACGAGGACAATGAACGAGGAGTGCACAGACATTGACTGTAAAGCAAACCAGTGTTGTAAATGGGAATATGAACAAAATACTAAGTGGGTGTATAGGCTTGGCTGACTGTAATAGTGACAGAATGCAGTCTGAACAGAGTTATGATGTTATCTAAATAAAAAACAAGAGAAAGCAGGTAGTAGGACACTGTGGGTTGACTCGGAATGAAATGCTAGCTTCAAAACCACATTCAGGTGATTATATAACGTTCCTGTGTTTTCTTTTTCCACAGACAGTGAGATGGTCCCCCTGGACTGCATGCGCCCTCATTCTTTTACTGCCGCCCACCGGGCCTCCATTCAGAGAAACGCTGATGACCCACGTCTTTCCATCAGCCTGTGTGACCTCAGCCTGCAGCAGCAGGAGGCACATCTGGATGAAGATGATGAGGAAGAAGAACGGCTACAACCCATGAGCTCCTCCTCCTGCCATGTGCCCCAAAACTCTCAAAACTCACAGCAGTGTTCGTTGCTGCCCAGCCATTTAGACAATGATCTGCACTTCCACTCGGTGCATGGCGTACATGTTACGGCGCTGGATAAGCACACAGTGGCGAGGCTTGATCACCGTGGCGATGAGAGGACCCTGGTATTCACCAGCCGCCCAATGCGCTGCTCAGAGACTGTGTTTGTGAAGGTGAAGGCAGGTGTGACACGGCCAGGGTGTCTTTCTTATGGTGTGACATCATGTGACCCGGCCATCCTGAGGCAGAGTGATCTCCCTTCTAATCCAGACTCCCTGGTTGACCGCAAGGAATTCTGGGCCGTGTGTAGGGTTGGGATGCCACTACACAATGGAGACATCTTGGGCTTTGTGGTGAACGCAGAAGGGGAGGTCATGATGAGCCACAATGGTATCAGTGCAGGGATGCAGCTGTGTGTCGATAACTCGAGGCCTCTCTGGATGTTCTACGGTCTGCACGGCACCATCACACAACTCAGGATCTTAGGTCTGTTCAATCTTCTGTCTCTGCGTTCTTTCTGATATTGAGTGAAACTGCTAAAAATAGCTTGATAATCCTGAATCAGGTTAAAAATACAAATCCAACTGTAATCTGTGTAAATCTGGAAGGAAAAGAGGAACGTTTTAGCAATAAGGGATTCAATCCTTGTTCTTATTCTCTCATAAAAAAGCCAGTATTTTAACAAAATTGCAAACTCATTATATCCAGGCAGAGGTGTGTCCAGACTTTTTAGACTGGGGTGGCCCAACTGGGGCACTGACTTGTTCAGGGGTGGCCTGAAGTGTGTGTCGCACACATGAATGAAGAGCATTTATCTACCCCTTCTGTCTGCACTAATCATATCGACTTTTAAGTTACACAGGATAAAGGCAACATACATCTTCTAAGCTTAATTCTGACTCAAAACAATATGTATGTTCAAAGCAATAATTTAAAGTATGAGATCACTTGGACATCTAGCTGCTAAGTCACATTGCTGTCTTTTTATATTAGTTATAGTAATTCCATTAGCAATTGAGCCCTTGTATAAATGTTGAACAAAATCCCTTATTAGCATTTCTATGAGCAAAAGTTTGAATATATTGTGGTTGAAGAAATCGGAACATGTTCCACAGACGGGATGTACTCTGGAACTTTCCATTCAGAAGTTAATGCAGTCTGTGATCCTTGAAAGACCTTTGGAGGCTGAATTCCCACTCAGCCGAGTCATGAAATACTTTCTGTCTGGGCTTCTCTGACTTTTTATCAACTCATATATCGCTTGGGAATTTACATTCTGCCCCCACAGTTTGCATATGAATGTTAACTTTGTATCTTCAGTTGAACAGAATTCCTTTCAGCCCCGTCTGATTCTAGCAGATTTCACATGATGATACCGCAGCTTTACCTGAAGGTACCCTGAAGTTAATCACGCCTGGTGTTGAGATTCTGACTCCCAGTCTGACTCAGAATGAAACGAATTAGAACATTTAATGGCAAACAGGTTCAGGGTGAAATTGTGGTTTGATGCCAGCTAGTTGTTAGCGTTGCTGTAATTTTCCTCTCCAAAGGATTGTCTCGGCGGAATTTGACAGAGAAAGTGAAACCAAACATGTCAACTTGCATGCAAATGCTGCGGCGATGATCACAGTCTCAAAATATGTGTTTGGTGTTTTGTTGACAGATGCAGTGAACTAATGTTCTCCTAATGTTTTTTGTGTTGTAGTAAAGCTCTTGTCATTGTTTTCGGAACATACAGTATTCATTGTGCAGTCAATAAGTATGTTGTAGCAATTCCACCTTGCTCTAAAAATGTTAAATACACAGCTGCACGGGAAAATATTGCTAAGAGTTTATGAGGTAGCTTAGACATAAATATGCTTTCCAACATTTTATGCAGTTCTTAGTTTGAAATATTTAGCATTACTCACTCAGTTTTAAGAGCTCTACACTTAAAGGCTTTAAAAGGTCTATATTTTATAAGATGGAGGTGTAGTTTTGCTTGGATAGTATATTATGATGCTACAGTGAAGTATTGCAGAGAGCTGCCAGCATTGAGTGAATGTGAGTGTGTTTTATCAGTCTTGCAATACAGAAATTCATCTTGAAAAACAAACATATTTCACAACAGAGTTGTCTTCTGGCTAGATTGATAATGGTTATGTTGTTTCCCAAGAATCGTACGTGATAGTCAAAATTGTGTGGTTTAGGAATTTGTTGATTCTTGTTATTGTCTTTCCTAATTCATTTATGGATAATGATTTCTCCCTTTCCTCTCTTTCATGTTTTCAGTCAGACTGAGGCTGACGAGGTTATTTCTGTCTTGCGTGGGCTCCAAGCAGCTAACATTATGTATCAGGAGGGGGGCTCTGATAGCTCCTTATGATTCCCTCCATATGCATTATTAAAATGTAATTGCATGGAGGTTAGAGATGCTGGGTTTTCCACCCACAGCCTGTTCCCCTAACACTGGTCCTCCAAACGTTTTCTCTTCTTCATCTTTTCCTCTTTTCCCTGTGTGTTTTCTTACTTAACCCCCCTCCTCTTTGCTGATTCTTTGGGGTATGAACGTTCTCCGAGTCATTACCCACTCCAGCTGTAGGGAGTGCATTTGTGCCGTCCCTGCTCACCCACTCGCTGCAGCCACACGCCACAAGTTGCCATGGAAACATCTAGCCAGTGAAGCAAGTGACAGTTTGTCATGGCTGGGTGTTGTCGAGCCTGTGAAGTGGAACAGATGGGAGTCTGTTGCACTCACATGGTCATTTTGTCTCAGGAACAAGGATTTAATCATTTCATTTGAAATATTTAGAATCAATAGCAGTCACAGACACAGTAGTGATGCATTTCCTCAAGGTGTCCTGCAGTGTGCCCAGTTATCTTAAAGTTATAAATCCATATTCTGGATGAGCCATTAATCAAATTACTGCATGTATGGTAAAGGAGTCTCTCTTCATGACAAAGCAACACAGAATTATGGCATGACACTGTGGCTCCCTTCATATATATGAACATCTTGCTGTGGGTTTTTTGCTGAGCCCAACTGATATGAAGTTTTTCTTCAGATGGATACAGATGCCTATCTTAGAGGGGAAACTCACAGTTTACAAATATTGGGACTGAGACAGTGAATTTTTGGACTGAAACATAAATAGACTTTCTCTTTGTGGCTTGTGCACCCATATGACTTTGCTAAGGTACTCAGAAAGCTGTGGCTCAGTAGGTAGAGTCGTCGTCTCTCAACCGGAAGGTCGAGGGTTGGATTGACAGCTCCTGCAACCTGTTGCTTCGTCGGCGGCATATGAATGGGATTAGTGATTTTGGTGGTCTCCCTACATAGCAACCTCTGCCATCAGTGGGTGAATGGGTAGGTGTGACATGCGGTGTTAAAGTGCTGTGAGTAGTCAGAAGACTAAAAAAGCGCTACATGAGCTCAAGTCCATTTACCATTTACTCTTTCAAACAAACAATATTATTAAAGAATATATTGTATTGTAAAACATTTTCAACATATTGCAGTGTGAAGCGAGATCTGTACTGAACTGTGGTGTTTGCTACATGTGATGCAGACAGTGCTGAGAGTATTATGGAGATGGATTGCTACTGATATATTGATCATGCTTTAGCTTTTTTTTCCTAGTGTTCAGAGTACCATTTTAAGACTCATAAGATTCAAGATGAATTTTATTGTTTCACAAAGTGAGACAGTAAGGCAGTTCTGAAAAAGATTCAAACCCCAATACAGGCACAATTAGCATGTGGCATTCAAGTCGGCAGCTAAAGAGCAAGATATTTCCCTCAAGAGTTTGAAGAGACAATGAAAGAGATTAAAGACGAGTTAACATTAGTCTTAAAACGATTCCAAGTAAACGCTGATGTTGCTCCACATCTGTCGGAGTTGAAAATAGGCAGTTTACAAAGAAGTTAGTGTTTTCATTTGAAAAGTTCCATCAGTTTTGTGTTTGCAGGCTCATCCACTCTCCCAACAGAAAACTCAGCTAATGTGGCATTTAAAGCCAAACTTCTTTCAGACCCTAAAATAGAAAAAGAAAGTTGACATGGTGAGGCATGGATCTCTGTAGTTGATAAACAAGTGCTGAGAGCCACCATACACATGCTCAACCACAAATAAACCTCCTGCCCTGCCTGCATATCTCAAGACATTCACATATTCATTCCTGGTGGCACAGCCAGCAGTAAATTCATAATAGGAGTGAAGATGAAAGGTCCCCTTGATGAAAGGGTACATGAATAGACATGAAGGTTATCCATTCTTTCTTATTAGAGTTGACCAAGACATGTGCTAACAGCCGGGCTGTCACATAGCTCACGTTAAGTAGGCAATGGAAGGTTGAGTAAATGCTACGATATGCATTCATGGCTCTGTATCCTCTCTAAAATATGATAATATAACGAATAAATGAATAGATGACTCTGCAAAATGCATGTCTCAGCAAAGTGGGGCAAACAAATTGATCCCAGTGCCAACCTTAGAAGCAAACTTGTTATGGGAAAGTTTTTGTATGGGTTGGCACAGGCCCTGTGTTCTTGTACACTTTCTACCTCTGTTGATTTTTTTGGTAGCAAACAAGTCTAAAAAGCTATTATGTTAAATGTAGTCTGAAACTGAGACTGCAGTGGTTGAACTGGTCAATGGAAAAGGCATCAGAGTTCAGAGAAATGGGTCAGAGCACACGGTTTGAGTTTGGAAACAAACTGTGTATATTTTGTTGTAAACAGACCACAGAAATGTGTCAGTATAGAAACTTTTACTGACATTTTGCACCATCTGCTGTCCTTTTTTAGCTGTAGGAAAATGAGGATCATCAAATTTTGGGATGGGATGTGAACTACCACTAGAGTAATGACACATGGGATGGTGGTTGGATCAAGTAAGCTTCCCGTCTGATGGTGTAGTGTATTTTTGCCATGGTCACTTGAAGGACAATGTGTACAACAATGTCACGAGCCTGCCAGGCAGACTAGACCAGGATTTGTCAGTGGTATCGGGGTCAGTATTCTAAATGAGCTGCCAAAAGGAAAACCAATGCCAGAGCCGATGGTTATGGGGTGTGGATGGGGACGGATCACACAAGAACGACAACAGATAGTCTGTGGAAGCATTTTGTACCCTTCCCAGAGGGATTGTAGGCTCAGAAGGAAGGACAGGCAAGGGGTTTGGCATTTCTGATGAGACTCCGCCAACTCACACTCACCCACACACAGACACTGTGGACGTAAAAGTCAGTGCTTGGTGATAGAAAAGATTTAATGTGATAGAAAGATAGTGACAGACTGAGACAGATGCGAAAAGACATTCTCTCATTAGCAACTCTGGCTGACTTCTCAAAGATGCATAGTGTGAAAGATGGAAGTATTGGAGTGTGACCAAGTGACCAATGCTTTTCATTTGACTTTTTTGTAACACAAGCCTTCAATAAAATACAATATTCGGTATCAACCACTCAATGCTCTGATCAAAAAACCCATTTTATACACCTGACAAAAGATCAACTTGTTCCAGGTAAATAACTATGTGATGATTTTCTTTGAAGAGAGTATTATGTTAATCAAAGCCAGCAAAATGTCATCAGTCAGTGTTTTCTAACCAGTATGGAATTATTTGTATTGGAGGTGTACTCAACAAGGCAATGGTTTTGGAAGGTACATTTTTTTTTTAGCACACTTTCATCCATAATCCATGTTTAGCTAATCTTTGGTTTCTTTTGTGCGCCTTCAGGCTCATCTTCACACCCAGACCTTCGAGGCCCTTCAGTTCCCAGCTCCCCATCCTGTACACCCAACACCCCCACAATGTTTTGCGGCGGCAACTCCGAGGCCAACCTGAACATGAACATCAACCTCAATTCAAGCCTAAATGCCAACTACAACGCAGTCTTTTCATCCTCTACAGGTTGGTCCAAGCTTTCATCCCATGGGTTACCCCAAGATATTGTTCTTCTTTTCAGAGATGTAGGCAGTGTAATTACTCTCTCAATCAATCAGATTGTTCTCCAATATAAGAATTGTATAGCCTAGATGAGTTTCGGTTTTCCTTTGTAATGACAGGTCATTGTCTCCATTCAAGAACTGATGTGTGTCATGTATTTCCTTTCCGGATTTCATGATTTCTCTTGTCGCTGTTGTTCAATTTTGTTTGTGTAAGAACTTCATTAAAGTGCAGACATAAACCAGCCAGAAGCACACAAACACTGACCCAACACACAGCAAGACGTCAACTCACAATACGTGTGTTTGCACATGAAGCAAATATTTACCTTGGTGATGTGAAGCAGTGATTTCTGACATCACTACAGTCTAAAGCTGCAGGCAGAATGAGAGAAAAACTCTTGGCAGAAGGAGTGAGAATTTGAACACAAATATTCCTACAAAAATTTTTTCAAACAGAGAAAAAACAGAGAAAAACAGTAGACAGGGTATTCACAGGTGTCTGACTGAACTACAACATTTTTAGCAAATTTGGGGATTATTTCTTTCACACTCACTGATCTCTAATGGGTTCTACTTTCCCCGTAATAGGTACAAACTCAAGCTCTCCATTCTCCAGCCAGCCAGATTCCCCAACCTTTCAATCCAGCTCAGGCTCTTGGAGTGACGAATGCACCATTTGCTACGAGAATGTGGTGGACACCGTCCTCTATGCCTGTGGGCACATGTGTCTCTGCTACACCTGTGGCCTAAAGCTAAAGAAGATGGCCAATGCGTGCTGTCCCATCTGCAGGAGGACAATCAAAGATATCATCAAGACCTACCGGAGCACATAGGACTGTGCAAGAAAACTGTCAGGTTCAGCTCAAGAGGTTGTCAAAGCCATTTAGAACTTTTTAAAGAAAGACACAGCACAAGTGAAAGCCCCACTTGTAATCTGGCTCAGGTATGCTACAGCAAGACTTTAACTCCATCATTAAAACATTGTATCTAAGTAATATCTAATCGCATCCTTGAGAAGCTCACAGTAGTTCATACCAGTGACCCAAGCAATGAGATTCATCAGTCCATGGAGACAACAGTGTGATTCTTGGAAACAAAATATTCGTGCTACTTCAATTAATTGCAGAAAGGACCAAAAACACTTTGACCTAATGTTGTATCGTCCATGGACTCTGATCTGTGTGTCTATGGAATGGAGAGTAATCCGAAGAGACATTTGACCTATTTCTTTCAGAACAAGGGATGCTAGCTCATGCACAAATGCAGGCAAATGACCATTGACTTCAAAACTACAAAATCTGTATCTTTATGTGCTTAGAAGTGCCAAGTGGGGTAAACCACGTATACTTCTTGGCCAATGGTTGAGGCGTATGCTTTGCCGGGTAAAGTTCACCATGGTTGAACTCCAAGCAACGTGATGCATATTTTCTTTGACAACGGAGTTAATGGTTTTATTGGTTCCTTCACTCGTATGGATTGGAAAACAACAGAAGCGATTAGTCTCCAATGTTATTTTTGGGAGAACTTAAATTGTCCAGAGATGAAAAAGAAACAAGGACATAATATCTTTGGTTTACATGGCTGCTTCTCTACTGCTTGCCAGATATTACTGGGTTTAAAGTGTTGTTAAAAGTAGGAATCAATCCTCTCAGTTTCTAATTCAGAGAGAAAGTTAAGATAGTTTTGTTTGAGTTTTTCTAGAGGGCAGTCAGGATTGGAATGAGGAAAAGGACAAAATTTTTTTGTGCAGAAACTTTGAAACACTTCTAATAAAAGCCATTTTTAAATTCAGAGAGAACTCTTCTACAAATAAAACACAATATAATGACTAAACCTAATGGCAAATTAAATCCTTAAAGGATGTGTAATAAATGACGTGTTTTGTCAGATAACCCACTGCCTGCTGTGGTGGTTCTGTAAACTTCAGGCACGGCAAGATTGTGCTGAGGATGAGTGTTGTCACCATAGAAGGTCACACTCGCAGTTGAATGAGCATTTGAATCAGGGATGAGGGAGCGAGGGAGGAGGTCGGAGAGAGGATGTCGTATGTTTGGGATGGAGACAGGGGAGGAAGGGCCACTTTTGCTATGCATCTGCTCATCGTTTCATACAAAGACAGTGTTTGCTCACTCTTGCACTGCAGATACATGAGAAGATTGTGTTTAAGCCTGTAAAATGTGGGACTTTCATGGTTTGCATGTCCTTATTCTTGGCAGACGTCCCAGCTATCTCTGGCTGCTGTAACTGGACAAAAATCTTTCAAATTAACATTGGTGGGCAGAGGAGTATTTTTAAAACGCTGAAAAAAGCACACACGGATGTGAAATCAAACTTGTTCTCATTGCAAGAATACTCCATTATGATACAGATGGCTTTTGTATCTTCAGGTTTTACGTGTCTCTTTCATATGTACTTTAAATAAGAATATCTCCTTCAGTTATGATGTGTATCAGTTCACCGTGGAAAATTAACGCGTGTGCTGTCAGTGACAAACATGTAGCTTGCTATTGTGGGACATTGTGAAAATTACTTTGCATATCAGTTTCTGAGTGCTGCTCTCCGTCAGTAAAAGCATACACCAAGGACATTTTCATTTCTCATGCATTATACTGCTTTTGAATCATTAAGAAGCTATTTTCAGGTGTTATTTTGGACTTGCTGAACATTACTCAATCTGTGAAGTAGTAAGTGCTGCTTTGTCGCTTTTAAAGGTGTTGAAACTTGTCATCTCGCCACTTTGGAGGGATAATTAGCAGTTATGTTGTACAAATTTGAGTAAGTTTTCTTGTGTGCCTTTTAAAGAGAAGTCTGGACAAACACCGGTGTGTGAAAGGCTCCTCACTGTGAAAACCAGGAGGAACTCTGAGGTTCATATTCATCGAAAAAGACACTGTGGTTAGGATGTGAGCAGGTGTAACCACACAACCTACCAACGCTAAGCTGTCATGTCTGACTAAGAAACAAACCTTTTTTAATGTGCTTAATATCAGTGTGTGAATGGATTCACTGCTGAGAGGAAATGTTTAAGTACTGCCTTTTCCCTCTTGTCACTCAGTTTTTAATACTGGAACATTTTGCTCAGCCCTTAAAGTAATACCTTTTTTTTTTTTCTTCCTCTGACCAAATATGACTTAGCATATAAAATTGTAAAGGATTTTTGATAGACAAATGGTATTGATGAGTGTAATATTACCTGTATATTAGGGTTTATTTATTTTGTCAATGTTACTATTAAAAAAGTATCACTGTTTGTTTTTCTATGTATGGCTACAGTGTCCAAAAAGTGAGACTATTGTTTATTTCATTGTTGTATAATTAAAGGTTGAAGATAATCCCCTTTTCTGCTCAGAATCTGTCCGTTGATTTTCAGCAAAAGTAATAGTTTGACATTTTGGAAAATATGCTTCATTACTCGCTAAGGAGGAGAGAATGTAATTGTTATGCTGCTTACAATCAAATGCAACAATATTTATTTTTGAAAAATTGTATGTAATGATGTAACATGTTTTTCTGATCGGAGTTCTAAAACTTTTGATACATGTTGTTTAACGCCAGCTATTTTACATTTCAACGCAGGACTTAAACCAGCTCACATTGAAGTATTAGCATACTTCTTTTTATTAGAGCAATTGAATTTCTTTTTTTAACAATCCATCAATAACACTTCGATAACAGTGTGACAATGTTAAAGGTATAAATCGGCAGAGATCTATCACCTGAGTCGGCTAACTCGACAGGAAACAAAAAAATGGTCACAGCTAGCGACTAGCTTAAATAGTTGAGCACCGACTAGCTAAAGAGCATGATTTACCTCAGGAGAAAACACAGAAAGAGCTTAAAAAGAGTGTTTATTGGACTTATATTCATCAGGTGGATAGACAAGACACAATTGGAGCACTAAAGGTAACTGCTGACAAGTTAGCAGTATCAACTCAAAAACGCTTAGACGTTCAGGGTAAAGGTTTTGTTAAGAGTTTTATGTCTTCTATACATTTCCTTCTTGTATCTATATGAAGCTCAGCCACTGGCTAATGTAAATAAGTTAATATAATTAAACTGCACAAAAGATACTGGCCTTCTGAAGCTCTCAGTTACTTCTTGGAGTCCCTGTTTGTCAACTAGCAACAGGTCCCAGCCAGAAATGTGTTGTTGTTTTACACCAAATCTGGACATTTTCTTTAAAAGTGAGATATTCAGCCATAATCACTATGATTAAAATAAAGTTTTAAACATAGTCTGCTAGTTGCATCCTGTTCGTACGTTTTTATGCTAGGCTAATAATTTGCTGGCTGAAGCACCTGACTGGACAAATAAGAAAGTGGTGTCCTTTAATCTCCTACCAAAAGTGAATATTTGCATATTCCCCAGGGTGTCAAACTTTGATGCCATTGGCCTGAATATGGTGTTACAAGGGAATAAAATATTTTATGTTGGCACACCAATTTGTATGTAAAATTATGATTGTCCTGTGCATATTTAAATTATATCTTAAATTTGTGTGAAAAAATCCATTTGTTCAAAATGTTAATCATTCTGAACGCCTGTTTTTTTTAAATGTGACCAAACATTTCTAGTCACTATGATGGACAATATCAAATTTTCACTCCAATTTTTCTTTGCTTGGAATTTCTTTCAGTGTGAAATTCTCAGTTCAGTTTGAAAAATAAAGTGTAGTCTTAATCACCGGCTATGTGCCTTTTGTTACTTTTGTTTTTGCATTTAAATTGTTATTTTACATCCATACAACTCTACAGAAGAAGTGTGTCCCCTATTTTGGTAATTTTGTTTGACTAAAGCTGCAATAAATAGTTAAAACTGAATATTTCCATTTCACTGCTACAGTCCTTATGTTGCAAAACAGGAAACTGAAGTCAATCTTGCACAAAGGAAGGCAAATGAGAAAGCGTAAGTGCCATTACCTTTTTCCCATAATGTTCAATATACAAATGGTTGATGTAACCTCTTAGGCAAGAACATTAAAATTGTGCAACAAGAATAAGCAATCCTTCAGATGCTCACCATCCAACACGATCTCTCACCACAGTAGAATACTTGACTAACACCCTGCCATATAGTACATGAATAACAAAGGCAAGGGCTTTTAGTAAACAGCTATAACTCACAGCGAAACTGTTTAGAGCCGTGGTATGTAGACCTGGCCAGAGTGAACATCATCTGTTATTTACTACCCTGCAGGCCTGGCTCTAATGCAGCTCTGTTTAATGCTGCACTCTTATATAGCCAATGACGTCCAGACATGAAACAGGCTGCAGTGGCGGCCATTCATAGCCAAGTGTTCTCAGAGGTGAGAGGGAAATACACAGCCAGGTTCTATGACGGTGACATGAATACAGTATATCTTTCTGCTGTCTGTGTAGACACAGACTTTCCACTCAGACCTCTCAGTGAACCTGCAGGCTGCAGGCCTTCAGAAGGCTTAAGGGCTTGGCAGACTGGTTTGAGCTGTGTTGTGGTATCTCTTCTAGACAGCTATTTGGTCAAACAGACACTGTCAATTAAGGTATCAAATTTGTATTCCAAAAAAGTCAGACAGTATCGATTTTGAATTTCAACCAGGCATCACACAGCCAGAATTGGAGTTTGTTCCACTGTTGCGGTTAAGACTTTAAGCTTTTGATGTTCAGCGTGATGTAAAATCTTTTCCTCAGTCCGACTTGCAGTGTCGAGGGACAGACTGTGAGGAGGAGTGCAATTATATGAAAAGTACAACTTTGTTCATAGTCTAAAACATCAGTTGAGGGATCTCACCCCTCTACCATCTCATTTCTTTGTTGATGGAAACAGAGGTGAAGGTCACTGGGATGCTGTGCTCAGCCTACAATAAGAAGCTGAGTGCTGCTGCCCTCCAGAGGCCAGACACAGCTACAGCAACTATGAAGCGTGAATAAACATCTTCCCACGCAGTGCCTATTTGTGTGTGTAATGCATGAAGCACCTTTCAAGGGCTCATTCATTATTCAACCCATCTCCACTTTTTATGAATGATAATGAAAATGTACGGGAAAGTGGTAATTTACACTCATAATCTCTTTTGTTCTGAACCTTCAGGAAAAAGAAAAACAATATACAAACATATTTTTCGCATTGTTAAAGGCTTTTATCCTTCTTTTGTTTCACACTTAGTTTTGATACTTAAAAATATGTTCCCTTTTTCTATATAAAATAAACAGGTTATTGAAGAGCTGTAAGGCATGCCTGATGCATTTGATCTGCTGTTAAAAACAACTATTTCTATGGTCAACATCCATACCTTGGATTAAAATACATTACAGTTTGTGTTTTGATTTTCATCACACAAAACACCAATTGCTACAACACAACCTTCACATTCAAAGTGGAAAAGGCATTTCAGAGTGCCTTTCTTCTTATTTGGTACTTCTGCAATTTATCTTGTTTTCTTTCTCGTATAAACACACACAAGCAAATATAGACACACTTAGACACAGCCAGCAGACATACAGTACATGTTACAAAGATGATTGACGCGCACCCATAATTTAGTTCCAAGCCAGTGAGTGTAGTATCAGTGCAGAGATCCCAGTAGAGAAAACAGCCAGTAGAATGGACATATTTCACATTAGATTCCTGTAGGCTGCAAATCGTATTATATTTCAGGCTCCAAATCCAATATATCAGCAATATGCAGTGTCTGACACAAGAAAACAACATCAGTTTTTGATATGGTGTTTCTCTGATTATAACTGAAGGGGACAATGTTATTGGCTAAAAATATTCCATACTTGTGAGCTAAACTTTTCCTTCGTCAGTTGATACTAAATTAAGCAGCCCAGCGACCATGAAATAAAAGCCATCTAAACCAAAGTCAAATGTGCAGGTTTTCCAGAGGCAGAAGCTGCCGGAGGAAGGCCCATCAAAGTGAATGTGCAGATATCTGGCTCAGTGCTGTGGGTACAAAATGAAATGAATGCCAGGCAACCAAGTGTGATCTAATTTATTTTCAAACAGCATCCAGCTGGTCAAACCCTATTGCATATGCACAGATCTGGGTTTGTTCTAAACACATTCAATATTGAGATATTTGCTTATTCAGCGGCAGAAAGTCTTGTATGCAACACAGCTGAGGCTTACTATCAACAGCAATATTTTTCCTCAAACTATTTACTATTCGCCATCTTAATTTGTAATTAATTTAGCAGATGATTACTCCTTTCTCTCTTGAGTTTTAAAAATAGCAGAATTAGCCTATAACACAACCTCAGGCTGAGCACCACTACACTAAACTGCACTTCAGCCTTTTACAGTAGCCTATAGCCTAAATCTGATCTGCAACAAACTTGTCCACAGTTACCTTTATTGGGGAAAAAATAGAAAGGCTATCAAAGACATTTCCATTTTCGCACACTTTGACATAGCCAATCAAATCTTACGTTTAACAATGGGTGACGTAGGCGTGTAGGCAAACGTAGACGGAAACCCAGAGCCACCCAAAGCCTGCTGCTAGGCAGCATATGATCGGCACAGACTCTGAACAACCAACATTGGCTTCCCTCCTTTAGTAGGTATCCATTTGACAATCAAAAACGTGTTTATCTCTGCTCCTTCGCAGGTAGGACGAGCAACCATGCAAACATTTGCAGGTGAGAATGTTCTTCCGACATCACTCATACTATGTTAAGCTAATTAGCCCCTAAACTGCAGAACATTACACATTTGCTAAACTTACCTGCAAATGTTGCTTGGGTCCCTTCCGATTTTGATGGATCTTGAATTCAAGCAACAATCAAGTTGAACTGCGTAAAGCTTTATGATTTAAATGTCTTGCAGAGGCCGAACAGCGTTATTTAAACTTCCGGGTTTGTCACATGATGCGCACTGCCAATGAAATCGTGGGTACCAAAGCGCGCTTCTTATAAAGGGTATGGGTTCATCAGTTAAAGAGAATACATAGAGGTGAAAAAACACTAGGTTTTTACTGCTTGGTTAAATAGAAAAAGATCAAGTTTTATTTGTTCTTCCATAGGCCTACACAGATTGCAGACTTTGGCACAGAAAGTTAGACTTTTCTCTATGCTAAATCATTTTTATTTTAAACGCAATAACAACAAATCTAGTTTAGGCCTACAGTCATTACATTAGCCTAAGCAAAGGTTATTATTTTACCTTATTACGTTCAAGTCACATGATCATACAGCCAGGCAACTGTAGCACAGAGAGAAAGCAAATTTGCGGATAAAATGGCAAACTTGTATAACCCTTCTTCTGTTCTCGGTTGTGTTAAGCGAACACAATAAAAATGCATTGTTTTATATCTTTTAAATACTTTTAAACTCCTTATAAGGAAGTGAGGGACACCAGAGTGTTGCAATGTTATATGTGAGCTCAAAGCGTGAAACTCTCCTGTCTGTTTTTAATCTTTCAGGGTGTTCCATAAGTGAAGAATAAACGTGAACGTGGACTTCTGTAAGAAAGCATGAGTCATGAAGATGTTGTACCTCTCTAGCTCTAGCCTGCTTCAATCACAACTGTTTATATAGGCTATGTGGCAGGTTTGAGCATTGTTGAGGCATTTTCTAGAAAAACCAAGATGGCCGCTTTGATTCTACTATTGTCTGCATAAACAAGCTGGGTTTACAAATAAAGTCAATAGGTGTTGGCTATGAAATGTGTCAAATATCTGTGTTATATATGAACCTTTATGGTTGACCCAGAAGCCAAATGAATGTAATGCATTTAAAGATCATGGAGTCCAGAGTCATTTAAATGTACAAGTTTGTCTGGTCAGTCAAAAGTGGAGGATAGCAGCAGTTTAAATGTTTCAGTTTGAAGTTGAAATAGCTAAAATAAGCAAAACCTGATGTGTCAGCATCATTCAATATAAATGACATAAAGCAGAAAAAGCAACAATTGTTCAAAAGTGCATTTATTTAAGTCATTCTTTTGGCACTTGAATTATTATAACTGATCACACAGTTAACAAAAAAACACAAGTGAGCATCCCAGTAATACTGTTGCTGAAAAGTTGTGTCAAATTTACTGCCCAGCAGAAATTCAAAATTGTATCTTAATCAATAGAGCAGTTCTTAGAAATGTTTAAGCCTTTGTGATTTAAAAAAAATCTGTATGTCTTACAATAATAATAAAATAAGTAATCAAAATGTTTTGAAGTACTGAATAAATATAGATTTCACTAAGCCTCAAGAGAATTTCAATATGGACATTTAGGCACTGAAATGAAATCAAGAACTTTTAAGTTTCAAAGGAGATCACAAAGTATTGTTTTTACATAATGATAATCAGGGATGCTCACAAATTGTTTCATAAGGACAATATTACACAATTAAAATGATAAAATATTTCACATAAAGGTGACATACAGTATGAAGAAATAAAAAAAAAAAACATGCAAACAGACAGCACCAAGATGAGACTAGCACAAAGCAGCTTTGGCAATTTTCTTTACAGAAGTGAGGAGAAAAGTTTTAATTTCAACAGCTCAAGGCATCGTCAGTATAATGAATCATTTCAAACATGCAGTAAGCTTTTAATGCTTAAAAAGTTACCAAAAATACATTATCTACTTACAGAGAAAGGTTCAAGGCATAGACGCATTATGACATCTTAGTTCAAGTTAAAGGTATCCACCGTAGAAAATCATTAAATCATTCTTCCGCCCTTTGGTGTTCTCTTTGGCTGTTTCACTAAGTCCTAATACATTGCCCCTAATGCAACTTCTCAGGCACTGTATTATATAGACTCATTTTACCAGATGTCTCATTTCATTTTAAAGTCACAATGTGATCTGGCTGCTCATTTTGGCAAAGGTACCGGGTAAGATTTAAATCCTTACCTAATGTCTTAGGATGAGCCTTTTCTTTAACAAAATAAATGTGTCTATTTGAGTAGTCTTTACATGTATGGCCAGAGTTCTGCCAGCTCTACATATGAGCGCTAGGGCTTCCTCTCAAGGTAATTTGAAGGAACCCATCCTTTTCTTGGTCTGCCACTGTCCAGAATCTTACAGTACCACCATCCATTGGGGTTTCTTTCCAGGACCTCCAGACTCGTTCCCTCTGGAAATCCCATGGTCTCTTCATCGCCATGATAATCTGCAATGGAAAGATACACCTCTCTGAGGTCATTGTGGATGATGTGAGGCTTTGGTTTCACCGTGGATACAGGGATTGCATTCTTCTGGGAGCTGAGGCCAAGAGATTCAGAGCTACCAGTACCAAATCTGTTCCTGTTGGGTAGTGCTATGTTGTTTGGTGCCTGGCTGCGTGGTACGGTGCCAAATGAGGCATTGCGTCTCACAGTGGGGCTGGCACGAGGATGGTCTGTGGAGTTAAGGGACTCATTTCTCCTGAGAGAGCCAACAGGGCTTGGACCATCCCTTATGGGGGCTGATATGAAGGCAGATTGAGGTCTGACAACCTGCTGCTGTTTGGTGCTATTATGCTTCCGTGAACCAAACAAGCCGGTAGGTTTGGAGAGACCACCAGGAGGCTTGGATGGGATGGGTGGGGTGACTTTCTTGAGGTTTTGGTTGATGTTATTCAACACCTGCACCCTTTGTTCATTCTTCTCAAGGCTGTTGGACTTGCTAAGACTTTCAGGTTTAGTTGGAGTGCCATCAGATTCTGTCCCTCCAATGTCATCCTGTTGCCTGATGGGCTCCAGGTAATAAGTTGGAGCCCATCCCTCTGCACCTCCCCAGCGGATAAACCACCAGCCACTCTCCTGCTTCTCCACCACCTCCACCTCAACTCCAGCAGGGAAGCTGATCTCAGTCTCTTGGACTTTCTCATATGGATCTGTGGTGCGATAAAGGCTGGAGCCTTCCAGGTCAGAATCTCCTCTGCTGCCTTTAGAATAGATGGAGGAGAGATCGGATGTACTCTGAGAGGAGAAGGAGTCTTCTGAGGAGATGACTGAAGCTGTCTCAGAGTCCTCACCTTTAGTTTTGGTTCCATTTTTCAGCTGCCCTGTTGGCCTCAGCTGTCTTCTCAAGGAGCTGATGTCCATCTTCTCTGCACTGGATGCCTTGGCTAGTTGTGGTTTAGGCCTCACCACTGGCTTTGGTTTAGAGGAAGATTTGGTGGAAGAGGATGCCCTGCTTTCCTCTTGGTCTTTCTTTGTTCTGGACAGATCTGGGGTAGACTCGGTGGAGGCAGATTTAGGAGTGGGTGCCTCCTCAGCTTTGATTGGAAATGAGGTCCCAATAAATTCAATTTTGAACTTGTTACCTGCAGGTTTCCATCCACTTGATGTTGGGCTTGCAGTCTTGCTGGATTCAGACAAGACACTTGTCTTGGAGGAATTTGAGTCCCTGCTGCATTGCCTCTCTGGGGTCTCTCTGAAGGGCCTGAAGCCATCGTTCTCATAGATACATTCTACCTCTCCCTCCATCAACCCCTCTGTGTCATGGCCATTTTCAAATGACTCACCCATCTTGAAGGAGGCACTATGGAGTGACGAAGCTGGAGAAGGCTTGGAAGGAAGGTGGGATCCCTTTTCAGAGGAAGTGTCTGCATTTTTTGCATCTACCAAGTAACTTTCTCCCCTCAAAAACTCAAACTCTGACTCCAGATCCAGATCGCCAATAGCAGGAACATCATATTCTGGCTCTTCATACACTGGCCTCCCTGGAGACACAGGGGACTCTGGAGCTTCAGATCCAGGGCTGCTGGGAGGTGCAGTCTCCACTGAGTCTTGTTTTTTGACAGGAGGAGCAGGGGGGGGAACTTTCGGGCGGCACAGAGTGCTTGTTCTTCGATTCAGGTTGGGCTTTTTACGTTTGTCAATGTAGGAGCAGGGAGCCCAACCCTCCTTCTCTCCTATCTGGACATACCACCAACCACCAGAGTTCTTCTCAATGACCTAAAACACATATCAAGAAAGTGTAAAAGAAATGTTCATGAATTTGATTGAGTTAGTGCACCACAATGTATAATTTGATAACACAAGGAATGTAAGGTTGATTCCACAGTTTCAAGATGATCTGGTTACTGAGGGTTTCTTGAAAAAAAGTGCGTACCTCGGCTTTCTGTCCTCCATTGAAAGTAATACCATCAGATATACAGGACTGGAAATCTGCAATCGTGTAATACTCTGCTTCAACTGCAGGGGGCTCTGGTGGGGATGGCAACTGGAATCCCTAAGCAAATGTGAAATCGGCACTGTTAGATGAACTGCGGCTGAAGGTAACTCAAGAGTTTCAGATTCTATAAGTCCAGCTTTGCGTTATTTGTATTTCATCTTCTCATCCCAGCATCTTATATCATAATCTGAAATTAAACTGTAATCAATGTGCCGATAGTTTGGAAACCGTTGGACTTATATACCAAAATGTATGAGTATATAGTGGTAAAATTGAGCTTCTCTTTGACCTGCCACTGTGATCAGCCTTGGATACTTTTGTTTGTTGCTTAATATTTTTTACCCTGGAGCAACAAATTAGCCATTCTATAGAAATCAGAACCATGTGGAACACAATTCTTTGAAGAGAAATTTGGTTCATTTCGCCTGATGTCTCTTTAACATTATGGATTTTTCCAATTTTTTTGACCAAAAACACATGTAAAGACAGTACACTGCCATTTAAAAATGGTATATTAATACCTATAACACAACTTAACAAGCTCCATAATGTTTAGCCAATAAAAACAATTTTATGCCTGGGAGGCTAGAGGGTTGTTTTCATGTAGAAGAAATACCAAACACTCTTACCAGGGTTGCATCTCTTCGAGGAGGAGGTTTTTGCCTGAGAACTGGGGAACCTGTTAAACAATTATAGAGGAAAAAAAACATACATTATGCATTGAGTAGTAAGTAATTTACTACAACCGAGTTAGAGAACTTCAAACATTCAGAACAAAATCACTTACCAATTTCCACCCGGTGAGGTGCGATGCGGGCTATTGCTGGTGAGGCAGGTTCTGCTTTACTTTTTCCTTCCTGTGGGGTATGAACAGGGCTGGATTCAGAACAAGGGATTGGAGAGCTGATCTCCTTCTTGGCCACCTGGGGGCTCTCTGGGACACCTTCAGTCTGCACGTCTTTCTCACTCAATGCTTTCTTGTTAAGAAGGTTACTGATCTCCATGATGTTTCCAATGATCTCCACTGGGCCTGTCACATTCTTCTTACGAGGAGAGAAATCCTCCTTCATCTTCTTCAGGTAAGAGGCTGGAGCCCAGCCTTCTTTATCCTGGTACCTGGAAAGTAATTTTGGAGAGATAAACTTTCTGTGATCAAATAAGTAAAAAAAAAAAGGTCTGAAGCAAATGAGCATAGGCTTACCTGATAAACCACCAGCCCTCTAAATTCTTCTGAATGACCTCCACAATGACTCCTTTCTCGAAAGCAATTTCATCCTTGCCCTGGCTGATGTATGGCTGCAGTGTTACATACTTCTCCTCTGCAAAAGCCAGAGCAGAGAATGACAACAATGCTTCAGATTATAATTGAGGGCCATGAGAACAAAATCAACATTGGAAAATAAAAAAATAAAAATCTTCATCTGTACATACTTGAAATCTTTACACTAAACTTCCGATATGAATATAATGATGCTTTAGTTATGAGGGTTGTGCTGCAATATACAATCTGTTCTCCTGTGATACATTAGCACCAATTTTGTTATATCAAACTGGAGGAGAGGTGTATCTTTTATTCAATACAGATATGAACTAATCTGGTTTTAGCAGCAGGTTCAGCTGCCAGATGTACGATTGATGTTCTGTGTTAAAATGTTCTTTTGCAAACAAGTTTTGTAGATCAATTTTTTTTAAATGAAAATGAAAAACTTAATTTTGACGTGACTGACTAGAGGACACCATTCACTTTTTTACTTAGAAAATCTATGCTGCCATAACGACAAGAATCCTAATCATAGGCAAAGCAGACAAGATGCCCTTATGTGTATTGAAAGCACTGTTGGCCACCTATCTATAGTTTCCTCTAGAGAGGTCAGGGACAAAAGTGGAGGTATTTCATAGTTTGTAAACTTGTTTTTGTGTTACTCTTCTTCACCACAGCTCAGTAAGTAAACATTAAGAAAACAAACATATTTGGGAGATTCCCTCTTGATATAACTTTCTAAGACTGCTGTTGCCTCAATGCACATTTATATGGAACAAATGCTGTGGATTTTGTCCTTCAACACTTAAACTGAAAAAAACTGAAGGGGAATTTCCTTGTGGCCAGTGTGGAAAGGAGGAACGATCAGAGCCAATAATGCTTTTGATGCATGCATTGGCATGTCAGTATTGTTTTCAGATGAACAAGGAAATTAAAAAAAATCCTTTCAAGCTTGGGACAAATTGAAGACTGGCAGAAAGACTGGTCAAGCCCAACATAAATATTATTTCCACAATATGATATTGCATCATATTTGAAAAGTAGGAGTGAGCATAAAACTTGTGGTTAAGTAAATACAGTGTACTAAACAAACAGATGACTTTTCAGTAACCAACGGTGCTCTGATGACAAACTCAGTAAAAGCCAAACAAAAGCCAATGTTTGTGTTGTGCTTGTACCAAACAGTGACAACAAGCAGACGTTTGCATTGTTTATTTTAATATTCAAAAAGGTGCAGATTCTGTGTGAGATTCTGGTTGAAGATTTGGTTGCAATGCAGCCTTTGAACTGAAGCCAACAGAGGGCATTGAAGGGGAAACCCCTACCAAAGATCACTTCAGTCCCAGCTGTATCGTCATCAATTATCAAACATCTTATCTTAATGCATCATACTGACAGTGACTGAATCTAATATCAGATTAGACTGGAATTAACAGAACTTGATCTGATAAGTTGTTATTTAAGCTATAATAATATTCGTCCAGACAGTCTTAGTTTGTGTCCCCATCTTTAAGTTCCTCCAAGAACCACACAAGAACCAGATTGAGTTGTTAACTTTTCTCTCTCTCTCCTCATTTCCTGTCATCCCGATACTGCGAGCTGTCTTATTAAAGTCTGTTTCCTCAAAATGTGATGATGCGTAGTGCCATAGTCAAATCATTTTAATAACCAAATGGACACTAACAGGGTATAAACCGAGGAGAATTACAACACACGGGGCCAGCTCATGTCCTCGTAGTGTCCTTGTCCGCGTGACAGTGTCTTCTCCTAACTCAGCCCTTAATTGAGAGCAGAGGCTCCATGCCGATTTATGCATTCCCATGAGGCCAAGGGGCAGAGCAAAAACATAATTTCCTGTCATTATGGCAATTCCTGTCTAAACACAGACAGCACAGGAAGGAGAGGTGTGTTCAGAAATTAAAAAAAAGCACATAAAAAGTGCTGTTCTGTTTTCTGTATACACAGAAGAAGCATGTGTACACAGGAATTAGGAGTCTGGTAACACATTTATTTCCATTTTCTTGTACTTCACACATTTCCACTTTAGTGGAGGAGCGAAATGGGTGTGGGATGGCAATTTCCTTTGCTTGCAAAAACTACAGAAGACTCCACGGTAAAGGATATTTCCGTACTCTTCATTTTCCTCTTGCCTGCTTCTTCCGGCCCCTTTTGTGTCACGGCTGGTAAAATGTTTTCCTCTCACCAGCCTCCCTCAAACAATATCCAGCAGTGCAATGAAGGGAAACTCTGAATCAGATGTTATGTTAACCACAACATGCATCGCCTGCATCAGAGCTATAAATTATTCTTGCAGAGTCAGCAAAATATTGTTGGGTTGTTGTTTTTTTACACAAAGCAGAATTTCAGACCTAGCCTGGAAACAACTCTCTCTCTCTCTCTCTCGCTCTCTCTCCACTCCAGAGAGCAGCATTCACTGCCAAGAGCAAAGTTTGGGCTGAACTCAACAGCCTATCCTCCTCTGTCAGGCCTCCAAATGCTTCTCCATGGCCTTTGTTAGCAGAACATGTGAATGTCTGTGATTAAGAATGAGACTTTTTTATATGTGAGAGTGCAATAAGGCTCTTTGTCTATCTTAATGGTCGCTACCTGCAACACAGCGGGATATATGGCTGTTCCTGCAACACTTGGGTAGAAAACACACTCAACACAAAACTACATCCATGTTTCCCTTGCTCATAAAAAAGCAAAATATGGCTCTAACATGCAGCATGAAACATTCCTAAGACCATTACGCAACAACTTTCAGACGAATGGGTAGATTTCATTTGCTGTGATTCTGTGAAGATTGGTTTTGGCACACAGTGTTACAGTGTTAAAACGCTTACATGGAGTATTTTTTGTCAGGGTTGCGTCAATAATTGGTGCATATAAAAGTTGCTGATTTCACCTATGCTTCCAGATTCATTTCATTTTAACCTCAGTTAGTGGTTAGTTGTGTTGGGTTGTTGGGATCTGCTGGAAGATGACACAGGATAATAAAACATGTACACGAGAGGAAGGAGATGAGCTGTGTGATAAGAGACAATAAGTAAAGACAGGGTGAGGAGACGGAACACAAAGGAAGGCAAGAAGGGGCGTAATGCTGCATCTGTCTCAGTTCACCTCGGCTCTGCTGCCTGCTGATCACGCCCCCCAACGTCCATCTCCGGTCCAGCCTCTTCAGATGAGCTTTATGTCGCTTAGTAACTGACAGACACATGTGGTGACCAGACGATAAACACACAAACAAACAAACATGGGAGACATGAAAAGCAAGCACAAAGTGTTACACAAACAGACTGCACACAAATGACATGGATCCACAAAGAGAGCCCCATTATTAGCTACATGTAGGACATTAAAACAAGACCACAAAGCAAAAACATGTTGGACAGTTAGTGTGGATGGATGGATGGAGGGTACAGAGGAAGTGTTAAAACCAAGACATCTTCTCCGTGGCTTGTAATTAGGATGTCGTTAGCATGGTTTTCCCATCCTGTTGTGTTAGAGCATCTGGGACACACATTGCTGCTGCAGGAATGCTTTCCAATTAATGGAGCAGCTGACAGTGCCTGCTGGTTGGAGCTATGAGCCTGGGGTCTAGATTTCCTTTTTTTTTTTTGTAGTAACAACAGTGGAAATGGAAACGGTTTCTACAAAGAGCTTGAACTTGTGGAAAGAAAAGTTGATCTCTCTTCTAACACGTTTGAAATCTTCTTTAATGTTGGGAATATCAGACAGACTCTGAGAGACAGGTTGAAATTTAAAACGTTAGTTAGTTGGTTATATGATAAGCTTTGATAAATAAGTCCACTGTGAAAGACAGAAATCTTGAGATAGAGAAGTTTGACATTTTTTGGAAATATGTTCCTTATTTGGCCTAGAGGTAAAACATTCGACTGTGAATACCAAGCCACGGCAATTCAACAGTTAGCTTAGCTTAGCATAAACAATGGACATAGGGAGAAACTGAAAGCCTGGTTCTCTCCAAAGGCAACCAACGATTCCTTAAACGTTACATCTTGTCCCCTTTATCAATACTAAAACTGGTGCCTAAGAAAAAAGGACATTGTGGTTGATATGTTTATGCCAAATTCTTGCCTCGTAATCCAGGGGTTACAAGATCCTAGCTCAAGAGTAATTAAAAAAGATGTTAATTTGTAGACTTAAAAGGGGCTTCTAGGCTGATTTTGTTATTATTTGACAGCTTTTTTTAGTCTTTATGCTAAGCTACTCTAACCAGCTGCCCACTTCACACAATCTCATGTAGACGGTTAAGTGGTACAGACCTACTTATCTAACTCTCTGCCAGGAAGCCATTTAGCTCATTTCCCCAAATCTCCAACTATTTCCCTAAGTAATGTGTCAATTTTTGGATGAAAATGTGACCAAAACAAGAGGCAGGGGCTTTTTTGAGGAGTTGTACTGTACTCCCATCTAGAGCTGTCGAAGCCTTCAACATGTCTTAGTTTCTGCTCTTCTAAAGAGCTTTCATAATCTCTTTACCAAGTTTTTTTTTTCAGAAATATTGGCCTTTTCTGTGACAATTTGATGGCACAGAATGCTGAAGACCACAGGACTGACAAAGAGATGCTTTATGAGTTTCATGCCATTCCCATGACTGACTAGACACGTAAACACTAATTACAATGACAGATTGTCCTTTGCCCAAACTCCCTGGCAGCAAACTCCAGCTGCAGATAGCAACGTTTGGTGAGGAGGTTTGCATTTAGGTTTATGTGTGTGGCCATACAGTTGCAACAGTATTTTGTAATCATTGGTTGATTTATATACATTCTATAAATCCCAATCTGGAGAAAAAGACATTGTAACGCCTTTAAAATGTTGTGAAATAGTAACAGGGTGAAACCTCATGTAATCTCCTTCTAGCTCCATCATTGAGTCACAAGATATACAACACCAAAGGAACCATGGGTCTCATTGTTACAGCGTAGACCAATTCTACAGCAAAAGATGTTTTGGCCAGAATGTTGGAAAATCCTGATGTTTGTTTGGAAGTGTAACACACAACTTAATGATTTCCGTGCCTACAGTTTGTTGGGTTTGTTCCTCCAACGCAATGTTGCAAAATGCGGCACCACCTGTCAAAAATATCAAAAGTCAGAGTATGACAGTTTTATTGAAAACGCTTGAAGAATGACAACTTTGAGCTGCTTTTGATAACCATGTCTTCCGGGAATATCAACATAATTGCAGGATTGGACGCTCGCCTCAACTTCACGTGTGTCTGCATTTGATTCTGGCAAACTGGACTCTACATATGTGTGTTTCTTATCAGGGTTTTGGATCCCTCTCCGACTCTCATGAAACGTAACATCAACACTCGTCTACTGTACTGTAACTTATCAGCAATCCACAATGATAAGCAGACATTGCATGAAATAGCTTAACTCATGTCAGAGCGTGCTTTTATTTAGGATAATCACGATTTAAAGAGCATGACTCACGAGATATTCTCCTGTTTTATTCCTTGCTGTAGATCAAAACACACGTCTCTTTCATAAACTTCAAACACAGAGGTCATGTTACTTCATTTTGCGCTGCATCAGTGCATTACTATACAGCACATCATGCCAGTGGTTGTGGTGTGGTCCCTCCTGGCTCTCCTCCTTGCTGTTTACCCAGGTCTGAATCTACACTCTGTTCACGTGTGCTTATAATGGCAGGCAGACACAGAGAGAGGTTTTCAGTGTAGACCAGCGCCAGCAGTAGTGAAGTAGGGAAAATTTGCTCCATTCTGTCATAGATCAAAGACTGAGAATGAAGAGCAGGGGTGGTATACGTGTGTGGGTGTCTAACAGAGTATGAGAGGTTGTGTTTGAGTTTGTGTGTACGGGTGGTCAGAGGCAGGAAAGATTTTCAGTCACTTACCTTCCCCAGCTTTAGAGGCGCCCAGCTCCAAGTCGTCCCGTGTACCACTGTGTGTGTTGAGATAGGTGGCAGGGACCCAACCCTGCTCCTCCGCCGTGCTGACAAACCACCAACCTGTGGAAACACACAGAGTCTGAAAACCACGAGAACTATGAAGGATGTTTAACAACCATGTCATACAATGCGTTACACAGCACTATACAGTAATCTAAAGGCTTAACTCGGAGATCAAGAAAGGATGAATTTTGGCCTGTGATTAGAGAAAGTAGGGAATTAACTTTTCTGATCATCATCTATTCTGGCTTTTCTCCCATTAATTATTTTATTGCGCAGGGATGAGCTAAAAAAGAACATCATCATGAGAAATTCAATAGTTCTGTAATTATAATCAAGGCCCAAAACATCAGAGAGAACACCGCCTGGCTTATGCATGACATGAGATGAATCGACCTGTGTTTCATCTGGATTAGTCGGGATTTTATTGGCCAGGAAACTGCAGAAATCTATTTTACAGCCAAAATAGCCATTTGCGATGTTCAAGCTGATTTGAATTGGTTTCTCTGGGGATGACAGCACTTCTCTGAAAACTGCTTTCTCACAAATTCCTCAGCCAGAAAGGTGCACACTCAAAGTAGTGGTTCAGTTTAGAAAAATCTGAACCCAATGAATTGAGTGGAGAGCACGGATCCATTGTGTCTGATACGCTGTGACAGTCCATCTGTCAAATATATAGCGTACATATGTCCACAATGTTGTCACTCTCACTAAACCATTTCCATGCATATTTCACATACATCATGGCTCCTTTGTGCGACCTTTCAGCAACTCTTTACAGAACAGCTAAGTGACAAAGCTGGCACAGAATCCGCTGAATGTTAATGCCATATGTAGGCTATTTGTTGTAGTAACAGGGAAACAATATGGCTGACAGCTGTCAGGACAGCCCATAAAGAGGAGAGGAGTGTTCCATCACACTTTCACAGCTGGTCCAAAACACCCCATGCACATTTTCCTTATAGAAATTCAGTGCTTTAGGAGTGGTGTAGTTGTACATAATTCATAGAAAGAAGCAGAATGATGTAGTGTGATAGACATGAATAGAGAGAAGACGTATAACCTAATTAATGATATGGTTAAAGGATGAGGCAAAATGATAGGATGCTAATGTGCAAAATATATTGTAGACACCAATATTAGGCAGTCATGATTCATCTGCGCTGAGTGAAATATGATGTAATTAAATCCTCAGTTTTGCAGTCATGCATCTCAATTAGATAGGCAGCAATTACAGGCTGCTGTAAACGAGGAGATGTTATAACTGGTGTTTGAGATAAAAGGAAAGTACACAAGGAGACGTTTTGCATCAACACTTAAAGATGTGTTTCATTTCATAATGTTGCTGCTTTTCATTTATTTTGTGAAGTCTGAGTTTGAAAAATGGCAACACAAATGACTGCCCTCCAGGCAGATGACAGCATCTTGTCTCTGTCAACACTTCTTCAATCCCTCAACCTTTCGGCTGTTGCCTTCTAGAAACATCACAGCTTTTACTTCAATTCCTTTATCCCTCCAAGGATGGATTAGGATCCGTTAGGATCAGGTCCAGCTTGACAGCAGCTGAATAAATACTTATGCTTGTTTTTATTGTTAAAGGGATAGTTCTGTTTTTGGAAGTGGGCTTGTATGAAGAACTTGTCTATACTAAGTGTATTAGCCACAGGGCATGCCGGTCAGCTTGGCCTCTTTATTAAGACACTGATTGGAGTACCGGCAGGGCGGCTAGGTGCGCCAAAGGAGGGCTAAAACAAAGTGGCTTGCTGAACAAAAAGTAATAAGTAAATGTGTCTCTGAAAAATAGTCTATATGATTTGGTACAAATGGCCCTGTCTGCATAGCCGTATAGCTTAGCTTCCATGCTTCTTAATAAAGTGGCCAAGCTGACCAGCATGTCCTGTGGCTAACACACTTACTGGCTAATACTACGATCTCCCTTGGAATAATAACTTAAGATTACTAAATGACATTGTGGGCAGTACAGACATTCTGCTGACAGACTAAACGAACGACTTGCCAGAGAAACTCTGTCACGGCCTTTCCATTACTTACACATGTAATCACTGTGATCAACGTGAGGGGTGATTTATTTAATGTATTAATTTGCTGAGCTGCAAGACGAAAACATCCTCAGCTTTACAGCGGGATATTTTGCATAGTAAGGGTGGGTCCAGTTAGGAGGAGGCTGTTATTGTTTGGCTCGGAGCAACATGCTGGTTTTGGCTCTGGTATGAAACTAACCATGCAATGTGCTAAGTCTTTGCACCAAAGCATTAGCTTAAACAAAACCTCATGCCAATAAATTAGACAGAGCAGCAAGCGACAACAAAATAATAATGAAAGTATCTATATCATTGAGCGTTTGTGTGTCCACAGTGGGTTTAAAAGCTTTTCTAAAGATCTTAGTGTTGTTAAATATTAATTACATGGACATCACATTTTGAATGACTTCATTACACCAAACTTGTGCAATATTTCATAAAGTAATTGAACACATCTGACTTCATCTATTGTGTGGGGTTTAATGACCAGTAAAGGTATTGAATTAAATTGATCATTACAAAAGAAAGGTCAGCCTGGCAGGCGTAAAAAGACCTGCGTCAACTCAAAATAGAAACAATCCTCGTGCCTGAAATGTACCGTTTTCACACTGACGTCGATTATAAGGGAATGTCGTTTCACCTCAACAACCTGCCACTTATAGAAATGTAAGCAAATATAAAAGTAAAGGGACAGGAGAGTGCTTGGCTGTAAGTCAGAATATACATACTCAGGGAAGACGTACAGTCATTTTAATAGGGCCTGAGTAAATATATAGTGTTATTAATGGCCAGGGCTGCACTGCCTGTTTCTTTAACCATCCTTGCATATGGCAGGTGCTTAGGCTGAGGTCACTGAACCTCCAAAAGAAGCAATAAAAAAAACCTTTAAAAACATTACACAAGTGCTGATTCCAGACCAGTGCAGGTTGTTTATCAGATGGGTTGTAATTACATGAAATTCATGGGGAGGAAAAACACTTAAACATGAAAACCTGCTTCATGTCATTCATCGCGTCCATTCAAAGAATGACCTCAAATTAATCGTGCACAAAAACAAGCTCCAAAGTGGAATTATAGAGGCAACAGAGAATGACAAAAACCCCAACCTTCAGAAACCATGTGTGGGAAATAAACTCATCCAGCCTAAAGTTTATGTTAAAGGATTCAGATTTCAATACAAAGCCACCTATAGTTTTCACATATTGTACCTTTTGCAGTGAACATTTTCTCTGGAATATTTCACAATACAGCCTGGGAGGGGAATGGGATTTTAAGCGTTTGGATATTTGACAGAGTTGTCATCTTTACATTCTTTATAATGAAACCGATATTAGTCTGAGGTCATTGCAGAAGAAAACAGCTGTTTGGTAGGTGCCAAAACAGCAGCTTTGCACAAAGTGGAAAAGTTTAAAGTACAGCTGAGTGAATCGTGAAAAGTGACTGAAAGTATGGATTCATCTGCTGAAAGGCAAAATGACAGGTCATGGAAACAAGATTAGGAGACAAATGTGTTCTAACTTTTCTGATGGTAGGGATTAAGTGTGCTGAAGTGGGACGAGCAAAGGTGAAGGAAGCAGATGTCAGGAAATATGAGTGTGTGGGTTGGTGTGTTAGTATGAGCACATTCTGTTTCTGTGCATTTGTCTGATTTTGATGCTGTTTTGGTTCCCACAGCAGAGAATGCAGACGTACAGAAGTACACCTGTGCCTTTATCAGATCTTTTTCTCCTCTCTTAACTTTTTATCAGCCTGCATCACTGACATTGCTGTCTACTAAAGGCAGAGCTCAAAATTACAGAAAGCTGCTGCAGAGTTTCAACCACAAAGGGGAAAAAAAGAACAGCCAAATGCTGACTGGCAATACTCTTAACATTATTCAATATAACCGTAGCTACTTAGTCAACAGCCTGAGTAAATCTCAAAGCTTTTAAAACATTTGAGCAGAAAATAGCTTTGTAATTACCACCATTATGGAGTCAGTGGTTGCATAAGACAATAGCTAAACCCACCACAACCCTCTGGTGGAGATCTCACATAACATCATCACGCTGCAGGATCGTGACCACAGATATCAACCTCAAACGTCACAGTCTCTGACAGGAAGAAACCAAACAGTTGGTCTTGACAGTGGTTCACTATTATTGAACTAAAATGACATTGTGAAAACTGGAGTTTTTTTTAAAGGGGACACTCTGTAACTTAACTTGAATGCTGTGAGGCGCAAAACCCCCGGTCATATCAGGTTCATATTTTGCTTGTTCCCAAACATTTCTGTAATAAAAAAAAAAAATGCGTCAAGATGATTTAGACCGCATTTAAAGGTAGAATACGAAGAATTTTATTAGAATGTTTACATTAAAATCTCTCAATAATTTAAATCGACCCATGTTATATATATTTTGTTGTTGAGTACTTAAATTACCTCAAATATCTCCAACAGTTATCAAAGCCAGAGAAATCTTTAACTTTACAGTTGTAACGGGACGTGTCTTGTCATGACAGAGCTGCACATGACACACAGCACATGTTTATCGTTGCCATGCCATACGTCAAAGACCGCTGCATAAGAAAGCGGGAACTGCCACTCAAAATGGGTGTGCATTTAACAAACAGATCCAGATTCAGACAAAAGATTTCAGATATTTTGTAGAACAAGCTTATTCTTTCCTTGCAGAGAGTAAGGTGAGAAGTCAATGTGATGATGTGATCATATCTGTCTAAACATACTGTCAATCTAGTTGGCTTGACTTAGAACAAATACTGTAAATAGATGGAAACAGCTAGCCTGACTGGCACTATCCAAACTTCTTTAACATGCATTTATCTCAAAACTATTTTGTATCTTTGGTAATTGGAAACTGGTCCGAACAACAACAACAACAACAACAACAACAACAACAACAACAAAAGTCTGGCACAAGACCCCACTTTGGTTTTGATGACAAACCTTTTGTAAATGTTGAGCTTTAGAGGTGCTGCCCCTCTGATTACATTCTTTGTGTTAAGCTGAGCTGACCAGCTGCTGGCTATAGCTTCATATTAAATAGACATAGGTGATAGGTATTTACCTTTTCATATAACTCTCTTGTTTTTCCACATATGTAATACAATCCTCTACCCAGCTATGAACAATGCTTCCTATGAACCAACTGATTGTGTAATGAAGAAACAGTTCTAGTTATTCAAGTTTGCAGCCATTTGACAATGCCAGATGGAAAAAAAAGTGCTGCTGAGGCAGTTATTTCACATGTAAACAGATGCTTGCTGGAAACTTTTAATGGAGCTCTCCTAATAGTCACTTAACTTGTACTTTACAGTGAGTGCAGATACAGTGGACATACAGTACGTATGGTGAGAGTGAGCAGCACTTCTGAGCTCTTTGTGTCTCTCATACACTATCTGCCATCTGGAAACTCTATCAGCTTTCAGGGCAGAGCTTCATTTTTATTGTAATCAACAACAGATCCTCAGCTGCAACAAGACACTAGATTTATGCCATTTGGTTTTTTTTTTCCTTAGGTGGCTGGATAACCTATAAAACTTAAATACATCAATCTGTGCATGCAATCAATCAAGTCTAATGCCTCAGCAATGCTATACATAATATAGTGTGACACATCAGTATTGCCTAATGTCCTACTCATGCCTATGCATTTATCATCAAGAGTAACAAAGCCTAAACTGTACTTAAGTACAAAATCAATGTTGTTTGGTTCTTTGGAGCCACTCTGTTCTTTTCATCCAGCATGAATATGAGAACCACAGATTCAGCAGCACAAGGAAAGCTTTTCCCCCCCCTCCTGAAACGATGAGGAATGCAGTGGCTCAGCAGTCCTGCAGTTACTCGACACCACTGTTGAGTGCACCAGGAGAAAACCCCATTCATTTCCAGCTTCTGTATTCGTATAACAGTGTATCTAGTATCAAAGCACAAGGGGGCGGCAGGTATACAGTCCAACACACACACTTCCAGTTTTCATAAAAACACTGGGTTTCCATTTCACGAGTGGGTCTTGTTGGATAAGGGGTGTGGGGGTCTAAAATGGCACAAGATGACTTTCAAGAGCTGATGTTGACCTAAGCAATAACCTCCTCTCCCTCCCAGCCTCTGAATGGAGCCCCTCATGGTCTGAACGAAGCCGATTCACGTTTTGTGTGCTCTCTAGGCTCCCCTGATTTGAAGACACAGCAGTCCTTGAGGGTCTCTAAGCCCACCCCTTCAACTACTGGTTGAAATCAATGGTCAATTCTTAAGAGTGAGATAGAGGGTCGCCTATTTAGCTCAACAGACTGATTTCCATACACTATTTTAAGCACTATTTTCCTGCACTGCTCTGAGGCACAAGTCGTAGGGCCAGCCACAAACCTTCCATCCGAGTTTCCGTATCTTAAAACACAGAATAAGGTTCTTTTCTTGAGGCACTCATTTGTACTTCCTCTGGTAAGCTGAGAGAATGCAGAGGATGGGGATTACTATGAGTGGATAATGTGTCTTCCATCTGCTGTTGCACCACTTCAGCTTAAAAAAGATATTTAACACTTGGAAGCTTTTCTGTATCATGTCTTTTGTGGTTCCTCGACAAGAATTATAGGGTTTTTCCTCTTTTATACAAGGAAACATGTTCTTGCCGAAACAGCACATACCAAACTGGGAAACTGAAAAATTGAGCTCTCGCAGTGCTAGAAGCTCAACATTGACCTTGACTTAAATCCTCCTGCATATCAGTACAACTCTTGGCCAGTAGACACGGTGCTTGGAGGAACCACTAATACTTAGTATCAAGGCAACACATCTTTTGAAGTTATTTTCTAGGTACAGAGGAAAGTCAGCTGTCGTGATAATAAATTCTAACCTATGCAGAGGAAATATGAAATCTGTGAGTGTGTCACAGAGTTGTTGAGACATTTCATTTAAAGCCAAAAATGTCAACCTGCTAATGGCCCTACTGTATAGGTAAAAGCAGAGTACACAGATGTCACCAGGATAACTCATCAGGGCATAATTAATGTCTGCCAAATTCCATTACAATCCATGAAATAGTTATCTAGACAGTTAAAGTAATAAAAGCTAGGACCAAAGTGGCTAAACATAAAGATACATGCTGCTAGCTCGGCTAAAAACAATTTAAAGAACTACAAATAATCAGATTCCCTATATAAAATGACTAGAGCAGTTCTGATTGCTTTTTCCATTCCCAATATGGATTCAGATACCTCGACTTGAGTTTTGGCCAATTACTGAATACCAATGCCAAACCACTAAGTTGAAAAGACATTGACACTACTGGTATATACACTGATTGCTGCTAACTTTGACTAATCTTAACCTCTTCGCTAGCATTGGACTGTTTGTTTTTCATCACATCATAATAATCTACTACAAACTACTAGAGTTTTTGTTGGGCCAATAAATTATGGTATCGGATTGGTTCTCTGACTGGCTCACTAACCAATACCTAATATCTCAGTTTACGCAGTATAGACCAGTACAGATACTGGTGTTGGCACTGATACTGGTTTTGTTAACAGAACATCTCTATGAATGACTAAACTCGAGAAGTTAACTGGATTTGTAATTTGTTTCCATTATACAAATAAAATTATATAGACCACTTTTAAAGTTCAACAAGTGAAAAGTTGATATCTTAGATATCTAAGTTCTCCAGTTTGTGGAGAACTTAGATATCAGCCTCCCTAAATGTTAAGATCCTGCTGAGCTGAGCCACGAAGAAAGAAAGGGAAGACATCATTTTATCTTTTAAATTTTTCCATGTGAGGGTAAAGAAGACATCCTGCCCATCCCATCATACCATGCCGGGGGGCAGACCTGCTTAATCTGCCAGGATTCGACTCCTGCAGTCTCAATGGGCTGTAAGAGAGACAGTCGAACTTTACCTGCAGGAAACCCCTATCACCTTCAAGCATCTCTAGGCTACACTTAATATTTGTGAAACTTGAAAATATTTTTGCTTTCAAGGGGAAAACAGGAAATTCTGAACAGATAAGATGCTGTCTCAGTAAGTGACCCTTTTGGCTCTTCCTGAAATTTCCCCCTACTCCACCCTGCATAAGGAAGCTGTTGTAGCAGTAGAGATTCAATACATTCTGCACATGGGTGGTGCCAGGGGGTCTCAGGGGAGCCGCTGGGACTGACAGATGTGAGCCGGTTCTCCTTAACACAGGCATTCCTGTATTTCATTTGGCAAAGTGTAATTCAAAGAGGCTGGACTTGGAATGGGGACAACTTAAACCCTCACTTGTCCACTGAGAGAGATTTTCAACACAAGACTGGGCACAACACGCCTAATGCTGCCCTTGAGGTGTAGGCAGCTACAGTGAGTACAATATTTCCAGAAGTGACTGCAAATTATTTTTCCCCTTCCGACATACTGCTTCATTAAAGGGCAAAGTTGAAACCACTGCATACAGAGCATTTGCACTGAAGGCTGCTAGCTTAGCTTTGGTTAACGTCTATCCAATATAGTGTAAACTGAGGAGGCATCCTGGAGGATCCATTAAGCCATTATAATGAACCAACCTCTCTGAACCACTCACTTTGGCAGGAAATGTCTTTTTCCATTTTCTCCCCGAGTTTCTCTCCCTGCACTACTCTCTCTCCCTCTCTCTCTCTCTCTCTCCTCCTGAGCCAGCATCTCCCCCTGGCAAAATCTCATAAAAAGGCAAATAAAATAACTGCAGAGGGAGTGAGGACAACACTAATAATTAGAAGACAAATTTTCATTTTTTTTCAATATTTTATTGTAACTTCTTTAGATGTTTTATTGAACTCAATAAACAGCAACGCCTTTTTCACTGAAAGCTCCTTGCAACATCAAGGAGTCATTGATTGATTGGTTGTTGATTTACCACATCATACGCTTTTTTTAAAGCCAACAAACCAGAAACAGATATAAACTACTGTACAAACGGACACAAAGGCCACGACACAGACTGTAACGTCAAGCTAGTGCAATGGAAAATACTCCTGTGGCTGGAGACAGCAGGCTGGAAAAGTGGAGAAAGCCGAGCTCGCTTATAGGTCTGACCTAGATTCACTGCCCTGTCAAAGGCATATATTATCTAATCCAAGGTAAGGAAAAGCTGAAAAGTGCACTGGAAAGCAGTCGCAGTCACAGTCTTTGGTACAGTAGGTTTAACAGCGGGACTTTAGTTTTATGAGTACGCTTCATGGCAAATAAAATGCAGAGCTGTAGTTTCCATTTCTAGATCTGTCGCTCTCATACTCAAACAGCTTTGTGTGAAAAAAGTCAGAAACACAATGCTGATACAAAATGAGATGTCAAAATGATAGATATTTTCTATTGAGTGCATCCAAAGGATCTGCAGAGTACCCCATGCTGTTTTTTTTTAAACTGTGTTTGGCTTTAAATGAAAATGTATCACTATAGCTGGAGGCTCAATAAAAATCCATACAACCCCTTTTATCCTAACAAATGTAATAGACACATTTTAGTACCTCTAACTCAGCACATTCACTACTTAGCAGCATAATACACAGATCAAACTGTCAGACGCCATTAAAAGGTTTGCACTTATCCTGCAAGCGAATGAAAGCTAAATCAAATGAGCTCTGAAATCTTCTTAGCACACACCTGGTCTTGTTAGCATTGGCAGAAGGATGTGGAGTGATGTCACTCTGCCAAATGGAGCAGATTTACCCCGACTTCCATTGCAGGACGAGTTAAGTTTTCTGTTCAATGCAAGCTGTGCTGCTGGAAAGAGTCTCCAAAGCATGATGTGTGTGTGTGTGTGTTTGGGGGGGGGGATTTCTTTAGTTCAGATCTCTGTGAAATTGTCCGTTAGTGTATAATAAAACTGTCAAATCGACTTAAGATGTGTTTCAAGAGGCCTGGAGTCTCCTTCTTTGCCTTTGAAGCTCATGAGAAATCGAACCAAAGCAGAGAAGAGTGAATGAGTGTAACTGAGAGAGGCAACAAAATATGGGCTGCATCAGAGAAAAAAAAGAGGAAACAAAGCAATACTTTTTATGGAAATGTAGCTACAGCAATAAGACAGAAGCCTGGAAATCTGAAATCTGAAATGAGACTATTAAAGTGCATGCATTTTGCATTCTGCATGGATCATCAATGCACAAACTTTGCACTACGGTCAGCTGAAATACAAAGTGGAGAGAGGGGTCTCTACTTAAAAGCACAGAACCATGCATTTCAAGTTCATAGAGGAAAGCTCTCATATACGGCTCCCACGATAAAAGAACTTCAAGGTGTTGGAATATCCGCCTCACAACGGCTCCCCATCGAGCTGAAATCCTACAGGAGCAGGGAGTGAAAACAAATACGCGAACCCAAAGGCAGGACACGTGACACTTCAAAGCCATACTGCTCGACGGACCCTCTTCCTCGAGGCCAGTGTGGCATGGCGTTTCACTCACACCCATCATGAAACCCAAGTCCAACTGCCTTTCTGGTCAACTGCTTCCTCCTCCATCTTTCTTTTTCCCCTTATCCTCCCTCTGTAGAACACATGAGTCCCATTACTGTTTTACTGTCTCAGCATGCCATTAAAGCTCAACGTCAGACTCCTGTTACTGAGCCTTCACCTCTTTGGTCACCTCTTGCGCTTTGCATGACAGATTCCCTTAAAATAAAAGTTTTTCAGGCAGGTGCTTTTTGTCCGTGGTAGATAACAATTTTAGTTTGTTTACCCAAAACACATGATATAATACTTCTAGTATTCAAAGCAGATACCATGTAACTATAGTACAAGTACGTTTTTTGGTGTCCTATCTAACCAGTTGTTTTTTGTGCATGTCAAAACAGCCTTTTAAACAGTTAATTCATGTACACTGGTATAAAATGTGTGTCCTCTTCCAACAGATGCAAATTCAGCACATTTGCATTTGCTTATGTTCTAATGCTGCTGACTAGCTAAAGGCTAAATTTAGTCAAATTTAATGAAATTAACTCTAGAGCACATTCATGGCCCTCTTTGCTAAGTCTTCCCAGAGGTTAAACAGCTGACTAAGGACTCTCTGCAGCTGGCATTTGTAAATCCGGCATGTCTTGCAAGCTTTCTATTAAAGTGAGGTGGAATAATTAATACGAGTCTGGAAGACATTCCTCTTGCTAGAGGCAACATTCTGGCCCATAGCCTAAACCAACAGTGGGAAAAACAGGGCTGACTGCGGGCCAAAGTGAGCCTCCAGATGGGGCTAAGTAACAGCTAGCAGGCAGGGGACAAAGGAGGGGAGAAGGGTGAGTTAGGGGAAAGGGCAACATGTTCAAGGAGCTACATGTTTGTGTTTAACATGCATACATCCTGCTTTGTGTTTAACGTCTTATTTTTGTATTTGTTTTGATTACTACTCACCACTCTCGCTCTTTTCAATGACGTCGACCACCTCGCCCGCTTGAAGGCTGATTTCTGCAGGCTCTTGTTTCTCGTAGCTGGCCACCACCACATACTGTTCCAGGAGCATGGGATCCGAAGCATCCAAACCTGGAGTTGATGGGAAAAAACATGCTGTCAGCCAGCTGCCGGCCATAGGTCCACGAGAACGACTGCTGGGCACTCGTTGTGCCATAGGCCACTTTGTCTGAAGAGCTCAGCCAATCACAATATTCACAGGGCTCAGTGCATCTTCCTGAGAGTCTAGCCATAGAGCTGCATCCCCCTCCAGCCCAACAACATGGGCAATGGAGATCCTGGAAATCTTAGAGAATATTCTCCCTCCAAGAAGTGAAGGATCAGGCAGCCAAGTGTAGAAAATCCATTCTGTTTTACTGATAGGGCCTCGTTCTTTTTGTCCAACAAAACTTGGACTGGGTCAGCAGATGCAGGCAGGCACATGAACTTAGCAGAAAGAGGAGAAGCAATGAGAAAACATAAAGAGCTGTTGTAGTGACAGGAAAGTGAGCTAAAGCCAGCTGAGGACAGGACAGTAGAGTGGAAGAAAGAAATGGTTTCCCTTGGAAAATAAACCATCTGCTAAAAAGCCTCCTTCTCTTCAGTTGGGGCTGGAGCTAGAGGAAGAGGAAGAGTAGGGGGGTTGTGTACGCCAATCATAAGAGTCGGCACCAGAGGCCTTAAATAGAACCAGATGAAGGGGCTGGAGCTGTGCTCAGAGGGATGGCCCTCTGTCTCTATGAAATACTAGAGCTCTGACTGCAGCGTGCAGCTCAGCCAATGGAAGTCTTTCTTTCTGAACTTCACTGAGTTAACCATATAAACACCGGCAGTGACTTAGTTTGTTCACGTTTGTGCCTGCTTTCATAACTTGGTCACGTCTACTGCTTACTACTTTAACTGTCTCCATAACTAACAGCAGTAATTCTTTCTTAAAACAGAAAATGTATTCTTTAAACACTTTCAAAGAGAATTTATAAACTTAAACATTTACCGTACTTAGTAAGGTGACATGAACTGAGCCTGGATGAAACCCTAATTGTGAAAAAACCTTAAAAATAGCATAGCTGAACGATCTGAAGCAGATCTAAAAAAACGTCAGCTGGAATCCAGACAGAACTCCAGCTGACATTCACTACACACATTAACAAGAGCTCCTGCTGACCAATGAGTTCACAGCTCCTTACAGAGGGAAGCTACTGTCTGCACGCTTCAGATTATATCTGTTTATCTTACAACAAACACACAATGTACTTATATGGTGGGTTTGAATAACAGCAAGAGATCTGCTGTTGTAGTTGTAGAGATAAGAATCTGCTTTGCTTTTACAGCCACTAGAAACTGTAGAGAAGACAAAACCAAAGAAATACAACACACACAGTATTGGAAAAAGGAACCCAGTTTTATCCACAGGATGGAAAATAAGAAACATTTAGCCAAAGACATGAAAGTTTTAAGGCTTAGATAAGAATTGACTGAGACAACTTGGATTATGCTGTCATTTCTCCAAAGGGCTGACCTGGCGACAGTCCTTTAGAAAAAGATTAGCATTCCTCTGTAGGGATAAAACCTTTTGCATTCAACTCTGAAACTAACATTGAAATTTAAAGAAGCTCATAACTTATGAAGATGAACTCGGCACCATTAGCAACTCAAATGCTCAAACTGCCAAAGTGTCTGACACTGGATTACTGTGGTCGGACTGTGGTCTGTGAAGCTTCACGTTATTTGTGCAAGACGTTTAGTCAGACCACAATGTTGGGTGCAGAAAGACTGGAAAGAACGTATTATTTAAATTCTGGGTATTGCCTTCTTGTTCTTCAAAGCCTAATATGACAGGAATTGCCTTAGTAACAGCAGTGATATTTGTTTTGACACTATTCTTGGAAACATGTGGTTGTGTGGTTTGTTTTAAGTCACAGATAAATTAACAATGATCACTTCGCAATATTGGATGAACAAGGGAAAGAAATGAGTCATGCCATGCTTTGTTGAGACTACTGATTGATTGATGTGATGAATGTGAAAACATAGTTTGTCATTTCTGTAGTACATTTGTTGAGTATATTGTTTAAGTTAGTCATTTCACTTTCATTTAACATACATTTCTTGTATTAAGTACGTCTCAACTTTATATTTTCCTTATATCTCTCAGAAATCATAAATTGTTTACTAAGTAGCCCCCACAGACCACAGTTCGTCAGATCGCTGTGAGTCTGACATGGTGCTCTACAGGATGGGAGCCCTCAGGGAACCGTATTGGCTCCCCTCCTCTTCTCCCCCTTATTGCAGACTTCCCCGACCACGCAACAAACTGTCACCCGCAGAAAGTTCTCTGACTCTGCCATCATGGAGAAGGGTGTGACTACAGAGCACTGAACCTAAACTTTGTGGACTGGTGCCAGCGGAACTGATTCCAGATCAATACTGGAAAAACTGAAGAACCAGTGGTAGACTTTCGCAGGCACAAACCTAATCCTCCCACAACGATGAACATCCAGGGAATGTACATTGAGATTGTGGACTCTTATAAGTAACTGGACTGGACAGATAACATCAACTGACATCAACTTAACAAGAAAGGCCAGAGCAGACTCCATCTGCTTCCTGCATAGTACAGTAACAGCACTGGGAGCTCCTTCAGTGACAGGCTGCTTCACCCACGGAGAGATACCAAAGCCCTTCCTTCCTGCTGCAGTTTAGACTGTTAAACCAAGCCTGCTCCCAGTGGAACAGTTAAGAACACATCCAAACTGAAAATAACTCACTGCTATCACTTGTGTGCAACATGTAAAACACTTGCAATACTTGTTTGCAATAATACTGCAATGAGAAATAACATGCCAAACTTTTTTCTAACATCAAGTTACAACAACTGAGGGACAATATTTAAATATTATATCAATATAAACTTCCAGAGTACAGATTTTAAGTTTGGAGAAAATGATGATAAATCACCTGTCCACTAAGTTGGACAGTTTGCATTGCTGGCTATTTTTCAATAATGGTTTATAGTAAATCTGAGACTCAGTTGATCTTTAAAATATTTAATGTGGGTTAAAAAAAAAAAATCTTTAAATGATCAAATCTTTAATTTTAAACTTTATCTTGCAGTCTTTTTAAAAACATAAACACTATTGTCTGATTTATTACGGGTCTCCCACAATATTTGCTCTCCCATTAAATGTCTGCTGTTGTGCTGATCTGGAAGCCTCCATGCAAAACCTATGGAGGTATTTGTTTGTTTGTTCTGTATAAGACATGAAAACTCCCAAACTAAAAGACAGAAAACCAACAAAATGACATGTGACGAACTGAAAATATGTTTGTTAAAAGAAACAAAAATTCATTTATTTTGATTATGCATAAAAAGAAGTCATGTTTGCATTACAGCATTGTTGCGTTGCATAATGTCTACTCTAGTAGACACTTCTGTAACTTCTTCATAATAATTATTATTAAAAAAACTAATAAAAATGTCACTTTGCATGTCCTAAAAAAAACAGAAAAAAAATCTTGCTATGTTATTTCATAATTCATGCATGGAAGGCTAATTGATTGCAACAAACTTGTCAACAAAATAATTGGAAGGCAGATGGACATAAAAGTAATGACTTAATAAAACCATGATCTATGTCAAGTGATGTAAATGGAGATTTCTCAAAGTCCCACTGAACTGCTGCTGTGAGTGAACAGTAAATTTGGACCTGTGGTGAGTGAGTAAAGACTTTGTCAGTAAAGTCAATAGTCCTTGCAAAACAAAAGCAAATATTTCTGCCTCATTCAGGAAATGAAATGTTTTGCAACAGCAGGAAGACAGAGTCTGGACAAGGAGAACATGTGTGAGATTAAATGATGTGAAACAGCCTCGGACACGATAGGACTTATTTCTAATAAAGTACGTGCAAAGAGAGCTAAGTAAAAATGAGCTGTATGACTTATTGTGTAGAAATCAAGGTTTCAACAAAAACATGGTGAGTTATAGTACATTATTCAGTCACTACCTGAAAATAGCATACAAGTTTAAGTTCTGGCCAGGGATGCTTCTGCCATATCCATGGGGATAAGTGGAGAGTTAGCGAGAATAGTTAAACTAACTTGACAATATACACAATAGGATTTCACCAAAATCAACTAAAGTTCATATCCAAACACAGAAGACAGCTACAGTAAAGATCCTGAAAATTATCGACAATGCAGCATAGAATTTAGGATTTCTAGCTTAATTTGGGATAATGGCTAAATACCTAAAATCTATTTCTAAATCTAATCTGCTAATAAACAAAGAGGCTAAAAGCTAAATAAAAGAAATGCTTTGTGTAGTGACTTAAAAGGTAAATTGTTGAAACACCTAAATAACATTATACATTTTCAAATTGTTAGCTAAAGTTATTGCTAAATTGTTGAAATATTGTCCTAAAAGTAATGACTACATTTAAATAGCTAGTTGAAATTGTTTGCTAAAAGTAGTGGCTACTGTATAAGGTTGAAATAGTAAGCTAAGCTAAATTTCATGACCAAAAGGCTGAAGTAGGACCCCCTTAAACTCATGGCTAAATGGTAATCATTTGCCATATGATGAAAAAAAAAAAGGGTTAATAGCTAAATGGCTGAAATTGACCAAATGTATGACTGAATGGTGAATTGTAAGCACAAGGAAAGTAAAGGTCTAATGGTTGAATAGTTGGCTTTAGTAAAGTTAAGGCTTAATGGTTAAATAGTTAGCTCCAGGTAATGACTTGACTGTTGAATACTTTACTGTTACAATGGAGTCCAATGACACAAACATATCATTTCACAAAAATTAACATGTTTATAAAAACATTTTCATATTCATATGAAACTATATGATGTTGTTGGTCAATGAATGGGTACTTGAGTTCATAACAATAATAGCTAAACAGAATGTGTGTCAGCTTACATTATGTTTGTGTGTTACACAGTATAAACAGGCACAATATTAATCTGAAGTTTTTACACTTTTTAAATAGAAAAGTATTTTCTTGTTGTCTTTCCTCAGTATGCCCTATCAACCACTTTCTGTGTTTATATCTCTTTCACTCAGATTTATACATGTGCTTCCTGCTCCCACCCTTGTACTCCCAAATGTCATAACTATATCCAACATCCACCCCCAACCCCACTCACCCATCAGCTCCATCCAAAAATGACGAAATTTAGGAACTCTGCATAATTCATCACCAAGAAGAGGAATCCACGGAGTCCATGTCTACCAATTTAAAACATGGAACTTTTCTTCATGAGGGGTTTTTATATGATCAAGCATTTTGTTGATAGCGTATTTGGCATCGAGCGTCGTGTCCTGCAGACTAGTGCCACATTTTGAACCCTGGGGTATCTTAATGGGAGCAGAAATGGATTTAGGGGAGTAAAATTTGGCAGAGTGCAACGCCTTTGTTTGGCTCATCAGCAGCAGATGTTCAGTTGGATTAGAAAAGGACACAGGACTGCTGTTCAATGTAGTACAGATGTACTCATGTCATTGAATCAGTATGTGGCCCTTAGGGAGAAGGGGCAGACCACAAACAAATAGAGAAACTCTCCCCAAAATCCTCTTAAGACAGGCTTCATGAGGGTGTTAAAACTTCAATGTCTCCATTATGCTGTTCTGCAAATTCTGTCAGTATTTGAAGTCAAGACTGTAATGGAAGTGTTTTAAAAGTTACAAGAAACACTCAATTACATCTATGTTTGTGTGACCAGTCTTCTTCTCTCTTTCCTTTAATGCTACCAAAAACTGTTGACCAGGGAAATAAACTGTTGCAGAACTGTGTAACATGTAGCTTGAGTGCAAATGAATGTGTCTTTGTGCACATGCACATTTAACAAGGAGCCTCTTGCAAAAACATCGCTGTATTGTAAATCCACAGGGTACCTTTAAGTTCAGTAGTTACTGTTTCAGTGCATGTAGCTGATTGAGAGGTTTCCAAAAGCTCTGAATTCAGACGAGTAATTAAGCTTGAGGGACTTCAAACCAATCCTCCACTTCATAAAGTTTTCCAGTAACTCTGGCTGCTTTAACTACCTAACAACTAGTATGTATAGAATATAGAATATAAAGCATTTAAAAGGCTTCCTGTTTAATGTTGCTAATAAATAAACATTTCTGATCTCATCTGTTACATAACATGTTTCTGGCTCTGACATGGTGCTTTGAGCAGTTTTTACCCCAGGGTGGAAGTTCACCGTGACCAATGGTCACTTATCAGAAACAGGGCAGCCGATACTACATCAGCTCTGTGCTGGAGGAAGGGGCGGAGCTTTCATCCTGCAGCACTTTAGTGGTACCATTGGAGAAATGAAAAAAACAAAAACACATTTAACTAATATTACAGCTGACATAATCGAACAGGACATGAAGAAACAGCAATATCCATGACATTTGACAACTATTGGTCAAATAGATCTTTTAATTTAGGTTTAACCCACAAAAAGAATCTCTCAGCTACTGTGAGGATCATTGTGAAAGGTTTCTGGAGGGGGGATAGTGGCGGCTGTTCATTGAGAAAGAAGCTGCTGAAACAGTGTCCGCTTGTTTTAGTGATTAGGAAGCTCATTTGCGCTAATGATTTCCTATAACAGTTTAAAATCGTATCCATCTGCAAATACAAACAAACACAGAGCTCTTGAGCTGACCCACCCACCATCCAACTCATGAACAGATTAACCCTTTTGCTCCTGTATACCCACAACTGACACGGCAACACCCACATAGACATAAACTCATGCACACAAACTGTATACACACCCTGCAGGCCCCCTGAGACCCGCAGCTCAAATAAAGACAGCAAGTCTGCACACATAAACACACTCCCTCAGTACGTGTGCAACACTGAAATGGTTTCCACTTGCCACGTAAACCTCCTCTCCTCTCCAGCTGCTTTTCACATGCACTAGCACACAGTTTCTTTTTCTCCTCTACTAAACTTTGTATCTGTCTTATGCTCATCTCACTTCCTTCTCAAATACAGATTATCACTAATGCTTAGAAGATGATCTAAATCGTATTTACATCCCTATACGTGAGCGTCATTTTATCCTGAAATCTAAGTTCGTTTAAATACTTAGATTGTTTTCTTTTATCTTTTAAACGGTTTCACCCGTCTTTCTCTCCTGAGTGTTGATAAAGAATTATGTGTTTTATCATCCTGGAAGAATCCCATCACAAAGATGTTTCTTGGAGGATTTTTTCCAAGTTAACTGACAGTGATTTATGCTTATGAGTCTGGAAACAGAAGTCAGTCCTGACAAATCTATTGCATGTCTGCGCAGCGCTATGATGTACAAATCACTGATAGTAAACTGCTTTGACCTCAAACTGTAGGGCTCTTGAAGAGAAAAGCCACAGTTGGAGGATTAGAAAAGAGACATGGACCAGAATGCAACTGAAATCATTCAAGAGATGAAATCCTTAAAGGGATAGTTCAGGATAATGAAGTGAGGCTGTGTGAGGTACTTATGAATAGAAAGTGCAATAAGTAATGTAGTTGACAGTCAGCGCGCTCCCTGTTTTGGGAAGCCGACCGGAAGCTAAGCAATTACTGCTATGGATGGGATTGAGAGAAACACGTTCTTAAGCCTTTAAAAAAAAGTCGCACATGAGTAAAAAAAATTCAGTGTACATTATTTTTTCTATATTGTCACCAGATCTGGGCACACGTCCGTCGATCTGTTAATAAATTGTCTGCGCTAATTTTTTTGACTCATTTTTAACCTGAGCATTCATTTGAAAAGTGTATCATTATTTTCCCAACTCTGCTCTTACATGGTAGGATGGATCGTGGACAACCTGAGCAATCTGCACGTCTCTGCCCCGGGAGCTTTTATTGTGAAGTGCTGCTTGACCTACATAAATGTACTTTCGAAGTGCCTTGAGTGAAGACAGTGGTGAAATGTCAAAACACTTTCTATTGGGGCGCCGATAGCATAGCGGTTTTGTTGTGCGCCCAACGTACAGAAGCACTAGTCTTCATTACAGCAGCTGGTGGTTGGAATCTGACTTCGGCCCTTTGGTGCATGTTATCCCCCATACTTTTCCCATTATTTCCTGTATCTCTTCAGCTGTCCTATCCAATTAAGGCAAAGAGACCTAAAAAAAACTACTTTCTATTATTAATTTTGAGTTGTCTATGTCATCATGGCCTCTTAAGAACTCAGCAATAAGCTGATGTTTCTGTTGTTTTTTGATAAAACCGGTTGACGTTAATGTTAACTTCAGTTAAATATAAGAACAATTAACTGATTACAGCTGTCGAAGTAACAACTTTGTTAACAGATTAATGGTTAACAGAGTTACATTTTTTATCAACTGTGCCGACCTCCGATTGTCACAGCTTCACCTTTTCTTTGGGACTATGTTCATCATAACCGCACAGCAGCCCTTTAAGTATAAACACTTTTTCTCCCCTCGCCTACAAAAAAGAGAAATTCAAAAATGACATGCACTAAAGGTAGAGTGAGGCAAAGAAAAACTATATTCACAAACTTAAGATAATGTCATTAAAGATGAGACCTTCAGTGACAGATGCTCTGATTTCTCCTGCCTGCCAGGTAAACAGAGATCCTTGTCGAACCTCTGACCACATGCAGTTTTGCGGTGCAGGGCTACATTCTCCTTCGGGCAGGGGCTCAGTACACTCTTACTGCAGACCTGCACCATGTAATTATGGAAACCATAAGCTGCAGCTACAGCACAAATTCACCACAGAGCCCAAACACTTTATCTGCTGTCCAGCACTGAAAGAGCAAGATCAATCTTGCAGCAGCGTTTACCACTAATGCCCAGCGTAGAGGGCCATGGGGAAGGTTCAGAAATCAAGCACAGGAGGAATGTACAGTTTGTGCTCCGTGTTGACTGTGCAATGTACATCATCGTTAGCACCAGTCGTAAAATGTGTGATTATTGTTTTTATTGGTTGACTTCATATTAAAAGCCTAAATGTATGAACATCTTAAATAGTTGATACGATATCTCATATCAAACCATTCAGGTTGAAATAGCTCAAAATGGCAAACAGGCAGCAGACATATAACACATTTTCCAGGCAGTGGATATGAATATAGCTGGAAACAAATCTAATATCTTACACAGGCTGAATTTAAGCTACTCGAAACACACTCTCAGCTAAAAAAAAAAAAAAACACACTTTTCCATTTCGCTATGTATCTGGAATTCCCTGTTACGTAAACCCTCAATACCATGGAACGCATAATGAAATTAGTTTGGGGTCTTATTCCTTTGGTGGTAACTCGGGCACAGCTCTTCCTCAGAATGGATCGCTCACAGAAAATGATCTGGTGGGTCATTTATTGCCCATTTGTGTCAAACATAACTGTGGCAGATTGCAGGGAGGATGGCCAAAGCAGCTGATTGCAGCACTGAGGTGTCATTTAGTAATGCATGCGGGTATTCTGAGATTGCATGCACACACAAATACACAACACTTGCACAGCTGTTCACTGAACCCCTCTCATACTTTTTCCTGCCGCCTCCTACGCCTGTATCCCCCATGCTCAGCTGAGTCACTCAGTCTTCCTGTCTTCTTTGCACTCTCTCACATATATGAATATAAATTCAGCAGCAAAACCTGGCAGGGGAAATACAGCACATAGAGGTACAAACAGGTGGTCTGGTTTGCCCTAGCACTGTTTTATGAACTATTTTAACATTACAGTGATAAGTCAGGCCGTGTTGGAAGAACATGATCTCTTTCAATAATACAACACCAATTGAATCAGAAAGAACAAACTAACATTTAAATACTTTCACTATTCCTCAGAGCTCGTAGAGATCCTGTTAAATTGTTTTTTTAAAACTATCGACCAAAAACAGGATTTTTCAATTTACTTTGCTGTCTGGCAAAGAAAAGGGAAAAAAATCATTCAAATCAAAGGCTGAAGCTTAATTTCCTTGATAACTTTTGCTTGGAAAATAATAGAAAACAACAATCAATTATCAAAAAAGTTGCTTTGAAATCACTTGAGAGAATATATCAAATCATGTCCCATGACATAGCCACAAAAGACTTCAAACAACAACCTTTTTAAAAAAAAAGAAAGAACAATCAAACATCAAAGTTTTGATGACATGCAATCAAAGTCATCAAACACTTTTCACGAATCAAAACTTTCTCACATCAAACAGATTTTTGAGGTAAAAGACTTCCGATTCTTACCTGATTTACGTCTGCCGGAGCCGCCACAGTCTCTGGAAAAGAAGCAACACCAAAGAAGCATGGTGAGTATGAGTGTGTGTGCAAGAGAGGAGGTCAGAGGATTAATACCATTTGATCAATCCAGATACTTGTTACAGCTGAATCTCTGCCCCTTGGCACACAAGTACAAGCCAAACCCCTGATGAGAATGCACCCCGAACTTGACCCACTCTACCAGAGAGAGGGAGTGGAAGAGGGGGAGATAGAGCGGGATACAACATACGGGTAAGGAAGAATGTCAAGGACGGAAATAAAACAAATCATCACATCTTGATGCAAATGAACTCTAAAAGTGTGTGAGTATCTGTTTAAATGGTAGATATGGTGTACATTCGATCCCCACAGCTGCCTCAGTTTTAGAGAACAGCATTTATTTACTTTACAACAGTATCATTTCCCCTTGGTAAGTCCCATTCATGCTTGGATGTGAAAGCGTGCCTGTTCTAAATGCTGGGCTGTAACAGAACACTTAAAGGATAAGCATTTATGTCACTGATGTCGCTCATTAGGGTCACAGAGATGCTATGTCCGATTGTCTGTGTGTACATTAACTATACAGTTTGTCAGTGAGCTCCTTGTTTTGGTTCGGGACTGAATATTTGCATATAAATGGATCAATTGCCTTTGTTGGATCTATTCATACCAAGAAGAAACCTCCTGTGTTGAAAAATGAAGCCAATACAGAATTGTAAAGAAAAACGCAGTTCCTCGAGGGTCCACTTGAGGCAGGCTTCAAAAGACCTGTTGGTCTAATTTACATCCCCTATTAAAATATCCAATTTCACAGCAGAAATAAACATGTTTACAGCCTGGTCTGAATAGCTCATCTTTATTGGGAAAACTCTACAGTGTTTGTTTTTTAAAAACTCATAACTTAGACATTTTGATTTTATGAAGGATAAGCTTTGTGCACAGTAAGAGGCGTAAGTGATCTGGGCGTGCTGTAGCTGTTTGTCAGGAGGCCTGCTTCAGCTCCACCTCTTTGTCTGTTAATAGTTTGACTGTAAGTTTGGTTGATACAGCATTTCCAATATGGTGACTGCCATCATTGGGCTTCAAAAATGCACTACAGAAACCAATGGGTGACTTCAATGAGACTACGTCCATGTTTTATACTGTCCAAGGTTCATACAGAGGAAATGTGGAGCTTTTGTTTTAATGTGACGGAAATTTAAGCAAATAAATAAATACAGGTACATTGTTATTAATATATATTTAAATGCATGCATTGATGTGTTGTCAATTCAATTTAATCAGTTCCATTTCAGTGCTCATTTCCTGTAACACAGGTACATAAAAGATGAGGCTTCACTTAACTCTCCATATTTAATCAGCTGATTTTTTTTATCTGACTTTACAGTATATTCAGGCTGAAATTCTGACTAACTGTTACATTAACATCCCTCTTCTTGATAGATCTGATTCTGTGAAGACATTGAACAGTAAAAGTCCAGAGGGACATTGTGCAAAGCTACAGGGTAAAACAACTTACTAATAACACATTACATACTGACCAATATCTATTTAAACAGCATATAGAGTCTATAGGCACAGTACTGGTTTGCATTTGTATGTCAGGTATAATGTCTACTAATGTTTTAGGGAGCTTTGGCTGCATGCAGGATAACAGTCAGTGTGGAGAGCAAAGGGGCAAACACATCTGCTGTAATGCAATCCTGGAATCCTTCTGCAGCTATCTAGCAATGATAAGGATGAATTCAACTCAATGACAAGACATCTGCATTAAAGTGGAGCTAACAAGCTGCTCTGAAATGTCATTTCTCAACAGCATTTTTTTTCTTGCTGTTGAAGTTGATAGTCAGACCGTAAACAGGGCAACGTTTAGGAACAGAAATCTCAGCTGGAAGTCTTTTATCATGAACCACTGGCTACACCAGAAAAGTTGCGTACAGAGGATGTATCGGTCATCAGATAAAAAGGGATAGGTTCCAAAATTGAGTACATACAGATTAGCCACAAAAGCTTAATCATTAGTATTTAATTAATTCGGTAACAGTAGGTTATACGTTGTCACGAATGATTTAACTTCAAACATTGTCTGTGGACCCTGATTTGGATGAGGTGATTTTGAAAATCAAAAAAATTGAATTCCAACATTACAACAATAATTGCTGACGATTTTCCCATCAGAAACATGACATCAGAGGACAATGGCAGCAATGTGAATACAGACTTCATATGATATTATGCATATATGTTACACAGGAAAAATGCATTAACATTTTAAAACAGAAACATTTCTGAATCTGTCTGCGTGTTGATGTATGTGTTGTAGCTTGTGGCCTGTTTCAGGAATTGTTGGCTGACTGCATTTCTTCATTGAGTTAACTGAGCTGGTTTGATACAGATGTGAACAGACACCTGGCTCTCCAGAGAGGCCAGCAGCAGGACTGGAGCCACAGCCAGTTATGGATTTAAGTACATGTTTGGATAAACCTAGTCCAACATTTCCCAGGTTAGAGCCTGTGCATCGGCTCAACTCGTTTCGCTAATTAAGAAAGTATACATTCAACTATTGAGTAATTTGAAATACATCTTTTTCAAGCACCGCAAAAAGACATTCAATCAGATTTTAAAAGACAGTCAAAATGTATATTGACACTGTAAAATGGAGATTAGTCAGTGTCTGGCAGACTTCACAACTTAGTTCAAACTGCAACCAATCTTGCTTAATCAAAACATTTTAACAATAACTGTATTCCTTTGTTACTTAGGATAAAGTCACTTTTGGCGCAGGACTTCTCTGTTTCCAGATGCTTGAACAAAAACGAGCTGAGAGACTTTTCAAGACACAGATGTCCTAACTTACAGCTCTGTTCAGCTTAATTAAAAACACAGATGATATACTCACTAAATGTTGAAATAAAACAATAAATCCAACTGTGAATATGCTATTAAATTGGATTGTGACACAGTAAAAACAATGTTTATATTGGATCTTCAACTTCTCACTCTGGGAAAACAATTTCAAACCCCAATATGATATTCATAACTTTCTATATTATATGCAGGGCAGAAAACACAATAATGTTAAACATTTGCTGGGAGCCAACTTAAACAGGGTTGCAGTTTATTAAAGTATAGTCTAAGCAGATGGCACACAGGGTGTCACCGGAGAGAAATCCAAATATGTCGAGATCCAGGTTTGAGAAATCACAACTATTTGCAGATCATATACGGCGTGAAGAGTTCACAGATTTTCAGGATGTAAAACAGAGCAGGGTGAGTTTTTTTTAGCTAATGTAGCATAAACGTACTACTGATAAATTACAGTGTGTTTACAATAATAGCTTCAAATGATGTTCACATACAGCCAACAGGCAAAGAAATTAAACATAAAGATTTCTCTGAGTATGTTGTGAAGATTCTGAGTTTATTTTTTCAGAGTCAGGGTGGAGGTATGAAACCGAGGAAAGCACTGCAGAGAGTTGGGGAGAAATGATGGGGATAAAATAGATGCTTGACCTGCCCTGCTAGCTTGTGACCCTGAGCACAGAGCTGGAATAATATTCTTCCCAGGAGGAGCATGAGCACACAGCTCCTCCTATCAGCACTACAATCTGATAGAGGCGAAGGGAACAGCAGCGAAAGCACGTCCAGACGCTGTTAAAAGCTTTCACCTGTGTTTTAGTGGGTTAACTTTAAGTGGATAGTGAAAATTGGGAGTTAATTTTTTACAAATCCTTAACAGGTTTGGTTCCAATTTGCAGTGAGACGCATAATTTGGACGCATGGTCTACACGGGCTGAACACGTCATTTCATCTCCAAGCCCATGAGAATAACCATCTGTTTGCACAAAGCTGCAGCTCGCTCTTTGTAGGTGGGCCTATTAGAGATGGAATGTGTGAGACATTTAGTCCTTCGCTTACATTTTTCAGCCACACCGACCAGAGTGTCTGCATGTATACACTGCCCAGACACTCCCGTCTGACCTGAGATTGACCCCTGCAGGAGTAACCTTCAGATCAGGGGGTCAAAGGCTCGATGTCCAAGAACAGGAAATCATTATAATAAAGCAAAAGGCTGTTTCTGCATGAAGGAAAAGGCACAGTAGTAGTTTTGTATATTTCATAAGGATATAAAACACAATGTTTGTTTTTTATTCAAATCCTCACAAAAGCACATTCAACTCCTGCATGCAGGCCCCACATCTCCAGCAAAGTTTAGTCATGATTACACAATGATGTCAGGGTGAAAGATTGTTAGTTTGATCACAAAAGAACACTTATAACTTCCCTTGTGGTAAAACAATGATGTGAAATTAAATGTGAGGCTGTAAAGTAACGACTCTAAAACAGTTTTATTATCTCCCATAAAAATAATACCTCTTATTTTGTAGTCGTGTTAAAAATGATGTTTTTTCCACATTCCAGATGTGGATAATCACTTACCACTTTTGTGACGAAAAGTAGATTCCAAATCGAAATTGTTAAAAATCTTATGATTAAGATTAAGACTATATCCCCGAGACATAAAGGTGTGAACGTTTACTGAAGTCTCAAAGTCATCTGTGTTTGATTGAATGCATTTGAAAGGAGTTTAAAGCAGATGTACCATCATGTGTGACGATGGGGAAATATGATCTATGCAGTATGCAGCAGTATGATTATCTGACCCTCTTTAAAGAAATCCATACTACGTTAAATATCTACAGTTCACATTTCTGTTCCACAGCTTTGAATACCTGATTGACTGTTTCTGAAGTTTAACCAAATGAATTGATTTATTGATTTAATACACATATGGGATGATCAAATGTCTTGTCTTGTTATTGTGATTATATGACGTTGTTCTTATTATGTTGGAGCTGCACATCTGGATATCTGCAGCATGTTTAAAAGATGAGTACCTTAACCCCGGGGAAAACGTCATGAGGTTAAGGAAAGCTTTTAGAGAATTCAAACAGCTCTTATCATGGCCGCCACTTAGATGCTTCTGGGTCATTTCACTCAGTTAGGAACCTTCCTAAGCAAAAAAAGACAATTTGAATGCAGCCCTCTACTCAAGTACTGCAGTGGTGGGCCCTCAAAGGGCCTCGTGCATGAAGCACTTGGACTAACAGAGCTGATTTCATGTGGCATTGAGGTTATGTACGGAAACAACTGTCAAAAAATCCCTAATTAGAAAGAAATACCTGATGATACGGAATATATTCAAACCAAAGAAGATGTACGGTAAAATGAATATTGTGTTCAGCAGACCATGAGCATCATCATGGTTTAGAGAATTATTTATGACAAAAATATTCAACTTTTATGATGACTCATTTGTGTGACAGAGAAATGTTGTGCATCTAACGTCATCCTCAATCCTTCTTTCACAGTACACTTCTGCTCCAGTGTCATGTCATTGACAGCTGTATTATTATTTATCCTTTATTTCACAGCTCCAAACAATAGCACTGACCCTGGATCATTTATTTTCTGAGTTCAAACACCAGAGGCTCTGCTGTATGAAATTCTCATTTACACTTAAAAAAAAAAGAAGCTTTATGCAGCAATTTAAGGGGCGTGTGTTATGCTAATGATAACATTTCACAAAATGTGCATCCTCTCATAAGCATGTGACACTTAGAGACATAAAAACTGGATTTAATAAAACACGATGCACACAATCATTCCCAGGAGCCTCGACTTGACGTGGTGTACGTCTCCAGGAAGCGCTGATATTTTCTTTTTTCTGAACATGTACATTCAGAGCTAAAAGATTGTTAGACATGAAGAGGCACATGAAGAAATAAGTGAACTTTCAGACTAACACAGAGCAACTTGGAGCTGAAATACACTGTATATGAAGGAACATAGAAAGAGAAAAATGTAAAAAACAGATGAAAAAATAAAAATGAGCTGGAATAGTTTGACCTGCCGTTTTTGGCTTTTTGTAAAGTGAAATGTCCTTTCAGATGGAGATGATGGATCGTTGTATGTGTTTACTGAAATTATTCATAATTGAGACTTTGACCTTGACTGACTTTCTGGCCTGAAAGCTGCAGAGACACTCCACACACACACACACACACACACACACACACTGCTGCAGCTACACACTGTTCCCTGATAGTCAGGATGGATCAAATGCAGAGGACACATTTCCCCAAAGGGATTAATACAGTCCAACTTCTCATAACAACTTTGAAAAATGTTGCCGTGCAGAGTAGCATTGCATTATAGGGCAGAAAAATCCTATTTTCAGTAAAAGAGCAACATTGGCCCGCACTGATGTAACGTAGTCCTAGAAAAACACCTTCAAGCTAAGTGAAGTCAAATTCACCTCCCCTTGTTACAAACAACACAACAGCCAGTTTTTAAATCGGCATAACTCTTAAACTAATGCTGCAGTGTTGATTGATGACTTAAACTTGGTATTTTAATTTCATACCTAGCCAGTGGCATTCATTATCATAATGGACGTCTACACTCTTTAATTAAATATTCTCTGTGTGTACGCGTTCATAAACAGTCATTTGAGGCGCCAATAAGGACCCCAAGATATGAGACGATGAAAAATATCTTTCCTTTTCATGCCGATGTAATACAATGTCTGTTTTTCTTAATTTCTCTCAAAGTTTTCTCCAGAAGTTGCTGCTCAATCTAGTGAAATATTCATCAGCTTTGAAGCCTCTGAAACAACTTTAAAAAGGAGGACACCATTATTTTAATTGAGGCAAGGCACACTTTGGATCTTAAGCCAAGAAGATTTTAAAACACTCACTGCAACAGCAGACTTCATGCATTTAAGCTTTTCATTCTTCAATCAGGTCGCTGAGGAACATTTAGCTCCCCCCCCTTTTTATCAAAATGTCCTTTTTCAGTGTTTATCTTTTTATCTACCAAAGTTTATCTTTTCATCAGAGCTTGACCAAAAAAAGGCAAGAAGAAAGACAACAGAGAAGACAAGTTCTTTTTTAAAAATGACTCTGTGTATATCTGCTGAATATGTGTGAATGAACAACAAATGTGCCATTCTCATATCAGCGTACAGTGGAGTTATCTTTCAGCCTTTATCATGGCTCCCTCTTGTGAGAGAGCAACGTCACATCCAGCTGCTTTTTGAATCTATGCAGTGACGCCTGTTGTCCATGAGATGGCAGTAGCACACGAGGGCTTGACAAACATCTCTACCTTGCTGCTGATGTAAGAGACTTATTACTGGCAGACATATAAGTGACAAACATACCGGTACTCAACAAGAAGAAGTTAAAAATCATACCCATTTTTCAAAAATATTCATTCATCATTTAAATCTAATGACATCGCTTCACAATTAAAATTATTCTCAATCTATTTACACAGAATGTCAATAAATGGCTTTTCCATATTTTACACAAGCTTGTATTCATGGTATGGCTTATTTCCTTTATCAGCCTTGATACATGAAATACCTGTTACTTGTTTGTTTTTTCATTTGTTTTTCTGAATTCCTCCTCGTCAGAATAAAAAGGAGTGCAACATGCTCTTTTTCAGTTAAAGAACTCCAGGCTGGCACTGCTGTCGGCCACAGAGTCAAACATAGTGGACAGCAGCAGAGCAGATCGTAACGTAACATTACCACAAACTGGTTAAAAATCGGTTTAGCCAACTTCTCTGAGAGTCATGACCAGAGCAGTGAGCTTCATAGCAACACACCCTTTAGTGGTCACGATGAAGAACAATGAAAGGTCACAAGGTCACAAAAGGTCTAGTTTCCCGGTGTGTAGAAGCATCACCAGCCATATATTCAGAGGTCATCTTTAGAAAGGAGTGATATCATTGTCCATGATGGTATTTCACCCTGTGCCAATTTAGTAAACATCACAAAACCGTAAACATCATAGCAACACAAGGCTATGTTTTCTTTGATGTTTCAAGCTAGGGAGAAGAAGAAAATGAAACCCTAAAAGTCACTCCAGTCGGTCCAGATTCTAGTAAAAAAGGGCCTGAGCACCTGGGTGGCTTTTAGACCCTAAAGATCTCAATTTAAGCTGCAGTCTTCCGTCTCTGAGACCGGAGGGAGAAAGTCACTTTGAAGTGGGATTAGCATGTATGGGTCAGAGGTGGAGAGACCATTTTGGAGTCGAGTGTGCCACTATTTTTCTCTTGAATGGGTTTGGTACAGTAAACAAAGTCTATTCAATACGTTTAAACACATATACTGTATTTTATACTGTGACATACTGAACATTAATCGAAAGGAAAATTTGTATTCAGACAATAACGAATTGAGCAGTAAGTCTGTAATTACTCCCACTGACTTTGAACTGAGTATGACAAATCACCAGCCTCTGAGCTTTGTCTGCCCCGAGACTTGAACTCAGCCGCACAGTCATGACACCGCTGATCCTTTCTCATTTGTTTTGGGGATCAGGTGTCACCTCCCAGAAATCATTATTAATAAAACATGGTGCCTCTCAACCCGCATCCATCAATCATCTTGTGAGACGCAGCAAAGCCTCTGGATCAAGACAGGTCAATGCGGGTGAAAGGCATCTGTCCTAGTCTACCGCTGCAGCGTTTGTCTACAGCTTACCAGAGGGGTTTGTTTTGTATCTAAACGCTCATAAAACAGGGATGATGCTAATGCAAAATGATGGGTGTGATTTATAATGCAATGTGGTGATAGTTACTCACTCTGCGGGAGGGTTGAGGTCCTCTAACTTGGTTTCAAAGAACTGCAAGACTTCGTCACTTTGGGAAATGTGTGAGGGAAGCTTCATCAGAGCCTGTGGGAGACAGAAGGGAGGGATGAATATGTGTTTATGTTGGGTTGCAATGCAAAAAAAAAAAAACATTTAAAAAGGTTTCACACAGTTTGGTTTGTATGTCAATGAGTAACCAGGTTATAACTCTTAGTCATTGCACAGTCAGCAGGATGAGAAGACCAGGCTGAGGGTGTGGAGGGTGTGGAGGGGAAGGAAGCCTGTAAGTCCAGAGTGAGGGTTAAGACAAAGAGAATCACTAAAAGGTGATATAGCGTGACCACAGCCTGTCTCAGCTGTACAGACATTCGAAACGAGAGGTTTCAGCCACTTCAATCAGAAAACACATCTTCATATGAGGGATATTGGAAAAGAAATCTGCTTTCATCAACTTTAAGCTTCTTTCCTTTGTAGAAAGTCTCCAAATGAAAAACTGCTGCCACACTTGGCAACGCACCTGCCCTACATTCCCGTCACTGACCTAATGAATGGAACAGGGTCAGGTAGCCAGCTGCACTTACTGCTGCTCTTAAACTCGGCTGATTCATTCGTATTCTTTAGATTCAGCTTTACCCCTGGGTGCACCCGTTTCCCTAGCTTCCTTCATAGGCTGCCTATTTACATTGGTGACAGGAAACGACGAGGGCAGATAGAGCAGTTGCTTTCCTGTTGAGGCTGGTGGGGGAGATAAATGTCCAGGCCTGACTCAGAAATATTGCGGCTAATGTTTATGGATTAGAGCCTTGACACCCTCAAACCAACACGAAGTCCCAGATGATGACATAAAACAGCATGTGAACACTATACAAGCTGCTACAATGGTCTTAAAGTTTTGAGAAAGTACAGTAGCTCTAAGGACAAAATGAGACATGCAGCCTTTGTCTTACTTTGCAGTAATTATCCAGGTGCTTCAGCCTTCTGACAGCTACATCTCTTATGTGACTTCGGCGAAACAAGACTTTACCTGGGGGGAAAAGGGCATAGTCAGATTAATTCATCTCCAAAAATCATTTTAAAAATTACATATTTAAAAGTTGAGATTATCAAATATACTTTTTTGAAAGAGAGACCCCTGTCTAGCTGGTTACATTCAGGTTATATTGATTGTTTTACCAAATATAGAAAAGGTCTCTTTCCCCATTGTTAATGAGTAGTTCACTCAGGATGATCAAATAACACGATTCGAAAAAAAAAAGGGTATAAAAAAAGTCAAATTGTGGGGACTAGTTGGCCAAGTGGTGCATGCCTATATGCTGAGACTTTAGTCTTCGAAGCAAGTGGCCTGGGTTTGACCCCACTCTCGGCCCCTTTCAAGTATGTCATTCCCACTCTGTCCTCCCGATTTCCTACTTCATCCATTTTCCTGTCTCTAGATCGAAGGCAGAAAAAGCCCCAAAAATGATATAAGAAAAAATAAGCCAAATTGAATGTGCAAAATAGCTGTTTTATTTATGGATACCAATTCAACAAATTCACAAAATGACCAATTTTCTTCTGACTCAAATGAAAAAAAACAGGATGGTAAAAATCAAATGGAATATCAGCTAGCTACTTTTCAAGGTAAAACAACGTTTTTGATAACCCATATGCTAAGCTACTTTCAGATAACTAACAGCATTGGAAATAAAATACTTCCAAGCTTACGTCACCTTACAAGAGTCTCACACAATATGCTAGGGAAGGTTCAAATTACTAGCTATGGTTATTCTAGCTAGCTAACATTAAACTAAGCTAACTGTAATGCTAGCTAGAATTTAGTTGAGTGCTAACATAATGTAGCTTATGTAGCTAAGTCTCCCGTTAGCTACAGTACCACAGCTAAGTTATCAATAAGTTGTTGTAGCATGAAACATGGCTCAATGACCCTCAGAAAATTCACAATCCACTTTTATTTCTTTGTGTTCATTTTATTCTTTTATGAACCTTTTTGCCCAGTTCTTCTTGTTTTAAGTTTCCATGTTGGCCTTTTATTTCTCCCTTTATATCTATGTGCATGTTGATGTACAGTGTGTGTGTACGGACTTTATTTGCAATTAAATATTGAAAAATAAATACATAGAAATATGCACTTCAGTATTTAGTGCAGCTTTTTGGGACCTGTTTTGTGTACACTAGAGAGGATTTATCTTCATTAAATAATTCATTCATATGTTGTTAGTGTGAAGTCAAGCTGTGGAGGGTACTCGCTTTCCCTTGATTGGACTACTAGACTTTTTTTTTTAAATACATCAATAATAGAAGGCCAGCTTCTAAAAACAGAAGTACTCCAAGGCTTCTTTAAATGCATAAATTAATAAGAGCAGCTGAAAGAGCTACTTTTCCTTCCTTTTAAACCTCACTTTATAACTCTGAGGAGATTGACTTCTAAATAGTGTCAAACTGCATGAAGCTCATTGAACAGTAAAAGGCTGTTAGCTGTGTGTCAGGCAATACTCTCACTCTATGTTGGGCTTACAGACAGATCAAAAACAGCAATGGCCATACTAAAGCACTTCAACTTGTCTCACAAAGGATCTCTTTACTGCTCTCCTCTGCTCCTGCCCACAACCAGTTTATCAGATTAGATAAATCCCTCTCTGCAGGCCTCCTACAGCCAGCCGAGGCAGACCACAAATTGATTCGGCCTGGGTGGAGTATGGCAGTTAATGAAACAATGCTATGTGGTAGGCCATGCTATGGAGTTAAAGGAGTACAAACAAACATTATTTGTGCATGAAAATGTCAATGTCTTTCTTTTGCTAGAAGTTACAGAGATCTTGACTACAATGCTTTCAAGATTATCTATCTTACTTATTCCACATGTTGTTACATCTAGATCAAAACGAGTTTTATTGGGTTTCATGTAATAGTCTTAATAGTGAAGTGGAAGATGGGATATGAAATGGTATTCGTTACTTATAACTATAGTATTAAAAGCTTTGTGTGCTTCCCTTTTAAACTATAACGAATGTCAGATGCAACCAATCACAGTCAGATCACTTGTGTCTGCAACAGATCTCTTCTGCTGCTCTTGTGAGTAATCCAATGAAAGAAAGCCAAAACAAATCTGTCAGAAATCCTGTCTGTAACAAGACTTATTGGTATCCGTTTCTGCTATTGGGAAAAATCGACTGGTTCTAAGTAACTTATCGTGTGACGATAACAAACAATAACAACAGTGTGTTGCTAGCAGAGAGCTAAATGTTAGTCAAAGCCAGCTGAATGCCAGTAATGAGTGGCATGAGTATCGTAAGAGTACCCTATACTTAAACTAATGTGTAGGTATAACACAGTAAACATGGAGAGAAGTTTATGGTGTTTGAATACTTATGCAGAGAAGTTTAAATCTAATTTGATTTGACATGGATATCATTTATACTGCATTGTCTTTGTTACCTGGCAAAAAAGGAATAATCCTCTTTTTGGGGTCCTTCTGTCCTCCCTCAATTGGAAATTTGTCGAGGATTCGCATCTGCAAAAGTGAAGGAAAGAGAGTCATTAAATCATCAAAAACATGCCTTCTTTATTGCCACAGAAAAGATAAAACCATTTGATGGCTAAACCACATGAAGTGTCTTATATCTACCAGAAGTTCATCAGTCAAAGTTGAAAGTGGAGGAATTTGAGATAAGAATAAAAGTGTGTGGGGGGGGAAGGTTACACGCTCCTGAAACAGTCGACCTCCTTGTTATGGTACATGACATTACAGGGGTGTAATTACATTCATCTCAAAAGCTACTGTGTCATGCCACTACAAACAGTTTCCCTTTGATCCATGAGGCAGCAGACAAGGTTACGTCACCCGCACTTGTCTGGGAAAAAATCAAAAGCAAGTTCCACTTAAGGAGCTGAAAAAGGCCATTAGAGCAGAACATTAACACTTTGATGTCAACACTTGATATATCTAACTACTAACGGGATCTATCTATGGAGAGATAAAATGACACTTAGCATGCTGTGTTACATTTATGATGAAGGCAAAGAACTATATCCCAATGACAGTGGCAGTTTGTAACAGTTTTAGCATGTGTCTACCCACTTATACGTGTGTATCCGCCTGTTTATATGGACAAGGAACATGTGTTGCTTTATACATCATGTATGAGCATGTTTGGTTGAGTGCGAAAGAAAAGCTGCTATGCAAATGTGTTCAGTCTCACAGCAAGAGTTTCTAGTTTCCGTTTTGAATAAATCAAACATTGAACACGCACAAGAGCATCCTACAGTAAAAGCCCGAGCTCCGAATCCAGATGTAGCCCCGCCTTTTCTCATTTGGCCTTGCTTTGTTCCAGATGTTCTCCATTAAACAGCAAAGTCCATGAGCGTCAAACTACAGCACACTCAATCGGGAGCGGGAGACTCGGAGACTAGTCTTGGTCAAAACCAAGCCAAAATCAGCCAGGTGGACAAACAGAAGTGAGACTGAAGGGGAGCATTGGGTCCACTCTGTCTGGGCCTGCGGGAGTTGTTTGTAGGACTTCTCCACTAAGAGGTGGTTTGGGTTCCTCCTCTTGTGGTTCTCTCTTTTCTGCACTCATCATTTTTCTGCCTTAGCTGTCTTTATTTCAGAGGAGAGGGGACATGCCCTGCCCTGAGAGAAATTTAGCAAACAAGAAATGGTTTTCTTTTGAAAGGAACAGCCTTCATTATTGTGGTGCTTAAAAAAGGCTGAGAGTAAAAACGAACTAGGGTTAACCACACCTGCACTGAAACATGCAAAACACAAGTTTTATGCTTCTGAAGCTAAAAGGGAAAAACATCAATGTGCCTATGAACCGGGTTTTCAGGTTTTCTTCAGAACACATTTTAACAGCACAGTCTCTAGAAATTCTCACTTTTGCAGAGCAACTGCATTGTTTTTTTCTGACACAATAAGCTGCAGACCCATCATGTTATCACCCTCACAGCTGGATGCAGCCGAATTCCCCCTCTAATATGGGAGTGTTCACTCAGCACCTCTATAAAACCGCCTCAGTCGACAGAGAGGCTCCTCGTTCAGGAGCGATGATGACATCATCCTCTGGGACCTGCCTGGATACACTCAGGACAGGTGTGAAAGCGGTTTCTATGGCAACCGCTGAACTACTGGGAACCAAACTCCGAGGAAAAACATTTCTCACATTTCATACACATTAATTTTTCAAGACCCGGGATGCTGTATTTACTCGACAGTGCTTTCCTAAACTCTGCACAGGATATTTAAGTGTACCAAGCTGCAGTGTCAGCCATGTGTTTCCACAGGGGAAATGAACATGTCCATGTAGCAACAGGTGCTATGATGTAATCCAGTTCTCCAGTCTCCTTAAACACACCCGTTAATCAGTGTCCAGAATAAATGCCAAGGGTAGACATTGCAATAAACAATCCTTCTTCAACTGTATCTCTATTTTGACTATATGACATTGCGAACCTGAATTATGGTGACAGGAGGAACCAAAACAGCTTCTGTACACTGTAATGACAATCATTGGAAGCATTTAAACTTAATTGCACTCACAGGAGTGGGCAGGGAGGAACAGACAAAGAGACACTGCACTGTGCAACAAGACAAAGACACTTTTCTGGAAGGAATCTCAGACTGAGGGAGTTTGGAGGAATGTCTGAGGGGGAAAACATTCTGATCCCATCTTTCAGTTGTGTTGTGACATTTACTTGACAAGTTGTTTACTGCAGAGAGATTGTGAGGTAACGGCATTGATTTATCGTGCATGTTGTTACAAAGCTGCACTGTGAACATTTTCAAAAACATGTAAGCTAACATTTGTTTTGCTCCTGTAGTACAAATGATTTGCTGCATCATTGCAAAGTGTTCAAGTCTTTGGGCTGTCTGTGTAGGTTTTCAGTCATCCAGGTCATGGTTCATTTTCTTTGGGGTTGTTCATCTCTGCAAGCAATTGGCTCAAGTGATTATTACCTGTTTGTTCACTCAGAAAGGTTAAGTCTTTTAAATATGATTAAAAAAAAAACGTTGGTGGCTCCAGAGGGAGCTGCATGAAATTTGCTAAGTTGCCTCAAGTGACAAAGCCTGAGGCAGCATCAGTCGTGGCTGAAGACTACAAGATAAGAAAATATCTGAATGTTTTGTATGTTAATCTAATCTCTGTGAAACACTTCTAATCTTTGCCTGTGGGCATCAGCTTGAAGCGACAAAAGCCTCTACTAGCAAAAAACACCTCAATCGATGACCAGCTATCTGCTGCTGAGTTGCATTGTGGGTACAGTAGGCGATATAGTTTTGACAAGGAAGACAAATGTGGGGAACAGAATATCTTCAATCCTGCTACATAGTTTTTAATACTTTTAAAATAATCTGTCACCATAACTCTGATCCTGGTAAATTGACACAAAATCAATCAGGGTCAATCTCTGTTAAATAATCTTTGATTTAAGATTACTGTCAGCAATTAGTCTTTTTCCCTTGTGTGCCTGCAATTTAGCCCAAAGACTTATAGAATATTTGCTTTGTTAAATTCCTAACTTCCTAACTAAAGAATATGTTGAGTAAGGAATTCTTGTAAAAGGTTCACTCCAAAAGGAGACCAGGATAGCTTGCAAACTCCACAATCCCCATGAGGAATGCTGCGCTCTGTCCGCTGCGGTTTCAGGGTGTGGAGGGAGGAGTGGGGGGGGGGGGGGAGTGGGTCACTCACTACTCCCTGACAGTAAACTTTGTCTGACACAATTCTGCTCAAATCAAACATGTGCTGCCCAAAAACAATCCCATTTGACACCAGAAATAGGGTTTGGTGAAAATTTAGGCTCAGCTGTTTGTTTTTTTTTACATGAAAACAAAGGTCTTTCAAAATAACTCTACACATGCATTACAAAGAGCACATTTCACTTTAGGCCAGCAGAGAAGACATGGAGAAGGAATCTGATAAAAAGGAGTGTGGATCTGGATAATTTATGATTGTTGCTTCCCAAAGGAGCAGTTACGAGTTATGTTGAGTGTGCTGAAAGCTTTGAAACATTAGCAGTGAGTGCACTTTTGGACATCCATTTGACAATGAGAATGGATGCTTCTTCTCTAAAAGACAAACAGCAAAGCAGTCTGGTACGACCAGCTGTACAGAGCAGACTTGTTTGGGACACAGTATCAATGCTTAAAAGGCGTTTCTTGTTCTTTGACCTTCCTTGGATTTTCTGAATTCTCAATTATTAGTTTTCCGATGAGATAATGGCTGCATTTGTCAGTCCAAGGGTGTCAAATGCAGTTTGTTTCTGTCCGCTTGTGGTGAGCATAAAACAAGCAATTGTGTCAAGAAGACAGAGGACTGTGCAGAGACGGAGGAAGATTGTAGGTGTCTGTTGGCGGAGACACAGACAACTCTCAGTTTGTGCTTGGAAAAAGACCAATACTTCAAAACAGGCGGAAGAAAGGTTAGACTATTACATAAGGATACATGCAGCAGGAGAAATGCAGCAGGTGATAAACATTAATGTTATTTTGAAAGCACCTTTCGAGGGATCCAATGATGCTTCATACCTGCAAACTGCATGAGCTACACCTTTGAATAGAAAATCTTAATTAAACGCCTGAGGGGAAGTGTCTTCATGTCACCATTTACATCCAAAGCTCCAACACTGCCCAAACCCCAAACCTTTCCTGACTGCAACTTCCCCCTCATTTCATCCAATGCATTATGGGATGGGTCCTTGCATTACCTAAACTACATCCTTCTTGTCGAAGAGCTTACTGTACTCACCCTTGTTGAACGGTTTTCGGGGGAAAAAGTGGATACTTCTTTAACTTCTACCTTACAAAATGCTGAGAAAATGCATCCTGCTATTGTCATAACTTCTTCATCCAATACTTGTCATAGACTGTCTGCGACTACCCATATAATTGACTTTAGGCACTCATCTTTCACCTATAGTACTACATTCATAATATGTCCCCACCCATTTAGTAGAGACAGCTGCAGACTGTTGTTCTTCACGGATTACTGTGGCCAGACAAACACACCCAGGAAGCTTGGATCTATGGACAAGACTAATGTTTGCAGAGACCGGAGAGGAGCTCTGTTTCCATCGAGCAGACCAGAGCAGAATTTTCCTGGCATTTACCATGAGACTAAAGAACAAAGGGTTTCCTCCACAGCCAGCCCACCAGATCCACAGCGCTGTACAGAGAGGTCTTATGAAGTAAGGGTTATCAGAGAAGAGCCAGAGACAAGTCTTTAAAAAGGAAAAACTACAGATAAAGGTATCCACTATTTTAGGTTAAAGGAGCATTATACTGTTGTTCAGGCAACATAGATGTTTCAGTCTTTCTTACTAACAAACTTTGGCAAAGAGAAGTCTTCCCTTCATGGTACAAACATGTACATTTTAATCATTTTTAGGAAATGCAAGGATTTAACTTGGGGCTTCTGGATCCGGAATAAAAAATCTGAGGGATTTACTCTGACCATTTCTGTATTCTGTATACTGACTGAGGTCATGTTTTCTTCCTGCATCTGCTGACTGGATTTCCCCCATTTCCCTTCTTTTTTTTTCCAAGCAGGCTCCAGAAGACTTAAAAGAGACCTTTCTCTGAGCATAATGTCTTCTAGAAGCTGAACAGAAAGACGTGATGAAAAGGTCAAGCTGTCCTCACAGAGTTAATATGAGGAAGACAAATTCTCAATACTCAATTGAGAGATTGTGTGTTAAGGGCTGACAGAAGATTAGTAGTTCATTTACAAGTACAACGTACCTGTAGGTCGAAGAATTTGCTGTACCTCCTGTAGACGACATGGGAAGTGGAGTCCGAGTAAGTGACGTTGATGAGGTACACCTAGTGAGAGACGCACAAACAAAAGAGGGCCCATTAGGAACAAAGTCACTTTGTCAAAGACACCGTGGCACCGCTTTAGCTCCACTTGTCTCAATGACACAAAGTGCATTCCATCCTCACTTAACTTCAAGGGGTCGTAAAAGGTCAAATCAACTCATTACGTTTGTCTGTTTCCATTTAGGGGTCAATGAGAGGGCCAATAGATTTCAAGTGTTATGTCATTAATACCATTTATGATGAATAGCATGTGTGTTTTTCTGGGTCACAGCTCATTGAATAGGAGCGATTTCAGTGATTTGAAAAAGAAAAAAGTCTAAATGTTCTAATCAGTCAACACAAAAAGCAGTCAGGTTGCTTTTTAGTGCTTTATATCAGACGCAACTTTGCATTATTCTTTTTTACATCTACCCAAGTCCACTGTCTGAGGGAATACCTGATGTTCTCAATACATCAACAACTTCCATCATTTCTTTCGATCACAAGGAACAATTACAGAGAAGAAGTGTTTATTCGTCTGGAACTGAAACGGGAATATCTTGTCCTTGGCATAAATCAGTCATTTCAGAACAGAACACTGTTGACTTAAGTTTTCACCAAAATAAATTCTCTACTTGCCTCAAGAACAAAAGGCCAACAAACAATCATGCATGCCCTGAGGTTTCGGAAACAGATGGCTGCATCCAATGCATTTCCTACTTAGCGCATGGCACTGCGTGTTTACAAAAGCAGCATTTTCGCATATGGTGGCAATCTGCAAGGACATCAGTTACACGTCTGAAATGCAGTCTCCCTTCTGCATGCAGTTCAGTGAAGAAAGAGAGTGCAGCGAGGCAGAACGAGCTCTCCAGCAGCTCGCTAATTAGATACAGGCAGCATGGCAGAACACTCTGGATTCAGGCAACAGCATGGCTCGAAGTGAGGGTGTGCAAGGTCAAGACAGCCAAAAAGAACCATGAACCATGTTTATGTGTGAATATGAATACCCTTATTTGTGCAACAGAAACAAAATCTGCTATTAAAGCAGCATTATGACTAAATGTATGCGTTTTTTTTCCAAGTAACATTATGAGTTACATAAGGAATTGATTGTGATGGTAGAAACCCAACCATTAACATACCTTATACGCAAATCTTAACTTCATGCAAGAACATTGGACTGTTTGCAGCGGATCATAAACAGGTAAACAACACAGTTATATTCCCCTTTAAATGTAGGCACTTCTGTTTTCAATTAACAGTAATGGTGTGGTCATAAATACCTGACTTTTAATCCATTTTAAAGTCAGTTTTAACTGCACAAACTGCAGACTTCTCATTGAATCTTGTCCCTCTGATCTCCCATCGTCCCCCTCTGCTTATGTGTGTAAACAAGGATTAGTTGCCATGCACTCTCTGGCTTCTCTGCCATGAGATCCTGGAAGGAAGTCACACTTGAGCAGTGCACAAAAGACAAAGGGTTGCTTCTTTCCTCTCTCCAACCGGATAAGCATTTTCAGTTGCTTAGCTCATAGATAATGAGATTTTTTTTTTTTCTCTCCGTCTTCTTCCCTCGTGGGGACTTCCCAGCCAGCCCCTCACCTCCGGCTTCAGTCCCAGGGGAAAGGCTGTACCCTATGTTTAGTGGCCTCAGGGAGCCTCCCTCAGCAGGAGATGGATGATGCAATTGATCCCAACTCTCAGGTTAATTAATCCAATTGTACCTGATGGACTAATTGATTTTTGCAGTCCCGCTGAGACATGTCTCGTGACTCATCGGATTTGATTACTCAGGTCAGTGAGACCAGTCCATGCAGCCAAACAAGACTATGACCATGGTGTTTTCACACATGGACCAAACTCCTAAAAATGTTCCTGTAACGTTCAGGGTGAGCTGAATGTGTGAACACAAACAGCCACATTTTTTACCTTGACTTTGCACACAATTTTTATGCCAGCACCCTAGCAATATGTCCACGTGAAGTCGGGGTGCGCAGACGTGAGAACGCAGCAGGAAATATTTACATAAAATCAACACCAATATATAGAAAGATATATTTATAAATTGCAACGTTTGGGCAACCAACACAATCTTCTTGCACATAAATCAAAATACTTCATACCCTTTTCTGCTTTCTACTCAGGTCGTTTATCCTGTGAATATGTCCAATTACATATAACATTGATAAAAAACAAAAAGCTGTAATCATGGCGTCTATTGCGTTGTCTTTCATTTCTGTGCAGTCCTTTTTTACAACTTGTCCTCATTCTCATCCGACGGTATACAGTAAGTCCCCGTTGTGCGGTGCATGTGTGAACAAGCAACTCAGGAAGAGCTTAAGCCTGTCCTGAAATCTTCAGCAGTGCAATTGTAAAAAAAAAAAAAAAGGCTCAGTTTGCAGCCTCATTAGCAGCTCTGGAAGGCGAAATGCTTACTTTGTAATGTTAACATGCTGATGTTGAACAGAAACACCCCGGTATGTTGCAATGCCATGAGATAAAGACAAAGGATGGCTCTGGATTGTAAATGGTAAATGGACTAGGATAGAGTTTTTCTAGTCTTCTGACTACTAGGGGTGGGAATCACCAGAGTCCCAACAATACGATATTATCACGATACGCATCTATTGCGATTTTAAATATTTTGCGATATGCTGAGAATTGCGATACAATATATTGCGATTTAACCTTTTTTAACTGTCCACAAAATTAAACTAAATCAAGAACTGTTTTGTCAAATAAAACATTCTCAGTCTATTCATCAAACTTCAGTCTTTTATTTCCACACAATGGGAGTCGAGCTCACAGACGGACCAACACTGAAAAAAAAAAAAAAAACCTGTCAAAGGCTGCATGCACCTCACAACCTGAACTGTTGGTATTTCAGTCTAATCGAACTTGAACATGATTTTTTAACAATGCAACTTGTTCAAAATGAATTGTGCAACCCCTTCAGCAATTAGAAATTAAAAAAGCATTTCTAAAATATCATGTTAAAAATATCATATTAAAAATATCATATTAAAAATATCGATACTTGGCTGACATGAGACGATATAATATCTCCACACAAAATATTGCGATACTATGCTGTATTGATTTCCCCCCCCACCTCTACTGACTACTCGTAAAAATAAGGAACTTAACTCCCTTTGGCAATTGTTGAGAACTATTGCAACAACTAGCTCATACATGTCCCGAACTTTAAAACTGCAGTTGCTATTAGCAGTATATTTTTTACAAACACTGTCAAAAAGAAAGTAATACATAAATATAATCTACTATACACACACACATTTGTTAATGTACTGTAGTTGTGTTTTGTAAAGGGACCATGTACAATATTCAACATAAATGTTGCCGTTTGATGCATTGTACCAGAGTTAGCTTAGAGCTAGTTTGCATCTGCAGTCCCACTTATCTTTTGGAATATTAAGACATTGTTTTTTTATTACCTCCATTGTCTTCATGCCAAGTGAAGCTGTTAGTCCTCTAGCTTTAAGAGCAGAAAGTGAATCAAGTCTTTTCCCCTGAGCTCATAAAGAAACAGTGCCAAACATCATCAACCTCATTAAAAGAAACAAAAGACCTGTCTACTTGACTGACAGCTGATCTGTTGGCAGCTTGGCACTCATATATCACAGCAATTCATTATATAAGCAGTAATAATGAAACGTAATTAAAGGGAAACAGGGCAGGGCAGCTTTACATATTTGGCATATCTCACACACAGGTTATGATAAAAAAAAACACTTATGCTGTGTGACCACCTGTAAGTGACGATGGCACCTTATTGGCAACTACATTATTATATGAGTTATGGTTACAAGTGTTGCAATATGAGAGGAACTGACGTGCATGTGGCATTTTTTTTGGCATCGAGCATGCTAGGACTATGTGTTACTGATTAAGCCAGAGACTGCACTTGTGATTTGTTGGTTATTATTAGAGGAACCACCTCTAATGTCAGACATAAGATGGGAAAAGTGTTTTCTATTAACAATCCGTACATACAGTATATCTGCTGTGACCGACGTACCTGATCAGTGACTACAGGGATTTAAATAACGCATTCAAATCTTCTTCTAACATGAACAGGTAATTACAAATGATGACTGGAGGCTGGTTTATTTGAGTGCTACATGTCTGTTTGAATTTCATCCGTCGTAAACTAAAAACTATCAGATGATTACTTCTTTTGCAGGACTCCCTTGAAAAAGAGGTTTTTAACCTCAATGGGGCTTCTCCTGGATAAATAAAGGTTAAATAAAAAAATAATAATAATTACATGGAAAATGTATTGACTGCATTTAACAGACCTGTGTAAACTTGAGTTGACTTTAAAAAAAGAAGGAGCCAGTATTATATGTATAGATATCTGCTGAGAATATTTGGATTTGAAACTTTTAGAAGTGATGTTCTATCTAAAAAAAGAGAGGAGGCTTTAGAAAGGGAGTAAAGCAAGAGTTTTCATTTTGAGGTTTGTATGTAACAGGTTCTCCATCGGCAAACTAAAACGGTTCTTTAAGATGCCTTTTAAGTTTTCTGATGAGTAAGAATGTCTTTGTGTGTCTTTGACATTTGGGCATTTTCAAACCGGAAAACTAAAAGTGTTGATAACAATTATTTCTTTGTGCAAAAGACACAACCAGGCAAATTACTGGAAATTTTGACCTGATGATGTTCTTGCATAAATAAGCACAGACAGCACTGAAGCTTTTACAATGTCAAACAGTAACATCAATTTGTGTAAAATATTTCAACATCCTTAAATTTAAAAAAACACCTTCAAACACCAGCCACATGATACAGTAAGATGAATGCCTTGAATTGTTCACAAGTAATTGTTTGAAAAACTGCACAAAAAAAAGGCATGGGAGTTCGATATTGACATGTATCTAGTCACTTCCCACTTATAATAGAGTGTATGTTATCTATCACAAATTAAGTTAATCCTTAAAAAAAATGGGATACAGCCCAGTAAGTCCCAGTAAGGACTAGACTCCAGTTGCTGTGGAGATGCCAGTTTACAATGTGAGCACTACTGAGGTGTGTTGAGAAAGGCAAAGAACCCTGAATTGCTCCGGGCACTGGCCCCCTCGTTCTGATTAACAGAGAGAAAAGTTGAATACCCCCTCAGTAATTTACAAGGTCCAAAATAAACACGAGTCTGCTCTGAGGCTGTCATATTTAATGTGCACATACAACACCAACTAAAATCATCATACAGTAGGACACTTACTTGATAGTTTATACAAAAGGGCTTTTGGAACGAACGAGTGTTTGTAGACCTATTCTGTTGGGATTTTATCAATGAAAAAGTTTGATTTATGGTCATTTATGTTGGCCATGTATCTATTCTTTCTGATTGGGTCTTTGGGGGATCCAATGAAAAAAGGTTGGGAAACACTGCCTTAGGGGACAGTATTTGGTTTAACTTTCAATATATTTGTGGCAATAACTAGCAGAACGAAACCGTTTCTAAAATCAAACGTTAAAAGTATTGCAATGATTTTGTGTCTTTGGGCCTCTGCCCTATCATACCCAGACTAAAAACTTAAGTATTAACGTAGCCTGAGTAGATAAGGTGTGTCAATAGATCAACTTATGTCAGATCAGGATATGTTGATGAGAAAAAACTGTTGAATTTTTCTCTGCAGGATTTCAAGGAGGAAAATCATCAGAGCAGGAACTCTTTTGCTTTTGGTTCTTCTTGTGGGAGTTTCTTTTCTTCATTTTTTGATTGATATCCAAGAAGAAGTCAATAGCAATGGCATTCAAAGAAATGCACCCATGAAAAACAGCTCTGATTACTCCCACCAAAGATGCCAAAGAAATTGGTCGGCTGCCAACATCCAGAACTTCACGTTTCTTCCAAAGATGGTTCAAGACTTTCTCTACTATCGTCATTGTCGCCATTTCTCCATGATACTCGATGTTCCTGACAAATGTGGAGGACCTGAAGACATCTTCCTTCTGCTGGTCATTAAAAGCTCCCCTGTGAACCAATTGCGTCGAGAGATGCTTCGCAAAACCTGGGCTAATGAAAGGCTATATAAGGGTAAGTGGATTCGAAGGGTCTTTATCTTAGGAACGATGACGGGTTTTTCTGAGAGGCAGAGAGTGAACAAACTTCTTGAAATAGAACAAAGGAAATACAATGACATTCTCCAATGGGACTTCAACGACACCTTCTTCAACCTCACCTTGAAGCAGATACTCTTCCTCCAGTGGATGGAAAGAAGCTGTGGGAAGGCTCGCTTCCTGTTAAACGGCGATGATGACGTCTTTGCCAACACAGAAAACATGGTCAAGTATCTCCAAGGTCTTGAGGATAATGATGGAAGCAAGCACCTTTTTACTGGCCATCTTTTCACAGATGGAAAGCCGGAAAGATGGACAGGCAGCAAGTATTTTATCCCACATTCGGTGTACAACTCAGACTCATATCCTCCCTACTGTGGAGGTGGAGGCTTCCTTCTGTCTGCCTACACAGCTTTGGTCATATACAATATGTCTGAGTCCATTACTATTATTACTATTGATGATGCTTACATGGGGATGTGTCTGGCCAAAGCAAATCTGGCACCTGGTTCTCATATGGGTGTAATGACACATGGATGGTACAATCCCTCCAAAACAGGATATCAATATGACCCTTGCTACTTTAAAGATCTGCTGCTGGTGCACCAATTCTCTCCAGCTTCATTGCATTTTTTATGGGAGGAAATGCATAAAACCAACCTGACATGCAGCGCCGCATAAAAACCACTTGTAGGAAAAAATTTCAGGCGGTAAAAGAGCGTTTAGACAATTTGCTTATCACAGCCTGCAGCATCTCAGTGGGCGCCCAACCCCATGATATATCTTGACTTCTTCTAAGTGGAGTGTGGGAGACTATTATATATTTACATAACTGCTCAAAGGTAGTTGGGGTTGACCTGCAATGTTTTCTGACAATGAACTGAAAGTCCATCGCACACAATTTCAACAAGGCTTTGTGTCCAACAATTGATTGAACATACTCTGAAGAGTTTTTAACAGGTAGTGACACAGACTGAAATTAAAACGTGTGCTTCTATATAAACTACAAAAGCAAACAAGATTAGGAAGATTATTTACTGTATAAGTTATGGATTTTATATGTATATATATATGTTATGGAGTGATTTGCAGCATGCAAGCACGAAAGAGCCTCTGTTAGCATTTGTACCTCAGTGAGTACATTAGACGGCTTCCATAAAGCAGCAGAAGATCTGTCAATACAAAATACTTAACACACATACATGACAGAATCTGCTTTCAACTTCTAATGCTGCCGTTTTTAAAGTGTTGTTTCCTTTTAGAGGGGTTTGTTAACCTTTAAAAATGTGTTTCTCTGCTGTCATTGACTATTTTGAGAAGGGCTATATAAATTAAATTGTATTACCATTATTATTAAATGATGCTGCTCTGTTATCCCCAAATGGGAAAACTGTGTATTTGACATTTGTTGGTTTTGTGTGAGCTAATGCAGCTAAACCAAGAAACTTTCAGTCGGAATAAGATACGCTCTCTTTCCTACGTTGATGGAAAACTTGTTAACATACAACTTGTAAAATAAGGCCTTGTTCTTCACTGATTTAAAGCAGTAACATAAGTCACACTGTCCAACAGCCAAACAACATGCTACACCACCAAGAGCAACAGACTTTGAACAATAACTTAAATCAGCCTTCCTGCTCAAGGCATTTTGTTGTCAACCACATCTTGTTGAACAAGCAACACACAGAGGGAATGTGTAAGGCTACTTTCAGACAACAGGCTAAGTTAACAAGTTAGCTGGTCAACTGAATTACATTAAACATCCTGTTAAAGTACCTGCTAATATCACCATTGTCCATTTCCATGCTAGTGTAGTAGCCCTTACTCTTAAGCTTTACTGAACAGCCCGGGTTTGTTCACTTTTTTGTCTGGTTTCTCAGTCAGGGATCAACTGTGTAGCTATTGTCAATCAAACAAAAACAATGACTCAGTTTCCCTCTGCCAAAGGGAGCTTTTCTGATATTTCTCTAGCATTTAACATTAAATATAACTAGCTATCATTAAATATTGTAAGCATTATATAGTTAATAGTTTTGACTGCATCAAGGATGGCTGTGTGTGGTTACAGTTATTAGTCTTGCTATGCCTATTCTTATGTTGTTTGAGTCTTTTTTCTTCTTCTTCTTTTAAATGTTCTAAAAAGAAAATTGAAAATGTAACCTGTTGGTGGTTCTAGATAAAAGGTTATAGGGTTAAGTCAGGTCCCACTTCAAATGTCCTCCATCCATCTACCTACCATTTAAAGCCAAAAGTGTAAACATCGTGGTGGAACAAAGGACAATTCATTGTAAAGTAAAGTTATAGGATTCTTGGACAAAGTGCCTTGTGCTAACTTGAGTGGCTTGAAGTGACCGACAGCCACAGAGCTGCTAGCATGGCTGAACTTTTCAGATGTTAAAAAATATGGAGCCAACGTTTGTGACGTTAAAAGCTACGTGAACATAATAGAGAAGATAACTTACATAATGTTTGGAGGGATTTCTTCTCTTCTGCACGTCCACAACATTAACGTCAAGCACCGTGCGGAGCTTCATCTTCAAAGAGGAGGCAGGATTTTTTTTATTTTTTTAAAGACTCGAAATGCTACAAAACAAGATGTTCACCCATGGAACCAACACAATGTGTCAAAAAATCATGCATTCATTGTGTTGACAGGTGGAAGAAAAGTTAGTAGAAAAGTCTCGCAGCACTCAGGTTTAGGGTGCATCCATGAAATGATGTTGTCAGGCGGTCCCGAGCTTCTGAAGTCCTTGTGAAACATTACAACGCAGTAAAAGTAGCGTTTTTATCAGTCTTCTCCTCCCTCGACAGGGGCTGGACTCTCCGCTGTACGGCATGGACAGGAGGGGGAATGTAAATGTAAGGGGCGGTCCCATTTCAGCAGACTGGACACCCTTTGAAGAAGTCTGAAAGTCAGACTGTTTCTTATTTCTTGTGTGCGACATTGAAGCAAACTTCAATTCATTATATTGTTTGTGGGGGAAACCCGTCTAACCGTTGTAATTAAATGCACATTGACTTGACAAAAGAGTGGAAGGAAAAACATGAAATAGGCTGGCCAATGCCTTTACTCTTATTTCACGTTATAAATAATGCAACACCAAGTCTAACCTAACAAAACCTCGATGATGAGAGGCCTTTTCCCGATAGCAGAAAAAAAAAAATCATATTCTTTATCATTTAGAAGCAAGGATGTTTTATGGTCAGCACTAGCCTTGTTTTTTAAGTTTATCAAGTTGAAATAGCCCTCTGAATGCATGTATGTCTAACTTCAAGAAAACTGCATCAATGCGTAAAGAAGCAGGAACTGATAGGCCTAGGCTATAATCCATTCACATTCTCTATTTTGTTTATCTGGAAATTACGTAAAATGTTTGCACTGTGACTGTCCACCTGGCACTTATTTTAGAAGATAGTCTAGGATTTCCGACTGACCTTAAACTCAGCATATGGCAAATGACTCTGGTCCCACCTAGTGGAGGAGGCATGAAGCGAGAGAAAAACAATAAGTAAATTATCCACAGGAGGGCGCTACAAAGCATGAATTAATGAGGACAAGTGCTAAGTATAATGTTGGCGTGTATTATTATTATTATGGGGGGAAGCCAATACTGAAAGAGGCTGCAGATTAAGCCAACTAGTTGCCTACATTTCTGACATAGGCGTTCATAAAGATGTATCTGATACCGTGCTCCTTCAATAACTTCTATAAGCCATGATACAACTGAAAGCATGCCCCTTTTATTCCACTACGTTTATAGTTTCAAGTAGCCTATTTCTGATTCAGATTAGGCTATGAAGCCTATGAAATGTCATATTTTTGGCAAAATAATCTATAGCCTACTGTGGCCACCAAGCAGCCTAGCCTAAAGTGCCTCTTAATAACAGGCTACAAATAAACGGTATAACAATTCAACAGGAAACTACACACTGAAAGGGGAATTTTACACAATAGTAACCTATACCTTTTCTCCTGATAGCCTATAAACTTTGTTGCTGGCAGTCATGTGATCTAAAATGTAGGCTATAGGCCTACTTGCACATTTTTATTGCATATTCTATAATATGACAGTAGTTATGTAGGCCTTGGCCAATATGGCGACTTACAGACAAACTATTTTGTGAATTATTAAATAATAGCCTAAATTTAGCCTGACCTAAGGCATTTTCTGGTAAACCAGTCGATTTCTCAACAGTCCCAGACTATGGCTGTTTTCATAACACTTATTCAGCTGAACTGATCAATTACCCCTCATCATCTGACCCCCTGTAACATCATGTGGGCCTGAGGGGAGTTAAACTGTAAAAGTACTTCTACTTTTTTTTTTTCTTCATCATGACGACAGGAACAGAAGAAGCATGCGTAGAAGAGGCAAGGAGCTGAGCCGCTGAGCACGTCCTGTCGAGGAGATTCAGGAAACAGATACAGCTAACCAACCGTGCAAGCTAACCAGCGAGGGAACAACTGATACCGGAAATAGCTACATTTTGTCTAAACTGCAAACGCACTAAAGGGATATATTATAGAATTAGAAACTATTTTGACCGTGTAATACTCACAGTTTTGGCTTCCCGTGGAAAACATTAGCAATGTTTTGAGTTGCGCAAAAAATACATAGGCTAAAGCAGTTACTTATATCAATGCCAGCTTTCGCTTTCTCACTGCTTTCACAAAAATATAACATACCAACAAAATTACATATATTGATACATATATAAACTATAAAAAAATATTTTCACATTATATTATACTATAATCTTAATCTGATTTATATAATATAATACAAGATAGTTGAATAAATGGAGTGGGGGTGGGATTCAATAAGTGTTTACTTCTTCCCACTCCTTTTCGGACATGTCACTTAAAATAGCTTAGTGTCCGAATGTTTTTTCTGAATTATACATTCCACTGTTTGTAGCCTAATTATTATTTATTTTCTCTCTGTTTTTTTTATGTTCACTTTTGTCTTATGTTACATGTTCGGAATAAACAAATCAAATCAAATATCTAAATATTAGCCTTTCCATGCAGTAAAGTGTTCTGTTTATATTTACTCATTTTATAATGTAACTACAACAAAAACCCCATCATAACGTCGCTCGTCAGTGTCTGCTTTTATTTTGAAGGGTTGTACCGGAAACCCAAACACCACGTCAGACAACTTGACGCTAGTCCGCTAACTTCTGTCTGTGTGGTCATCCTACCGAAGCATGGGATCTTTTTGACTCTCCATTTTAACTCGCTATCGTTAAATGATGAAACTGTCGTATTCAGTGTGATGATATTTGTTCAGTGCGTCTTTTTAAACAGATAAAAGGAAACAGCAGCTCTAGCAACACAGCGGACTCCTCTCTGTATCTCGTTTGCCCGAAGAGCGTCCTGTGAACACTGCTAGCTATGATATGACTTGGAAAAACCACCGTCGAGGGAAGTTATAATTGACATTATCATAGCTGAATGGCTACAATAGCAGCTTGTCTGCCCTCATTTAACGCCTACATGCTGTTATTTCGATAGCCATTTGAGCTCCGCGTCGTCGGAGGGGGGGACCGCTATAATTTCTTGGCGGAAATAACAAGGAGACCGCATCAAACACAGCGCTGTAGTTCCCGTCCGTGAAGATGTCTTTCTTCAATTTTCGGAAGATATTCAAACTGGGCCCTGACAAGAAGAAGAAGCAGTATGAGCATGTACATAGAGACGTGAACCCAGAGGAAATCTGGGACATCATTGGGGAACTTGGAGATGGAGCGTTTGGGAAAGTATTCAAGGTAAGGATGTATTTTCACACCCGCCTTAAACCTATTTCTTAAAAGACACTCGCCTCCATTGTGTGTCATTCTGCATGCTGGACATAGGATGTGAAATGACAGCAGAGTCCTCATGAAGGCCATATCTTTTAGGCCCTTAATTGTCTCCTTTTTCCGTTTAGAGTGCATGCTGCAAACCAATAACACTTTAACATACATGAACTGTATGTTAACGTGACCTAAGGCTGTGTTTAATAACAGCTTAACTCTCCTGTTAAGTGTGTGTGGGGCAATTCTCCGTTTTGGAGATTGAAGGAGGCTCTGGTATTACATTGTAAGGTTATACATATGAGTTTGCTGTGTCATTGCACTGCACTTGGTCTCAGTCAAACTCTTGAAGTTATGGGTCTCTTCCACAGAGTAAACATGGCCTCTCAGATGCCACACTTGATGGTCTCAGGTTGCTCTGAGCGTTTGAAGGAAACACAGTTTAAAAAAAACTACAACAAGTGAGCAGAAGCCTCTTAAGGTTAAATTAGTCACTCCCAATCTGTATGTAAATTAATGCAAATATTTTTGCTCAGTGGTTAACAGTTTGTACCTTCAGGGTCCTGGTTTTTGTTCTTGTAATTATCTTCTCTTTTTTGCATAATGTACATGAAACAAGAAGTGGACACAAAACTGCAACACAAACATAGTTGAATGCAAATGTATTGAAATAACCTCTTAAACAGTGCGTTTGGATGTTATATGGAAATTGTGAAGGGCTGAGAGGGGGCGTTTCCTCCTTTTGTGACCCTGTTTCTAAAGCTGCTGTTTGCTGTGTTAGATTACATTATACAGCAAAGAATCCATGGTTTTATTCCCACCAGCTGCAATCTCTGCTTCCTGAACCATTACTCCTGTGTGTGTGTGTGTGTGCGTGTGCGTGTGCGTGTGCGTGTGCGTGTGCGCGTGTGCGTGTGCGTGTGCGTGTGTTGTGATTAGGTGAGGGACTAAAGAAATAAGCTCTGTCATGTACCTATTCACGTTTTTAAATGGGGGTTAATTCTTTTCAGTCATCCAATTATTTTAAAACAAGATCTTCTAACCAGTTCGACCATTAAGGTGTTTAATGCAAATGAAAAACTGACTGGTGTGCAATAAGAAAGGTGGGATGTCAAGTGCTTTGACAGAAAGCAGTTCAACAATAAGCTCCATCTCTCCACCTCTTCACGACTTTTTATTGCAGCTTTTCTCTCCGTGACTTACGTTTTCTCTTCCCGGAACTCCTGTGATCAAATAATAATGTCGCTAATGGCCCAGAAATCTGAATTTGCTCTTTTTCCAAGTCTCATTAGCTGAATAACTGACTGTGATGAAAGCCGGATGACTTTCATGGCTTTTCAGACTAAAAACTAAGCCAAATATACGGGGGACGAGCCTGCCTCCATCAGGTCACATTACTGTCAACACAGTACATATTTCATCAGTTATTTCACAGGCGCTTGATGAGTGAGCCTCATTTGGGTGGGGTGAGAATAGACTGCCATCAAAGTGTGATTCAGCTGTTAAAGAGTCCTGCACTCACAGCAAAACATCAACAGGCGGTTTTGTTGCTATTTATTAGTGAAGAGGTGTGTCACTTTGTTTGGACCCAACAATCCCTGCGTACATAGTTCTAGTCGCATATCCTGTCAGTTCACTAAGTTAGATTGGAAGATGTATCATTTGAATTAATTTCAGAGACAAAAAGTCCGTCCTCTAGCAAACCAGTGTGCCCAAGCACTACAGTCGTGTGAGATTAATCTGTATTACAATCTACTGACATTCAGAAATAATTTACCCGTCTCTAAAGATCAATCTTACAATATTTAGGCTTATGAGATTTGTCAATATGACATCCACAACTCTCATTTAATCCCTCAAAACAAGCCAGTATTGTAAAATGTCATGTACGAAACGACTGAAGGCCACAGACTCCACTTGAATATTGAATAGAAGACAAATAATTGCTGCTCTCTCTTTCCGTCATGAAGCAGATACTGAGCGTGTACATCTATCGGTGATTTGTAGACAGTCGTCAGCCAGTACAAAGGGAAAGACAGAGGCAGTGTGTCAGGTCCTTACTGTGTAAATATAGGGTGTGACACACTCTTCAGCGGTTGGTCCTCTTAACACTCCCTCCCTGTTTTCTTTCCTTAACTCCCTGAGATTGTGTCTGTATCCATAAACATGAAGTCCAGAGCCGGCCTTAAAATAACTTCTGGGCTACTTAGTTTGCCCTAATGTTTGGTCATTTTTTTATTAGTCTTGGCAGAACAGCAGCCAAACCTGGAGGGAAGGTTTTTGTATGAGAAGTGAATGTGGCCTCTTGGTTTCAAAAAGTGCCTTAAACCTGCATTATTTATTATACCAACAACAAGCGATTCCAATAGTTTCAATTAGTTACGAATGTAAAGTCTTCTTCTTTAAAGTATGATGTTTATTTAGCTCCTATTGATAGTAGGATTAACCATAAAGCTTAGGGGCGTGGCTCCCTGTGATTGACAAGTAGCGACTTCATCGACCTGTCAGCCAGGATAGAGATGCAGAAACGCACATCGACTCTCTCATCCGAATATTTTCACTTCTGTCTAAAAAAAAACGTAGAGATGGTGAAACCAAAGTCAAGGCTTTAAAACATACTCTTCAAGCTAATTTCTGACGACAAGGTGGCTATGTTCACTTCTTATATACAATCTCTGGTCACTATGTAGGAGAGAAGTAGCCATTATACTCATCATAAACCATTTGGTAAAACCTTTATATCACGTGTCCAGGTAGTGTATTTAGTTTGTCAAAGTTCAAGGAAAGAATGATGATAGGGGAGACAAGTAAGAGGAGGTGGTGAGCTAGTTTTACAAGATCAAATGATGTTGATGATGATGATGGGACATATTGGAAATATTTTTGACTTAATATTGGTGTTGTAGGGCAGCTTAGTCATTTTCCTTTCCAATAGAACAAACTGTTATCATTAGGAAGTCTTTATGAAATATGTGTATAAAGATTGCTTTAATAGCCATAAAGCGCTCCGGGCCTTTCTGCTTTAGATTCAAACGGATAATGTTTATGGATGATCTTCCCAAAGAGTTGCTCCACAGAAAGCTAAATGTTCTGTAGTCACGCTAGCAGCAATATTCAAAATGTATTGAACAGCATGCTCAGTTGATACAGTGCTCTCTTTCTTTATTTGGTATTTTGTGTATTGTGAGAATTTGGTCAGTTCAAGTGTTGACGTCGATGTTGCATTTCAGGCTCAGAACAAGCAGAATGGGACCCTCGCTGCTGCCAAGGTTATCGACACAAAGACTGAGGATGAATTGGAGGACTACATGGTGGAGATTGACATTCTGGCCTCCTGCGACCACCATCACATCGTCAAACTGCTGGATGCCTTTTATTTTGAAGGCAAACTTTGGGTAAGTCAGCCAGGTTTGTGTTCGCTTTTGATTTGATGCCAAGGAGACACAGAGGCGGTGAACCAGTCATGCACTGAGACACACAAATTCATCTCAAGCCACTTTTTGTTTCGCTGTCTCTCAAAGGATTCTTGTATCCTATCATGAAAGGATCAAATCAGGGCATCTATTCCCTGGTTATAACATCAGAAGAGTATAACTCAATGTCAGAAGCCCCTTTCACACAGCCTGTTCAAGGTGGGACTATAGCACCTTGCTGTCCTGTGGGAAAGGTACAGAGGTTGAATCTTGGGTGGAAGTTGTTCAGTGGGGGTACTAACAGAGGTGTAACAAAGTCAGCTAAAACTATGGAACACACGGGACCAAACAGCACCGTGTGTGTATGTGAAGCTTGCATTGTTTGTTTACATTGATGGGGCACACTGTGCACACAAGGTAGCAAGTGTGTGATTGTGTTTTTAGGTGTATAAGTATAAAGGAGTCATAATGGCCAAGCTTTCAGCAGCCACAGGTCATCATCTAGAAACGATGAGCACTTTGACCTTACTCTTACACTCCGAAGAATCTCCAGAAGTGTTTTTAATTAGTGACAGAATATTAAAATCCTCTTTAAAGACCCTTGTGCCTGCTTCTTTCCAGAGCAATGAGTCACAGTGCACTCTTCATACATGGTCAGTAGGTCTCGTTCTGTGTGCTGTAAGAGGCCCCGCAGCTATTAAGTCCAGGCAGGTGGTGTCATGTGACTGTCCCTTGTGGACTGGCCACATCTATGGGATGATAATGGAGTGGTATTGGTGGCTGGAGAAAGTGCTTGTGAATAATTCAGAGCTGCATACAGGTCCCCCCCCCCCCCCTTACATCAAAGCAGCATGACGAACATGTAACTTCCTCTGCTTTGCATGTGTTCGCTGTTCAGTTAATGTTTGATAATAATGTTCCTTTTTCTTATAAATCAAAGAAGAGGTTATGCTAAAAAGATTGATGATGCTCATTTAAACCTGAGATCACTCTTTTAATTGTGTGTACTTTACACCTTTACACCTGTCAGAATCATGAGCATGCGCAAACAGTAAGAGGCGAGATTCCCACGGCACTGTTAATTATTATTTAGAACAGGAACTACCGCTTGGTTTCTCCTCTTTGTTTGAATAGAGGGTGGTGCTCGGTTGTGGTTTTGATTGATTTTTGTCCATCATGTGATACTATGAGCTGACAGCTTACTGGAAGAGCCATTAGAGATGAAGTGGTGGTCAGGTGCATTACATCAGCTATATCATCTCATTAACTGTATTAATGTTATAATGCTACGTTTATTTAATGCACTGCAGCTTGGGCTTCACAATGATGAGATCTGTGAACCACTGAATCCATCGTTCTCTTTTTTTATAAGTTGAACTTAAGCCTGGCAGAAGCATTGCATCATCCTACACAAATCTAAACGTGTACTGTAGATTTAATTGATTACACCAGTATTTAGACTTTCACTCTGTGATTGATGAGTAAAAGTACATTTAAGCTGTTAAGGTTGTTAATTATAACCTATAATATATTCTAGGATATTTGTTTGTGGCAGAAGTGACACTGTCCGTGAAATACATGACATCTTGATCTTAACAAGGTTTAGCTCAAGGCTTACTTCTAAATATTCTGTAATGCTCACCCAAATGAGGAAGTCGTTTTTTCATCAGAATGTATGATGAAATATCCCGGATGTGAGTCACATGTGTTGTGTCCTCTGCTGAATGTTACAGGTGCAGGAGGAATCTTGTGATGATTTTTAAAATTCAGCCGTCATTGACATGTAAAGATAATACCTGAAGAGAAAAGATGTGTCCTTTAAAAGAAGCTTAGTGTAGCTGATTCATGTCTGAACGATTGGCTTCTTAGACTGTCTCCATGGTGTGATCAATAACGTAAAGTAGAGGTTCTGCTGTCTCTCCTATAAAAGGTCCTGTTGTTCTCCTCCCATGAATAACACAAATTCCTCCATTAAGCAAATAGTATGGAGCTATTAAGGGGTTAAACTAGTGCCACACATAACTTGTACCTTTTTTTTTGTCACTCTTACAGATCCTCATAGAGTTCTGTGCAGGCGGTGCAGTGGATGCCATCATGCTGGGTAAGTCCCTCTTTCACTGAAGGAAACCTAAAAAAAGAGTCCTGAAGCTTTTTCTTTGCTCCATCCTCCAGTGCCAGCTCTTTTTTATTCCATCCAGAAGCCTCTCTGTGGGATTTGTTTCCCTCTCGCCAGTTAAAGAGGCCACTCCAACTGTGTAATTATTGAAGCTCAGATTTCAAGGAGTGGTTTGTCCACTTTTTTGCTGTTTCTCTCTCTTGTTTTAAAGCATGTAGAAACACCTCAACACTTTTTCTTATGTGCGAATCACACTGACAAAGACAACACCAATCTCTTCCCTTTACTGTTGGATGTTGATCAATTTGGCTCTGTGGTCTGACTCAACTAGAACATTTTCCCCCCATGTTTGCCCAGTCATACATGCTGGCTGGTTTCAAGGTGGAGTTTGGTTTCTCTAGTTGCTAATGGTTACCAACAGGCCATCATATTTGCTGTTATTATATCCACATGGCCCGGTCTGTGTGTATCAAAGTGCTTCACTAAAACTCAAAAAACAACATGTTACCTGGAGAAAAAAAGGATGACTTGTGAATTCTATCTCTGTATGTTATCCACAGAACTGGAGAGACCCCTGACAGAGCCCCAGATCCGTGTGGTTTGTAGGCAGACCCTGGAGGCCTTATGTTACCTCCACGAGAACAAGGTCATCCACCGAGACTTGAAAGCCGGAAACATTCTCCTCTCCTTGAATGGAGAAGTGAAACTAGGTTAAGAAAAAATCTCTCATCATTTTTGCTGCATTTTCTATTGTAATATTTCACTGAATGAGAATTATTATTCAGCTTCTTTGCCCAGAAAGACTTGACAAAACAACAACTGATTCGTTGCTGTTTCTCTCTCAGATGGTTGTCCTTGGTGGCCACTCTATACCTCCCTGCAGGGCCAACACTTATAGGCCTAAAAAGCTAATTAGCACAGACAATTGTGGATCCTTTAGCCATCAGTGCTTTGGCAGCCAGCTGCGCTACGTGACTTGAGGGAGTACAGCAGATTTTACATGTGATTGCACTCACCCTTTCATCTGACATCATGTAAAAAAAAAAAAAAAAAGGAGAGTGAACTAGAACCGTGTGAGTTTGTACACCACTTATGTACTGGAGTGGCTGATATGTAGAATTAGTTACGTAATGTTCCAGCAAAGAAGAAGTGACTGTTTTGCTGCTGTAGTACCCATAGCTGCTGGCTCCCCGATGAGTCACATTCTGTAGGCAGAGGGTCATGACAGAGCCTGGCATACAATAATCATCAAGCAGTCACCAGGGACTTAATGATAGATCTCTCTTTCCCTCTTATGTGCACATACTATAAGTGATGCGAGAAGAGCTGCAGATTGCGCAGGTAACAGAACAGATAAAAGTGACCCTAAAGAGAATTGCAAAAGGAAGATGTAGAATCTTGCAACTGTGGTAGTAACGTGATGTATGCTAATGTATAGCTTCTGTCCAAGTCGAGTCACTGTCTAACACAGAAGGTCTTTTTTAACAGTTTAGCTTCCTTCACTGATGAAAAGAATCATAATTCCTTTCTTCTTCCAGCTGACTTTGGGGTGTCTGCTAAAAATACCAAGACGTTACAGAGAAGGGACTCTTTCATCGGCACTCCGTATTGGTGAGTCATTCATCCTGCATACAAGAGGGCATTCACCCCGTTCCATCTGATAATTGTCCTAGCGTGTCCCACAACTAAGGCTGATGATTCTTCCATACTGCATCTCAAGAGCTGGCATGAAATGTAGGGTAAAAAAAATAGGCCTCATTCAGAAAAAAATGAACGCACTCTAGCGTATTGGACTGAAAAGCTTCCTAACTTTCAAATCCTAGACTTGAAAGCTTACAGGTACTAATATGTTTCCCTTTTCTCGTGAAAAGTAAATAGAACTTACATTAAGGGGTCAGAAAGATCAAACAACATGAATGAAAGCACACGTTCACTTGCAGTCACAAATTAGCTGAATGCTAATTGCAAACCCACCGACTTCTAATTTTTCAGGATGGCCCCAGAGGTGGTGATGTGCGAAACCTCCAAGGACCGTCCGTACGACTACAAGGCCGACATCTGGTCCCTCGGGGTAACCCTGATAGAGCTGGCGCAGGTTGAGCCGCCCAACCACGAGATGAATCCCATGAGGGTGCTGCTGAAAATAGCCAAGGCCGAACCGCCCACACTCATGCATCCCTCTCGCTGGTGAGACGTTTGCTCTGGTGGTGACAAGAAAGGGTGGCGCTGGAGTGTTTACAGATTCTAGATAAGAATATGTTGGCTGTTGATGTTTGACTGGTTGGTGGATTGTTGATGCTTAACTGAATGGCCACAGGGGAAAGAATGGTATTAACTGTATTCCATTAAAGGCACAGGCGCATTAACTCTGCGCTACAGAGTATTGACTGGTTTTGTTTCTTGAAAGGTCCCCAGAATTCAGTGACTTTCTGCGGAAAGCACTTGATAAGAATGTGGACCATAGGTGGAGCCCTGTACAGCTTTTGCAGGTAAGCTGCCCTACTCGCATGTACTACCTGCTGGTATCTCAAAGTAAATGTAAAAGTACATTTGGATGTCTTGTGTCCCTTTCTGTGTACGCAGCATCCTTTTGTCACCAGTGTTACAGACTGCAAACCTCTCCGAGAGCTCATCGCCGAGGCCAAAGCTGAAGTCACAGAGGAGCTCGAGGATAGCAAAGAGGAGGAGGAGGAAGAGGCTGATACACCTCTGGTATGTAGCTATGTTGAAGTATGTATATTAAAGAGCATGGGCAACATTCCGTGGCTTTTTCTATCACTCATTGATGTCATATTGTTTGGCTCAGGCAGCTCCAGGGCACAAGAGAGCGCCCTCAGATGCCAGCGTGGCCAGCTCAGAGGATGACAAAGTCCCACCGACTCCCTCCACGCTGGAGCCTGTTACAGAAAAGACTGAGACAGTGCCTGCTGAGGACCAGACCAGTGATAAGCTCTCTGATGAAATACTTGGAACATGTGAGGTGGATAAGCCTAAAGAGGAGAAACTCAATGAGGTGTCTAATGCTGATAATGCAGACCTGGTATCTGGGCTAACAGAGCCTACAATGGACTTGATCTCACAAGCTCCCACCGAGCCTAAACCAGAAGACGGTAAAAATGAAGAGATTCCTGCTGAGCCTGCGGCATCACTGCCAGAGGAAAATGGCAAAACAACCCCAGAACTTATCCCAGATGGTCAAGAAACAGAGGAAGAACAGAAGGAGATACCCGAAGAGAAACCAGAAAATGAACCTTCCCAAATAATAGAAGAAAAAGGAGAGGAAAAGGGGATGGAAGAAAGAGAAGAGAAAGAAAAAGCAGAAGGTACAGAAGATTTCAAAGAATCTCAAGAGCAGCCTGAAGATAAACAAGAGGAACCAGAATCCATATCAGGAGAAGTTGAACAGCCAGAAGAGGAAAGCAGAGAACCAGAGAAGGAGATCCCTCAGAAAAAAGTGGCAGACGACAGAATAGAAGACACAGCTAATGGCCCAGATGTAAATACAGACACAGAGAATATAGGATCAAATGTAGTAGACATAAACATTAATGGAGAAACAGACACAAAGTCAAGCGTGGATGACACCCCTGCTGAAGTTCTGTTAGAGAAGGAGGCCACGCAGAGTCAGCCAGAGGAAAAACCTGAAGATGAGGCTCCAGAGGGTGAAAAGCAGCCTGACCAAGACAATCACCCCAGTGAGGAGAATAAACCAGAGGAACAGACACCAACTGAATTGACAAATGGAGTCAGCGACGAAGCCAAAGAAACCTCAGAGGATTCAGAACAAGTGGTTCCATGTAAAGACGTCCACATGAAGGAAGGCGAGGAGAAAGCTACTCCTGCAGATGAGAATACTTCCCAAGATGCCGTCTCTGTCCAGGAGAGTGAAACTGACTCAGAGTGCAAGATGGAGCCTGGAAGCCCAGCTGTGATTAAGTCCGATGTAGAGAAGGACTCGGACTCTGGGAGCAGCTCTGCAGCTGACAGCAGCAGCCTCGACCTCAATCTGTCCATCTCTAGCTTCCTGTCCAAGAGCAAGGAAGGCTCTGTGTCTATGCAGGTAACATAACATGTGCCTCCCCTCCAACCTCAGTTGTCAACTTATCAACATTATTTCCAAAGTTTGTGCTCCAAAATATTCCTGTTTCCCCTTGTAGGAGTCAAAACGTCAGAAAAAGACGCTGAAGAAGACACGTAAGTTCATGGTGGATGGTGTGGAGGTCAGCGTGACGACGTCAAAGATAGTGACGGATAATGACACCAAGAGTGAAGAGATGAGATTCCTGAGGTACATCTGCCTTTAATCTGCTTATTATACTGTCTGTCCTAAATATGTTACATGGCCTATTTAACATGCCTGCCTCAAATAGTTCTCATTCACTTCACAACGCCCACAGCTTTTTGCAAATGCCAGATGGGTTATCTCACGTGATGCATGCTGCTTTATGTTACTGTCATCTCCAGTGTTGCCTTTTAAAGACACACAACGTCCTGCTTTGAATGTTTACATAAGTCGTCATTGTCTTCTTGGGCTCATGACCCTGTGGTAGTTATGCACAGAGTTAACATGCATCCATTAGATATTGTTATTACTCTTCGTAAACATATATCAGTAAACAAACCATTGCTAATATGGAGACACTGAATTTTGTGCATAAATTCTTAAATATTCAGTGACAACTATTGAGTATCAGGAGAGAACATGTACATGTGGCGACACCCTGACTGTGTGTTGGTGTGTGGTTTCCTCAGGCGGCAGGAGTTGAGAGAGCTGCGCCTCCTGCAGAAGGAGGAGCAGAGGGCACAGCAGCAGCTGAGCAACAAGCTGCAGCAGCAGAGAGAGCAGATCTACCGGCGCTTCGAACAGGAAACGACTGTGAGTCAGTTTGTTCTTACCGCAGTGGTGTGATGTTTTTTTTGGGCCCAACTCGTAGGAAACTAAACGTTTCAACTCAAAGCTGATCTCAATCTGACGTAGAGGCTCACCCGTGTGTCTCTATCCCATTATCATGAGAGTGTCTAACTGTCCTACATTCAGTTTATAATAACACAACCTATAACAATGAAGAACCAAATCAGGCTTCTGCATGTTAAATCTGTATTAACCTAAATGTACTGAATCACACATGAACACTGGTCAGAATCTTGTAATCCTGATGACTGTATTTGTTCATTCTATCTGTGCAGGCTAAGAAGCGTCAATATGACCAAGAGGTGGAGAACCTTGAGAAGAAGCAGAAGCAGACCATCGAGCGACTGGAGCAGGATCACACCAGCCGGCTCAGAGACGAGGCCAAACGCATCAAAGCGGATCAAGACAAGGAGCTCTCCAAATTCCAAAACATGCTGAAGAACCGGAAGAAAGAGGTACAAGCTTGCATGACTGTCTCTGCAGGGTAGTGCTGAAAGTGGGCTGATCCGCTCTGAGTTTGGGGTCGTACCTCGTTGCATGTCATAGATACGAGCTGTTTAATGGTGCACGTGTTCAACAACTTACCCTTACTTGGCTGTAATGTATTCATATGAATCCTGTGGGAGTGGTGTTCCTTGCTGCTCTGCTTGGTGCTGTATGTGTGCAAATGATAGCCACATACACGCTGTTCAATCTCTCTCATAGATGCTGCTAGCTTCATGTTGTTGTATCCATTATTCATCTGCCCTGAGGCTTCTGGATGCCCCCTTAGCAACACTGTGCTACAGAGTCTATTTGTTGCTTTAAGAGAACTCTTTAATAAAGGTTCAGTCTCAGGATAAGTATAAGACCTTATCATGATGGTGCCCTGGCCTTTTTATGAATATGTTTGGTCTTTCTCTGCTTAACAGCTTTAAATGCATTCCTGCGGGAGTTTGTTGTGCTTTCAGTCGTTCTGTTTCGCTTCATGCTACTTTTTATGGCAGTAGAGCCGGTTGGCATCCATTGTGCGTCCTGGTGCTCTGGTGCTGGTTGTGCTGCTTGTAATTTGCTCTCTGGGCAACTTAAAGTCATTATTAATTGTGCTGGTCGGCTAAAAAGCATTTTGTATTTCAACTTTTTAGTAATTTTTTGTTAAGAAAATACAAGCTTTCTTGTGATATCAATGTTTATACTATTTCTTATTTGCAAAGTTATAATCCTTGTTCAAAATGTCCTGTCATTGTGTATTTAACTAACCATGTTTCTTGTGTGAGTGTGTGAGGTTGCTTTGGTCATGGGATGGCTGACATTTGAAGATTTTCCGAGTGGTGTCTGGCTAATTTGGGGAAATAATGATGAAGGCTGAACACAGAGTAACTGACATGGAATCCCATTTAACATGTTTATTGAAGGATTTCAAGGATTTAATCGGCGTACGCCTTGAATGCCTCTAGTTTTTCTATACAATGAAAAACTGCCCTGGCTGCTTTCCAGATAACAATACACAGTCGCTAAGGAGTCAACCCATAAACATATACACAAACAACAAAGACATAAAGTAGACTTAGATAGAACAGGAAGCAGTGTGTTTCTGGCTAATCGCCCTGCAGACTGTTGGAAAGTCGTTGTCATGACGATGAGAGCACTTTTTGAAACCGGCAAACGTGTCCATTAAAGTCACAGCATCATTAAAATGATGAGTTTTGAAACCTAAAACTGTGCTGCAGCCTGTCGTGGCCCGGTCACTCTCTAAGGAAAGTAGGTGCCATCAGGATCTTTTCTCGGGTACATTTCCAAGGTACAGGATCATTTTGGAGGATCGTCAGGATATTTTTTTAGAACCAGATCCATTTCATGAAGATTCAAAAAAGACAACATTTTGTCTTTGCATTGGTTGTTAAAAGAATTCAGAGGTAGCCAGGTCATTCCAACTCAGTTACTCTTTTTTTTTGTAGCTATAGGAATAATAATCATCTTGTTGGCTGTGGGACTTAATTACATGCAAAGTAACACAGCAGGAGCTGATTCTGGGACTAACATCTTCTCCCATGTACAAGTGCACATGAGCGTTTTCCTTCTGACTAAATCAGGACTCTGACCTGTGCAGTTACAGTTGTGATGTGTTCTCAAAAAATTACTAATCCAAAACCTCCCTTGACTAGTTCAAGCGAATATATGGCGGTGGGAATTATGCATGCTGACTTCAGATCAGCTGTTGGCTTGACGCAGGGTCTCTCCTCTCAAAGTGGGCTGTGCATGTCTTCTGCTGTTGTTGGCCAGCTTTGTTAGATTTCCAGAATATGACAGCATCAACCAGTTTCTGCACACACACTGTAGGCCATACAGGAGGTTGGACAGTCACCCAGGCACATGAGAAAAGAGCTCATGAAACGCATAAAGGAGGACCTAATGCTCCTTAAGACGTCAGAGGTAAACATCACCTGCCAATCTCTCACTCTGTCAAACAATAAGATGGCTCTTTCTCTCTCCTTTCTTTTCACTCTCGCCCTATAATTAAACTTTTTTATGGGTATTCACATGCACACAAAATGTTTCTGAGTAAGTCATCTCTCCAAATGTGCTGTGTAGTGCCACCTTGTATTCAGAAAGATTCATAATTATTTGTTGTAGCTTAAATAAAGAGCACATACATTTCAAAGTTAAGTAACATTAACTCTCTTGTTTCAACTCCATTGAATGTTGGTATTTGGCATTTTTTTCTAAATATTCTATGCTAGTGAAATGAGTTAATTGAGAAAATACTCTCCTAACACTTAAAAATAAGTGTGACTTGCATCTTGTAACAAATCATTTAGCTCTGATAGATTCTTAAAGTTCACATAATCAAGTAGTTCCTGAACTTTTTCTGCAGGCCCCCCTCCGTTGGCAGATGAAATTATTTTCAAGCCCGCCCACCCCTCACCTTACACATCATGACATCAACACGTCTCAACATACACCAATCACATTGTGGGTCACACTCTTCGCTAACACATTTCTATATTCTTAGAATTACTCTCAAACTTTGGCTGCAAAAAGGACAGAACAGCAGATCAGTGTGTGAAAACAAACTGAAACAACTGACAGGTCACTTTTAAAGAGGAAGCCATTCAAAGTGATACTATTACATACTTCCCAGTTTCATGACACTTCCCCATCCCACGCCCCACTTAGGGGATCACTGACCTTATGGAAGACATGCAATTCTAAACCTTTACTCCTGATTTCACAAATACAAAATATCAGTAATGTCACCTGTCATTCATGATGCTACTATAACATACTATAAAACTTACAGTGCATTAGCTGTGAGTCTTTTCTCATTAAAGGTCACATATTATCCTCCTTTTCAACCAGTTTAATTCAGTCTTAGAGCTTCCCTGTGAAGTGTGTTGTTATAAATCCACCCTGATCCTGTATTTGATCACGCCTATAAACCCCTCTATTTCAGCCCTGCTCAGAACAGGCTGTTTCTGTGTCTGTAGCTTTAAGTGAAGTGAGCTGTGTCTGACCACGCCCTTCTGGAAGGGCTTGGGTGGCTTGGGCTTTCTTGCACCATGTCCAGTTGTTTATGGTAAGAAGGCAGTCTCAGAGGGCAAAACAAACATCTAGCTGTGGGAGTGTCACCCACTGGGGGACGGGTTACTGCCCTTTGTGATGTCACAAAGGGAAAATCTCCAAACGGCCTGTTTGAGGACACATTTTCTGAAAAGTGGAGCAGGCAAAAGATGGCGAGGATGAACTTTTCTCATAATTGGAGGGTTTGTAGACAGACTAGGGACATATTAGTGTTCGATTTTGCCTTTAGGATAACGTTTTTTTCCTGTTGTGAAACCTTTCCAGACTTTGTTTTCTTGTGCATCTTTCATGAAGTAGACATGAGTCTTGGGACACGAGTCCTTCCTGTCTTTGAAAGGTAACTTATATTATTGACACTCGTAGAGCCAGTAGCATGAAAAGTGACAAACCTTCTCTTCTGCAAGAAGGATTGAACTGTAGTGCTGAAGTTATGAGCCGCTTTCAAGCATGAGAAGATGTTTTTAATAACTCATTAACTGACTTCCTCCTAACATGTATCCAGAGCTGTGCTGTGCCGCCTTAAACTCACCGATTATTCCCAAAGTAGAAAGGGTCATCCCTTGCATAACTTGGAGAGAATCAGTGTGTATGATGCTGCGTGTGCGTGTATATGCGTGTGTGTGTGTGTGTGTGTGTGTGTGTGTGTGTGTGTGTGTGTGTGTGTGTGTGTGTGTGTGTGTGTGTGTGTGTGTGTGTGTATGTGTGTATAAGAGAGATCCTCAGCCTTGTGTGTGATGTCTGTCCCTGATCAGGGCAAGTGCGCTGTGTGCTCTCCTCCGCAGGCAGTGGCCCAGGTTATGATACAGTCTTTTCAGTTGTCCTCATGTGCCCTCTTCAACGCTCAGATGCAGGATGTAAGTCCCCCCCTCCCTCCCTCCCTCCCCCGCCCTGTTTCTCTCCATCTCTGGCCCATACTTAGATGTGAAGCGATATAAAGCGACAGGCTAGCTTGTGAAGGTTTAGTTTCTCACACACATATAAGCATGGGCTGCCTTGTTTTTTTTTGGAGTGTTGTCATCACTGTGTTTGTGCAGTGGTTCTCCTTTCCTTCTCCTGCAGTATTTCCTTTCAACCATCCACAAACGTTCCACATCTTATCTGTGTATTTTTATATGGTGTGTTACACACTTCGAGTCTGGGAGTAAACATGTAGAATCTTCTCCAGAGGTGTTGTCGTTGCCTGTCTGGATGCATGTTTGTCTCTGTCAGTCCGAGCTCCAAATTTAGAACAACTGCCTTACAGCATGAATGTCAAATTCACGCGTTTGGTGCAAAACCTGCGAACAATATCACATTTTAACCAGAGACTTCATCTGTCTGACACGATGTTAGAAGTGAACATGATCAATTACACCAAATCAGGGTCAAATAACGGCAGCGCCTAACCAATAATTAGCCACCTGCTAGCTGTTAGACATTTAGAACAGATAGACCTTTACATAGCTTTCTCATTATTTAGTGAGTCATGCATCATGTAGGCCATGCAGGCTCAAGACAATGTGAACATTGATTTCAATGTTGTCTCACGTAAAGTTGTGAATCTGAATCTTTACTCAACTGTTTACGTTTCTCTCTCTCTCTCTCTCTCTTCACCTCCATTGTGGATCGTTGCCATCCATGACTTCTGAGTGTCTCTCCCTCTGACTCCAGTTGATGATGTGACAGCTTAGTGGCTCTGTGTTGTACTGAACTTGAAGTGCTTGATGAGATAATATGTACATTCAGGCAGATTTGATACTTTTTTTTGTTGCTGTTTATGTGCTCTCTCTCTCTCTCTCTCTCTCTCTCTCTCTCTCTCTCTCTCTCTCTCTCTCTCTCTCTCTCTCTCTCTCTCTCTCTCCTCTCAGCTGTCCCTCTGTCTGCATATTAACCCCCATTACTTCCTCTGCTCACTGCTCCTCCTCTCTCTGGCACCTCAGGAGCAGGAGTTCCTCCAGAAGCAGCAGCAGGAGCTGGACGGAGCTCTGAAGAAAATTATCCAGCAGCACAAACTGGAGATCGCCACTATAGAGAGAGACTGCCTCAACCACAAGCAGCAGCTGATGAGAGGTGAGAGATGGAGGAAGCAGAGCTACAGGGCAGATGAGATCATCTTCACATTACTGCTCCCCACCTTCAGAGGCATCCTGTGAAATTCATTCTCTGTACTGGTTTCTATATTCATCAGTGTCCAATCTAAATAAAGGTAAAAGCCTATATTACATCTTAATAAAAAACAACAGGTCAGCTGATTTGAAGCTGTTGTGATCAGTTAACGTGCTGGTAAGAAATGGGGTGACTCTTCTGGTCCTTCTTTCCAGACCACAGCAGCTTACTTAAGTTATCAGTCCAAGCATTGAATGTGTAATCAACACAGATATTTCTGTGTGTGACATGCTGACATAGGGGAATACAGAGGTGCTGTTTGACGAGACGTGTTACGGCTTGTCCTCCTTTCTTTGTTGCCATCACTCTGCTCATCACAGCCTGACATGCATGTACATGTTTGAGAAGTCACACTAAAGTGGCGTTACTTGATTATTTACCTATGTGTAATTGTACACGTGCGTTTTTGTAGCTCGAGAGGCAGCCATGTGGGAGTTGGAGGAGCGCCACCTGCAGGAGAAGCACCAGCAGCTGAAGCAGCAGCTCAAAGACCAGTACTTCCTGCAGAGACACCAGCTGCTCAAGAGACACGAGAAAGTAAGAGCTGAGGAGAGATATGGACTCCGAGGAATGTGGGGTCTTCTCTGAATAACGCTGCTGGACTCAAAAACTGCGTGTGTGTTTGTTTTTAAAGGAGATGGAGCAGATGCAGCGCTACAACCAGCGGCTGATCGAGGAAATGAAAAACAAACAGAATCAAGAGAGAGTCCGTCTGCCCAAGATTCAACGCAGCGAGGCCAAGACCCGCATGGCCATGTTCAAGAAGAGCCTTCGCATCACGGCCACGGCATCCGTCACCCCAGAGATGGAGAGAGAGAAGATCAAACAGGTGCAGAATCTGCAGAGTCCTGCTGCTGCGGTTGACCATTTTCTGCTCTTCACTTTTAAGATGAAGTGACTAAAAAGCGTCAAGGTCTTTATTTAGCAACACCTCACATCTGCCCAATAAAAACAGAACTCTTAAATGGTCCCAGCCTGTTTGGATCTCAGACCAGCAACTTTCCAGCAACGTTGGTGTTTTTCTTAGGGGTTTGAATTCCTGTTAAAAGTCTTTGTATTTTTTCCTCCAGTTTGCTGTTCAGGAGGAGAAGAGGCAGAAGAACGAGAGGCTCCATCAACACCAGAAACACGAGAACCAGATGAGGGATCTGCAGCTGCAGTGTGACTCAAACATCAGGGAGCTGCAGCAGCTACAGGTGAGGGCAAAACATCGATACATCACCTTCTACTTAAGTTGCCTTTCAAACGACAAGTTCAAAGTGAGTTTATATTATTTTTGTTATTTATCAGCTCATTTCCCTTATTTTCCCTCGCCCCCGGCACATTAGTCCGCTATTGAAGGGGAAAAATAAATCAAAGTATTTCTCTGATAGCAGGAGTGTTTGAATATTTATCTTAAATCAGTGAAGTGTAAAGGTGAGGGAAAAGAAATGGAATAAGATAAGAACAAAAAAGCCTAGTTTTAATCAAATGTATAAAAGAAAAATACAGCACAGATAAAGGAAGTTGATTATATAAGAGAACGGGTTGTATTATTACTGTATTTAGTCCTGAAGGCTCTGACTGTGTAAACCGACTTTTCTCACAGAATGAGAAGTGCCACCTTCTGATCGAACATGAGACTCAGAAGCTGAAGGAGCTGGATGAGGAGCACAGCCAGGAGATAAAGGAGTGGAGAGAGAAGCTGAGACCCAGAAAGAAGGTACATGTAACATCCATGTGCTCTCTGACAGATGATTGTCCCTTTCACATGTTCTCTCTATGGTCATACTGTGTTCAGCAGAAAGCGCCGGCACAGTTTCAATGTTTTGTGTCTGCTGCCCCCTGCAGGCGTTGGAGGAGGAGTTCACACGGAAGCTTCAGGAGCAGGAGGTCTTCTTCAGGATGAGCGGCGAGTCCGAATGCCTTAACCCCACCACACAGAGTCGAGTGTCCAAATTTTACCCAATCCCAAACCTGCACAACTCTGGTTTATAGCCTCATGTCAGAAACAGACTTGTATCAAACTAAGACAGACTGTTCCAGGAGAAGAGGCGTCATTCCTCCGACCGTTACTGAGTTCCATGAAAATACCTTCACTGCTTTGACTCCACCGTTAGTGAGCATGACGTGCCTACACACTGTTCAACACTCCAATCGATTATTTTCTCAGCTTGTTGGGAAATTTCGGATGGATAATATGCACTTTTTCCAGCATGTTCAAATTTTCAGAAGTCTGCAGTCGGTAGCGAAGGCCAATCATGCTTAACAGAGAAGTGTTAGCACAGCCGGCTACAGTATGAATGATCTCAGTGCCTCATATGTTCCTTATGTTTCAGGCCCTTCCCTGTGTTTTCTTCGGTTTGCAGTAAATACAAAGCCCCCTGAATGTCATGCACTTCAATAGCTAGTAATCAAAAATAAAAATAATTTGAGAAATTATAAGAATTATTTCACAAAAGCTGGTCATTAAAAATTGTGTATTGCTGCATTTAAGGTAATGCTGCTTCACGGGAGAAGTGCTGATGAGTCACTGCTCTCAAAAGAAAAAGTGACGTCGTCTAATGCTGTTCTAAAAAAACAAACTTAGTTGGGTTTAAAAGAGTGAGGGAAAAGGAAATGAATAATTCATTCAAAGGAATGTACTGTGTTGTAAATGATGCAGTGCTGAGAAATAGTGAGAAGTTTGCACCTACATATCACGTTGAGTCTGAAACCATGAGGACTGTCAGTCTTAACGATGATTTAACTAAACGTCTTTGTTTCATTAGCCATACTACCAAAACACACCTGTGTGTAGAAGACAGAGCAGAGCTGTTACTCTTTGACAATAAAGAAAATATAAAATGATCATAAAGAAATCACTTCACCTCATTGGAGCTAGCTTGAGCGATGGTTTCACAATCGGATGCTTTGTCGTGAAGTGCTGAAGGAATGTAAAGCTGTTGATTTGCACTGTTTTGCCACATGAGCTAAATGGGAGAAAAAAAGTATGCAGTAGTTAACTGTCAGTGTTTTTTGTTTTTTTACAGTGAGTCCAGTTTGTCTCACACAGGCCTCTTCAAACTCCAAACTGACTGAGTTGTTTTCAACATTGTTTTATTTCTTTTACCTTTTAATCATTTTCAAATATACCCTCTAGCATTTTATTTACACGTCTTATTTCCCGAACGTATTGCAGATTAATCAACGCTGTAATCTCTGTCTTCTTTGTGACTCCATTGCTGTATGAAAGGTGAAATGCTGTATCCTTTTTAATTTCAACACGTGAGGAGACGTGTGTCGCTGTTTTTCAGTAGAAAAAGTATTGACGGTTCACAAAAAGAGACGTGAACAAACCTGACTGGTTTGTTTTTGCCACTTCATATCATCAGTGCATGTTATCGTTTCTTTACTCACATGAACATTGACGTGTGTGTCATGAATGCTGGATTTTTATTTGGCGTTATCGGAGACTGTGTCTTGTGAATGACACCACACGCCCTCTAGATTTCAATTCTTTTTTATTAGTTGCAGCATTTGGATGTGTCTCAGTTCTACCACAATGGATATTCTCAGTATATGCATTTTTTGATGTCAAATCCAATGTATTTAAAGTGTCTTTATAAGTGGACAATTCTTCTGTGGTTGTAAATAAAATAATGACTGTTTATTTGACATTGAAAACACCACGAGTGAATTCATTCTAGAGATCAATTGAGTCACACAAATATCAAGACTCACAAGTCCAAAAATAGATTTATTTGTGTGTCTTTCAAATATATTGATCAAATGTCAAAAGGTTGAATCATGTAAAACAAAATCTGGGAACATTTTTATAATTTAATCTTCTCAACATTTAAAGGCATAAAGAAAATATATCCATTCAGTGCGCTCTTATACAAAAATATACAATCCAATCAGTCATGTGTAAGTGATTGTCCGAGTCTCTGTCTTTCAACTATGTGAACAACTTCCTTCTAGGTTTTACCCACAATCCTTTTCATTAACATTTACTGTTAACCCTCACCCTGCCCTACTGCACAGATGACCCTCACTCTGACTGCTACGTTCAGTTTATGGATTAGGATGCAATGCTTTGTGTTTAACAACGTTAATTATTTTGTTATAAATGTGGGAGTCATGGATACGAGCCAGGGGTCTTAATGCTGACTGCTGCTTGAATAATGTGAATATTGAAATATTTTTATGACAAATCTGAAGAGTTATGTTGTAGCAACATTTAACGCTTATATAGTCCTTAATACAGTATAATCCTCAATGAATACAAAAAATAAACAGCACACCAGACAGTTACACAAGCCGAGGGAAATGAAGCAAAGTGCAAATAAAGTATCAGCTTTGTATTGCTTAGAAATATTCTCTTGAACAATGTTGCCCCTGGAAGAAAAAAAAGGATTGAATGCAAGCTTCTTACTAAGCAAAGTAAACATTATACACCCACATGTTCAAAAAAAGATGAAGTCTGTGTTACAAAAACACTGACCAGCAGCTGAATCCAAACCTCTACTGCCTGAAAGAGTTCTTCTCTAAAGAGACTGATGCATTTCTTAGCATTTTTATTTTCTAAAATCATTTTCCAAAAATGGCAACCATAAGGAGCAATTTGATTACTCGCATAGCAAAGGTTTAACACCGACAAAAAAGAGGAGTAAAAATGAAATGTGATATGATCCAGTAGTTTGTTCTTTAGACGCCAGTGGCTCGACGGCGATGCCTCTTGTGACGACCGACCATACTGTCTTCTGCAGAGGATGAAATAAAGGTAGTTATTAATAAGATGAATGTAACACTGGACCTTTTCTTTTTAAGTATCATTAAACGGAGGTTACCTGCATCCCTCTTCTGTATCCTGTGTGGAATTTCAATTTTTAATGGCCCCGGTAGTCCTGGGATCCCTGGCTGTCCACGGTCACCTGTAAACATGCAAAAAGAATGATGATGGGAAAATGCAAGAAAATATGAATGTAATGTCCGACAAGGAGTTCAATATGAGGAAAACATGGACGACGATGAATGATATCTTCGTGCACTTTGAAATCAAAATCAGTTTTTTTTAATGGAATTTGACTCATACATGTTCAAGTTATTTCCACTCCATACAGCTCTTCAGCAATTGAAGTGTCACTTATTACTCCAGGAAATAAAACAGGTCTTTGTTTCCATGGCTACCACTAACCATTTACTTGGCACTATGTACATGTATTTGTGTGTTTGAATTTATTATGCAACAAGTGAGTTTATGAAGACAAAGACAGACTGCTGTCGTAAAAAATAACACCTGGCACCTGGCTGAGGCGTAGTGATACGTATTGTGAAAAGTCCCAGTGATGTTGTACTCTATTTCAGCGCTCATGGAATGAGTTTTGTCCAATAAGATTGCTTGGTCGGAACTAACAGTATATTCAGAGAGGGTGTGTGTACTTCTCGCAGCTGATTTAAAGCCGCGGTCTTGTGGGTTTCAGAGGATGTGAAACAAAATATCTACAATGAGTGTTTTCATTTTTTAAGATACATGTGGCCAGCACATTCATTTTGAATGTTTAACATTTTCACCAGAACTACTCAGAAGTGGTCCAATTGTGATGCCACCAGGCCCATGCTTACAAAGAAACAAAAAGGCTGGGTCAGAAATACCCAGCACCAACAAACTCCACTTGCTGCTGGAAATAGTAAGCAAGTCGAGTGGTGCTCATGCAGAATCACACACTTCTAAAAGACACAAGGAACACAGAGAGAACCTCTCACTGTCTCTGATGGTGAGACAATGAGTCAGCAAAGAGTGCTGCAACTCATATATATAAGCTCAACACAGCTGGACCAAATCAGGGCCAATCAGTCACACACACACACACACACACACCTGACACTGCACTGAGGTGATTACCTCCCCACACTCAGTGAGTGACTAGTGTGATCTCCGTCACAACCATGGAATAAGCAGTGTTTTGTAAACTAATTTTCAATGTACCCTTTTCTCCTCTAGGTCCTGGGTATCCTCTATCTCCCTTTGTTCCAGGGCTTCCCTGAGGACCTGCGATGGTGCCATATCCTGCAACAAGGCGAAAGCACAGATTAAATCATGACAAAGCAACGTTTTCCAACTAGGCTAACAAGAGTCTGGCAAGTTTTTCCATCACTGTAACCCAGTTTGTGGAAACACTGTTTTCTCACTTCTGAAGAAGTCCATGAGGTCAGCTGTGACGTTGCCGTAGGCTCCGATAACACGGCTCACACCCGGTGATCCAGGAGGGCCAGGTGGACCAGCGGGACCTTGAATTGCTCTCACATTAGCCCTCCAAGGACCATTAACCAGATACTCCTGCAGCAGGCCTTCATCTAGAGGAGGGTGATTAAATCAAAGAACTGTAGAGACATTCGTAAAATAAACGTATCTATAAATCTACCTGCCAAAATAAACATATTTACATGTCTTTCGTCAATGTTGGGGTGGAGGATGAAGTTCTTTTACTCTAACTAACGGCTAACATTGTGGTTCCTCCATCAGACACAGTGAGAAACAGGGCACAACAGTGTTGACATTTTGGCAAACTGGCGGCGTTAAAGATGTTGGAATTGCATATTAGTACTTACTCTTTGCAATGTATACACAGAAGTGCAGCCACCTATGCCTGAATACTTTCTTCAAAATGTCACAATTGAGCTTTTATTGCAATGCAAAACAAATGTAATGATGTTTAAAGTTCAGACATTAGATAAAAAGGGGCAGCTCCATAATCAACGGGTACACTACAAACAAGAACTGCTAAAAGATAAGTAGGGCTACTTCTAAAGCGGCTTAATGTTTCCTTTGCTGAAATGTTAACAAATAACGGGAAACAATGGGCTTAACTTATCCATGGAGCATCCTCCAACCAAGGAACTCATGGGAACTGAAATAATAGCATATGTGCCAAGTAGAGGTAAGACAGACAGCTGTTTAACTCACTCTTGATGTAATCTGAAACTTTTACGGCGACACTGGAGTAGTCCATCATCTCAGCAAGCCTGCTGATATCAGTCTCTGAACGTCTGGAGCTGAAGCGAGCGTCACCCTGGGCGTAGCTTTGGCTCTGTGTGTAGCTCTGACTGTAACCTGGCTCTCCACGTTCTCCTTTCGGTCCCATTGGTCCAGGAGGACCTGGTTGTCCGATGATGGCACGACGAACATTATCACCTGAAAAATAAAAGTGAATGTTATGTTTGACTACAGTCACTGATCTCATGTCTTTAATCTGTGTGTGGGAGGTGTGCAGCTTACTGGTCAGATACTCCTGAATTTCAGCGCGGATGCTCTCCCGAGGGAAGTTTCCACTGGAGGAAATCACACCAGAGTAACTGCCCGAAAGACCCTGTGGTCCCCGTGGACCTTGAGGACCAGGAGGGCCAGGAAGACCTCTGAACCCAGAACCTGAGAAAGATTCAAAATCAACGTCTCTTTTATTCTGCGTTCACAGCGGGATGAAGAGACCTTGTGCAAACCCATTAATGTTGATATCCAAGCACACCCAAAAAATACTAAAATTGAGATTATGTTTGTATAGGGTTTCGTTCTACAGAAAGGTTTTTTTTATAATGATATTTGTACTGAATTGAATAAAAAAGGAACCTCTCACCTGTGCTAATCGAAGCCATAAAACAAGTGCTAGCAAAAGTTAATCTCTTTGATAACCACATTTTTCTACATAATAGTCCCAGATCAGTGTTAACGACACGTTGTGTTCCTCCTCTCAATCAGACTCACCTTGCAGGTAACGCTGAATATCCTCCAAGCTGTAACCTCGTTGTCCTGCTCCATACACGGTGGCAGTTGAATGTCCCTGTGGCCCCTGAGGACCAGGAGGGCCTGGCTGTCCTGGAACACCCGGAGGACCAGGAAGACCGCGATGTGAGTTAGATGCCATCCATGATTGGAAATCAGGATCTAAACAGAGGAAGAAACGAGGAAGAGTATGAGTGAGAGACAACAACCAAATGACTCTGCAAAACAGTTAAGCCTCCTGTGAAAAGTAGGACTTACTTTTTATCAACTGAGAATAATCGAGGGTAAAGGATGTGAAGCCATTTCCCCCTGTACCACCAGACACTGAAGGACCAGGTGGACCAGGAGGCCCAGGTGGACCTCGAGCAATCCCTCTGTCTGAAGATGAGAATGAAAGCAGTTTGATTGATCAGTGGAGTACAGACACCTCTTTAAGGGATAGTGATTTCTCTTGATGTAACCTTCGCTTACCAGTCATGATATTGAACACATATCTTGCGACCTCTTCTACATTATAACTGGCTGAAAATCCTCCAGATGTTCCTGGTATCCCAGGTGGTCCTTGTGGTCCAGGTGGTCCTGTGATATATCTCCTCACATCGTCTCCTGTACAGATCACAGCAGGAATACAGGGTTTAACAAGGTCAAGTGTACAGACTCAGCCTCTTTGTTGATAATGTATTTCCTATATGTATTGTACTTACTCTGAAGCATGGCAATGAGACCATTGACAGTGAAGGATCCAGAGCTAGAGCCAGAGCCAGAGCCAGGTCCAGGTGGACCAGGTGGACCTGGCGGTCCCTGAACACCAATGTTGAGGCTTGAGCCTGAACCTGGAATAGCACAGCACAGTTAATGGTGGCTCCACTACTATAACGCGATGAATAAAGTAAATTCTGGGGAATAGCAGAGGCTTACGTTGGATGTATGCAATGACCCGTGCAGAGATGTCGTCCATAGAGCCTAAGTAGGTTCCAGGGGTTCCTGGAGGCCCAGGTGGACCTGCAGGTCCTTGGAAATTGGACTGTAAGGTTCTACCTGTGTGGAACAAAAAAAAAAAACATGTTCATTTTCTCTTCTTTCCCTCGTGACAGTCTGCAAGCTTCTGATGTTACCTGAAAAAACTCTTACTTAGATAGTCAGAGATGTACTGCCGCATCTCACTAGAGGAAGAGAAGGAGCCTGGAGGACCAGGAGGACCTTGGGGACCAGGGGGGCCTGAGGTGACTGAGATGGAGCCTGAAGACAAACAAGACCGTTAACAAGCAGAATATGTTACCTGGAATCTAAATCCATTTGGAATTACTGTAAAGGGTTGTTTGGGTAATGATTGTGTTATTTTCTTTACCTCTTGAAGACCCTGGAATTCCAGGAGCACCAGTGTCCCCTTAGAAATGATAAACCAAAGTGTTATCTTGATGTGACGCACACATGTAGCTACAGTGTTTCAACCGTAGACTGTATAAAACATGGATGTAGTCACAGTGACATTTGTTTCTGAAGAGGCGCTATGAAGCCTAATGATGGCAGGAGGTTGCTGTATTGGCAATGCTGACTTTAACTAACTCCCGGCTTAGCTAGAAATAGGCAAAAAGATTGAGTTGAGTCCATTGTTGAGGCAAGAAGCTACAAAGCGTTCAGCAGTCAGTCAAATCAGCCACAACCCTATTATTGCAAAATGATGCATAACTCTTTGCCTTAAGATTTTCTTACAGGTTTCTGTCTGCTGTAGAAATGGGCGTTTCATGGGTTCTAATGGAGATTCCTCGGCTTTTGCAGCCAGCCTCAAGTGGACACTCGAGGAACTGCAGTTTGTCGCACCTCCAGTATTGGTTTCATTTTGACAGTGAACCCTAACCCTAACACTGGAGGTGGCTGCTTGAATTAAATTACTATACAAAATAGAAAACACTGACAGCCATCACAGAATTCAACATGTTGGTAGGTTTACCTTTATATCCTTGCGGTCCTTGAACTCCAGGAGGCCCAGGTGGGCCTGGTGGTCCAGGGATCTGAAGCCCTCCGGAAAATGTTGATACTGTAGGGAGACATATACAATTACATTGAGTCCTATAGTGCAAAAAGCCAGATTCCCACTCATGTGTCTGTCCTTTAGAACTCTAATGTGATTTTGTGTGTCTGTGTTTGGTTGCCTACCTCTGTCAGAGCTTCCTGGTCTCCCTGGGGTGCCTGGCACACCTGGCTGGCCAGGGTCACCTGAGACAGACATCAGATTTCAGTTTTATATGCTTAAAAAGGCTCACAGAATCGATGCTGAATGAGATTTAAAAAGAAGACACATAAATTAAACAAAGATGTTTACCTTGGTATCCTCTCGGTCCAGGAGACCCTAAAATAATAAAGGAGATGTTGTAATAAAGTCATTTCATAAAATCTCTGAATACAGGCTACTGTCGGAGGTCTTCACTTAATGTGATCACCTGATGATCCTTTAGGCCCAACTGCTCCAGGTGGTCCTGGTGGTCCAGGGTAGTGCGTTCCTGTAAGAAGAGTGGTGTTTAAATGTTTTGTTTATTCATGTCAAACCTTCATCAAGATGGAGAAAACATTCTATATTTGTATCATACCAGAGCTTGATGCAAAGCCTGCGTCTCCCTTGTCTCCTTTAGGTCCTGGTCTTCCATAACCTTTGAAGCAGAAATGAAGATTCAAGTTTGATATGATGAGTGGCTCAGCTTCACATATCACCAAACACATTTTATTTTCATTGGATAAGATTTTTTTTTTTTTTTTTTTTAATGGATTTAACGTGTTATTCACCTGGCTGACCAGGAGGCCCTTGTGGTCCTGGAGGTCCTTGTCTTGAGTCACCTAATAAACATATTTATGAAACAGTCAGACAACAAATAACAATCAGACATTAGGATGATGTATTTCAAGATGCTACCAGTAGAAGCCAAGAACAGCCGTGCTTGCAGTTACTTTTTTGATGCCGTTATCTGGAGATCACGAGTTCTTTTGTATTTATTGTTATCTCGAGATTATGACGTCATTAATCACAAGAAAACATTTGCTGTTTTCTTGGGATCATGTGAATATTATGCAGAAGTTAAAAAATAATGATTGAGCTCATTTGATTAAATCCTTTCAAGCCTTCGAGATCTGTGTAAGATTCAGAACTGAACACAAAGTCACAGCATGAATGTGTAGTTGTGTCCGTTTTGTTGTAGCCAATGATAAGAGGTTGAAAAAATGTTTCTCGGATGTGAACGGGTTCATTATCATGTACCTAAAGATAACAACGCTGGTTTTCACTAGATAATAAAAACAATCAACTCATCATCTTCACACAGCAACATGAAAAATAAACGATCGTGTTTTCCTAATGTTGTATAACAGAGCATGTCGTGTCTTATTTACCTGGACGTCCAGGAGGACCAGGTGGGCCAGGTGGGCCGGGTTGTCCTGTATATCCACCAGAACTAAACTGACCTGTAACAGAACAAAATATTATAAGTAAGTTATTTTTAAGTTATTTTTTGGGCCTTTATGCCTTTATTGGATGAGACAGCTGAAGAGAGATAGGTAATGTTGAGAGGAGAGGGGGGGATGACATGCAGCGAAGGGCCGAGGTCTTTAGCAGGAATCTGGTCTGTAAGGAGACCAAACCTGAGTCACATTGTAAAAAATGATGAACTACTTTTATCATATTTAAGCTGAAGAGCTCAAAATTTCACAAGTAGAAAAGACTGTGAAGCAACATCAAATCCAAAATGTCCGTCTCATTTATTTACTAGAATTAACCACAATTATATTTAATGTACTGACTGTATTTTACTGCGAAGGAATTCTACTTTCTCTATAAGATAAGAATTGTGTTTTAAATGTTCGTCTCAACATGAATAGTCTCCCTTGAAGTGTACTCTGCCTAGTTACAGCACAGATACAGCAGCTTATTTCTAAACTGTTAATCTCTTGATCCAAATGATCTGCATGTGAATCAAGAGTCTGTAGCTCAAGGACTGGTTTTATTCCCAGTATAAATGACAAATCATGTTTGATTTTCAGGTTTTTATTTTCCTTGTAGGTAAACTCCATTCTCACTGCTCAATTTGCTTGCCAGTCTGTGTACTATGACCACAGCAATGACAAGGGGGTCCTAGCCTTGATATATATTATCTAGATATTTGCACCAGAAGTCTCAAAACATTGGTCACAGAGGCTAATGTTTGTCAAGCAATGTTCAATGGGTTCCAGATTACTTACATTCAAACGCTCTATCATCGTAAAAATCCTTAAAAATAACTACTCACTTCCGGTGCTGCTTGATCGTACAGTTTCAGACGTTCTCACTGATATTCCCGCCTCTCCCTGGTCTCCCTTATATCCTCTGTCACCTTTAGGACCTGTAGAGACAAATAAAATGCAGATTCTATGAGACTCTGTGGGCTACTTATCCAAAAGCTTCCAGTGGAACAAAGTAGTAAGATGACCTACCAGGTTGGCCAGGCAGACCAGCAGGACCAATGGGACCTGAGGAGAAAGAGCAAGAATATTAGTGATTTTGAAGCTCCCACTACTACAGTGATAGGCTTTGTTACCAAGGAAATGGTTTTAGATACATAACATGCAGTTGCAAAGGACATAATCTGACAACTTTCTGGGCTGCTTAAGGTCAGACCTGACAATCCAGGCTGTCCTGCAGGGCCAGGAGGACCAGCAGACCCAGGTGGTCCTGGAATGCCAACAGAAGTGGATCCAGCTGAAAAATAAAAGTGATTAGATCAGAGGGTATATTTTCAAGGAAAAATATGTTTGAATTTAAATTTCATCCTGTTCTTACCAGCGTTGATGATTCTTCCTGCTTCACCGGTTTCACCTAAAACAGAAAGCCAGATCCTTAAGGAGATGCACAGACCAATGGTATAACACTGATTATTTCACTGAGCAGAAGGCTATGAAGGACATAAGGTTGTCAGGTGATGTACCTTTGGAACCAGGTCGTCCTGGATTTCCTGCAATCCCTACAAAAAAAAAAGACAACCAGTAGGTACATTTGAATGTTGAGAGCATGCTGAGCTGCAGAATCAACAGTGCAACAGTATAATAAGAGTCGTACCTGGAGGTCCTTGAAGTCCTGTTTGTCCTGTAGAGGGTGAGATGTAATGAATAAACTGTATAAATTCAACATCCACTGATGATACCATTACTAAAATGTTAAGGATCAAGTGACTTCAAGCTTAGTTTACCTGGAGGTCCGTTATCTCCGGGAGGCCCTGCAGGACCTCTGAGTCCAGGTGGCCCAGCAACTCCCTGATCACCTGGAGGAAAACAAACAAAACGATGATTTAAGAGTTCTTTGGGTGTTCTTTTGTTTGACATATTCAATGTTAAGAAAAACAAACCCTGACCCTTGTACATTTCTGTGTATCTTCCAATGTGAGGTCTTAAAGTCATATTAAAATATGTACCCCTTCTAATATTTACCTCTTGATCCTTTGACACCGTCATGTCCAGACAAACCTGATGACATAAAAAAAACAAATATTACATCGATATTACTTTCATCTATAAGCCAATCAAAAATCCTTTTTTGGAAGAGTTGATTTTAATTCAATGATATTCCTCCTGATATCATTCACCGTAAAGTAAGAAGGAAACCAAGAGACTCATCAGCAGACTCCTCTATGCTGCCCCCTTGTGGAGTAGCTGATTTATTACACGTTACTTCCTTAATGAAAAGAGACGATTGAGATACATTCATATAATTAACAAATACAAAAACTTCTCTTATCTTAAAAAAACCTATCCCAAAAAGAAATAGTAGAAATATCATGTATAGTTGTAAATAAGATTAAGATGAGATAAAACGTATGTAGTTCCTTTTTGTGAATAAGTAACATTTCTAAAAAATAATCATATTATGAGGAGACTTAAACTCCTCATCACTCCATGTGATTTTTAGTCTGCAACAAAATGGGACTGTGTCGTCGCAACCACTGCCTGACCCCCAGCCACCACCATCGGACTGTGTCGTCCCCACAACCACGCCGTCCTCATTCATGCACGGCCTGCTCCGACCTCCACCTCAGCGGCAAGGAAGTGTGGACAACAGGAACATGAGGAATACAAAGGAGAAATCCTTCCTGCATATTATCCCATATGCTCTTTTGTAAAGCGTCTTGGGATAACACCTGTTATTAATTGGCGTTACACAAATAATGATTGATTGATTGATTGATTGATTGATTGATTGATTGATTGATTGATTGATTGATTGACATTTTGTTCAATCGGAGGACGAAAACATGGACCTAGATGGTCTAAACACTGTTATAGTTTAAAAGAAAAAAAACATGATTTTTAATTTGTCACAAATATTTATCATCTGATGCTTTAAACTTACCCATTGATCCTTTCTGTCCTTTCTCTCCAGCCTGCCCTGCTGGTCCTGGTAAACCAGCTTCACCTGAGGAGGGGGACAAGTTGATCAGGAAACTGCTCCGACTCTTCACAGTTAGGACGCCTCTCTTATAGCTTCAAGTATAGTTTGATTCCCAAAGATGTACTGACCTTGCAGACCTCTGATACCTTTGTCCCCAGTGTCACCTGAAAAATGCGATCATTAAGTTAGAGTTAGAAACTTTGAAAAGACCCAAAAGTCTGAATAAAACTTAGGAGTCAAGCTAACCTTTTTGTCCAGAAAGACCTGGTATACCTCTGTCACCTGTGGAGCGAATGGAAGGACATTGTGATAAAAAAATAAACTCATCAACATTGATTTTTACTGCATTAAGCAAACAGGCCATGTTCATTTAACATACCTTTAAAACCAGGTAGCCCTGCCTCGCCACGGAAACCATGTGTACCTTGTGGACCTGCACAAAACATGACATGCAAAATAGAGGAGATGAAGTCATAGGCACTTTTAAAATAGTCGTTGCTTCTATAGCATTTGAGGAAATCTTGGACTCCATGGGTGTTTCAGGAGTCACAGGGATGTTTCACATAAGTAATGACACAGCACGACTCACCTGCTGGCCCAGCAATTCCAGGAGATCCAACGTCACCTGGAGCACAGATGCAAAGATTATTATTATTTTTATTAAAACCAGTAGATGAAGTATTATAGGAGAATAACTGTTAAACTAGAACAAAAGCCTTTGGCAACCTCATAATGAAAAGCAAGCAAAGAAGAAATCACAATATGTTTTCTTAATACAGTGAAACCTAATGAACACTTACTTCAATGCACCTGTAATAATTACTAATTGTATCCGAACACTGCTGTGGAGATCTTGTTTGTGTTTCAATGATGGTTAGTTCACTATGCTGCCACCTGGTGTTTATTTAAGGTAATACACTTTTACAAATTGACCATTAGTTAAATAAAAATCAGTGATGTTTTAGTTTAGTTTATTTAGAAAAAAAGGGACAAGTTCAACGATCTCACCTTTAAGTCCAGCCAGGCCCACAGGTCCAGGAACTCCAGGATCTCCAGGAGCGCCTGCAAGAACCAAAGTCATTAGTTTTTATTAAGACAACATATATAAACAAGTTACATTCTTACAACACATTCTTACTGCTGAGAATCTGAACCTTACCTCTGTCACCTTTCGGTCCAACGCCTGAAGGTCCAGGCTCACCTCTCGGGCCAGCTGGACCCTCCCGACCCCTGATCCCAGGTGTCCCATCCAGTCCATGATCACCTGGTCAGGTATTTCACAAACAGATGATCAATCCCTGTAACTTATGAGCATTATATCATGTAGATTGAACTAGAGAGGGTGCAGTACCTTGGGTTCCTTTTTGACCTTTAGGACCCTCAGGGCCTGCATGTCCTGGAGCACCTGGAGCACCTGAGGTCAAAGGGTTACAGTCAGTCACATTGTAGTATTCATAATGCTGCATCATAGTGCTACAAAAATGTGAAGAACTTATAAAAAGGGAAATAGTGCTCCTCACCCATAAGTCCATGTGTACCAGGATCTCCTGTGACCAGCAAAACACACATTTGATAATGATGAGTGTACGTAAGAGATGACAAAAGCTGTTTTAACACATGGGCAGTAGTCCTGAAAATATTCCCCAATTTTCAGGGTGAGCTGTATGTGCCGACTTAATAGGCCACATTTTTCACCTTGACTTTACCGGTACTATATCCCGCCAGCCCCTTTGTCAAATTACCTCTCAAAGTTGAGGTGAGCCGATGTGTGAATGTAGCAGGTAATATTCAGAAACATTCACTGCCAGCGAAAGCACAGGTGTGATGACGTTATATCCCACACTGTGAATACAAGCAATCAACCCTAGCATGGCTATACAGTCAAAAACTGTCATTAAGTGTGAGACTCTGACGATTTGTCTTGACGCCCTACAACAACAAAAAACTTCACCCTGCAGGGGACATATGTGAATAAGAAACAGGGGTAGGCTGTCTTGAAATCTTTCTTACCTCTAGGTCCTATGTCACCTTAAAAGAAAAGAAAAATACATATGGTTAAAATACGCCGACTCATGTTAAATTGTGCACATTTTGGTATATAAGTTGCAGTATTAACCTTTAGGTCCAGGCAGGCCTCGGTGTGAATCTCCCACTGAGGATACTAGAAGAGCTGAGACAGGAAATAACACTTCAATGACGTGTGTGTTTTAAGTTTGTATGTGTGTACACTGTTGTAGGCATTACATATGTGCAGTACCTCTGAACGCCTGTGATTGCATTTCATTTCTAAACATGTTCTGCATCATCAGCTGGAGAGAAGCAGCGTCCGTATGTCCTCCACTCACACCGAGCCCAGTGCCTCCACCTAAACTGGTCCCCGTCCTGCCTGCGCTGCCGCTGGAAACGGTGCCGGAACCTCTAGCACTCACTGTGCCCGACCCACTGACCCCTCCAGACCCGCCAGCAGAACCGCCTCCAAGACCGCCTCCAAGGCCGACATCAAGACCATTTCCACCTGCGGAGCCGCCGCCGCCGACACCAGCTATCCCTATTCTTGTTTTGTCGCTTCCGCCTGTACCTCCAGGGACGACGTGTATGTCAGTACTGGATCCACCTCCACCCAGATAGATGTCGTTATTGGAGCCTTTCTCCCGACTGGTGCGAGCAGCAACGACTGAGGACTCAGCCTCCAGGGTAGCCACCCGATTCTTCAGCTTCCTCACATCCTCAGCTAAGAAAACGACATCAAAGCTTTTAAGATGCACATATAAGGAACACAAATGTCAGCAGTAATCTGTCAATAAAACTAAAAGTGTTTTCTAAAGGTACAGAGTTATCTGTTGTAGCCATCTGCTAGTTGGGGAAATGAATCATAACATTGCTGGTTGTACATCTCATGCTTTCATGTTCATCGTACTCTGAAATGACAATTTACACATGACATCTGACAATAAAGATGAACTTCATCACCATTTTTATAACAGTGTTGTATTCACAGGCTCAACACGTCACTTCTGATCTAAATGACTGCACATAGACACGCCATTAAGAGGGACTTTTCAATCAGCTGGATTTCTAAACACAATTTTGAAAGGATAATACAGTTTTTGAATTGTACATAATACAGTCAATCTTTAAATATGGGGTAAGGGGTTAAATGGTGTTTGTAAACCATGGATTAAAAAAAACATTTTTCAACACAACTAATGAAAAAGCAACAATAATTCATCCATCAATCACCTGACATGAAGACAAGGTTACCATTGAAGTTATTTAAAAATACAGAAATGTTACTGAAAAAAAGAATACACTAAATGATTAGACACAGATGCAGTCGAGGAGCAAAACTAAGAACTCAAAACCGTCACTTTTATCTTCAGTTTTCAGGTTAATTTCTATATTCATAAACTTGTTTCACTAAACTGGAGCAGAAAAAAAATAGTCAAATGAATTAATTAAATGTTAGAAGAAAAATCATAGTCATCTGTTTTGTAAAATACTTTTGCCTTCCGAATTTTTCATCCTATATTTGTTAAGATTTGGGCAAATTATTAGCAGTAAAAGAATGCAGAATAAGCTAAAAGCAGTTTCTGTTTGGTCATGGATGTACAGGGAGCTGTCACTGGATGGGTTTGATACTTCTAATTTTATTTCTATAGCACATTTAGTTTGTGTGTGTTTTAATCAAGATCGCAATTTTCTGAATAATGTTTCTTAAGGCTGTGTGGGTCGTGCAATACCGTCATGGTGTTTCTATATGTTTTTATATTTTCTTCCCTTTGCTATCTCATCTCTCATGCTGTGTTGTTGCAGATCTTTTGCATTATGGGTAATGTGCATTAAATGTTGTGTTGTTTTGCATTGATATGTGCCTTTCTGTTTACATGTTGATGTGTTTTTCTATTGTTTTTTTTTATTTACTGATTTTAGTGGAAGCACCTGAATGTTTGGCAGCACTTTGAGTCCAAGACAAATTTCCCCAAGGGGACAATGAAGTGAATCGTATCGTAAGTCACACTGAATCTAATATAAAGATTACGTTTGAACTACCTGTAACCTACCAAAGTGCTAAGTTATGTATGAAGGTTAACAAGTAAACGTTTCTGCTGCTGCATGAAAACGCGTCTCTGACGTCATCCGGCAACAATTTCTGGAGCTGCTCCACTGACAATAAATGCCAGACTGACTTTATGGCAGCAGGACAGTACCCAGAGATCAAGTTTCCAAGGAAAGGAGAACTTTTACTCTCTCACAGCTCTTAGCAACACGGTGAAATAATGTTCACCAGCCTGTTAAAGCTCGGAAAAACATTTTATTGGTTTGAAAACAGCCCCTGCCAGGGGCTTCATTGCACAGCGAGGATCTCTGTGGAGCTATTTTTTTAAATTTCTTACAATTAAATCTCAGAATGTTGTATAAGTTGACCTTACCCAATGCAATCAGCCCAAACAGGAGTCCCAGAAGGAGCAGGGAGAGGAGGAGAAGACCCAGCAGCCACTTCCACCAGGAGCAACAGGCATCGGAACAGCAGCAAAATCCTCCACCTCCAAAGACGCCGCTGTCACGGTGGATCTCTGAAGACGGGAAAAAACTAATTTTCAAGCACTAACATTTTGAATCATCACGTAAACATCAATGTACATGCAATCAGGAATACCTGCATATGTGGCTTTGTCTTTCATGACAACTCCCGATGATCCGTCTGAAGAAAAGAACAAACAATCATGATGAACCAGTTCTTATAATCGAATGAAGTGTTGTGTTCTTAGAGAATATTTGAACAGGCACTCACAGTAAGAGTTTCCTGTCTCTGCCTTCAGGGGCATCGTCTCAGTGTAGCTTGAAATGAGTTTCTCTTTCTTTATTGAATCTCCTGACAGCGACCCTGTTAAGTTAGAATGACTTGTTCTTAATTCTTATTCAAACGTTTTTTTTAAGAAGCAGAGCAGAACAACACAAGCGGTTTGAAAGGTGGGACAACACACAATATAAAAAACACACAACAGACATTACTTATGAAATAGTACTAGTACGAAAGAGAAGAGGGCTTTTAACCTTTATCACGAGAAAGAAACTAAAAGGAAAAAAATTAAGAAAATACATCAAATTTAAAGACATAAGAATGAATAGTGAACTGTGATGATTATAAGGAAGTAGAAGTGGTTGTCGATGCTTCTATGGAAACCAAGAACTGCCATGGTGGTTATTATTATTGTTTGTTTTTGTTATTAAGGACTCACGAGGGGGGGAATTGGGAAAGGGGCCTGGCCTGGAATCTGTCGCAGAATGACTTGAAACTCAAGGAGCCGCAGTCCTTACATGTTTTTAAAATCTAAAATGAAAGACGTGGAAGCAGATTCTACAGGAAGTCGATGCTTGACTGTTCGAAACGACTGACTCCCAGGTTTGAGTCATAGAGTGTTTTCTTGTCATTAAAATGTTAGTCTTTTGTGAATTGTACTTTCTCTCTGTCTGTAACTTTGTGTTTTTGCTGCTGACTTTTCTCAGCCAGGTCTCCTTTTGGAAAAGAGGTTCTTAATCTGAATGGGATCAAACTGGTTCAATAAAGATTAAATAAAAAGAGTTCATTATTACAGGGAGACAAAGACCTTTTATTCCCAAAATAATCAAAAGAAAACATTATTATTTAACACATTAGAGGGTTCAATCTCTGTTCTGTTATGAAACATGATAGTAATCTTGTATGCTGAACTTTCTCACGATCAAATGAACGGGATGTTCAGGTTTATATATCATGATCTTAAAAAACACAAAAGCCATTATCACTGAGAGAATACTTCAATAAAGCTGATTTCTCCCAAGGAAACCAGCTATAAGATCTGAAGATAACGGATTATTTTATTTCAATTTCAAACCTTTATTTAAGCCTCAGAAATCATTGAGGTTTCCCTCATTGACATTCTCAGTAAAAAACAATCTCACACTGTGGTAAAGTGGTTTGAGATAAATGTCTTAATGTGTCCAAGAGAAACAAGAGTCTCAACTTTGAGAGTGTGTTGTAAATTATTAAGATTAAGATTAACTCTTGATTCGGGGATAAAGGCTCCAAAAGTCATGGCACGCACAGCTGTGGTCGGGTCCGTTCAGATCCAGAGACGAGGAAAAAGGTAGTCAAATAAAAGTAACTGTGATAGTGGATCTGCTCCTAATATAATGAAGTGTATTTAAAACTACTGTGAGGACCTTTCTGTTTATAAAGCTTCAGGCACCCCCCTGTGGACAAGCAGTACATCTTCTCTCTTTTCTGATTTTGTCCTGTACATGCCCGGGATATGTTTCCTAACAAATATGTTCATCTTGCTTTCTTTTAACAGTGAAATGTATCGCTCGTGGTGAATATCTGCTTTGGAAAAAGATTTTTTTTTAAACAAGGCTGTTTCCTCAGTAGGCTGTAAAACACCTTTCCTTAAATCTACCCCTTAGCAACGTTTACAGGCATTGAAACTAACAATATAGTCAATCTTGTTGCCTGTGGTCTTGTTTGCTTTCGTAAGTCATAAAGAGGAATCCCTATTCATTTGAGTATATTGAAACAAGATAAAAAAAAGTCCTCACAGGGGCTCTAAGAAAGCTTATTATAACATGTACTTTCAAAGAGAACTTTTCAGTAAGGTCTATTTCTGCAGAAATGTTTGATTCATGTCAAGTTGAAAAATAAGAATGCTTAGATCCAGGAGGGGTTAAAAAGGTTCACAACTTCATGTTCATTAAAATACCTCAAAGTTACTAGTATAAAGGTTGCATGGTAAGCTATGCCATGCAGGGGGGGGGGGGGCTAGATAACTGACTCACCTCCTCCCATGTGAACGCTGCTGCTGCTGGTGAACTGCTTCCCGCTGTCTTTGGCCAAAATCAGCATTTCTGTGTCCCTTTTAGCTTGAAAGTTCTCCTTGTCAGAGATGAGGAACTTGTAGTCTTTCTTATAAGCATCATCAGTTTGGGATCTAGTGGCTGACAAACACAAACAAAACAGTTAAAGAATTGTTGAAGCCATGATAACTTTGATATCAGATCAGAGGGAGTATAAACTGTTGTGGACATACTTGTAGAGACTCCAGTGCTGACGACACCGCCAGTATTCGACATGTTCTTCTGAACACCATAACCTGTAAATACAAACAAACACACTCATGTAAAAAAAGATGCCCTTTAATATAATGATTGAGCAAAGCATTTGATAAGTGTCAAGATGTTGTGGATATCTTCAGCTTTACCTCCGAGACTAGCGTTAACATTGGCTCCACTGGTGGTGAGTACAGTGGCAGTTGAGGGCGCCAGATTATTCTGAAAGCCATAAACTGTGAAAAAAAGATGAAAAGTTGGATTTTATTTCATGAATTTAAATCATGAATTTATAAAACACTGTTTGAATCTAAACCTACAAAGGAAAAAGGAAAATAAAAAAGCCAAAACAAATCACACATGGGAAAGACATATTTATAAATGAACTACACAAAGTCACTGTAACACAATGATGAATCATGACACAGAATAAAACTGTCATTCATCTGCTTATTTCAATGTATCAGTAGGTCTAGAAACTGGAACTGCTTGTATACGGGAAGTTGGGGGGAAATATTTACGAAAATATGCCAAGTGATTTTTCGTTTACTCTAAAAGTAGTGCCAACCCAAAATGAATAGTTGATTGTGTTTTCACTTGCTCTAGAACAGGGGTCTCCAACTGGTAGCTCAGGAGCTATCGGTAGCTCGCGGGCAGGTTTTCAGTAGGTCGCCTATAGGTTGACCGACTGTTAAAAAAATATATAAATAAATCCGACGACAGTAAATGCACCTCTTCCCACTATTCATATATTTGGCCCATAAAAACAAGTGTAAAGTAGTAATGTTCTCTTGGACATTGATGTGAATTTTCAGTAACATAGCTTACTATGTGGCACAATAAGAAGTGTAAAATATTCATGTTCTGGTCTCACCTGACAGTGACGAGGGGGAGGTGAGGCCGATTGGTGAAGATCCTCCCCCCATGTTGTTGGTGCCGACCTGGTAAGAATAGCTGCTGCTGTTGCCAGCGGCAGCTGTGGTGGCGGAGGCCGGCAGTGTGGATGTCGACCAAGAAAAAGATGGAAGTATAGTGTCCAGTGTGTCATATTGGCCTGTTCTCACACTGGTGTCGTACTGCCCTGATCTCAAACTGCTGTTATACTGGCCTGTTTTCAGACCAGCATCATATTGACTTGTCTTCTGAGCAACATCATACTGGCCTGATTTCACACCAGTGTCATATTGGCCTGATTTTACAGTGACATCATACTGGCTTGATTTTAAACCAGTATCAAAGTGCCCGTTTGTCAGAGTGGTGTCATACAGGGTTGATGTATCGATGGTGTGGAAACCACCTGTTCTCACACCAGAGCTCAATACAGGAGAACCTGTAGGAGAGAAAAGACAAAGACAGATTAGGGTGTGATTTGTCTCTTATTTCATATTTACCCCAGTTTGTGCCTCTCATGTTTTTATCTTTACATAACATACACAGAGTTCAAGGTCAAAGAAAAATGAAAAGCACCTGTAAACACAAAGCTGATACAGACAAGCTACAACCAAGGCAAATATGAAGCATATGTCTTAGAGAGGGAGACAAGGTGTCTGTGCATGTTAAGAATGTGCATGAGTGCAACTCTGGGAAGTGTATATACCCGACTGAGTGGCCACTGAGATGGTCTTGGTTTCCACGGTGGCCTTTTTAGGGACAGGCAGTGTGATTGAGGCGCAGGAGGAGCGCGTTGGGCTGACGCTGCAGGAACGTCCCTTCAGAAGCTTCTTTACATCATCCAGCTCTGTCCCTGCAAAAAAACACAAATGTTACTCACAAAATATAAAACTGCATTTTCTCTAGTGGTTGTTTAAGTCTTACTTCATATGAAATATGTCTTATTTTATGTTTTCTCTCTAAATCCATGTAATACATTACACAACAGTTAGATAAACTAACTTATAAAGGTATCTTAACCTCACCTATCACAAGAAATACACTAGTTAGCTATGAAGGCAGTTGCAGAAATCTGCTCAGCTAGTTAGCTCTAGCTTTTTTTCCCTATGCTAACCATCAAACTGTAATTTGATCAAAGTTGATATATTTTCAGCTAGGGAAAAAACTGAGATAAATTAGCTTTTGCTTTTAGCCGAGACCCGTCCTGCTATCTCACCTGCTAGCTTAATAATGCAGCTAGCTCTCCTTTAGCTGTCCTGTGACTCACTGTGCAGTGGCATTAATTTATATAAAAGTCTTAAATTAAAATATAAACCAACTGTTTTAAAGTTGTCTTTATTGAAGATCATCTTAACCGATGGTATCTAAATATATTTGGGTGAAAAAAATAAATGTTTGAATCCTACTTGTGGGTCTATGGCTACTGAAGCATGTTAACCTTTTTTTGTTTTTTCAAGAAATAGTATCAACAAAGCACTAAACAAATACTCCATTTCAAGTAAAAAGTCCTGAACTGATCATTGTACTTGCAGAGGTATATTACAGAATGTAGGCTACTACTGGCATAATGAACTTCAAACGTAAAGGCAGCCCTCTGGAGAGTTTTTTTATTACACTTTTGATGAATTATTATTATAATTTCTTTATATTTAATCTTGTAGGAGAAGGGACTCATTTTTAAGTACCGTTTTTTTGTGTGCAAAGAACTGCATGCTGCAAATGTGTGTGGTATGTGCATTTTCAACATACAAAGATTTTGAGTCAAATACATGTAGTAGAGTTAAAAGTACAATGTTTTTCCTATGGCCTAAACTGGTTTACTTCGGTGTAAAGCATCATAAAACATATAGTACAAGTTCTTCGGTGCTATTGGATTTTCACATACATATTAGTACTAACTTTTCCACTACTTTTGAGAGCACATAGTATGCAACATATTAATCCGCAGCCCAGCTGAGGTTAGGTAACATTGGGGTGGTTAAAATGTTAAAAATGTAATAAAGTAATTGCAGTTAGAAACTTCAGTCAGCAGGGGGAGCACTCAACTTCTGCTAAACTTTGACTCACTTCTGTTTTCACTGAAACGGCAAACAGTGACTCATTTCTGCCATTGTTGCCACCACAAATCTGTCCCTTAACTTCTTCCTCACATGAACACAATGCAAACAAACGTGATCCTCATCGTTTCAGCCCCACCCTTTACTTTTTTGCTGCTGGGCTGTATATCCTCAATCTGTGGGAGCTGCACATGTGTTACTAATCACAATTTCATGGACATAAACATACATGTGAGGAGAGGTGGAGGAGGAAGAATGTCTTATGTGTGCTATCTACTGAATCCAGAGCCAAAGAATTTGATAGCAGCACAATATGAAAAACACACTGCCCTAAAGTAACCCCTCAGTACAAAACTCCCACTCTTCAAGTGGCTCTTAAAAGGAACACTGGAATAAAGACGCTTTATGAGGGATTGCATAACCAACAGCAATTGAATCAATGTGTCTCAAGTGGTCTTACATCTGCAGGCTGTGGGAGAGGCACTTTGTAATCTGGCTCTGATCTCGCTCTCTGGAAAGAAATCACAACACACATTGGACAATTGGAATCCTGGTTTAATAATAAAAAAAAGTCAGGACAATTCAGAGTGAGATGGTGCAGAAATAATGAAGGGAGGAGGGAGGGGAAAAAACTATTATTAAATACCTCTACTCTCGCTCCTCCCTCTTGTGCCGCCAGAGCCTGAACACAAAAAGGAAAAAAACACACAGAGAGGACATATGAGGATAAAGCTGTGTAACCAGAGAGTATTTAATCCCATACTGCTTTCACTCTCACTTACAATAGTTCCCATAATCTTTGCGTGTAAACTCTGGAGAGGAATTACCACTGGAACTTCCTAGAAGAAAACACAATAGCAGCTGAAATATTTACAGCACCCTCATGTTCGAGAGTTTCCTTCTCTTTTATTTAGTCTCTGCTTTATGCACAACATGTTGCACACTGTGCAGTGTTTGTTCTATTGACATAATCTCACCGTCATAACCCACTGAGCGGCTCGTGATGGTCTTCCTCTCCCGGAAGGCTGGCGACAGGCCTCCTGATGAGCCAGCAGTCTGAGCGCGCCTGGCACCGCCCGATGAGCTGGACCGAACCTTTGACACGGAGCTCACCATGTAACTGCTGCTGCCTCTTCCCCCTCCCCCTCCTCCTCCTCCACCTCCTCCTCCACCTCCTCCTCCGCCACCTCCTCCGCCTCCTCCTCCTCCTCCTCCTCCTCTACTGCTTCCTCCACCTCCTATTCCACCTCCAAACAACTCTCCATCAATGTAGGTCCCCCCTCCATCACCTTCACCCGAGGAGCATCCTCCCAGGTAAACCCCTGAGGAGGAGCTGTAGTTGCTGGTGTTCACACCTACAGAGGCTAAAGGGAGAGATAAAACATTCACGTTTTATTTTGATATCCTGCAACAATGTCATCTCTACAGACATAGAAGCAGTTTGGGAATTTGTACTTTCACTCAAGTACAAGTTTAAGGTACTTTTACTTTACATGAGAATTTCAAATTCATGGAACTGATAAGCTGATAATAAACTAACACTTCTTATCTCTACATATCAATCGTTTGTTGTTGTTTTTTAAAGCTTAAGAAACAAGTGATAAATGCCATCAGGTCCTCTCAGTTAAAGCTTCATATTGCTTATCTGGTTTAATAACTTGACAATGTGAATACTGATAATAACTAGGGACACACGTTTAAACTGAGGAAAAGCTCTAAACTCTCTGTTACATATATCAGTTTCATGCTCTGTATTGGAACTGTAACTGTATCCTCCCTATCCAATTCTTTTTTTTATGTAACTCAAAGTATTTAATGAATGTTGCAAAAAAACTCTACATTTGTAAAGTACCTGTAGCTATGCCTGAGTGTAAAGTTGCATGAAGCTTACTGCTCAAGTAAAGTACAAGCTCTTTGATTTTGATTTTTTTTCACATAAGAACAGTACTTTGGTAAACTTCTCTGGCTATGGGAGATATTTTAAAAAAAATTGATACCGCAGAAAAACTGTATCTTTCACATTGTTTCATCTCTAATATAAAGCTAATAGTAATCAGCAACACTACAAAGGCCTATTTATACACAACTGGGAGCCTACTCTTCCCAGTGGACACCTTGGCTATGTTTTGTTTGTAAAACCTCAGTAAAGGATATGAACACTTCCTCTATATCTGCCTGGAAAAAAACTGCAAGTGATGTCCAAGGTTAAATCAGGATACATGTTGTCTCCACTGGGGGTTAAAAATATAACATGCAGTTTTACACAACTTCCCAATTTTTTTTTGAACCACGAGTGGAAATGTGCTCTCACATGAAGAGAAATACGTTCCACCGCTGTTCTGGGTTAAGACATTCTTCTCCAAGCCCAGCCCTCCAGCACTGCTGGACATATTCCTGTGATTTGATCCGCTGGTTCCCTCTAGCAACAAAAAGACACACAGCAAAACACGGAGAAGCTGTTACTCATCGGGGAACTTCCTTCAGAGCCCCTCTGCTATAATTACAGCATTATGTGTTCAGTTTACTGGCATTAATTAAAGAACACGTGGCTGGTAGAAGGAGGAGACACTCACTTGGTGGCAGAGAAGTCAGCCGGGTTGTGGCGGTTACAGCTTCTGTCACAACTGATGGTACATTATAAAGAAAGAAAATGGTTACTCTGTATACACTGTGCAGCTCCTGACGATAATCTATACGTTATTTAAACTTCTGTGTGGTAATACCAGTGGGAAGGTGTTTAGTGCAGTGTTGAATGACGGGCATGCTGAAGATTGTTACGCTTAAGTAAATGTGACATTGAATGATGGATGGTGCTGATGGAGATGTTGCCACTTCCTAATACTGTGCTTATGTGAAATAACTAAAGCTAAGGTCTATGGATAACCAATCTTTTAATAATGCGTCATGAATAAGTTATTAGCCATTGATAAAAAACAACACTCGGGTTGATTGGCCAGGTTGACGTTTGTCGTCCTCTGGCAGGGCTGATCTCGAGGAAAGTGTCCAATCTTCTAGAAACATTAAGATTACATTACAGATGTATTAATAACTAAATAAACTTTGGACCAGATCAATCTGCAAGCAAGTGTGCTCCTGTTCCCTTTATGACAGTTTTCCATCAAACCTCATTCAGATCAAAGTCTGCAAACATTAAGGTGTTTTCTTACAATAAATACGGTTTCCCACGACGACTACTCAAAAATCCTGCCAGTCTGTTTGTGTGCAAAATCTGCAATTATACAATTATTCACCAAAACCAAAGAGGTTTAGAAATGTTGTTATACTTATATATGTTAAATATGTTTTTGACAAGAAAGAAGTTTTCTTTCTTTCTTTCTTTCTTTCTTTCTCCATCTCTCTTTCTTTTTCTCTCTCTCTCTCTCTCTCGTTCTTTTTCTCTCTCTCTCTCGTTCTTTTTCTCTCTCTCTCTCGTTCTTTTTCTCTCTCTCTCTCGTTCTTTTTCTCTCTCTCTCTCGTTCTTTTTCTCTCTCTCTCTCGTTCTTTTTCTCTCTCTCTCTCTCTCGTTCTTTTTCTCTCTCTCTCTGTCTCTTTCTCTCTCTTTCTTTCTTTCTCTATGTCTTTCTTTCTTTCTGTCTCTTATCCCTATGTGCTTTTATTGTGCTTTTATTATGCCTGTTTTGTTTTGCTTACTTGAAAAAGTCGTTGCAGGTTTGTTTAATTCTTGCTTTGACCATTTCTGATTATTGTAACATCTGTCTTTATAATATCCTCTAAAACTGTGTTTTCTGTGCTTAGTTTTGTCTAGCACTTATTGTTTTCATTTTGTCCAACTATAAACAAATTAACTGAGACATTCTAATTACTGGGACAAACTTACATTAGGTCATTTTAACAAGGTACAGACTTAATGGCTCAGTATTGTTATCTTTATAACCTGCAGGTTGTTCTCATCAGTGGCTTATAACTGATATATGAAGCATTGGTGGTTAATTATCAATCTGTTTTTATCCATACAAGGTCACTTAATTTGAATTTAAGAAATATACAAAGATACAGCTTATGCATAAAAAACCAAACAAACACATCTGGTCCATCTTTTCTGGGGGTGTCACAGATTTAGACAAACTCCTTTTAGCACAATTAAGTTTCCGAAGTTCATGAGATGGTTTAGTAATCATCATGAGATCTAAGTATGGAGGGAAATCTAAACCACAGTCATGAATACTTGGAAACAAATCTTAAGTAATTGTATCATCGTGTTGAACTAATTGGGAAAATTCATCTTTTAACAGTTTATCTTAAACAAAAGCCTTCCCATATCTGTTTCTGTCCATAAGCAGGCCCGTAAACTAATTACCTAATGTAAACAAAGTGCAGGACTATCTTACATGTGACTAAAATATCTTGTTTATAATAAACTGGCAGTCGATAATTAACTGTAATATAACCTTTCTTCCACTAGGAGGCATCTTGATTTCCAGCTGCAACTCGTTGAGTTTTACTGGACTCAGATGTAAAGTAAATTCCTTTTCATTTTCATGCTGCCTCCTCCTCGTCATCATCATCTTCCTCCCTCCTTTTACGGAGTCGTGTGTTTCAGGGTCGAGGCTAAAACACTAAAGGTGATTTATTTTTGCTGCTGTTGCTTCTCGAACTTCGCAACAGCCTCCAACATTGGCTCAAAGAAGCCAAATCAATGCAGAAAAAAACTCCTCATGTCTTTGTTTTTTTAAATTCCCCTTTAACTCTGTATTTGTTTCCAAACTACATTGTCTTGTTCTTCCCGTTTCCCCCCCTCTCTCTCTTATGTAACCACTGCTTTGAAAAATGATCTATGTATAAACTTTCATTTGGAAGTGACTCATAAAACAAGAGCAGAACAATCAGGCGACAAAACGGCTGATTATATGTTTGTCTCAGTTTTGGTCACACGTATAATCAGGCGTTCCTTGACCTCGCCATCTTTAGATCGAGTCTGAGCTGTCCTTCTACATTCAGTCATGACTGCAAGAGGAAAACCCCGAGGATGACTTACACCTCTGAGCCCCGAGACAGCAAAGAACAGAAACCCGAGAACAGTGAAGGCATGATGTTAGTGATAGTGAGCCCCCAGAAAAGACAGTCAAAAGCATCACCAGAGAAATCAGTATTGGGTCTTTAAACACAGAAATATACAAAGCCAATCCATCAGTAAGCTTTCAATGAAGGCTTGATATTTCTTGCCACACTTGAGGTCTGTGGGACGGAAACACCGTTGACAGTAGCTGCTTGGAGTTTGTGATGCTTTGCCTCTATTGTGTTTGTAAGGCAGACTTTTCATAACAAATAAAACCAGAAATAACTGCACATCTACCGATTTGATTCATTTTGTGTGTGTGTGTGTGTGTGTGTGTGTGTGTGTGTGTGTGTGTGTGTGTGTGTGTGTGTGTGTGTGTGTGTGTGTGTGTGTGTGCGCGCGCGTGTGTGTGTGTTACTTGTCGTGTTATGGTGTCTACTTTTTCAAAAATGTGTTAATAAACTCAGAAATCTCACCCCTTTCTTCTGAAAAGTCGGCTGAGTAGTCCATCAGTGCTATTAACTCCTCCATCTCATCTTATCTGGTGACATGATGATAAAACGTTTACCCATGTTGTGCCTTTAACTGATATAAAAGTCTCTTTATTCCTTGACTTTTAAATGTGGTTAAATGGCATCCAAGCAAACATTTATTGGGAGGGGGGAAGCAAAAAATGTCAATTCCAAGAATGTTTCGGTCAAAGAACAGGCCGCTTGTATCTGATGTTTGTTTACTGCTTTAGATCTTGAATTCCACGGCTCCAAAGACGAAAACATGTCCCCCACATGGGTCTCATGATGATACTTCTAAAAACACAATATACTATTTTATAGAACACAAGCTTTCTCTTGAACTATCTGCTTGTTTTGATCTTAATCTTAAAAAAACAGAAATCCTGCAGTGTGCCCAGGCTAGATCATCGAAAACTTCCCAAACTCATTTAATCTCACCTGAATAGAAAATACCACAAAAAAAGGCCTTCAGAAGCTATAACGCCTTGTGTTTAGATTTCAATAGATATTCACTTTATGTCTTTCAAGAGCAAACTCACAAAAGAACAAAAGATGAGTAGATCCCTGCACAGCTCTGAAAGCCCATCCTATCACCACACCCTGCCATCCGAGGACATTTAACATCATGTGCCTCTTACACTCCACACTTTATTACATAAAAAAAGAAGCAGAAATTCTCCAAATGATGGACTCCCCCTTCTTCCCTCTAAACTTGGATTTATACTGGAAACACAATAACAAGCCTTTAAAGTCCAATAAAGTTTCCCTTCATCTCAAAATTTAAAATCAAACAATAGAGAGTCAAATGCAGCAACATTTCTAGATACTTCCTTTACCAAAGTCAAGCACAAATCTCTTTTTTTACAGCCTGTAACTGATCTGGACCTCCAAAAGTCTGCTGTCACATAAAGCTGGCGCTACAGCCCGTCCAGGTCGTGCAGTATATTTAGATGGATGTAAATAGCACAGCAAGAGAGCATGTAAAACTATCCTGAGATCACTAAGAGACTAAATTTAAGGATACATGGAGACAGATGATCTCCTCCAAAACCCCCTAGTTTGTTTAACAGACAAGGTAAGTTTATTATATTTATATAGCCTATAGGTTATTATATTGGCATAGAGAGGACTTAGCACAATTCCATCCAACAAATCCAAGCTTGAAAGCCCATCACCAAACTCCCACAGAGCGATTAGTGCAGAGATGTAACAGCAAGGTGGTGGGGGGAAATCAGCATGAATCAGTTAAAGAAAAACTTTTAAAAGAATAGTCTTCATGTTGTTAAATCCATACCTTCAGCCAGCTTGAACAACGGTCAATCAAATCCCGATGAGCCCCCTTGTTGAGATGCGCCGACTGATCCACGGGAGCAATAATGTGTTGGTATGAAGTTGACGCGACTGGGTGGGATGTTCTTAAAGTCCTCCTCCGTCCTTTTGTGCCTTTTCGCCCAACTTTCCCAGGCAAGTCAAAACAGAGATTTGGGCATGGGTCCCAGCCGCGCCCATCAGCGCTTTGGCAGGCAGGTGTAGCAAACGGCACGGAAAGCTGAATTTAAAAAAGAAGAAGAAGAAGAAAAAACAGTGCCTTAGGGTGGCAATTAAGTTGTCAGCCTCACCTCTCGCAAAGACCGAGACGACTGGGAAGAAGAGAAGTGATGGACTCCTCCTGCTCCTTCTTCTTCTACTGCTGCTTTTGTCACCATTTTTGGGAACTGACAAACTTCTGGGAGGAGGTGGAAAGTAGTGCTCTCTGGGGGTTGGGATTTTAAATCCACTTTTTTGGGTTACTAGTGTAACCATTTCAGTGTCTCCTGGTCTATTGTGTGCAGAAAATCCACATCACATTGCTGCAGCTGGAACACATCTGGAGCACACATTGGAAGCTGAAACACAACATTTAGTCTGCATGGTTCCAACCACTTTGTTTCTACTAAAACCAAACACTATTTTACTACGTTTTCCAATGCAAAAGCAGCATGCAAGTTGTCATATACCAGTCAGAGTATTTTGTTCTGCAAGATTGTGCAGCTGCAAAAATATCAGTTTCCCTGTTTTTACAATTAATTATGTATTATAATGGATGCAGACTCTTCCCACCACATGCACACTCCCACAAGAGCCGTTTTTAACTCATATGATCATTATAAACATCTCTATCCATTCATTTGCATTTCTGCAAATTGGATGCTTTATTCCTCCACTGGCGGCCACAAAGCGCTGGCAAAATCCCTCACCCACCAGCCCCACCCTGCGTAGACATCCACCCACCCTGCATGACTCACAGGGAGCATGACTCCAATCTCTGCAAAAAGTGATGGAAAACAAATGAACCCCAAGGTCAGAGGAGGAGCTGCTTCTCCGCTCACGTTTATGTAGAAGCGTGGATAATGCCATATCTAAGGGGGATGGTTTTTAAAAGAAAAAAGAGTCCAGGATGGGGGGAGCTGACTGGCCTGTGCAGACCTCATGGTGTTTGTGTTAAGGTTAACAGCTCTCCAGAGGAGGGCTGGTAATTTCTCTGGAACAAAGGGTGGCAGCAGTTTCACAATTGCCCAAATTAGGGGTGATTAGAGTTCAGATGGAGTGAGTAACATTGCAAATAAGTTATTAATTTAATCAAGATCAAATATGCATTTAAGAAAACATGGATGATTCACAGAGAAAGTTATGTCAAGTATATAAACCATAAACATGAATCAGTTTGCGACAGAACAAGTCCAAATAGAAGTGATCGTTTTCCCCTCTTAATTGTTGGCTATGAAGAAATCTCTGCACTTTTATCAGTGTCTGGCAAAATCTCCTGCAGGCGGTCTTTCTTTCTCGTCAGGCACATTTTTGTTCAGTCTTAACTATAAATTATAATCCATGGAAAGCTCAAAGACTGGCTCCACTTTAAGCAGGTATTTTCCAAAGAGATAAACGTGAGATTTATCACACTTTGTTCTCAGTTAAACTAGTAAACCTGTCTGTAGCAGCAGAGGATAAATTCCTCTTTGATTTGGAAAACGAGTGAACGTTTTACTGGACATTATCTACTTTTATTGAACCTTCTACTTGTAATACAGGATGAAGGGACACTTAGTAGGGTAGTGAGCGCGAAAATATTCAGTTTTCAAACTCTTTTTCAGTGCTTCTTTACTCTCGCTCACCTACTTGTTTTACAAAATTATCATGTGCACATATCTTTGTTATTCTTTATTGTTCTTAGCTTAATCCTTCACGTTTACACAACTAATGTAGAAAACTTAACACCAAATTGGAAATGAAAGACGAGAGATTACTGCAATAGTCTATACTCATAAAGTCATTTTTTAAGCAAACAAAAATATCTTCAATTCCAGTTTTATCAATTGTTGCGAATTAGGTTCTATGAAATGTCAAGGACTTTTGTCATGTTGTAGACCTAAGGATTGAATGTCTAATCCAGGAATAAATTAGAGCAGTGGTTCTCAACTGGTCTGAGCTCAGGAACCCTCACCCACTCCTTAATGACAAATCACAACCTACATTTCTGATACTTTTCAACCAATAAGATTTGTTTAATGAAAGATTGTACAGTTTGGACCCCAGACAGAAACATACGAAAACACTGAAGGCTCACTGCATGTCAGCAAGTTTATGTGATTTAGTTCTTTGCATACATAAAATAAACTGGCAACAATGAAAATAAAATATCATGGGCAGCATATCCTGCATTTTTAGACTCTGTCAAATCGTTGTTGTACAACAACCTGTAGGCATGTTTTATAAATCTGGCAGATAAGGAAGTGTTATCAGACAAGATGTTGGCACCACATAAAAGTGATGTATCTATACAAACCACCCTTTCAGCCAAACAAAATTAAAGTGACATCACCGCAGTACTCACAAACGCTGTTTATCGGATATTCCAGAGAAACAAGGTCAAAAAATGAGTTGTGTTTAAGAGCATAGAAAATCCTTTTTCTGGACAATAAGTCCCTCAGTTACAGGCATGGTCTGGATGATAAGTATGTTTATGTATTTACAGTATTGACCATTTTGTCTGTTGTCAAGCTCAGCACAAATGCTTCAATAACTAATGTAGTATATCTGGTTTACAAATCAAATAAACAGGGACTCTGACAAATCAGTTCACTGATTCTATATTGAAAAGAAACTGACCCCCAAGCAGTCAATGTTATCGGTCTACCAATTGCTATCTAACCGCACGTATATACAGTATGGCTGTTATCACTGTAAGCTAGAACTTTACACCTGTGCCATTTTATTGTATCATTGCTGAAATATCACCCAGCCATTGTCAATATCACATATCCCATTCATGGGCCATGAAGGGGCAATTCTTTTGTTAAAGAAAAACTTGGCTACTGGTATTGTGGTTAAATAAAGGTTAATTAAAACAAAATGTGGTTTTCATTATCCCAATGTCTTTCAGTTCTTGATGAATGGAAAAGCATTTTAATGACGGCGATATGCTAGATTCCATTTTTATTTAATTTGCAAATCTTAAAGCAGAAGTTGAACTTTTAAAACAGCACATGAACCTCTGTCCCCAAATCTGCCATAGAAAGATGGCCACCATTTTATGTTGAATAATACTGCTCATCCAAATGTGCATCTAGAGAGATTAACAGCCTGCACAAACATGGAATAAGGCTTTTAGTGTCCTCAGCACACACCTGTTTGTTGAAAGAATTGGCATCCTCACTCACTGTCTCACATAGCCTCTAGATTCTATAAACTCATACCAGCTCAGTTACTTCATGTAGCTGAGGAGCAAGAACAGTATTTCATGTCAACTTTTCAAACGTTTGAAAAAAGCAAACGGCCTCCTGACTCACACATCATTATAATCAACCCCTCAGCTTAGCAAGATTAAGCCATATAAAATGTTAAAAATCCCCATCCCCTGGGGTGTGTAGTATCAGATTGCCAACTTCTGATGTTCAAGTCTAGGCAGGATAATGTTTTAATTCACACCTTTCTCCTCAAGGCGATAGAAAAAACAGGACAAAAAGTGGGACACAACCACACGTTTCACTCCATAACAATCTTAACAACTGTGATAAAAACATACGTCCGTACAAGTTTTAAATACATCCTTTAATAGGGAGTAATCCACTGTTGAGAAGAGGTGACTCACAAATGAGTCGACCTAACACACGTTTTCAAGGAAACACAAAATACAACGCTGAACCATTATTCAAGCAAGCATACAAAACACATCTTGGGCTATTCTAATTCCTCTGAGCACTTCATTTTGTGAAATATTGCAGTTGGATCAATCCATCTCTTTTTAATCCTGCTGTAACAATTAAATCCAATATCCTTCTGATACCTTAAAATAATTGTGTTTAAGTTGTGGTATCTTCAATGATTTCACAGAGACAAGTTTATTCTCTCAATTAGTTTATGTGTGTGGTATTATAGCAATAACAAAGTTATATTAAAAATAACCATGATTTGTAGCTGTCCGGTTCAATGGAAATGTAATTTTGTTCCATCAAGTCCCACTACGCTCATACGTATGAATACATTAACTCAGAAAAAGGAGAGTGGTGAGTCTTTTGCATTCATGTAGTCCTACTGAGAAGTAACATTGAATTTCGGGGGATAAAACGTGTGCTTCATTCTGTAACCTTCAGTCGGCAAAAACTACAGATCCCAGAATGCTCCTCGGTTACACGTCATCGAATTTTGTCCAATAGCTGACTTTGGAGGTTTTCTTGAGCTGCAAAAATACGGAAAACAGAAGACTCCTTGCTATCGCAGTTTACTTTTAAATCGTCGTATTTTGGAACTTATACATGTTAAAGACTTGTGAAAGCGACAAGCTATAAGTTTGGCATTGTGTTTGTGTCAGTGTCTGATTTTAAAAGTGATTTCGCGTTTATGAAGGAGCTAGTTGACTACTAGCTAAAACTCGTCAAGCTTTTCCAGTTAGCCTTGACTGTTTCCACAACACAAGTTGTGTTTAAATGGGCTTAAGTCATTTTCAACAATGGAGATCACTCCCAAAGCATCTAAATTAAAATCAGTGTATTCTTCACCTTGTGATTCAGTGGAGTCGAGCCCCTCTGAATTTAAAGAGGAAAAGGTAAGAGCAAATGCAATTGGTACCCAGTCGAGTCAGAAATGCTTTCTTGTTTTTATGCAGCCAAATTAAATGTATCACGTAAAGTTGTTATGTCACTTTTAACTGGACGTTATATAATATCCTGTATTATAAAGTATTAGTGATTCATATTTTGTCATCTCCGCAGCATCATCAGAAACTGAGCTCCTCTCTAAAGGAGAGGCTGAAGAGAACAAGGCGCTCCTTCACCTCGCCCTTCTCTGTGGCCAAACGCCTTTGTGTGGATGAGCAGGAGGCGGATGGCCAACAAGTTTCAGCAGATTCCCGAAAGACAGTTAATAACTCTCCATTGATCATTCCCTGTGTTGATGTAAACAGGAATGAAGTTAGAACAGGGAGTGAAAGTTTTGGACCCAGTCCAGAACCTACTCGTCCTCCTTCAAAAGACTTTGCACAACGAGACCAACTGAGGAAGGAGGTTAAAGACAAGATGGAGACTCTGCGCAGACTCAAGATGGTTCAGATGTACAGAAGCAAGGTATCTGCTTCCTTTGAATTGTCTTGGTTGATCTTAAAATGAACATATTTGGATTCATATGACCACCCCCCTTTCTCTCTTTCTAGAATGATCTAACACAGCTCCAGACCCTGATTGTCAAGTGGCGGAGCTGTGCTCAGGCTGCTCTGTATGAGCTCCAGTCAGATGTCCCCATAGACGGGCGAAAGGCCAGCCTGTCAGAGCTCATCGACCTCTTCGGTCTGGACGATGGCTTTTTGCACTTTGATCGCACAGAGGAGGACTTTACTACCTAATAATCTTTTTGTAAACACATTATTTGATCAGTTTACAAAAAAAACTACAGTGAAACAACCACATTTAAAATATACAGAGTTAAATTATTGTTTAATTTGTTCCTGCTATTTTGTATGGATTCAAAGTTAAAGATGTAAATGTGTACTTGCTAAGAGAATTATAAATAAAATCTGTTATCTGTTAAAGAGAAGGCTGCTCAGACGTGTTTTAGCTGATCAAGTGAAGGAAAGTTCTTCATCCGCAGACGAGCCACTTCTGCCCTGAGAATATCCAGGTCCTCCGCCTGTGCTTTGGCTAAGTCCTTCAGCTTCGACCTCTGAGCGATTTCCTGGTAACGCTCTTCTGTTCCGGCTGCTTGGTGTTCCTCTGAAGCTAGACACCAAAAGACAATGGACACAATCAGCAGGTGTGGCGAAAAATACAAGTATTGATTCCACTTCTTTTCTGAAGAAGTGGACAATTAAACATAATGAATTCAAACTTCGGATAAATTAAGATAATAAATGGGGAATATCGGGAATGTCGTGCAGCTCTGAATCTGCTTCAACATCTGCAGTGTTGGCTGGTTCACTTTCATCTGTCTCACCCATAGACTAAATATTAATGGACGAAGCTTGAGTGACGTATCCCATCTGTTACTGCAGGAGGCTCATCAGCGGCAGCCGCCAAACTGGAAGTCCTGTCTCAACCTACTTTCAACTTTCAGTTAACCTAACGACAGGCTGAGATCTGGAGCTTAAGGCAGGTTTTAAGGCTGACAAACCATCGCTCCCACCATGTCAATCATGTCAGCTACATGCCTAATTATGGATAACACACATCGTTCATAAAATCAAACAAACGCGTTATAAAAAAAATTCCCCCCCCGTACAGTGTGTTCCCATGATGACAATAACTATTCAAACCAATATTGTTTTTATTGTACCAGACTGTCAACATGCTTATTTCTGCTGCAAAAACAGGCATTTTTGAATGTAGGGTGTAGCGTGACTTCTGGGGCTACTGGAGCCAGCCTCAAGAGGACACTCGACAAACTGTAGGATTTTGCCCCCCCGCATTGGCTTCATTTTTCAACACTGGAAGTTGCAGCTTGGTTCCAGAGGTTCTCCTTGTAATTCAAGGACATCCCATTCACTGAAGATCTCTAGTTCACCGTTAAGTTTCTCTCTCTTGTCTCTTTTGTTTGGATGCGTCTTTTACATTATTTCCGTTATGATTAGTGTCTCATGCGTGATATGCATTGATTATTTCATAACAAATTGTCTTTTCTTCATGTTATTTATTTTAAATCGAAAGTTGAACCAATTTGGGGAAGAAAGTTTGCAATGAAGCAAAATAAAAGCAATGATTGGATTATTGCATTAAAGCCAGCAGTAAGTAGCCAGCCAGTATTAGAGAGTGGATATGTTAGTGTGAACAGTATTGTGCAAAAGTTAAAGAAGTTGTCCACTTGAAGCTGCACTTCAGTACTGTGATGAAGTACTTTAGCGCCTGGCACTCACTATTTTTGGTGGAAAACAACATTTCTTTGCAGTTGATTGATTAAAGCTAAAATATGTTTAATTACCCATTTCTTCATAGATATGTCTCCCCTCTGCCACAGCCACCTGCATGTTACGTAGCTGCTGTTCTACGACTTCAGTCTTCTTAGCTTCGATTGCTGCCTGCCTACTTAGCTGTTTAATCTTCTGTCTGGGACCCTGCACACTCTGTTGATGAGTCTGAAAAGAAAATTCAATGTACATCTTGACTCAAAGGACAAAGTAAAGAGCTGAGTGAAATGCTGCTGTCGCTCTTGTGTTACCTTCTCCTGGAAAGCCATCGTTTTCTTCAGAATGGAAACCTGCTTGGACATGCGGCTGTCTTTTTCTTTGCTGTAGAGGTACTGGGTGGGAAAAAAGGGAATAACTGACTTTTAAGAAGTGAGGAATGAAAACACACAACAAAGAAAAACTATTTAGTGTCTCGACAGGGTTTCAAAAATGGTCTAGCTCCTTTGTTGAAAGATCCCACAGCAAACAGAAAAAATGCTTTATCATAAGATGCTCAGGATGGATTTGTTTATATTTAAAGTTATCTTTCCCATGGTTTCAGGGGCCTTAACAATGACGGGAAGCTGCATGCCATGCCTCAGCAGAGCCACCTGAACCGTTTGCCAGAGGAAATTGGCTTTGGGGCCTGGAAACATGTTTGTGTGTGCCATGCCGTGCCCTAAAAAACATGATGATGGATGACTCATTTGATGGTGTGTTTCATTGCTTAACCATCACGAAACTGATTATATTTCATATCCCTAACTAACTAAGTTTCTGAAAGGGTTCATTAATTGCAACATGGAGCAGTGTCTACTTGTCAGGTTTAGTGCTCTGTATTTAATTAAACTGCCAGAGATTGACATCCGATGCCAAACGAGGCAGAAGAAGCTTTTCTGTCGACCTAGAAGTTTGAATCATTACAGAAACATGGCTGATGCTTCAAAACGGGGATAAAGAAAGCATTCATATAGTTTTTATGTCGTATCCACTAATTTGGAGAACATTTTAAAAAGATGCAAAACAAAGTTAGTGGGTGGGGAGCTTGCGTGAGTAGGGTGTGTCTGTGATAAAAGATCCTCCATCTGTACTCGGGGATGGTAACAATTTTCTGTTCTGAAAAACATCTGATGCTGCCAAAACCAAAATACCTGCCGTTATATCACTGACTGAGGTTTGGCCAGGAATGCTATCAAAGCTAAAGTTTCATCCAAAAGCTAGGATTTCATGTCATTTCAAGCAGATGTTGAACTTTTGACGTCTAATTACCTTGTCTGAATTATGTTTAGCTTAAAATCTCATCACTCGAACAAAGCACTATTATTAGAGACTGTTTTGATCACATTTCCATACTGAGGGCAAAGCTTCTAGTAAATAGAAAAAGAGGAATATTTGTGTATATTTGTAAACTAGTAGTGTCCTGGTTACACTTACATCTTGTTGCTCCTTACTGAACTGTAACTTCTGAATGTCCCTATTCTTGTTGTTGAGGTCCTCTATTTGCATCGCCATCTTCTTGTGCTCCCACTGCACCTGGATGATGCCCTTACGGAAGTCTTTGCACTCCACCATTGAGGCGATCTTCTGCCCTCCAAGGGACTGATCATACAGAAAAAAATCATTTAACAGATACAGAGGGATTCCTACATCAAGTCCTAAGTGTACCTGCAATCTCAACCTTTTGTGTGTGCTTTTATTTAGATCCATTGAAAGAATATCCTTGTTTTCAACAAATGACTGTAAATACAAGTGTGTGATGGTGCAGGCTAACCCTGATGGTTATCTTGAGGTCCTCCACCACACTCCTGGGGTAAAGCACAGAGTCAGTGTAGTCAGCAATCATGTCTGTGAGGGACACCTCCACCTGGTTGGGTTTGAGCAGTACCTGGACCATGATGTCCATCAGAAAACGGTTCCTCTCTTTGTGCAGACTAGTAGGCAGCAGAACAACAAGAATCAAGTTTTTTTTTTACCCAAGTATAGAAATAAAAACATCTAAAGCCGTTCATGATCAGAAAGAATGGCAGAGTCATACCGTTCAAGCTCATCAGAGAGATTTTTAACTTCCTGTTGAACAGCTGTATCATCATCTCTCCTCTTCTGCAGGAACGCCTGCATCTCAGCAAGAGTCAAAGCGTTTAATTTCACCTGCAAATGACATGTTGACAAAAAACAAGCCAGTTTATCGGCTGGTCTGGGAATTACTGTAGTAGTGTTTGGTGAAAAAGATTCAAGTGTTAAACTGATAATAAAATGATGTACTAATTGTATATTTGCAGACTCCCATATAGCAAAGTTTGTCTGCATTTCAAATCTTGAACATGTCCATGTCCTCATTTCACCTTTTGCTCGCTCTCTACTTTTGCCCTGCGGACAAGACAAAACTTATCCCAGATCAAGCGGTTCAAGCCTTCTGGCATATTCTCTGGTGCATCCAGGTCCTCCATGGCCTTCAGCATTTTTCCGAGTGCATCGGGAGCCAGAGAACCACACAGACGCTGCTCTTTTAAAGGGTTGGAGTTGTTGTCCGTTTGAGTCCTCATCTTTTGAACCCTGATGAATAAAAGACGTGCAAAAACAGTCGAGTCGTTTCAATTATTGTTTATGAATCTAAGAATGAACACAACTGCTATGTGGTTCATGAATATAACTGAGTGATGAGTATTACCAACCTGGGTCTACGCTTGAATAACTTATAAAGGTGATCGACAATATGGCCTGGAACATTGAAGAACTCCTTCCTGAATTCTTTGTCAAGACCCTGGGTAGACATGGAGTGATGTTTTACTCTGTATGTGTACAATCACTCACAGTCAAAATAATTCACTAAATATCAAGCAGCCTTACTTTGTCCTCAGCTACAGTGGTGTTATAGTTCTCATGAAACAATTCTACCTCCTCTTCATGTCTCTTCAGCTGCTCACCAATTTCATCCTGACAGAGACAGACATTGTTGATATGACATTATTGGCTGTCCTAAAGCATAAATAAAGTGTGCTGCACAGGTTAGCTCTTGCAAAACAAGCCTGAGCAATGGAGAAGATGTTATACTAGGATTCACCGAGGTGTCTCGCAAATAACAGAATCTGGAGCTGACAGTCAAATTCCTTCAGCGTTACTGTGCACAGGTTTTCTGACCTTATATGCCACTGTTTTTTCAAGTTTGAGCTTGAGCTCCAACTCTCGATTTGTCATTTCCACTTCAATGAGGACTGAGTAGGCAAGAAAGGTAATCTTGAGCTCTTCCTGGAAAAACGGCATAAAAGACAGGATATTATTTTTCAAGTGTCAAATACTCAAGAGATCGTCATTCTCACAAGGAGGAGACAGCAATGACGGGAGATGCTCCTTCAACTTGTGTAAAGAAAATGAAACAAAATGAAAGCAATGTGAAGAAGGATTGAATGTATGTGTGTGTTTTGAGTCTGGCCCTTTGTGTGTGAGTACACTGTATGGGCTTACCTGATATATAGTCAATTCACAGTGTAGTTTCTTCTCAAACAGCTGTTTCAAAGTTTCATCAAACATTTCAGTCTTGTCCTTGGTGGCTGCCTGCAGTTTTTTTTACTTCATTTTCCAGTGACTGCAAAAAGACGGTATATGGATTATGACAACTTATCAGAAGTTTAATACATTTATGATCATCGCAAAACAGGAATGGGAGTGTAATGATTGTAACACCTTTTTGTATTTCTCCTTCTCCTCATTCAGGTCTTTGTCTTTCTTTTCGTACTCTTTGTGGATTTTCCTCTCCTCCTCAGTCCAGTGGATGGCAGGTTTGGTCAAAACAAACTCAGGCGGAGGTATTTCCTGTGGAGTCGATTCAATAGAAACTATGTGCCCCTTTGTGCCCATTTGTCTAATTCAACTCACACTGCTTCAGTTGTAAAACAAATCCAAGTCATCATTTGCCCATATGTTTTGTGAACTGTCTTATGAAACAGGTGCAAAAATATTTTTTCACCCTCGTTTTCTGTTTCTCTCTCCAAGAAATTTTAACTTTTTTCTTTGAACTTTGTGATCAAATTAAATAAACATGCAGTAATGAAAATCTTTAAATAACTAAATAAATGTCATGATTGCAACTAACAATTACTTTTCCTCCTCTTTTCCTTTATCTATCTTCCCATTTTCCTTTTGAAAGTCTTTACTTTAGAGACATGACTGTGGATAGAGGCAGAAACGGGGGAGAGCGAGAGAGAGAGTCGGGAACCACATGCAGAAAAGTGGCCATAGGTCGGATTTGAACCCGGGCCGGCCGCTCTGGAGGACTTTAGTCTTTGTAAATGGGACGTGTTCACTAACCATTAGGCTTTCGGAGCTCCAATAGAAAAATGTTTTATTAAACTTTTTTTTAAAGACAATCAGCAAGTCTTCACATTAACAAACATAAACCACAGAGTACGTAGCTTTCTGGCTGAAAAAATGTTGAACAATTTCAGATTTTCTGTCAGTTGTCTAAATGGTTAATTGACCAATCACTGCTGCTTTAATTGACATATGTCATTTTTTGCAGATGGATTCAAGCCTGCTGATTTATTAGAAATAGTCCAACCAATCTCATCATAGCTCTTTGATCAGCCTGGTTTCAAAGAGGCTCTGTGTTATTTCTGATGTTAAAGAAATCTAAATTAATGTGTCAAGAAAGTCATTAGATAATATATAATGTTAGAGATAAATATCAGGCGGTGAGCTTTTACAATACAAATGCTTAAATTAATTTTGAATATTGTGACCCACCATTTTCAAGATGTTCTCTTTTTTCACTTCAAGCGCTCCATCCATCATGTTATCAAGAGCTCTCTCTCTGAAGTTATCCCCCTGCAAGAAAGTAACAATCAAATCACCAAAGTGAAAACACTCCACTACTTGGGGATATTAGATGATAAAATCGACTTCACTACTATTGATTAATCTTTTGTAATGGCAGTGAAGAATTTGTTTGGATCAACAAACCGAGCTAAAAAACAAAAACATTTTTCTCAGCAGCATACTTGGGCAGCCAAACGCCGCTGCTCTTCCAATTTCTTCCTCTCCTCCTCCTCTTTCTGTTCTGGGGTGAGATACTTTTCTGCTTTGATCTAGAGTGGGACAAAGGCACATGTTGCAATTTTTTCACATTTAAAGCAAACAAACAATATAACCGCAAGGTTGTTCAAGGTGTAATCTTTGTTTCTTGAACTTTTTGTGAACTTGTCAGCTACTTCGATTTTTCACGAGGAGGTTCAGTAACCTCAGAGTCGTCCACAGTGAGGATCCTCTCTGGCCACTCGCTGACCGTCAGGCTTGGCTCCCACAGCGTCTCGTTCATGTCAAGTTCCAGCATGATCTCCTTGATATGCTGGTTCCTGTCCCTCACACGGCTGAGCTCCTGCACCTTCTGTTTGTGCACGGCCTCAAAGTTGGCATTGAACCCGGTCTTGATGCGATAAATCACATCCTGCGTTTGAACAGAAATTTGACAAGATTTAATTCATGATCATTATGACAATAGCCCGTTGCTATAAATTGTTTATAAGTTTCTTTGTGCTCTTTAATCTATTTTTTTAATGATTTTTTGTTTTTGCTTAGGTGTGTTTGCTCTTGAAGAGAACTCTATAATATGAAGATGTAACTTTCACACTTTTGCTGAGATTTTAGAGCAAGTTCCCACCTGTAGCAGAATCATCTGGTTGATCCTCTGTTCTGTGGTCCGCAGGCTGAACTGATCGTAAATGTAGGGATTGGAATATCCTAACTGAGCAGAGAAACTTCCTGTTACAGCGGCACTCTCTGGCCCGTTACCGTCCTCCCCCTGCTCTTCCTCCTTCGCCCCTGTTGTGTTGGAACTTTTCTGTAGGCTGCTCTGCTCCAGAAAGGTGGGGAGAAACAATTTGAATGAAAGGGCTGGAATAAATGTGGGGGAGCGAATCTGTGGCTACAAGATTACTAACTTTATCCCAAGAATATTACAGTGATGAAAACTATCCTAACAACTCTCTTCTGGCCACACAGCCATAAATCTCGATCAGTTTCAACAGTGGTGGAATGGCACAGATTCAAGCATTTAAAAAGTAACAGCAGTAAAGGGTCACGCGTAGGACTGTGATTCACAGCATCCAATTATTTTCCAGCTGTAAACCTGTTGTGATTTGAATGGTTTACCATAAAATGTATAGCCAGAGAGCAAACTCCCACGTGCTAAAGAAGCCACACTGTCATAGCTTTAAGTCAAACTTTCAATGTGTTGTTGACTTTGCATGATGCATCTCTGTTTCAAATTAAACACAATAACTTTATCATCTGTTGCAACTCATTACTTGTGCTTCTTTTTGCAATGTTGACAGGAATCTAAACCACAGACTGTTCAGGCCTGTGGATCAGTTTTGCTTACGATGCAAGCAGCTTTTTCAAACTTCCTCATATCCTGAACCCTGCGAAGGTCCTCCTCCTCTTTCTCTGTCCGCTCCCTCAGTGGGTAGTTTTTCACCTTGTGTTCAGAGTGAAAGGCCTGTGGAACAAAACAAGGAAAGAGAAAGACCTCTTCAAACTGATAGTAACATACTGTAATAATAAAGTGCTTGTTCCTGAACCACCTTACCTTAATGGCCTTCCCTTTGACCTTCATTGAATCCCAGCATTCTTTCTTTAGGACATCCCATAGGCAACTTTTTGCTGACATCTCCCAATCGATTTCATTTCTCACCTACAATATCACTGCGTTAAAAATCACTAACATCATGACCTCAGAGGCAAATTCAATTCATGTCTGTGCGTGTGGATTACCCTGATAACTTCCTGCTCCATCATGGCCTCCAGTCTCCTCTGCTCCTCAACATACAGGTTGAAGTCGTGGAGTTCCAGACGCTTGATGTCTGGGAGGGTCTCATTTTCACGCATCATCTCCTGGACCTGACAACAAAAGAAAAACATCTTAGTTGGCATACTGTTTGTTAGATGAACCCTTCATTAGCATTTGAAAAACTATTGGTCATTCATTTTAAAATCTGCACTTTCCTTTATTACAAGTACTTTGGCTAGACTGTTAAAACATTACAAACATACAGTCACTATTTTGTTGTGGTAAGTTGTATTTGTCATTATGAAGTCTATCTGGCCAACGTGCAACTTTTATAGAATACAAAAACACCTTCTTGTCAACGTTTGCATAATGGCAGACATTTGGTTTTGACTGTCATGTGCAAATATATGCCATTTAAGGTAATACATATAAACAATGTGGCACATTCAAAACCATTAACAAGCTAAAAACAAAACATTTTCAAAGTGAAAACATTATTTATTTTTTATCTTTTTGTGCCTTTATTTGGTGTAGGACAGTGGGTAGAGTCAGAAATTAGGGAGAGCGAGAGAGTGAGGAATAACATGCTAGAAAGGAGCCACAGGTCGGATCTGAACCCGGGCCGCCTGCCTGGAGGACCACAGCCCCTGTACATAGGGCGCACACACTGACCACTCTCCTGGAGCCCCAAAACAGAATTAAAAAATAGATTTTAAAAATACATAATAGAGCTACATTAAGGGGGGCATACATTAACTCAAACATGTCTGTGTCTACATGGCGTTTGTATTTTTAATTATGAATGCTAATTGTATTATATATCAGTCACAATGATGTCACAGTGTTTATCCTTTAGCTTTTGATTACTTTTAACTCTGTGATCTATCATGTCTCTAGTTAACTGTGTTTAAATGTTTTCCTGGGTGGGGAGCTGTAGCAAACTACTTACAGGGAGGATTGTTCGTGAATTTAAAGGCTCAAGCTAAACGCACTGAATGATGCCGTATCTTGTCTGCATGTGAAGTCAGCAGGTTTTTGTCTAATGTGATAATTTTTTCTTGCTCAAGAACTCGTGAGTATCTTCTAAAGTGATAAGTAAGATAAGAAATTATTTGATTGAACTTACAGTGTCACGGAACTCTTTGAGGGCTTTCCTCATGTTTGTCTTCGTCTCAGAGTATTGCTCACTCTCTTCTTTTAAAACCTGTTTCACACAAACAGATTGGAAACAACTGAGTGATACAGTTTGAATTAAGTGTGTTGAATTATGCCACTAACTCAACATCACGGCACCTTACAATGGAAAGTTAGCCTAATTACAGACAAAACAACAAATACTTTACCTTATTTATTATACAACAGATAAATGACAACATACGTGATAAATGACTGATAAAATGATGTGGCATGATTCAGCTTGATTCAAACAGAAGCCCTCACAGTACACATGAGTCAGATCATAAAGTATGTGTAGCATAAACACAGGAGTGAAAGTGCCTGTGCCAGTTCCTATGGGCAACTACCAACCAGGTGTCAAACCCACATTTCAAAGACTGCCACACCTTCGCTATCATATTATTGTTATCAAGAAATTTGTCAGGTGACAGTGTAGTAAATGTGTATCTGCTTTATAGCACAATAACTTTCTAATCGGTTGATTGTTTTCACTATATAATAACAGACAATATATCAATGTGTTTCACAAAGAAACTCTGTGCCAAAAGCAACACAGCTGCTTTTTAAAGATCACACACAGGTGCAAAGGAAACTTTCGTAATCCTCCACCTGCAGTGTAGTAGATACAGGAGAGAAGTATCTAAACATAGTTAACATAATCAAGATGTTACGCCTCACACCGCAAATATTACAGCATGGGTAGTCACTGACCGCCTCTCGTCTGCTTTCCAGCCATGTGAGGTGTGAAGGTGGAGCAGACAGCAGGCTGTTATAACTGTCATCCTGCTCTGTCACATCCACAGTCTCTGCTTCAGTACTGCCCTAAACAGCACAGAGAAGAAGAAAACACAGATGTATAGATGGATAAGGGGATTGCCTAAATGTAACATAGGTCAGTAATGAACAAGAAGGGACAAGGACCTGTCTTTAAGACCTGTCTTTCATTTATTTTGATAGCTGAAGGCAGACAGGGAAGGGATAGATGGGTTGACATATAGAAAAGAGCCACAGAATGGAACCTGCTCTGACAGGTGAGCTACCTGGGCAACCCTTTCATTTCATTTTATGAGCATTTGGGGGCTGTAGTTTGTTGTACTGTTGATTTATGTTGTACTCTCAACATCACTGAAAATGGCGGCATGGTCTCAACAATTCCTCAAGGTTTAAATAACGGTTGAATGAATGAAGGAAGGGATGATTGAGCAACAAACCCCAACACACTGATTACACTGTTAAGAACTACAGAATAAAAAACAGAATAGAACATTATTTACCTCAGGGCCCTCTGGTTTTTCAGAGCCAGGTACTGACCCTTTACCCCACTCAGGCAGGTCAGTGAGGACAGTATTCTCTTCATTGAACATTTTCTTCAAAAAGAGATCCATAGTCTTGCTGTACAGAGTAGCTTCAGTCATCTTACCACCATCCAAACTTGTATTTCTGTATGGAGCCATGAAAACACACACGGAAAATATATTAAAAAAAACTTTTTGTTTTAGGTGTTGTTTGTTACGAAGGTTGATTCAAATATATACATAAATAATGTATGCTGTCTTAAAAAAGAAAGAAATTGGAGAAATGTTTGATAAATACTTCCAATAAGAAATGATTTCATAGTAGACAATTCATCTAGAGCACAGAAATGTAACAGCTGTAACAGAATTTCTCAGTAAACACAATAAAAAAAATTATATTTAAATGATCAAATTCCATTTTTCTTCCATTGACAGTTTGTATAAAAAAATAAAAAGATTCATAGGAATCTCTCCACTCTCTCCACTAGCATTGTTGTTCGTTAACGTAACATCTTTGACCAGAAATAAGTTCTTCTTCGCTGCTCTTCAACACATTCTTACTGTGTAGGTTAGTGTTTGGATAAATAAAAAAGCTTCATGTTTTTGTGGAGGGATAATAAATCATGGTATTGCATCAGTACTGCTCAAAAATATAAAGTAAAAAAAAAAAGTTTTACGTTATTTCATAAAACAGCCTGGCACTGTATTATGCAGCAAACGATACTCAGCCTCAAGTAAAAGGACAATTCATACGTAACTGACTTAAAGTAAAACAAAATGCCCATGTTGATCATGACAGAGTTAGTCACTCAGTATAATGGTACAGAATATTAAAATGGTATTCATTTGGGGGTTGGTTAGCTCAAGAGCACGGACAAATTAGTTATACATGTCTTGCCAACAAACACATTTGCTGCACTTTTTAATTCACTGTTGGTTTTGGTCTTTAGATGGAGTGCTCTATAAATAAAGTTTGAGTTGAGTTGAGTTGAGTTGAGTTGAGTGTTTGACAATGAGGCTGAATATCAGCAGAGTTGTCCATTAAACTCCCATAATATCTTCAACCCTTTTATCACTTTTAGATTGATCAGATAATGGGTTAGACTGAGTGAACTAACACCAAATAAAAAAAAGGACCATTACAGGAACAACAACAAAAACGGACAAAATGATTTAAGATTTTCGAATAATGTAGTGTCAGCAAATGAAAAAAAAAAAAGAAAGGTTTTTATTAGTAGGGGCAAGCACAAGGAAGCGCGCATGGAGTCTGATTCAGGGGGCTGACTGTTCTGTGAGGAGTTTTCCCTGTAGCTTGTGGCCATGACTCCCCTTGACCCAACACTTCAGCTGTATTTATTTATTCTGGTCATGGCCATGGCTAAGAGAGGAAAACATACTAAACTGCTTAAGAGTGACATCACGCCTGTGAGCAACAGTTCCCTCTACTGGTCATAGCAATAAATGATAAAAGCAAGACAGAGTCCTGAGATTCACCTGAGATTAGTGCAAAGAAGAGAGCCATCTTTAAAGCCAGTAGTGAGGAGTGTCTGACTGTCTGCAGAGAAGGATACACTCCTCACTCCACCCAGACGGCATGAATGACACTGCAGTTCAATGTACCGCTCCTGTGTGTGCAGAAACAGCATGGTAATACACACTGCAGGCAATGTGACAATGTGATTTAAAAGTTTACAAGAATGAAATTATACTACATAAATCAGCTCCCACCATGGAAGCAGTCTCTCGGATGCATAATAGGCCATCTTGGTCTACAGAGGCCAGCCATAAGTTATGGGGAGACAGAACGAGAGAGGCAGGGCCAAGAGGATGACCCTTCACTTCCTGCTCTGGTGTCAGCTGAACCACCTCTTGGCTAGAGAGACTGTCTGTGTCCTGAGCAAAAGAAAAAAGAAGGAGGCAGGATAATAGACATACATGAGAAATACTGAAATATTCAAAACACAAAGAGTTGCAAAGAAAGTTTCTGGCAGTAAACCTGGGGAAGCTGAAACCGCAGGAGAGTTTTCCTTTTGTGGCAGTAAGCAAAGACCTCACTGACTCCAAGAACACAGGATTCAAGAGGGTGAGGCACTTCATATCTGCACACTTTGAGGATGTTATTGGACAGAACTCCGTGTCTGTCTACACAATCTGGACCTACAGAGAGACAGATAGTGATACAAAAAAAAAAGGTAAAAACACAAGTCATAAGAAGTATTAGGGATTTTTTCATGTAGTAGTACCCACAATCTCGCAGAGCCAGCTAATCCTTTTACTCTACACAACACATAATACTGAAGAAGTCTTCTTAGTTCTTTTGTTTGGAAAGTAGAAGTGCTGTATCTGATCAAGCAGGCACATTAAATGCTCTTGTAAAAAGGCTCTATAAACATATAAAATGTATGCCTTCACCAAATCCAAAGTATTTGTTATCCTAACTTGATTCCTATGAAAGTCAATGGTGTCTTTTATCATCGTTTTAGCTCCTTTACACACCCTGCAGTTATGTTTTTCAGTGTGTGTCACAGCTCTTGATGCAGCCACTCCCTAAACTTAATGTTTGCACTTTCCTCCAGAGAGCCGACTGTCTCATGTCTTTTTTTTGTTCAACATAGTTTCCCAGTCTGTATAAACAAAGGGTGTGTCTCTGTAAACCCCTCAGTCGTTATTCTCTCTTTTCTTAATAGTGTTAGTGACAACATGTCTAAACAGTAGGATAAAAAAGTCCAGTTTAGTGAAATTAATCGGTTTTGCTACTGTCTCTGGCAATGGTTAACTCTTTGAACAAAAAAACTGAAGTCCATTGTCAAAGACTTCCTGTCAATGAATGATGTGATTTCCAGACTCGAAACAATAAGAAAGAGAACAAACCCAGTATTTAACATTATTTACTGCCTACAGACGGTGTAACTGTGTCATAAAGGAAGCTACAGGCCACATTTTTTGTGTTACTTTTTCACCAACAAGTACATCTGTCTCTTATCTGTTCTTTATTATTTTCAGCTCTCTCTCTTCTCTGGATGTGTAATGGATCATTTTATGATGTGCTGGCCAATATACAAATTATCTTAATAAATAAATGAGATAAATAAGATTATCAAAACAGTGTAACAAGTATTTTAATCTAGTATTTAGTGCTGTACCTGAAATATCCCTCACAGGCAGAGTTAGCACTGTGAGCATGCTACCATTTTGACTTTGGCCTTCCTGTTCTCTGCAAAGTGCAAGAACTTTCACCTCTCCAGAGCTCCTGATGCTCTGACTTGACAGCGACAGGATGGGTCCAGGAACAACTGAGAAAAAGTAAACCAGACAGAAGTACGTATGTGGACATGATCCTACTTTATATTCCAATAATTAAACATAACAATATCAAAAATAATTTTCCTCTCAAGTTAAAGTGTTACTAGACATTTAATCATTATATCTATAAAACAAGTCTAAGCTGTTCACTTGTTCATTACGTGTACAGTGGTTTTGGTTAGCACAAGAGGCTTGATGTAAATGTATTCTGTAGGACATGTTCCTAGATCACATTTTAATCCTATATCTACACTGGGATCAACCTATCACAGTGCTATGACATCATCTGTGTGTTATACCAAGGCTTCCTTAATCACTTCTTGGTGTTTCACTAAGTTTTAAAAATTAAGTTAAAATAACTGGAAACAATCTTGAGGAAAAACTGAACAAACCTGTTAATTTCATGATTTTAAGTCACTACTTGTATATATTTTTAAAACCTATAAAAAGTTGCAGCTCTATGAGGTACAACAGGGTGAGCGAAAAGGCTTGTTTCTATCAGCAAAAAAAAAAAGTCCTAATGAGAATTATTAAGAAGATGATTTAGAGAAAAAGCTGTTTGTTTTAATAATAAAGAATATTGGCCAAAGCAAACCTATGGAGCCCCTAAAGGCCAAAAAGTAAAAAGAAAAAACAATATTGTGCGCACAAGATCTTAACTTGTGCGCACAATTTCTCATTAAAGTGTTTTTTTTTAACCTGTTGGGACTTCAGGGGCTCCATAGTTTTGCATAGTTTTGTAGAAAACAAAGGATCTTACATTTAATTGGCTCTTTAATGTTAATGATTAATTTGCTATCCTATCGGTAGACCTTATTGTTAGCATATTCTAGCTAGTAACTTGCAAAAGGTGCTGTTCCTCATATGCAGATTTATTGATGAGCTCTAGACTACAATATAATAGATACAATTCAATTGTTCTTACTCAAATAAAGCACAAAGGAATTTGAAAGGTGATGATGTCAGAGGGTTGATCAAACGTGGGATGCTTTTCTAGGTAACATGTTCTGCTTGATAAAATCACATTGTGAGCACAGAAGAACAGAAGCATGTCTGATCAGTGAAGAACTGAATTCCTACCTGTGAATCCCATGACTGAAAACCTTTTTGATGGCTTTGCATCTACAACATAGACATGTGAGTCTGAGGCACTGGTGAAGAGATAGTGTCCATCTTTATCGAAACTGTAAAGATATAAACACAAAATGCAAACAATAAGAGAGCCTGCAACAATGGAATGTGTTTTATGTTTCCTGACCAGAAGTAGAATGCTGTTATCATCTGTGTTTTATTGGTATAGATAACTTACCTATAAAAAGATAACTGGTTTATGATGAGATTAATATTTAAAAGTACAGTGTTAAAATGAAGCTCTGTAGCATCTAGTGGTAGAGGATACTTGCACAAGGTGATCCACAGGAATGTTGTACAGGTGAACCTGGTGCACCAGGCAAGGCTGTTGTTTTCTGTTCAGGTCAATGAAGAGGACATATCCTGAAGTTGTTCCTACAGCTGCATATTGTGCAACAGGACAGCAGGCCAGACTCGTCACCTAAACAAACACAGTACCAGATTTTCCTGTTCTGATGATTTTAGTTATTTAATCTAAGCCATTTCTACATACTATCACAACAGGTGTAATTACTACCCGTACTGATTTTTTCTGTGCGCTCAGATGTTGTGAATCTGACCTGAGTTTGAAGAGACAGGGATCCGAGGCAAACGCCATCTGAGGACCACAGCTGCAGTTCTCCAGACTCCCTCACTGACTGCAACCAGCAACAACACGCAAACATCACTGCTGAATTAAGTGACCCAAATTACACATGCTGTCTCCAGACACTGTCATTATTGAGTAACACAAGTGTTTTACCACACAAATATTTCTGTCAGTGTGCAACAAAGCTGCTGCCACAAAGTTGCCACTGAGGACATCCAGGACCTTCCCAATCCCATCTGATGTTGGGTTCAACATGTAAATTTGCCCCTGAAGGACAAGAAGCATGTTATGTGGCTTTAATAATACATGTCTTTATTTCTATCTGTTATTTCTAAAAGCCTCCCGTGGACAGGTGTTACAAATGAGCATTTTGCTAAAAACACTAAGAGCAGTGCATCTGGGACTTGTGCATGGTTAAATTTTACAACACCAGTGTTACTGTATGTCCATGCCAAATAAACAAATAAATAAATAAATAAAATATATTTTCTCAAATAAAATGTTTTTTTTTATATGATGGGGTATATTGTGGGATTTCAGGCGACACACTGTGGTGAAGTGCGGTACTTACTGTATTAGAGGTTAAAAGTAATGTTTCAAAGTCTGGTGAGAGCATCACAGTTGTGACAGCGGCTTCTGTTTTCCATGTTTGAGTAATGTTGATCTGGGCCCCTTCGAATTGTAGACAGTGCACTACATTCTCCTGTAAAGCATATTACAGTTATTTCAGATTGGAGTTTCCCTGATTATGCTTCTTTAAATGTAGTAGGTTTCATACTCAATGAGCTGAGGAGAGTTGCATGGACTTATACCTTTCCAATAGTGATCAAACCATTCTTGTTAAGGGTTAAACTTTGAAAGTTGCTCTGTCGGAGTTCAGGGATGGCACCAGCAGCTGAAAAAAAACACAAATCAGATGTGTCAAATGAATTTTCTAAAAACTCTCAAGTTACTTTTCATTATATTTTCAAAAGCTGTGTGTGTGTGTGTGTGTGTGTGTGTGTGTGTGTGTGTGTGTGTGTGTGTGTGTGTGTGTGTGTGTTGTTGTTTACTTGTTGGGTTGAAGAGCACTGAGACACGGAGGCTCTCTGCGTCAACGAGCAGCAGAAAGCCTTCCACACAGCCCACATAGAGCTCTGATTTGGCTGTCCAGCAGATGGCAGTAGGAGTTAGTCTGGCTTTGGTGCAGAGTTTAGCCTGTGTAAATATATGCAAAGTTGCATGAATAGAATAGAAAAGAACAGAACTTTATTTGGCCAGTTTACATTTTGTCTTTGTTGATATGCCCGATATATATATTGTTTTCCCATCAAATTTCATTGATCCAAAAGTGCGGCATCAAAAAACAAACATATTAATTGATGACAATGTATTTGTTTGTGGGTATTGGTGTGTATGTGACACTCAGATAATACCACTATGTTGTCTGTCTCGTCTCCCTGAAGCCCTACGATGGCTGATGGAGGCATCTCTGGACCAAAATAGGGAATTTTTTCATTGACAATATTTAAGGTGGGCACCAAACTCTCAACAAAGGAGCCATCTGTTGCTGGGAGCTCTATCACCCTACAACACATAAAATATGATATAATACAGTTTAACACAAAAGTATTTAGTTTCTTTATGTAATTTTCAGTCCCCATTGTACAGCTGACATTTAAAATAAATTCTATTAATGTAGTTTAGTGATCAGTGATGTTGCGTGCACAATACTGAAGAACATCATGCTCATATATGATTTTATATTGAAATTACTTGCTTGTGTATCCAGGTCAAATTTACCTTTGTTTCAGAACATGAAAGCTGCCACTCTTCTCAATATTCCAGACAGTGAGGCCGGTAGTGCTCAAGGCACAAAGCTGGAGCCAATTCAGGGGGTTGAACAACAAAGAAACAATCCCTTGCCCAGCATTTGATTGTGTACAAATTTGCTCAGCATTTTCCCAGTTCCTGCAACACACAGCACAGGTATGATTACAGTAACAGAGATCCACACTCCAAATGAACATGAATGGAAATATGTTGAGGTATAGTACATAGCTCCCAGTGGCTTACCATACTGTAATGGTGTGCTCTGGAAGAGCTGAACAACAGCCTACATAAGGACCACCTTCACTTAACGTCAGAGATGTGAAGTCCAGTTGGGCTGCCCCTACAAAGAATAATTGTAAAGCTCTTTAGTATTTATTAATAGATAATATAAATACTGGTAGTATGCAAAACTCAATATACAGTATCTTGGAAGAACATTGACTTAACATAATAGATCAAATGGATCCTTATCAATTGGGATAGCAAGGCTCAGATTAAGGTAATAGTTTCATTTGGGGAGGAAATATCACCTTACCTTTTAGTTCATTCTTTAAGTGAAACTCTGGAAAAATGTAAACAAATATCGATGGACATAGCTTTTGCTCAGAGAAAGCAAATATCCCATTATTGCAATTTGCCGTCAATGCACCAACGCCTCTGCCAGGACTCTTTAGCACACTTTGAATTTGTGTCTCCAAGTTGAGGAAACAGATATGACTCCCACTCGAGTAACATACAGTTTTATTGTCGACATATGCGATGCTCTTGTTTGTAAATCCTTGTATCCAGCTGGAGGGAGTAAAACAGAGAAAATATACGGGTCAGAGAGTAAACCATCACTGGGGTCTAATAACAGCTAGCTTAACAGCCACAGGCAAGAGCGATACAAAACACTACTTTAACGGCATAACGAAGCAAAATATATAGGTACGTTTGTAGTGGTGAAATACCTGATTTCTAAACTTCCAATTTCATCCATTTTAAGATAAGAACAAACTCGAACGCAATAAAGTTTAAATTTTTCTCCGACACAAACAAATCAACCGGATTGTCGTTGCGTATCCCTGGCAACAAGAAACTATGTAGCGGTAGTAACCGGCGTTTTATTCTATTGGCTAAAGCTGTCGCTGCATTCATGTAGTGTTGGGATAATCGGAAATTTGAGTCTCCTAGTATTCGTTAGCTTATAATGTAGGCCTACAGTCTATGGATTGGATTGGACGTTGAAAATGTCTGATAATTAAAATATAAAGTGAACTTTTCGGCTAATTAAAACGTAATATCTTTGGTTTATGTCCACTTAGAGCTACCTAGTTTAGTTTTGACAGTAACGACGTTGTTTTTAATAGTTGGTGATTCCACATTACGTTTGAAGCTCATGAACGCACCGAAGTCGGACTTTCCAAAAAGGGAACTCCGAGCATCTGAGAAGCACGTGAATGCATGTCTGTGTGATATACACGAACCCCGGAAGTGAGGTTCAATAGAAATTGGGGACCTTGCGTTCAGTCAGCTTTCTCCATTCGTGCCATTTCACATTGAACTTATACACCACCTGAAGAAAAAACATGTCTACTGAAAAGTGCTTCGCCAAAGGTAAGAGTACAGCTGTTACCAGGCTACCTGGAAAAGCTTATTGCAAGCCGCCCTCTGTCATTGTTTGCTAGCAAGCTAAACAATGATGAGTAAAAGCGTATCACTTCCTATAATCATAGAAAGTTGCTTGCATTTCAGTGGTTCAAGTGTATTACATTTCTTTATCATTTAATGCATAGCTTTAAGTGAAGTATGACTTTAAATAATTTGGGAAACTGAACTTTGCACGTTGTCACTTATTATTCAGTCTTCTGCAAGATGAAGGATGTACAGTGGTAATATTTTTTGCACAGTCATCGTGGTTATGCATTTTGTGTCCTCTCTAGCGCAGGTCGCTAAGCTAACAGTATAGTGAATTTCATTTAGCCATATTAAATATTTAAAAAAAAAAACTCAATTAAACTTGAATACAATAAATTATACTTCATTATTGAATTCAAACAAAGCCTGCACATTATTCTGTTTAAGAAATCTGACAAAAAAAAGTTTATAGTTTGAAGTTTTTATTTTATTATTGTGCCATACATACATTTATATGCCCAGCCTGTCTGGGCTTACATGACACCATGAGTTAAAACCATAGACTGTAAAAAGAAAGAAAACTTTCCAGGGTCAGAGTGCAGAGTAGGCAGCCTGTATTCATTGTCAAGAAACAAAAAGAGAAAAAAAAAAGCAAGACAAACCCTAATTAAACAGAATATCTTGTCTTCTTTTCGAAGCTTTTGAGACAAAATTAGCAAGCTTAAACACTTCGAACTTAACCAGCCATTCCAGTTTTTGCACATCTGTTCACCCCAATATTTCAGGTTTTTGACGAGCTACCTCATGAAACAATAATTCTCTTAAATCATCATATTTTGTACAATGCAAAAGAAAATGGGACTCCACTTCGTCCAACTCACACATCTCACAAAGTCTGTTTTCTCCTGGAATATTTTTGAATTGGACGTCTTTATAATATTGGTAATAGTACTGAGGTGACAAAATATTGATTGCTTTGAAATGTTCTTAGCCATTGAAACTGGGCTGATCTTTGAGTTGTAAAATAATTGGGATTATCCATTATCTGTTGAGTACGAGTAAAAAAGAATTCATCCTGCACCTTTTCTAACATGTACTTTTTACTTTGTGTTGAATTTATAATTGAGATAGTATTATAGGTTTATTGTCAATTCTTCTATTGTTATTTTTTTAGTGTATTTGTTCACTCTACTTTGGTTTACATGATGAAATGAACATATCAGCAAATCAATAAAAAAAACACTAGTTATATAACTCCTTTTAAGACCCAGGACAATGGATTGAAAAGCAGATGTAAAAGATAACTATAGTATCTGAGAAGTGTTTCAAGCTTTTGGAAACTATTATAAGTCAATCATTTGAAATAATACATTATAAATGTTAGTGAAGGAATTGATCTTGTGACTGTAGGCTGAAAGGTAAGAGTTCAGACAGATAAGATGATAACAAGCTGGACAAAAGGGTGAAAGACAATACAGAGTGACGATAGTAACATTACATTTGAAGGTTGGGCCGTTTAAACAGGTGTTTCACCACCGGACATTATACAGGAGCAGCCTCGCCTCTTTAAGAGTCTGATGATGTTACATCATTTCCTCTTTGCTTTTCTTAACCAATACATTTGTTGTGTTATAACCAAATCACTTTGGTCTGATCGGTCACTGATCTCTGCTGCTGTTTGTTTGTATCTAAAGTATTGTTTTTTGACAACGTGACAAAGAGTGTATTTATATCCTTTTGTTAAAAAAGGCTGTTCATTGTGCTTTCTGGTTTCTGATTTGTTTTGGTCAGAAAGAAAACATTTTTGACCGAGTATAAGTGTAAAAAAGTTCTTTTTGTAAGTAAACTATTCTTGTAAAAGGTGTTTCTGTGGAGAAGTGATGTCATACTGAGGCTAACAGCCTAACGCCTTTTAATGGACACTATTCTTTTCATGATAATGTTTGAGGTATTTGCACACCATTATGGTAGCGTACTGGTTCGTATTTGTAAACCATTATAAAAATGGTTATGCTTAAGATAATAAAGGGCTTATCTGAAGTCTATAATCACAATGGTAATGAACTGATAATGGTGAGTTTATGACTCCATAATCACTCGTATCATAATGGTAGTTAAAATGGTTTCCTAACCCGAGGTTGGATTTTCTTCAGGATCAGTGTGTGATTAGAGTGTGTTTTGTTCACTGAATGGGTGATGACAGTTTGCATTAATTTACTGAGAAAGCCAAAGGGACAATCTTTTATTTAAAAAAAAGAGATTAGTACCCATGGCAGTATTCAAAGCATCTCTATAAATGTGGTGAACAATGCCTAACCTTACAACGATGTAATAATACTCTTCCACAGGGTACATTGAAAAACAACAGAGGTATTATCATAAATAAAGTATTCTTAATGCAGCATGCTGTCTGTGGAGTTGTTAGAGTTGTTATTGATGCTACATTTAAATGACTGAAACCAGTTAACACATCCTGAACATATTTTGACTCCTTTTTTTGGGCGGCAGTTTAATGTGTAAGAATGCATCATATCATGTGTTTAAAATGATCCTATGTTGAGAATGCAGAAACATAATAAAGAGATAAAAGTGACTGGAGATAGATGATAAAGTACAACATCTCAAATGATTTAAAGTCAAAGTAAAACATGAATTTAAAATAAGTATCTGAAACAGAAATATATGTTAGTTTCAGGCAGTACTGGTCAGAAACAAACATCAACATGTTGTTGCTGAATAGTCTTTGCTTTGTGTTTGTCTCCCAGGCAGTGCTGCACCTACATCAGTGCCCAAAAACCACGTCAGACTTTACAGCATGAGATTCTGCCCCTTCGCTCAACGGGCCAGACTAGTGCTGAATGCCAAAGGGATCAAGTAAATACACATTTTATATTTGTTTTAAACTGGGCATCACACGGGTCCTGTTATCTGTTATTTTGTTTACATTTGCTAAATCTGTTTCGTCTGTCAGGCATGAAACGATCAATATCAACCTGAAAGACAAACCTGACTGGTTCCTTGAGAGGAACCCCCTCGGTCTTGTCCCCACACTGGAGACCCCTGCTGGGGAGGTGATCTACGAGTCCCCCATCACCTGTGACTACCTGGATGAGGTTTACCCTGAGAAGAAGCTGCTTCCTTCCTCTCCTTATGGTAAAGCTCAACAGAAGATGATGCTGGAGCATTTCTCCAAGGTAGTTTCATTAAAAACTTGCATCTGAATACTGAGGATTTGTCTGTATACTTTCCTACTGTTACAGTCATGAAATAATCACATCAGTGACACTGTTTTCTACAGGTAACTCCATACTTCTACAAGATCCCAACAGGGAGGAAGAATGGAGATGATGTCTCAGGGCAGGAGGCTGAACTGAAGGAGAAGTTTGCCAAATTAAACGAGGTAGGTTGCAAAATTCGATGCTCAAAATTGTTAATAGAAATGAAAGAGTACCCTGTGATTGTCTATACAAGTTATAAACATTTAAAGGTAATGAGTGAAGACAGATTATCCATGTGTCCATCTATAATAACTGTATGTAGCTACATAAAAATGACTGCACATAATGCCGATGGATGCAATCTTTATTTTGTAGGACCTCGTTAACAAGAAGACCAAGTTCTTTGGCGGTGATTCCATCACAATGATCGACTACATGATGTGGCCATTCTTTGAGAGGCTTGAGGTGTTCGAACTGAAACAGTAAGTTTTAATCTCTGAGGACATTCACAAATACATTTTATTTATAGAAGCTTTTTATAACACATATTAGGTCAAGTCCAAAAATAAGGCCTGTACATAAAAAAACAGACTATCCCTCTGCAAAATACAAGTCATATTATTCATCTTTCCTCTATGACATCTGATTGGTCATTTCACGAGGGTGACTTTAGTTCACGTTGTGTCTGACTGTTTTGGTTCCTTTGTCTTTTCAGCTGCCTTGACGGAACACCTGAGGTAAAGAAGTGGACCGAGCGCATGATGGAGGATCCGGCTGTCAAAGCCACCGCTCACAGCATGGACACCTACAAGGCCTTCTACAAGAGCTACGTGGACGGGAAACCCAACTATGACCTGGGCCTGTAAAAGGAACCAAAACCCTGAAGAATCTATTTTTATTTTATCTGTGTGTTTGGTTGTTGGTATTCAGAAAAGGTGTACTCAGAAGCAAAGTCAATATTGCCAAGAATTGTATTTATTTCTGACCATATCTCATGGTGAAGGATACATGAAAATCACTTACTAACCCATTCTTAAACCAGTTTTCTATTAGCTCTTAATTGCTGCAAGTTCCCATTGCAATAAAAACAGTTGAGCCTCAGTAACTGAAAGCTCTTGTTCAGTTGCCTACACTCATGTTTCATTCTACAGGTCTGCACTCGGCTTCTTCTTTTTTTTTTTAACAAAATCACTCATTAAGAACCATTATCACTCTCAGAGAATGTAATCAGGAATAGAATAAGAACAGCTGCGCTTTTTAGAGGTGTGTGTGTTTCAAAATAAAATAAATTGAAGCAAATCTCACATTGAGTTTACATTGTTTTTATTAGACATTAAAGACTGTGAGGTAAATATGACTCAAGGTTTTTCTATTCATTCACTTTTAATGTGGCTGTAATGCCACTGGAAACAATCTGAATTTTCTGTCGGTTCCACATTAAACTAACCAATAGATACGTCATGTTTGCCCTGATTCATTTAAAAGCTGAAGCTCCACCAGAGATAAAAAACTGGAAATTAACATGGCAACAAAAGAAATATTACATCATGAAGTAGCTGCCATCATATTTGCAAAAGTGAGAATATAAACCAAACACTGTTGGACTGTTCGTTACATTATTCCTGTTAGACTGCCATAATATCAGAGGTATTTGTGTAAATCTTTATTCCCTACCTTACAAAAGTGCTTTTTCTTTTTCCGTGTAAATAGTGAAATGCATTTCAAAAATGATTATGTAGAGAACTTGTTTGTACTTATTTAGATGAAGTAGTTGTTACCAAACAAGTCATATCACTTTAAAGCCTCAAACTATTGTACAGAATGAATTGTGCACAGGTTACAATATATCTTTGGAATATGCAAGACCCGGACTGTCCCGACATAGATTAAAACAACAGGACCCAATGTCTCAATGCTGCTTCTGTATTGCTTCGAGTAAGTATCAAACACTTGTTACCTTGTCGAGTGTAAAGCAGAAACCACTAATGGGCAGAGCAAAATAACTTCTGTATGTGCACCTTTTCATCTCAGTGCTTGTGCTCTGGTGCAACATTATTTTTAGTAAAACTGAATGGCATGTGCTAGTGCTAAAATGAGAGAATATAGAAGACAAACATGGCCAAAGCTCACAAACTTTCATCTCAGCTGTGGTGTAAACCTCCATTTGGTAAGTGAGGTGTGTATTCTTGTAATAGCACACTTGCATTTCTCAACATCTCTTGAAAATGTTTGACTGTAGCTGCATAAAGCTCCGTCTGCAACACCAGAGGTCGCAGCAGATTGATGGGCTCTGCTCTTTGAATTATTTCAGGAACCCGGACTTCTTCTGGCACTTTACTGTTCCCAATAAGAACATGGTGAAGTCTCTTCTCCTGCAGACTCCTCCGCATGAAGTCAAGTACGTCCCGAAGCCTGTGCTCTATGTTCTCAAAGCCCCATGAGGAGGGGCTTTTACTCAGCAACAAGTGCAACAGCGCTGTCTTAAAGTGGTAGTTTGTAAATGCACTTTTTCCTGTGAGCCCTGTCTGCTTTCTGTGTAAGAAAGTCACAATCTGAAGGCAGTGTAAATGACAGGAATGTTGTGGTAGGCATTTGGTGAAATATTTAAACAAATTCCTCTCATAGATTGCAAAAGAGAGGGGCCAGTACGGGTCTGGGGGGCTCTCACAATCTGAAGGAAAGTGAGAGACAAAATAAGCATCGGTCTCCTCGAACTGAACCACAGGTATGATGTTCATCACAATGACTTTTCCAGAAGGGAATCGGATCTTTAGAGCCCCCGCTGCATCCAGGTTGCGGAAAGTGACCTCAAAGTCGTACTTGTGAGAGATGCGTCCCCACGCTTTAGTTACAGAGATCTGAAACCACTTCATGACTTGATCTTTGGCCAAGAGAGACGTGTTCCTGGAGCACAGGAGCTCATCGGGACTGCAGTCCACTTTGATGGCATCATCTCTGCTGTGTAACAGACAAAGCATGTCCTCTCCCAGATTAGCAGAGCCACAGAGACAACCCTCCTCGTTCTCCTTGGTCACCTTTATTTTGCCACAGCCCTGCATGTCTGGAGGCACGTCGCTGGTGGAGCAGCACCACAGGTGGAACTGAAAAGAGTGAGGATCGGGAGGTGAGAAAGGCACCAAAAGGTCGCACATTAGGGGCTTACACACCCTCCAAGACTCAAACATGCTCCCTATTCCAACAAAGTCCCCGACTTCCATGTCTGTCCTGTCACATACGCTCCTGAGTGATTCCAGCAAGTCATCAGCAAAACCCTCGACAAACTCCCTCACCCTCCAGTTGTCATGGGCCGAGGTGTAGGTGCATTTGTCACAGAAGTTACCAAGGACATCCTTATCTAGTACCATCGTCCTCGGGGTGATGGATCCACTCTCTGGAAACATGTCTTCATCCTCTACGGGCCTGACTTCTGTGTCAGCAAGATCAACCCTGCACATCTCAATAGTGAAGAAAATTACGAATGACACAGCGCTCCAAAAGTACCAACTGTAACCCTCCTCTGTGCTGGTTTCCTCCAGCTGAGACTCCAACTGTGCCAGCTCTTTCTCCAACTTGGATTGCTCCATTTCCAACCTCTTCTCATGCTCCCGCATGCGAGCCATCATCTCCTCATCCTGTTCTTGGACTGTGGTGTTCTCTCGAGGAAACAGCAAGGGATGGTTTAATATGGCAGCTGCAACCACCATACACACTCGTGCAATGGACCCCTGCATCTTCCGCTCGTTTCTAATTAAAAACACCTTGCAGAAATCGATTCAGCTCAGATTCTGAAAGAAAAACAGAAATGGTTGCTTTATTAATATGTAGAAAAAAGATTTTAAAAAGCATGGGTTTACAGAGATAAATAAAAGAAAAAAAGTATATGCTTTTAAATGAGGCAACGCCTGCAACTCTGCGAGCTAGTTAAGGCAGTCAACCTCGAGCAGCACTGAATTCACACTTGACATGCTTCTTTCTCAACAATCACCTGTAAACACCTCCTTCCAATTAGCGGCTTTTTTAAGTTGCAAGATATCCGGTCTCTCCCCTCTGCTCTTTCACTGCCAGCTCTGACCTGCACCAGTACTGCACTCTCAATCAGCCCCACCACCCCAGCATGCACCTGTAGGCTCCGACTGGGGGGTTTAAGATATCATCCCATCACTTCTCAAATTTCTGCATGTTAATTAAAACTGTGGGGGGTGATCAGATCGGAGCCTAGACACCAAACAAAAACTATATTCTGCTGCAATAAATACTTTAAACGATACAAACATGAGTTGTCTGACTGAAATCAAGTTAATTCTGTAAAGCACTCTACCCGAGGGGAAGGCGCAGTTTGTACCTCTAAATATAGAGGCAGTGGGGTGAGTGACGCACTGGTCCATTATCAGACTGTGCAACTTTGGAGGAAGGAAGACTGAGCACTTCTCTGATAACCCTTTTTGGTTACCTTCATTCTGCCAGTTAACATTAACATCCTGTTCCCAAACCACAAATAAGTGGCACCCCCCCCTCCCCCTCCTGGAAAATGTCCAAACTTTATTTACAAGTGGAAGACATTGACATAATGATCTGCTTTCCTGGACGTCATTGGGTAACCCACATGCAATGCTATATATTGTACAAAAAGGAAATTACATAAGTCTTTTTATTTTCCTCAACTTTAGTATTTAGACAACTACACACAGCTCTAATAGAGATAGAAAGACATATAACATGCTCACTGGAACTTTCTGCTAATAACAAGAAATATGAAGTACACATGTACAACGATGTCAGTGTAAGATCATGAGAGTATTAGCTGTTCTCTGTCAGAGTTGAGTTGAAATGTCAGTGCAGTTAAAGCAGTGTATGTGTGGCTGCAGAGCCAGGGAAACTTCCCATGACTTACTCACTGGGATGCTTTCCAACACTTACATGGCTCAGTCCATCCAAACAAACATCAAGTCAGACAGAGAGGCCTGTGCTGTGGCTCATAAGAATGTATTTAAGACGGTCTCTTGTTACATAACATTAAGATTGTCGTCAACTGAAAGACTGAGAACGACTAAGAAATAACCTTTTTTCCAAAGGGGAATAACATTATACTATATACAAATCTTAATCTCAAACATTCATGGGTTTTAATGCTAAAGACTTGGTATGACCTCGAACTTAAAACAACTAATGTGGCCCGGGTTTAAATCCAACCTGGGGCTCCTTTCCCAAATATCATTCCCCGATTTCTGACTCTGTCCACTGTCCTATCTCTACAATAAAGGCATAAACAGCTGTAAAAATAAACCTTACAAAACATTAATGTTAGCAAACCTTTAAACAGATTGTTCTTAAGTTTAATTGACATAACTAAGTAAGGTTACTCACTGCTGCTATTCAACAACATTGAAGTATTTATCACTATTAATTTACAGTAAGCACTAGAGCACAATGTAAACACACTGGTAAGTAATACCATGTATTAAAGTGTGAACACAACCAGTACTTCATATTTAATCTTTATTGTGTGACAAATAATGAGTAGTTCTATAACAACAGCTAAATAATAATTAATTAATAATTACATCTATCAAATTAATTTAAGTTAAAAGTACCTTTTCCCTCTACAAAAGTGTCAGAGGTGAAGATCAGCAGCATGACATGGAAGAACTCGTTAGCTCTAAAGTGGAGTTAGCATTGTTTAATAAAAGTACACAAGTACAGTAGGTGCCCATTTAATAGCCTTATTGAAAATAAGAAATTATTAAAATTATGCTCAAAAATGCACAACAATTTTATTCCAATGATATAATATCAAGGTTTTAATATTTAGTCTATGGTTTTACCCTTGAGGTGACCTAGCTGCATAAAATATAGCTTAGACTATTGACATAGTTTATTGTATATTTATTCACTCATAAGGTAGCCTACGTTTGTACTGATGACTTTTGAATAAGGAATTTTGTAACAAAGTTTTTCCGAACTGAGATACTTTTACTTCAGCAGCAAATAATTGTATACATCGTTTGTGTGCGACTTTAAAGTTGTATATTAGTAAATGTAAAGTAGGTTAAAGTGTAGGGTGGTGAAGGTGAAAACTCAGGGTGTTGACAAAACGCTCTCATCCTATGACGTCACTTGTGAAGTGATGTCGGTACGCTGCCAACGGTTACCTCCTCAGTTGTCGTAGCAACAAAATATCCACTCATCACGGAAATGTGGTGACAAACGTTATTTCCGGCAAAGTACTCACTTTTTACACACGTAAGCTAACAAACATTACTTCATGTGATGATTTCTTAAACGTTTAAACATAGAATTACAACTAAAAACATCTACCTTACAAAAAAAACGTAGCCTACAAGGCACATTTTTAGCCCCTTGTCGTAGTGCAAGTCTAGAAAAATAACAATGTAAACAATATAGGCTACGGTGTTAAACTTTAAAACCCTTACCTTTGCTTTGTTCTCTGGTTGAGTTCATGGTAATAAACTCGACGTGTAGAGGTCTCTCTGGTGAGAACAAACTCATGAGGAAAACGAGGGAAACAGCGTCACAGCTTTCTACACATTTCCTGACTGTGTGCTCCACCCATACAACGAGACACCGCCCTACTTCCTCTGTGCAACCCAAATAGAGGATCTGAGCACTGAGCGTTTTGGTTTATGATGATTTAATGTATCATGTGTTTACAAACAATATATTTTGCATGGTGTCATCCACTGGCATATTTTTAGAACAAAGAGTTAAAATCAATCAGAACAATAACATGCTACTAAAGACCTTTGTATTTCAATTAAATGCACAACGTTAATGTAATTTTATTGACTAGGCCTATATCTTACTAATGTCATACTTTTAGTCAGTTACGTTAAAGTTTCTTGGCAAATTGAGAATCTGAAAATCCTCTTTGAAATAGGCTATAGGCCTATTGTTGCCTATAAAGTGGCTAAATGTAGGCCTGCCTACCTCCTTTAAGAGTATTGCAGTTATAGCCTAATGCTTGTTATAGACTTTATAGGCTAAGTTTGTGAGTACAGTCTAGGAATTATAGCCTATTTAAATAATCTAAATATTTAAAGCAGAAAAATCTGCCCTCTCTGACTGACATGTATATGCAGCAGATTTTGCATTCAATACATTTTAAATGTTAAAGGGTTGATTGATCTAGAGCTCACTACAAACTATTTTGTGAAAGACCCCAACAATTAGGTAAGTTTGATTTTAGATTTACCTGGTGTGTATTTTTCTAAGTGTTGTTAAAAATGGAGGTTATTCAGAAATTGCCTAAAAATTACCCAGGGTCCAAACTGACAAGGTAACAGTGCTTGGTGTTGTTCAACTGTAAGAGTCAAAAATAAAATAAATGTTTTAAATGGAACAATTTCAAGACAAAGTGGCAAATCCTCTCTTTCAAGAAGGTGTATATTAAATGTAAATAATTCAGCATGCAGCTGATTTAAATCAAGACAAACTAAATGTAACGCCTTTTTATACTGAACATGAATGTATATGAATTGGGCCTTGACACACTGTAGGTCAGAGGCTGTATAAATAATTCAGCTTTCTTTTGCAACATCACTTCTACTTTGGCAGATGTACTGTCTGAGGAGAAGTTTATCATTTATCCACAAGAGGGAGCTTTATGCTTGAGCAAAAACAGACCCCAAGTGAAGAAGTACAGGGCATGAAGGATGAACAAATTGAAGGCAGTTCTTTGTTTGAAGCAGACTACTCGTATAGAAACTAGATATTTTGACAGACTATGTTGCATCAACACATTAAAAAAAAAGTTCTCTATTTCCAAATGTAAGCGAACACAGTCAATAACACTTAGCTCTGTAGTTATTATAAGCTCACATTTTTCATCGATTGTTTCTTACATTAGCGGTAGTCCTTGTGTATTTGATTAGTCTTCCATTTTTTAATTGTTCAAAGTCTCTTTGGTTTATTAATAAATAACTTAAATTTAATTTTAAGTTGTGTAGTAAAAAGTTTCTGCTGCTTAAAGCTATATTAACATTCCTGCCAATAAAGAATACCAAGGATATTAAAGAATGCAACACTCCTGAGCGACTTAACTACTATGGATGAAATGGAAAGTTATTCTTCTTGGTCATCACCAAATGCTTAGACAAATCAGTATAAGTAACAGGTGTCTCTGTAGGTTATCAGTTATCTAGGTCATGGTAAATAGAAACTTGATCCAAAGGCAATTGGACTTGAATTGAAGGTTTTTATTGAATAAAACCACTTTCATTTTACTGACAGCATAGCATTGATAATTCGATTGTGAGATTTTTAAACGCAAGAAATCTTTCAAGTAATGTTTTCAGTCAAATTGATGCAAAAAAAACATTCTGAATGTCTCGCTCCTCTCTTCTGCAGATTTGACTTTTTATTTTGTCTTAGTGATGGTAAAGCAATGCCCCCCCCAGCTGTAGATATTTATTCAAGTACAAAGCACAATAAACAAGCAGATGCAAGCTTTAAATATTCCACGTCATACAGACTTTCTACTGAAACATTATTATATCAACACAGTACAACAGGTGCAATTCAGTACATTTGGATGTAATCAAAATTCAATGTCTGGAAAGAAATACTGACAGAAAACCTCACAATCCGTTACGTAATAAACTGAAAAGGAGATCATTGTGATCATCCTCAGGAGCAACAAGGAACATCACACTGCTAAAAACAAACCTAAGTGATCAGGGCTGAGAAAATCTGTTACAAACCTTGGTATTCATAGTTCAGCTCTCTCATGTAAACATAACACCTGGTAAAAATAACAGCATGTATGCAGTAGGAGACCAGAATTTCATTTCATAACTATTCATGCAAAAATATCAGTGATTCATAACATGATCCCATTCATATATAGTTAAAAGGACTCTTTAAAACACATGAAATCATCCTGGAAGTGTCTTGTTTCTAAGAGATGAAATAGGACATTCCTGTTGATGATTTCTAACCCTTATATCAATGACTATTTCAGAAAAATCCTCAATAAGGTAATCATAAATCATGATGCTCCCCTTTGGATGTAGAGTATCATAATAATACAAACTGGATAGCTTTTGTACAATTGTTCTGATAATGAAACGTCTCCATGATTCATTTATCTTGAGTGATTTTATGACAATCTGTGATAAAAAGAAATCCTACTTCATATTTAAAATCTTCTCATAACAGAAACATTTAAGCAGAAGTATTTGCTCTACTGGCCTTGTTTAATAAATCCATCACTGTCTCTTCTTTGGCCTTTTTGTTCATCTGTTTTAGGATTTCTATCAACCTCCTGGGGGCCGCTTTGCCCTCTTTTTCCACCCAGATCGACAGTAGTTTGCGTGTCTGCTCATAACTGTCACCTTGGTGGTCCAGCTTACAGGATTCAATAGCTGTGCTCGGCACGCCGCTACGAATTGCTACTTCCTGCATATCATTCCATCCCATAATTCTTACAATGTCAGGGATGAGAGGCTGGAGATCCACATCTGGAACTAAAGAGAAAGACGGTAAAAAAAATGAACTCATTCAACATTGCACAAGTTACACAAGTCACTTTTAAATACGTGAAGCAGCTGTTTTATTCTTATGGATGACAAAGACAGGGAAAACAGCAAATTTAGACAGAACGTAAGCAGGGCTGTCCCTGAATAATACTTCTTTATTGAATCAGAGGTGGCTGTTATGCTGTGTCTATATGAAGCATGGACAATTTGTTGGTTTTTTTCAAGTTCAGTTCCACAACAATCTGTTTCCCAACCCAAGCCAGCTTTTTGACATATTTCAATATTTATAATCAACTACTTTCCAAGTGTTTCAAGTCAGTCACTGTCTTTTTTACTGCATCATTAATGCTATGAGGTTTTATTCAGTAAGTGATCTAAAGTTTGACACATTCCCTCCTTAAAGCTGATTCAGTTTTGTTGCTGGGATTTTATTATTTAAGAGAGAAGACCTCTGTGGATGATTCGGCTGCTGTTAAAATCACTCAACAACAAATCATGAATTAATGATAGATTGGCATGCCATCAAGTGTCTTTCACAATCCTTCCACTATTCTATCTGAAAAGCTTAAAATCAAGAGAAATAGCAAATCAAGCCTGAATAATGAATTTAGGAACATGTCAGTCTTACCATTTAGAGGCTGCATCTCCTGGAAAGCAGAAGAAGATGTTAATAATAGTCATTCCACTCAAACTTACAACTACACAGGGATAAATAAAGACTGCTAACAAGCTTTAAAAACATGTCACACCACAGTACTACTGATACAAAGCAAGCACATTTAGGACACAGACTGCTTCAGAAAACATACCTGTACCTCCTTGAGAAAGGAGCAGCTATGTCAAAGTTAGAGCAGGGAAAGAAGAGTGTTTATCATTTATATACAACTGGACTGACATGAGTGTGACCCAAGAGGTTAGACAGACTTTAAAAAAAAACAGCACAAACATTTCAAAACTTGTCAGAGTTATAAAAGGACTCAAATATGGCTTTCACACTTGCAGAAAATTTCCTGATATTTCCAGGAGGAGCTGCATGTGTGAACGCAAATGTTTTACTCAACCCGGAGTTTCTCCTGCCAGACCCCTAGAATTTTTTCCACAGTAAAGCCTGGCTCACACTGTAGGATAACCGGGCCGATTTGAGGTCCGATTCCTCCTCCCCGACAATCGCAGGGTCGCTCCCAACTCAAGGCTGCTCGGAACCGATTATCTGGCCAGATTATCCTGTAGTGCGAGTGGTACAAAGTTCCAATCTTAACGTCCCCGATCTGCTCGCCGATCGTCGGGGACGCTCCGATTTATTTCAAACATGTTAGATATTTAGAATGTTAAATCTTGACAATTACGTCATAAGCGCGTCTGGCAGAAGTCGCGCATGACTACAATATTATCACAATATTATATAACCTCTAATTATCTCTGCAAAACGCAGAAACCTACAGTCCTCGGTGGCTGCGGAGACGAGGACTCCTCCTCTCCTCAGCCACCTGCATGCGAGTCCATATACGTTGGCTTTTTTTTTTTTTAGGATTCGGTTCACAGGACGGCACAGATCATCAGTGCAGCACTTTTCTGAAACATTGTATCCATATATCTACGTTTGTATAAACTTTCCTATGTCCTACAACAACTTCCACTTCCTTCTCTTTCACCAGCCGCCGTCCCCTGGAGTCCGTTGGAGTTTTAAATGAAACTTTATTAACAATTGTCAACGCTGCGTCCCGATTTTCACTCGTACAGTGTGAGCTCTCAGGACGTGCCCGACAATCGGGTCGTACAGTGTGAGCACATAAATCTTAAGGTCTGGTCGTGCGTCTTAAACGATTCAGTCGTACAGTGTGAGCTGACGTTCCACCCCGACTTTTATACAATCGGGGGAATATCGTACAGTGTGAGCCCGGCTTAAGTCAGAGTGAGCTGATGTGAGAACGGCGCAGGATATTATCCGGAGAATTCACTGCGAGCCAAAAGGAGGAGGGAGTGACAGTTATATACTGTGACTGCTGCACGGCGCATAGAGTGTATCCAGGCGACCGCTACGATCCCCGTGCATGTAATTAAACGGCTGCATTACGTTTTCTGTTCGCCAGTATGTTGTTCTCCGCTGTTTTGTGATTCCACTGAACTACATGTAGCTTTGATGTAAAAGGAAAATATTCTCATTATAACGTCGTATAGCGGACTCTGTTGCATCGTTCGCTACTTCACGTCTTACCTCAGGAGACACCCCCCCCCCGTCCCACAGTAATAGTTTCCCGCTGTGAGGTGCATATGTGAACAGCTAGGTCAGGAGTCCTCCTGAAATTATCTGGATCTTTTCAGGAGTGCATATGTGAAAACAGCTCAATAGAACAACTTACCACATCATCAGCAGCATTTCCATTTATTTCTCTCGGTGTTATGTTCTGTTGTCCTGATCCTTTTGAGATAGATTCTTATAAATCAGATAAGATACACATTTATAGCACAACACCAGAATTCATTCATAGGAGTAGCACTAGACGAAGTACTAACACACAGAGTTTTACTGCCCTCTGCTGATCATTTTACTTACAGATATATAGTAGTGGAAATACTCACGAGATTTTTTCCGTTTCCAAATGAACACAGCAGCAATGGCAGCAATGATTAACAATACAACTGCAACAATTATGCCGGCTATAGTTCCTGCTGAATTTCCTCCTGCAACACAAAGTAATGGATTTTAACCACTGAAATTATGACATTTCTGTTTATAAATGACAACCATGATTGAATATTAACTACTTGATCTAAGTCGCACCTTTAATTTCTTCATTGCAGACTGTGTTATTGTTGCCCACACATTTCACTTTGATGCCCTCAGCACCACACCTTGAATCCCAGGGGAAAAAGAAAATGAGTGACGCTTTGAACAAAGCTATTTCCACAATGTTCTTGTTAACAGACATGTGACAGAGCAGAACTTACTTTTTACAAGGATGGCAGAGGCGGCAGATGTCTGTGTTACCGATGCAGTAGTGATCCGGTCGACAGCGACACTTAGCGTCCCTGGGAGGGATACAAGGTTCATCCACCTCTAGATTTTCTTAAAGGATAGTAAGACAAAAATAAAAGTTATGGAGGGACCTGACGGATCTACCCGAAATTTAGAAATACAGTTTTCTTTTTTAACAAAGGTTTTTTTTTTGTGGATTGCTAAAGCATAAAATCCAAGCATAATCTTGAATATATTTTGATCATATTATAATTGACACATTGTATTATATGAAAAAGATCTTAAGACTGAGGACTAAACTCTCACAGATGGATTGAAAATGTTTCATTTTTTCATCTGAAAATCTAAAGGCAGAGCATCATCGAGAGCAGGGCTAGGACTAACAGTAATATTCAATACCAGAACTTCTGACCACATTCTGTTTCTTATCAATCCTTCATTTATTTTAGTGACAGAATGTCATAAAAAAGGGGAAAATGTCAATTACAATTTCCGAGGATGTTTTTTCTCTTACTAACCGTCCAAATCCAAAAGTGTTTCAACTTGAACTGTACAGAAAAAGGAAAATGTGCAGATACCAAAATAACACTCCCATGTTTGAGAAAAGTGAGAAGAACATTTGGCATGCTTGCATAATCATTCATTTGAACATTATTAAAAACAGTTTATCATTACTCAAATGATCACCTTTGTGTAAGGTTCAAAAAAGGCTTTGTCTACAATTTGCTTCTTTTTGATTGAGTCAGGTGCACAAATTAGCTTCAATATGCCGAGCGGAGAGTGCACCTTCAAGCAGGCAGCAAGTCCAGATGACATAAAAGTAATGACTGGCCAATCAAATTGCCTCAGAAATCAACTACTAAACTATTGCTAAATGATTTAAGTGACTGAAGTGATTGATAAATCTGAAAAAATCTGCTGTGAAAAAAGGTCAACTGCACCGAAACCTTCTTTTCTGGAGTTCTGACTAATGTTTTATTTTGGGTTGCACTGGCAATAAAAGAAAGTATTGTGTCTGATACCATTGTGGTGTTCGCAGTATGTGCAGGTCTCACAGAACTTCTCTTGACTGGGATGACTTCTGAATGTCCCAGGCTCACAGGGCTCACATTTCCCATATTGTAGATTGTTAACGCAGTGCGCCTCCAGCTTTGTACCTAGAGTACGGAAACACAAACATTGTCTCAAAGTCAGTATTGTACCAACTTAAGCTGTAAACACAAGTATAGATGCTGTGATACATTTCATCAATAAAAATATATCCGAGAGAACACACCAGGGGTCTAAAGATAAGCAGTAGATCTGTTTCTATGACCCCGCCCCCCTTTTCCCCCCTGAAGGGCCTGTCATGCAAAAGCGTCTATGTTTCCGCATTTCCGGATTATTTCACATAAAGATGTTCTTTCATAGTGAATACATTTGCACTACTATATATGATATATTGTTGTCAATCATATTGTTACCAGTAAAGCATTGGGTCCACAGCTTCTTCAGCCCAAGAACCAACTCTGAAATAAAGTACCTGTGGTTACCTTTTTTTTTTCTTTCTATTATTTCATTAAAACATCAAATGATTTCTCGTTCTTTTTTCCTCTGCATTAAACTCTGTTAACAGACTAAACTGGTTTCATCAGTTAAAAATAGACTGTTATCACATCGTTTATTTGTCAACATGAATGAATAGATAGCTTTGTATATTTTGCTTGGTAGAGCTTTATGTGGGTATGCACTGAATCTAGAGTCAACATACTAATATTTGGGCGTAACATATGAGCATACAGGGTACTGATCCAAATTCTGTACATAATAAGGCTTAGTTAGAGAGTTAGTTTGTATATATTTTTTTTTTCTATGCAGACAGACAATACGTTTTGCCAGTAGTCTAACCAAGAACTGGATTTGTTTCAATGTTATGAACAAACACTTGTATTGAAATCTACAAAAGCAGCCAAGGTAGAAGTTATCAAGGTATGGAGAAAGCCACAACATACAAGATAATAGTTGAGTCTCCGTGCTGCAAGGGAAATGGATTAAAGATTTAAAACCTAGAACAATGTGATTCACATTTTTTAAAGAAGCATATTATGGAGCATCTTTACCTCTGCAGTAGGGAGGATGACTTGTGGCCCCTCTTCAGTGAAATAACTTAGCTTAACTTGTAATCTGATCTTTATTTGCCATTCAAGCTCATGACATAATATATTTGACACTTACCAACCCCACACAGACAGCAGTCCCTCTGTTCGTGCTTGTAGGTGCCAAATGTACACGTGCTTCCCCCAGCAGTTTGGGATGAGACGGGAGGAAATGACCTGATGATAACACAGCGATGTAAAACCATAGACTGTAAATATGAATGTTATTTATGTTGACAAAAAGCAGGATTTTGCACTTCTGCACAGTCTTGTCTACGCTATTTTCAGACTGTAGGTTTCCTCTAATGTAAAAACGAAAGTGAAAGTAATTCTGTACTCGGTGACCTAACTCTAGCTTTTGGAAATAATTCATACATAATATATTTTTCATAAACGTGTGTGATAGCTTAACGTATATAACAAAGTCTAAGTTTACGAAACCATACCAATAACTTCAACTCTTACATTTGCTGTTACCGTATTTAAAATCATTTCGAAACGTGAACTATCGAGGTGCTCGTTTAGCTAATGAAACATACTTCTACATCTGCGAAGAACGTAACGTCAAGTTACCTTACAGCTCACAAACGTCCTAACATAAATGTACTTACACATGTATAAAGAATAAAACGCAGACGATGAACAAGGAAGGGAACTTGTTTGAGTCTGCTGTCATCGTGCTGCCCAACCGCGCCCAAAATACAAGTGCTATCAGAAACTGAGATGTAAATAACTTTCCTAACTTCCCGGTAGTGTAAGCCTCCACTGCGCATGCACATTTTTTTGTGAGGGACTTTTTCTTGTTTTCATTTTAAGAGACAAGTCTATTGTCACAAATAACAAATGCAAACAACATCAGTTGGTGGAGGCTACATTTCAAAAAAAGTCCCCAACCTTCACGCTGTAAAAAGAGTGTTTGGGAAGGAATATACAAAAATGTGTTTAGGAGACTCCCATCGCAATAACCAACTCATTGTCTGTGGTTAACAGTAATGACAGTGCAGGGATTTTTTTTTTTTTTAAACATTCTGAGAACTAAGGTCCTCCTCATAATCGCTCTGAGAAAAAATAAAACAAGAAGCATACAACAAAATATGGGATGTTTTGATTGTTTTTTTTGTATTAAGCATATCTGTGCATTTTTACTGCTGCTGAAAATATTTAGGGGAATGTAATACTAAAGCCTTTATTCTATTAGCCTAAAAAAAAAAATCAAATTTAGAGATAAGAGCGGCCTCTCATACCAAATGCTACAGCTCTGGTCACTGTAAAGCTCTTTGTGTTGTCTCAGCCTGTTCATGGTACTCTGAAAATTGATATTCTTTAGATAAACTTTGCACCATCAAACATTTTGGAGCCTATTTATTTATATATAAGTCATATGTTATAATAGGCTATATAAAGTACCATATATAAATGAATCAGAATCAGAATCAGCTTTATTGGCCAGGTATGTTTAACACACGAGGAATTTAACTTCGGTAGACTGTGCTCTCTTTGTACAAAGGTAAAAACATTAAATATCAACAATAAACTCAAAAATAAACAGTAAATAAAGACTAATATGTACAAGAATAAATAAGATAATAGTGCAGTGGTGAGTAGTGCAAAAAAGATGCTGAAGTGAACATGAGGTAGTTATTTTTTACAGTATTTACATTTAAGAGAGTGTGTAGATGGTAATTTAAATAAAATAAAAATAATATATATTTGCATATCTGTACACAGTGACAGTTTTGTTCCAGTGTTTATTACACAGCGACAGGTCTGACACTCTGTGACTGTTTAGCGTTCATCAGAGTGACAGCCTGGGGGAAGAAACTGTTCTTATGACGGGTTGTTTTGGCGTACAGTGATCTGTAGCGCCTGCCGGAGGGGAGGAGTTTGAAAAGTTTTTGTCCGGGGTGTGAGGGGTCTGCAGTGATGTTACCTGCCTGTTTCCTGGCCCTGGACCGGTATAAGTCCTGGATGGGGGGAAGGTCGACACCGATGATCTTTTCTGCAGTCCTGATTGTCCGTTGCAGTTTGTGTCTGTCCAGTTTGGTTGCAGATCCGAACCAGACAGTGATGGAGGTGCAGAGAACAGACTGGATGATGGCGGTGTAAAACATAATCAGCAGCTCCTGGGGCAGGATGAACTTCCTGAGCTGACGCAGGAAGTACATCCTCTGCTGGGCCTTTTTCCTTAAAGTGTGTATGTGGGAGGTTCACTTCAGGTCCCGTGAGATTGTGGATCCCAGGAACCTTAAAGAGTCCACAGTAGACACTGTGCTGTTCAGAATGGTGAAGGGGGGGCTTCTCCTTAAGTCCACTGTCATCTCTACAGTCTTGAGCGGGTTCAGCTCCAGATGGTTCGGACTGCACCAGAGAGCCAGCTGTTCTTCCTCCCGTCTGTAGGCAGACTTGTCACCGTCCTGGATGAGACCGATGATGGTGGTGTCTGCTGCGAACTTCAGGAGTTTTACAGAAGGGTCCCCTGAGGTGCAGTCATTGGTGTAGAGGGAGAAGAGCAGTGGGGAGAGAAGACACCCCTGGGGGACGCCAGTGCTGATTGTCCGGTTGCTGGATGTGATGCTCCCCAGCCTCACCTGCTGCCTCCTGTCAGTCAGGAAGTTGGTGATCCACTGATAGGTGGAGGCCGGCACTGTGAGCTGGGTGAGTTTCTGGTGAAGAATATCCGGGATGATGGTGTTGAATGCCGAGCTGCAGTCCACAAACAGGAGCCTAGCGTAGGTCGCTGGGGAGTCGAGGTGATGCAGGATGTAGTTCAGGGGGTTGTGGGGGGGTGCAGGTACGGCAGAGTCTGTGTTGATGGGCTGGGGGATGGTTGAGAAAATCTGCAGTAGAAGGTGTTGAGGTCTTCAGCCAGTCTTTTGTTACCTGCAAGGTGGGGGGAGGGTTTCCTGTAGTTGGTGACCTCTCGCAGGCCTTTCCAAACTGCTGAAGGGTCGTTAGCTGAAAAGCTTTGTTTTAGCTTGTCAGTGTAGCTCTTCTTAGCTATCCTTATCGCCTTCGTCAGTTTGTTCCTGGCCTGCTTGAACAGGTCCCAGTCCCCACTCCTGTAGGTTTCCTTCTTGGCCTGATGCAGCTTCCTGAGTTGAGGTGTAACCAGGGCTTGTTGTGAATGAGTGTTGTGAATGAATGTTGAATGAATGTTGATTAATTTATTGACAAATATGATATTAAAAGATCAAATAATTGTATTTCATGTATTCAATTTGCCATACAACTTGATTTTTAAAGAACTAATAACCTTTCTATTGTTTGCCTGTAGCCAACAAACATGTAAAACCCAAGTAATGCCACAAGGTGGGGATATTGTACTACCCCACTGTTTAATAATTTAGCTGCAATGAATTAGGCTGAGGAGCTGATGAGGGTCCTATAATACAATTTTATAATTCTTATGGCGTCCTAATTCATCACGTTTATGTCTGACACCTGAATAATGGCTATCGGGCTGTTTTACAGCACACTTTCCTTATAAACAACTGTAAGGTAATTTTTTTGCAAATGAAGTTTACATTAGGCCTATTAGCTGGGACGTTGCTGATTGCTTATGTTACTTTCTGCTAACATGTTAGCAACTTATTTGTTGAATGCTAACGTTAGCTGTTGTCTGATGACAGAAGTCTCACTACACCTTTCCTTTCTTGTCTTATAACACTTTTTAGGGTAATGTTAGCATTCAGCCACTTCATAGCTTAGGGGGAAATTTGCTAGGAAGTGGCAGAATTCTAACATTGTTGTCTGACTGTAACTCAATTCGAAAAGCGCAAATCGCTAACATACGTTCTAGCATGTTAGTGGTTGAATTTTAACAAGCTGTATTCTGACTTAGCTAATACATTTTTCAGAAAGTTTAATCATTTTACACCTGCTAACACTAACTGTTTTCTGACTTTAACTTGTAACTTATCAAGCATCAAATGTGTTAAATTGAAATACACCCTGATTATTTCAGTGTTCATTATTTCTTTAATTAATGTTCACACTTCAATTAAAGTGAAATGTCATACTCCCCTTATTTTCTAAATAACTTATCTAGCCATTATCAGGAAAAGTTTCATGAACACATGGTGCAAAACTGACGACATTCTAGCCATCTCAAGTTTTGTGTTGCAGACACGCTTTAACCTAAGAGCACTGGTAACATTATACCTGCTTAACAAAAAGTGTGTTGACAGTGTAATTTGCATAAGTTAGCATAAGCACTTAGGGTTAGGGTAAAAGCAACACTAGGCCTACCACTTATCGAAACCTTACAGAACAAGTAGCCTACCTGTGGTCTCTTCAGCTTTTTATGCATTTTTTTTTTTCACTCTAAAATGGTTATTTTATACTGCAAAACAAAAACTGTAAGAGCAAGCGGACCATGCTGGAGCTGTTTAAAATACAAAACAACAATAACAACAACAACAACAAAAGTGACATTTCTCAAGATGGCTCTGTATGTAAGGAAATGAAAAATGAAACAACCAAAAAATGATAATAAAGGGGCAAATTCGTACGTTCAAATGCAGTAGCCTAAGTTAAGCTAACGCTTAGCTGCCAGCTTAAGAGAACATGTTGAACTTAGTCTTCAAGGCACATAGGCTATGCACACATTTTATGTTTTGAGTGGGCTAATGCTTAATGTAATAATAGCACATAAAACTGCCACAATGAAAGCATTACTCTACCCCCATACTGCTGTGCTGCAACAAAACCAAATAGCTGCAAAACCACCACCAGAGATGTGCAGCGTGCAGATTTCAGCTCTTTGGAAAGACATCATCAACGCTGGCCAAAGTGTTTTGTTTTTGAAGAAAGGGGAAAATATAGAGTAAGACAATGTTTTTGTTGTTAAGAAGAAATGCTTGAAGGGCCTGTGTTTCAAAGCGACCCAAAAGGCGCAGAAGAAGAGGGAAAAGACGAGTCAGAGAAGCAGTAGGTAACAGCTCTACTCTTTTTGTAAAAGAAGCACGAGAAAGGAGGAGAGGAGACGTCAGTGGTTGTCATTGCTTTCATTCTGTTCATTAATACTGTATTGTATTATAGTGCTTTTCAGAGATGTAGTTAACTATAGTCACACTGCACTTGTTTTTTTGGGAAAATTGGGTCAGAACAAGCAAAGCAACACGTTTTTCTTGAAATTTAATTGCACGCATATCAGTGGCAACTTTTGTACCAGCTGAAATATTCCCCCTAGAGTACACTATGCATTTTTTAACTCAAAATGTCATGCATGTTGTGGAAGAGTGCTGCATATTTCATATTCACTTCCTTCAGGTTTAGCTCCTTCTTTAACAATAACTGCACTCCTGTCATAAAGCCAAAGCTTTTAGACCTAGAGGTTGAAATCAGAAGATTGCTATAAGAGTGAATGTGATTTGGTTTGATTTGCTTTTTTAATTAAGAGTAGCTATACTGCTGCGACTTTTACTTTTCAACACTCTGGTGTTTTATTTTACTTGCACTGACATAAATGTTGCGAAAAATAATCTTGAAAAGAGGAGACTGATTAAACCTAAACATTTTTGTTTTCACGGTCATGCTCAGATGGTATGGAACACAAAAAACTGGCCTTCAGGAGATCTTTCAAATCAATTCAAACAAGTTTATCAATATGATGAAAATATAAAAACCTTAGTATTTAGTTATCTGTTTGCAGTGGATGAAAGATTTAGAGTGACGGTTCGTTTTTCAGACAGGTAAAATAACGACGCTGTGATGGCAACGGAGGAAATTCACTTAAAAGCACATGTGCAGAAGAAGCTAAAATACTTTCAGCCTTCCCCAGGATCTGAAGGTTACACAATGAGTTCAAATTTCCCTGTTTCACACCGATAACCTTAGCACACATTTCAACAATACTGTTCAGACTGTTTCTGTCCTGCACTGAGAGGCTGTGAGACAGCAGCAGATACAAGAAAAACAAAGAAGACTCTCAATAAAACACTGATAAAAACAACAAAGGACTACAGGACTGACTGAGAATGAATTCAGTTTCTTTTAAAGGTGAATTCTCTGCACCTTTTACCTTGCACCTTGGATGCATTAGGTGTGCATTAAGAATTGAGGCAAATAATGTCCTGCCAGGTAACCTGTGTACTGCGATTGAAGCTGGAACTTCTGACTCCTGATGCTTCTTCACAGGCAGAACAGGAAGAGGGTCATGCTGCTCTTCAACTACAGGAAATAACCTCTGTGCTGATGACGCAGGTCTCAGGGGACTGCTCAGCAAGTTTTGCAGATCTAAAGCCTACTGTATTTCAGCAACTGCGTGAGCGGCAGGGCTTTGCAAAGCCGTGCAACATGTTGCGGCACGGACACACACACACATTGGCATGCTCGTACTCAGCCACACATCTCTTTGAGTGTTGTTTTGTTCCATACATTAAAAGTAGGTCTGAATTGTCAAAACCAACCACAATATCTCCCTGACTTTCTCTCCCTCAGCCCCAGCCTGCACATCCAAACTGACTATAGATGAAAAGACATAAATCTGTTAAGCTGCCACTAGACGATATGTCTGTGCAGAGAGATTTCCCTCCACAACATGTCCAGTGGTCTGCCTAATTAGAGCCGAGCGTATCTGTGGGCAAGGGAGTCTGTGTCTGCAAATGGAAGGGGGATTTGTCCAAGAGTATTCATTCACTTCAATGTCTGGTAGGGAAGACAATGGAGAGGAGTGAAGATTGGATGTCTTGTTCCAAACTGTGCTGAGTGCTTTCTCCAGCGCACAGGACAGACAAGAATAATGCTGGTTGAATATCCCATTGAGATGGATTTATTGGGACTATTGGTATTGGAAAAATCCTGTTAGGGACTTAGTCATAGCAGAGGCAGCAGGGGGAGACTGAACTGAGCCTATAGGAAAAACTGATTTCAGCCCTGCCTGTCCTATCCTTTACCTGTCCTCTCTGTTAGCTAAAAGTAGGCCTAATGAAAGAAGCCTCCTAAATATTTTTCTAAAACTTATAAACGGTTGAAATAATCAAAAGTTAGTTTTGAGTAAGCTAAAGTAGTAAACAGTCAAAATAATTAGCCAAAATTAACAGTCTGTTAGTTTAATGTAAATACTACATAGCTAGCAAAATAAAAGTTACATCTGAATGATAACTGTTAGCTTAAAAAAGCCTAATTAACAGCTGACTAAGTAAAAAAAACAGCAGCATTTTTAATTTACTAGCATGAAGTAGACTGATTAAATGAAAGGTGGAAATAGTAAGCTGTATAAAAAACTACTACATTAAGCTAATAAAAATGGCTAGCTAAAAGTACTCATTATCTAAAACAAATGGACAAGCAGTTGACGAGTACGTTGTGGAACAGTTAGCTTAAAGTAATTACTAAATAGCTGGCTAAATATGAATCCTAGATAAAAGTTTCAGCCAATAGCTTAAAGTAATGATTGAAACTGTTTGCTGGTAGGCTAACCTAAGAGCAAAATAGTTAGCTCAAAGTAATGGAGAGTTTAACAAAAACTGTACTAGATCAACACTAAGAAATGACATTGGCCCATCTCCTAATTAAAACCTAATTTGTTAAAATTAGGATGAAATAAACTCACTTTTTGATAAACAAGCAACACCTTACTTGAAACCTCTCCCATTCACTGACACACGCAAAAACACGTGGTCAAATGTGCACTCGTACACACACACACACACACACACACACACACACACACACACACGCACACACTCTCTCACACACACACACACACACACACACACACACACACACACACACACACTTAACACACAGGAACACACAATGCTATCACCTCCCATCCACCAGCCTGGAAAATATTAACCTTTTCATCTCATGTCACCTTTCGGTCTAACCGCGTGCATCAGGCTTGCATGCCTGCAGAAAAATGCAACACTGCACACATGCACATTATGAACTGGTGTAATTCCACACACATTTATACACGCCAACATACTGAAAGTCAAACGACTGCAGATATCCCAGAGGAACTTCAGAGAATTCAGGGAGTGGAGAGTCATTTGGTAAAGACGATCAAACTGCAGGAAATGAGAATCATTGACCCTCCCTTGTGACTGAATTTACAATCTGTGCCTGAGATCAGTTGGAGGAAGAAAGAAAACAGAGAAAGTTAGCTGGAGAAAGAAATGTTTTAGGGTCTATAAATAGAAAACCCACGTTTGAGTGATTCTGAAATGCATGCAGTCATTTATAATTCAGCTGTTGCTGTCTATAACTTTGAAATGTAGAAACTTGAAACGAAAAGATGTTCACTCATGATTGGATCCACTGACTGATTAAAATGGGGTGGGTTTAAGTGTAGCATTGAAATAATACAAACTTACACAATGTACTGCATGAGAATGCAACCATATTAGTGGAAATATAACCACAGCTTTAGTTGATCAACTACTGCATTTGCTAAAAAGCTGCTGCAGCAATCTTATACATAGAAACGTTGATGTGCTCAATTTGAATTCAAAGCAATCTAATGTTTTTAGATCAGCGCCTACTGTACATGGGAGCTGCTTTGTCCACTGCCTGTCCTCAGACAAAGGATGGTTTAAAAAATGCCTCTCAAACACTGTTAACCTTATTTAAGATTGTTAGCACAACAGACAATGATGACTGGATGTTGCGTTTGAGCGTGAGGCATTAAGGAAAACAAACAGTATATTGTGAGCATAAAGAGAAGAAGGCTTTTGGCATTGACGAGGTGCATGGGGCCTCATTCATAATTCAGAGGCGTCGCAGCGATATGAGAGAGGAGGACGCATCTGTCTGCATTACGCCAGCGTTGCCTCTGCGTTGCATCACCCTCCCGGGTGGTTCGTTTTCTAGAGTTTTATACGCTCCCTATCAGTTGAGCGCTGGCTGTGGTTAATTTCAGCCTCAGATAAGACCCTTTTTTTTGTCACCCAGCTCCTTTGCCCTGTCACATAGCCTGAAAGTGCCTCCTCTGTCTGAAATCTTTCAAAGGAGTGCTGACTGGATGAGCCGCTGTTGTCTTGTTTTTACTTGTGCCTGCTTAGTGTGCAGCATCACAAGTGAGGATATTATGAACCCTCAATGCTAACTCAAAACCCATCCCCCACACATACATGTATAGCTGTCTCCCCACACAAAGAGAGGCGCATGTGCCTTATTACCCACATACACGCACACACACACACACACACACACAGCTGGCTGCTGGTCTGTCTGACCTAGTTTATTTCTGTAGGCTGCTCTAATGGAGAGAGCTAGCATGGCGTATTATCTGACTGCATCTGATTTGCATTTCTGCCCTGTCACTGGCAGATGGCACCAGAGGTCGAGAGCAGAACTTTTTGGAGGCCTTCTCATACACCACACGCACACAGACACACACACACACACACACACACACACACACACACACACACACACACACACACACACACACACACACACACACACACACACACACACACACACACATACATGCAAAGAAGACTTAGCCACATGTAAATGCTTAAATGTTTAAAAAAAAGCAACTACTACATACTGAATGAGCTTTACATCAAGGAAATGTGGGTATTTTGTCTATTGTAAAGAGTGAAGGATTGTGTGGGCAAACACTTACACAGATACGGTCACACATATGCTGTATGTACGTATATTTTGTGCACGCAGAGTGAGAGTCTGGTGTTCTGAGCATTGAGTATACACCCTCTGCATTTGCACTGTTCATGCTTAATAGGAAGGAAGTGATGAATCACACTCACGTATTTGTCGTTGTGGTGATTGTTCAAGTACATAGGGCCTCTTTTTCTGACGCTCCCTTTCTCTGTCACACACACACACACACACACACAAACACAAATTCACACACACATACAGTGTACACTCACACTGTGTCTCTGTTGAAAATCACAGAGGAATTGAACAGATATGAAACCTCACCCTCTTCAGTCTCATGGTTGAAATCATTCAGAAAGATACTATATGACATAAACGGCGTGAAAACATCTCTACAGTTGCATCAGGACATAAACACATCATGACAGTTATCAGAGCTGATGTAATGCATCCTCTCTCTCGAATTTTATCAATCAAAACTTGCTTTATGTGTTGTGCATGATAAATACACAATGGCTTTCAGTTGTGTCTGTTTATAGTGATTTATCCAACTTTTCACACCTAATTGTATGAGTTCAAATGTGCTCAACAAGAAGTATAAGAAGTAATCGATCATATGACTTCACAAAACAAATCAGTCAAAACAATATGTAAATCAACTTACAGTAAAAGTGGATAAGAAGAACAGTCTCTCTAAGGAGCTCCCAAACAGACAGTTGTGTTGCTTTAATTTTCACATTTTAGATTCAGAATATTTATTGTAGGGGAGATTTTTATTTTGTTTACAGCAAGAACACACAAAATTACACAACACAAAGGGATAATAACAACAGCAAAATCAGACCCAATTATAAACAGACATTATAATCAAACAAACACAATATCATAATCCAAACGACACAATAAAAAAGGACGATATCCACAACCTCAATAGTAAAATCAGAAAAAGGAAACCTTTGGACTTTTCTATCTTGTGGTAATGTGCAAATATGTGCAATGTGTAGGTGTAGAAATTCACAATAGTAGTGCAAGTTCACCTGAGTGCTTGTTGCCATAAAGCATATGAGTTGCACTTAGGATAATATGTTGAACATTTCATATTATTTATATGTTTAAGAGTACTCTTTAAATAGACATAAAAACAGTAAAGTGAAGTTTGGGGTTATATTTACAGTCTATTGGTTTAGCCATCTTTCATTTATGAATATTGAATTAACCATATAGTTTTAATAAGTTTACAATAAGAGTAAGAAGATCAACTGTATTCACAATTTAGACCGACGCGTTTCGGCTCGTGGCCTTCATCAGGGTCATGACCCGGTCTAAATTGTGAATAAAGTTGATCTTCTTACTACAAGTGTTGCTGGAGCATTTTGACCTCTTCTAAGCCTTTCACTCTTCATGCACCTTGTCAGTTGGTGACCTTTGTGCCAGAAAATCCTCTGCTTCTTCAATAAGTTTACAATAAGACATGCTTTATGACAATGTTATATTCATCAACATAATGTATGAGACATTTTGTAAACTTAATCCTAACATATACGTTTGTTGTGAAACAACATATTTTATTCCATTAGAGTGCAAAAAGAGGTTGACAGTTTAAAAAAATATGTGCATACATCGTAAACAATGTCAATATGTCAGCGGTATTAACATTTCCAGCACACCAAAATTAGCAAATTGCATACCCATACTGTATTCACACACACATGCACAAACCCACCAGCGGTCTTTATTTGGCGACAGGAAATGTCAGGGTGTGCTCTTTTTCTCTTAACCCCTTTCTCTCTCAAACACACACACACACACACACACACAAAAGTAACCGTTATTTAAGGGTGTGGGGACATTTTCCATGTGGTTTGAGTGGTTAAGCTTTGCAATTGTAAAGTGTGAAAAAAAATCTGCCAGAACTGAGCTTCATAAAGACACTAATGGCTAAAGTGGAGTGGGGGTGAGACCTATTAGTTTGAGGCCCGTTGATGACTTGGGCAAAAACTGGCAACCCCTCAAGTTTCTACAAACACACACACACACACACACACACACACACACACACACACACACACACACACACACACCCACACACCTTGTCACGACAGAGTATAACTTTTCCATGAGCTCTGGTGATTCGAGGCCGAATGAGAAAGCATGACATTGTGATAATTTTATTCCCCGAGTTCAAAAATTAAGTTCAAACAGAATACTTCTGTGCTTGAGAAGCCCCCTTCTTCCTCCTTTTGTCTTTTGCTTTCACGATTTTCTTTGACATGGCCACCTCCTCTCTGACTCATCCTTCAGGTCTCTGGTGTATTGTGGCAAACCGCTGCCAAATTCGCTCTTCTTTTATATCATTTTCTCTCGAGTATCTCTCGTTCTCTCTCTGTCCATTTCAGCTTGCTCTGTTAAGCAGAGGTAAAGTTCTAGTTCAGTGTAGATAGTGTTAAATTATCCATAATTCCAATGAAATAAAGATGAGATGGCTTTTGTAAAATATAAAACATTTAATTATGCAGTTTATGTCAATCTCTGAGCTGAAATACTTCAATATTTGTACAGACATGCTGAAAATGCCAGAAAGTCGTAGGGAGTTCTCTCTGTGGCGTACTGTGATTTTACAAGAGATAGAGAAGACTCGTTATTAACTCAAAGGGAGCTTATTGTGTGGTCGGTGCTCAAGTTTAAAAGATGCTAAGAAAAATGTGCATGTATGTGTGTGTTTTGTGTGTGTTTCTTTTTAATGAAGTTAATATACAGTATATTAACTTAGGTTCGGGAGCAGGACTACACCTTCAATCACCTGACAAGCCTACTTATACTGAGCCATCCCAGTCCACCCTTTGTTTGTCTCAGTTCTTCGACGACCCACCCTCCCTTCCCTTCCTCTCATCCATTCGCCCTCCTTCCCCATCCCTTCATCTCGTTCGTCTAATTCTAGGCACAGTCTGGGCCGTGATCAGCTCGGGCAGAATTACGCTTGAGACGGAACCCCCATCCTGAGTCTCCCTCTGTCCTGCAGTCTGTCCATCCTTCCAGACCAGCCAACTGACAACATCCTCTATCATCATAATCATTATCTTAACATACATTCATCTGTCTCATCATTCATATGATCATCATTAAATATCTAAAATGCATATGGTTGTGGCATGGTCCTTGCTAGGTAACAGGTCAAGGAGGTCAGCATCAGAGGAGTTTTGCTTCTGTTGAACTTCACTCTGTGACCATGTATGATGCTGAAACTCTTGACTGCATCACAGAAACGTCCTCTTCACTTTATGTTGTTTGTGTGACAGTCAGAGGGAATGCTGCATTATATGCTGTCTCTTTACACCAGCAATTGTGTCATTTTTACCTCCCAAACCTGTTAGCTACGCAACAGTTTGGGCTTCTGGTGTCTTGCTTAATAGCCTGAAATGGATGCAAGTGGAACTGACATAAGCCTCTGTGTTTATCTGTTATTGTGTGCAGCTGGGAGCATGAGCTAAGGGTGTGTTAGTATGCCTTCATGTATGTGTCGGCTGCTGTGGGTGGGTACAGTGGATGTACATGCCATGGATGTGGATAATATGCGTGTGTGCTCGTTGTGTGTTCTCATTCACTCTCAGTGTTTGTTTGGGGTTAAAAGCCCCCCATCTCTGAGGGTGTTAGCGGGGGTCATCTAAACCGGATCTGCAGCCGAATCGCTTGAGAGGCAAAGGCATAATCTGTGGCTGGCTTTGTGCTCCCAGATTAAAGTGATGATGTTTTAAACCTTTCTCACGGCCGCAATATGCCTTTGCTTTCCTCGCTCCTACCCAGTATGTGAGTGTGACAAGAGCTCCACACGGCCGGGTTCAGGAAAAGGACACCTTCCTCGCTATTTATGAAGCGGGGAGCTTTAGCACATTATCTAAGTCAACGCACGCATGTTCTATTCATCTATTAATTTGCCATCAGCGTGGTGTAGCTATAGCGTATCTTCTCCAGTGTTTGAGGGGAAACAGCTGCTAATCCTAATCCCCCCGTCTCCCCCCACGGGATTCTGTCAAATCACAGGCCCTTTAAAAAGCTCTGGCTGGCTGGTTCCCGGGCTGGTTGAGTGGCTGGCTGACTGGCAGGCTCTAAATGAGAGGATGGACCACGCTCACCCACTCCCGTGACTGACATCCACAAGGCCTCCAGAAAGTATGTCACTTGTTTGTACAAGTATGTTCATTCACACACCAGAAATTTCCATTGCATAGGGCTGTTCCAAAGATATTGTCTAATACAGGGAAAGTAGTGTTATTTTCAGACATGAGAAAGACTGGAAAAACTGAGTTTCTGGATTACCAAAGTAATACAATATTTCATAATCTCATTAAAAAGACAAGCTAAGGTACTATTTGGACAATTTTAATTTTAACCTCTTATTATGTCCATGTTTAAAAGAACTAGTTGTTATTAAGCCATTTGTGTTAGCTTAGCTTAGCTTAGCTTTGCATGAACACTGAACACAAGGAGTGAAATCTAGTGTTACTGTCACTTTAAACTTTTTAATGTCACTAACTCCAGCCAAATTAGCTGGCACGTTATTTCAAGCAAATCCCCAACTATCTATTTGAACTCTTGTGCAGATTAAGGCCCATTAACCTGAGCTACAGCCTTAGCTAGTGGCCTACATAGAAACATATTAATCATTTGTTTAACTCACTATTAATTATTGTGCCGACTAGCAAGGGTGACAATGTTTAATCACTTAGTCATGTAATCGTTCACATCCCTACTGTAAATATTTGTTTGTTTTTTGCCTAACTTTTGCAGAGTTGGGCATATAAAAGTGAGGGTTTATGAGAAATGACTCACTTTTGAAGTCAGCCTCAAGTGGAAATTAAAGGAACTGCAATTTTAGGACCTTCAGCATTTGCTTTATTTTTCAGCCATGGATGTTGCAGCGTGATGGAAACACACTCATAGGCTAACTTTAGACAACTGCAAGACCAAAAATGCAGTGATAAATGTTGCAGCTGGGCCTCTGGATACATAATTGGATGAAAATGTTCTGCTGAGAGTCATTGTGTTGCTTGCACATAAAAAGAAAACCCTTTTAAACCAACAGATTTCTTTATTCAAAGTCTTGTTCTGTCTATATTTTCCATAAGAACCCATTAATAACAGTATGTTATTTTGATGCATCTCAAGAACTGCAAAACCCTGAAGCAATTTATCTTCTCTGAAACTCTAAAAGTCTGCAGCTCCATTTCTAACTTTTACTCTCGAGCACAAACACTGATATCTGTCTTGTCCATCAGCTGTTCTCACATCAGTCATTTCAGATAATGACTCTCAGCTGGGAGAGACAGCGGAGCAGTGGGACTCGGAGGCTGAGGAAAGAGTATCAGCCGTCACGCTTGCGTCTCCCTCTCTTGTTCTTGGTCTATGAGGATGAGACGGGGATGAGGAGTGCTCGCGTAACTATCAGTCATCAGCATGAGGATTAGGGACTGTCATCAGCAGCCATATGCCTCATATTACCCTCATGATGACACTAGATTGAGAAAGAGAGGGGAGCAGGAGGAAGAGGAGTTGGAGGAGGCTCAGGGGAAGGATTATACTGCTCTAAGATTTCAGGGTAAAAGTCAGGTGGAGAACAGAGCCTGGCAAAGTAAAAGCTGATAAATACACATTTTCACACACACACAGCTGTACATAAAAGCCCTGCAGCAGGAGCACTTTTCACTACTAAGCTCCTCTAACAGTAACACAATTTCAAACTGTAGAACTGTATGTGTATGCATAGAAATGTGTGTGTATGCTTGCATATGCTTACAAGTACACACACAGAGCTCTATGGTACAGCTAATATGTTGACATGTTTTGTTTTCCCTTTGGCTATGCAGGCCGACTATTATTCAGTACAAAGAACACATGTGCTCTTCATTGATCACATTGAAAGAATAAGCCTGTGTACGTGTGTGTGTGTATATGTAGAGGAAGGGGAGGGGTCAGTGGTGACAGTAATACAGTAAGTGTTTCCATGTGCTTCTCACACTCATGAACACACACATAAAAACACACACAGACTGTCAAGCATGCTGGCAAATCCCTGTCAACGAAAACTCACAAACAGAAACCAAAGCAGAGCTCATGTGACTCATTAGGGGTGACTCAGGTCTTGACGGTAAAAATAACATCTGAAAACATTTACCGTATTCATTAAACAGTTGGTCCAAGTCATGACGAGAAGCACTTTAATGGATTTCCATCTGATGCACCTTGCCAGCAACACAAACTGCTGCTGCTATACGTGCGGGCCGGCTACATGTTTCCAAACACCTCCTTCTTCCCAATTCCACTTCCTCATACAACATAGTTCCTGTGTGTGTGCTAACCCGGTTATTTTGGTGCATAAGCACAAAAAGAGTCATCACACTACATTTTCAGAGAATCAACAAACACTTGAGACACACTTTATGTCTTTCTAAAAAGGTTCTAACTCATTTTGATGCTGTTCTGATGCTACTTTTAAGGTAAGAATAATGTCTTGGGCAGCGCCAGTAGCCTAGTGGTTCGTGCGCATGCCCCATGTACAGAGGCTAAAGTCCTCAAAAAAGGACAGCCTGGTTTTGAATCTGACCTGTGGCTCCTTTCCCGCATGTCATTCCTCACTCACTCTCTACCCGATTTCTGACTCTCCACTGACCTGTCTCTCCAATAAAGGTATAAAAAAGCGACAAAACAAATAAAATATCCTCCTCATTTTCAGTCTTCTTCTTTTGATGCACACAGTTTGGCCTAGAAAAGATTAAACAAGATTTATCATCAAACTGAAAAGAATATTTGAAATTATTTTGTATCTTTTTTTTTTTATCTCTAAGACAAGCAGGGTGTGATTCCATTTAAATGTACTTTAACCAAAAGTTACATGTTACTTCTGGTGGATAGAAACAACACCTTGTGTCACCCATTAGTTTGTGGACTGCTGATTTAAAGCATTGTTTTTTTAATGGAGCAAGAAGTGACCATATTTGGACAAGTGGGTGAACCTAAAGAGGAGCAAGGCAGGGTTAGAAGCATGGCTACCTAGATAGTCACCAAGCAACGTCCAGTGTGGAAAAATGAAGCCAGTGCGGAAGTTCAAAATGCAGTTTGTTGAGGGTCCGCTTGAAGCTGGCCACAGAAATTAACATATTTACAGCCTGGTACAAAAAAATGAAATTGGTCTGATTAGCTGATGTCTCAATCGGCACACACTGTACGGGGGTGAAATGTTTTTTTATAACTCATCCGTTTTGATTTTATGAAGGCTATAAGAGATTGACGAGCTGGCGCGGTGTAACAGTTTATCAAGAGGCTTTACACCCGTCTCAGATCTTAGCCCTGTTGTTAAATTGACTGAAAGTTAGGTTGAGACAGCATTTCCAGCATGGAGACTGCCATCGATGGGACTCCAAAGGTGGCCACAAACTGTAAACTGTACCAAAAAAATGCTGTATTTTTCAGCATCTCCTTCAAAGGCAATGTGAATGGAATTGCAGCTCTGAGGTTGTGAATAAATTTAAAAAATCTGAAAGAAATTAAGTGCTTGTACATCTCTGGTTTCCATATTATGGCACTGTTGCATCAGCTTGCACGAAAACCAGAGTATCTTTTACTTCATTCGTAGTCGTTTGTGTTATGACTATTATGTTTGTCATCTCATAGCTGAAATACAACCGTACTAGCATCATAACACAGGCAATAACTTCAACACTGATTGAGCATGTTTGCCAGTTTTCCTCATCAGCGGCCGCAGCAGACCACCATGAAGAGGGGGGGAGAGGCAGGGAGGCACTTAGCATGTAAAAAGACCATATGTGTGAGCACGAGTGTGGGCACAGGGAAATGATACGCCTGTGGTCCTGCCGGAGCTCATGTGAGTCTGTGGGAGGCAAGCAGAGTACTGTATACTGTAGTGTATTTGTGTGTTTTTCAGAGCAAGGGTCTACACGTGTGGGTGTGTGCACTTTTTCCATGGGCTGTCACTCGTGTTGCTGCTGCTGAGTCTTTGGTAACTTCTCTCTCTCTCTCTTTCTGTGTGTGTATGTGTTTAAGCTTTTGTTTAATTTCTACTTCCTGTTTTATTCTTGGCCTAATCCAAACGCAACACAGCTGTGCAGTCAGCCAGAGAAAGAGGGCTTGGGGGATGGGTTGCCAGGTCCTGGTGAGTGCAGTCCTGCTCTACAACTGCTACCAACAGATGGAAGGGAAATGGGGTTACCAGCTTGGGCTTATCTTCTCTTTGTAGGCCAGACTGACCCCCCCATTCTCCCCCATCCCATCATTTGGTCATAATACTATACTTAAAATCTCTAAATTTTGGTGTTTTTTTTCTTTCTTTTCACAGTTGTATGTTTCAGGGGCTATGGAAGGCCATACTGGCAGAAAAAAAAATTAAAGGATGAAAAGTAACACATGCTCAATGCTAATGCTAGTAGTGCCATAGTAATAAGATAACAAGTCATCATTTTCACAAACAATTTCTCAGTGGTAGAGTCGGTCATTTCTCAATCAGAAGGTCATGGGTTCGATCTCCAGCTCCTGCAGTCACGTGTTGAAATGTCCTTGGGCAAGAAACTGTCCCCCAAATTACTCCCGCTATATCAGCGGCGTGTGCATGTATTAGTTAATACTGATGGACACTTTATGAGCATCCTCTGCCACCAGTGTGTGAATGTAGTTTGAATGTGAGTTGCGAAAGTTACAGATACTTTACAGAAGAACTAGTTCAATGCACATCTAACGGTGAAAAATAAATCCTATTCTGACTTTTGATAGTGAGTGCAACATCTGAACATCATGACTCACTTAAGGGTGTTATTTTTATTAATGAAATCATTTTACCTTGAAACACTTCACTATCACTTGTGTCTGCTCAGTATTTTATTACTGACATCAAGGCAGGAGCAACTGAAAGTAAACAACTTTAGACTGAAATATTTGGCAATAGAGCAAATTTCAATCCGAACCTATTGATATTTTGCAGTGTCCTGATATGAAAAGGTCAACACGGCAGAAATAATGAGCAATATGAGCAAATCAGTCTATCAAAGTCTGACAAGGTAAATTTAACCCGAAATATGGGGCGCCAGTGGTTAGTGTGCATGCCCCATGTATGGAGGCTATAGTCCTCCAGGCGGGCAGTCCGGGTTTGAATTTGACCTGTCACTCCTTTCCCGCATGCCATGCCCCGCTGGCTCTCTCTCCCTTATTTCTGACTCTATCCACTGTCCTGTCTCTAAATAAAGGCATAAAAAGCCTAAAAATAAACCTTAAAAAAAACGTTACCCACAATATTTGCATTGATTAAGCAAGTCATAAGGCCGCACAGATTTCATTGGAAAGAACATAATCCATGAAATTTAGATTGAATCATGAATATTTACATTTTTGACAGGTCACATTGTTCTTTCTTTGGAGTTTAGTTTAGTGAGGGAGGTTGGCCAACAGTTTAGAAAAGCATGTCATAATTTTCTTGCCAAACAGTGAAACAGTGTATCTTTTTAACTAGATGTGTAATACACCGCCCACGTGAAGACATTTTAAGATTGTACAAAGGAAATATTCCACCAAATCTTCAGGGTCTCATCTCATGAGATATTCAAACAAAACACCTTTTAGAGGAGCTGGGGATGGAGACGTACAAATCAAGCTGTGTTTTGGTAAGATTAATATTTCAGAAGGTGTCTGTGGTGTTTGTGTATGTGATGAGGAGGGCAATCAAAAGCAAAGATGTGGACTCTGGAGCTCCACTGAAGCTGTCCCTCTTCAGTCTCGCCTGCCTACGGAGAGATGAGGCATCTCTCTCTGGTCTCTCCCTACCCTGCACAGCACAGCACATTCATTATTAATGTAGCAGAGTCTCTCCCTCCTTTTCAGCTCAGCCAATTACAGCCAGGCCCCTGCGACTGCTGCCTGTCTCATTTGACGCTGCACTGCTCGGCTTTGATGTCTCTATCAACACACAAGAGCCGGAGACCAAGTCTTAATAGAGCAGAAGGGGATTATGCGACTGCCTGCCTCTGGGGGTGGAACATTTTTTTAAATATATAAAATATATGTTTAATTCATACTTTATTTTATTATCAGGAGACTTTGGCTCAGGCTTTAGTCAGGGTCTTGCCACTCTCTGCTCTCCTATCACAGTGACATGGTCGTTAATCCTGTTACTCCTTCATTTGAGGAGTCGCACAAGCCTGCAAGTGGAGCAGGCTCCTCCACCCGAGGCCTCGCACTCCTCCCTCTTGGGCTGGTAGCCTTTCCTTCCTCTGCTCATTTCTTGTGGAGAATGCCTTCGTTAACCAGTAGCAGCAGCAGCAGCACTGATGGTTTGGTAAGATGTCAAGCTGCTCTTATGTCAGAAAATGTGTTTTTTGATCAGAGATCAGGTCAATTTCCTTCAAAATCAATTGAGAAAATGAGGAAATGTACTTTAACCTGGCAGACATATCAAAACAAAACCTTCACATCTGTAAAGAAACCAAAAACTTACAGTGATGTTCAACAGATGTTCACTCTGTTTCTAGCTAGCCAGTTGAGTTCTCCCTGAGTCATTTATGTGTTTTAAGTAAGCTTTTCGCCCTCAGTTGAACTTTTAATAATAATCCTTCCATCACTTCCCTACCTCAGGTCCCACCCGCTATTTGCAGCGCTGACCTTTAAAGCAGGAAGTGGCTGTTAACACAGCCCCGGCAGCTGCAACAACGGCAACCTGCTTTACAGCACTTGTCTCATCAAACACAGCAGTTTGTGCAGAAGTTTTCCTCCCCGATTAAGTGCACATGCTTGCGACTCAAACTTTACATTTATGACCTCAGCGATGCTGTCGATATAAAAGATCTCACTGGACACCTTGTTTGATGACAAATGCATCGTTATACACTCAATTGTTTCCAACAGTGGAGGGAGAATATTACATAAACCTCTGATGTAATCTTCTGAACATGACTCAAAGCACTGGGGAACCCCACGCAGAAGACTCAAAGCTTGTTTCTTTAAGAAAAGACAACATTGCATACATTTATTAGGGATGGACGCCAATTCCAATACATGCAAATCACCATTGTCCTTTATATGTAGTGTTGACATTATTGCAAACACTTGTCTCCCTGCTGTTTTGTGTATTATATTTTTATTATCTTAGGATAAAAAAAAACATTAACAATTACATGGGATGCCTTGTTCTGCATAACTTAACGTATACACAGTGGGAACAGGAATGGCAATGCTTTAGACATCATCACAGCCTCTTCATAACCCCCCCCCCGCCCACCCCCAACCCACTGCCCGCATGCAGTTTGCACTGCACAAAGACCAAAAGTCACGTGAGACAGCCTGCAAAGAGCACAAGAAGCATTCACAGTAAAGGAGGAGAGGAAGGAGGATGGGATGGGAGGGGGGGAGGTGGGAGGGTAAAAGATGAGAGGAGAAAGGGGGGGAGGAGAAGAGAGGGAGTGAAACAAAGTGACTGCAGCACTGGCCTTGGTTTAGACAGGAGAAGGAGCAGCATAGTCCTAGTATTTCATTCTTACTTCTCCCACACTTCAACTCCCATCTCCTGATTGTGGTACTCATTGTCTTTGACACAAAAAAAGTTTTATATACGCATGTATATATGTATATATGTATATACATATACGTATGTATATATATAAATACATTGTTATAGCTACAGCACCTTTTCCCATGGGGCAACAGTGTCAATACCTCGCACATGGTACATGGCCGTGCCAAAGAAAAACAAAAACAAAACAATATATTGGTCAGGATATTTATCTTTTTTTCCCTAAAGTTGGCATTTGACATGATGATATTCTATTGCCGTCTGGGGAAGGGACAAAGGTTCTTCTTTTGAGTTTATATTCAAGTTTTCTCCTTTTTTCTGCTGTATAATTTCTTCTTTTCCTGTCGTTAAAAAGAGTTCACACTTTTGTGATTTGCGTGTGCTGCTCTTCATCAAAAGGTTCATTTTCCGGATCAGAGTCAGTGGTGTCAGAGTATCGATAATGGTCTGGCTCATTGTCGCTAACGTCCGGGGTGACGGATGTCGAAGTGCTTGCTTCTGAGTTCGAAGGCTCCTCCACGGTTTTCGTAAAATACAACTTCACCTGGAAACAAAACGAAAACGATGCTAACTTCAGTCTGTGCACAACAATCATGGAAACAAATCTTTCATTTGACAGACACAAAGATGTTATCCAATAAGATCTTTACCTTGAAGTTTGGCGAGAAGTAGCGATTAGCTTTGTCTTTGTTAGCCTTATCCAAGTCATTCTTAGTGAGTGTCAGGATGAGGTAGTCCCTCTCCCTCTCCCTCTCCCGCTCCCTCTCCCGCTCGCTTTCCCTGCCACCGTCCCTGCAGTTGTCCCTGCACTCGGTGCTCTGCGGCTGGCCCTGGCCCGGTGCCTGCACCCCTTGCTGGCTCTCTGCATTGTTCACTGCCCCGTTCTCCACCTTGTCGCCGCTCTCCTCTGGTCCGGGGATGAAGAAGGTGTTCACCCAGAAGTGAAACATTTTGTCCTGGAGGGCAGAGGTGATGTGATCACAGATGAAGTGTGAGAAGGAGCATTGTAAACCAAACTCAAAGGATAACATTTATTTATGGGCTGGCTCCTGTTTGTTAGAGCTGCATTTTAAGTCCTCCCCATTTCATTGTCAGAGTATCTGCTTATGCTAACATAAGTCTGATCAGACAATTATCATACTTTGTTGTTACTGCTATTACTACATCTACTTGTACCATTATCGCTGGTGTTGTAGCTTTAAATCTTTCTTACTCATTGTTGTTGTTATTGCTTTGTCTCTATCCACCGCTTTCTTTCTGCGTCTCCCTCTGTCCCACTTTTTAAGCCCAACAGACCCAGCAGATGGCTGTTCAACACGAGTCAGGTTCTGCCTCTTAAGGAAGTTTTACCTTGCCCCTGCTACTTTGCTAAATGTTGCTCGGTGCTGTGCTCATGGTGGATGTTGGGTCTTTGTAAATAATAGTACGTCTAGACCTGCTCTTTCTATAAAGTGTCTTGAGATAACATTTGGGTTGGGCTAAACAAATAAAGACTGATTGCTTATTAAACCACATTAAACCAACAATGTGTGTCTCTGTCTCTCAACACTTTCCTGCTTCTTTACCATTCTGCTTGTTTTAATTGAACATGCTCTCAAATAAAGTTTCATCTTCTAAAAGGCTCAGTATCCTTCTGTCGTTTTCAGCAGCTTTTACTCAAACGGGTTAACATAGCATTTGCTTGGGACTAGTTTAATACACAAAGCCCATACTGCACAGAAAAATAAACATTATCGGGCTGAGGTGATAAATTAAAGGGTACAAAGGGTATGATTTAAAAAAGTACTGAGTCTTGCAAACATGATCTTTAAAAGCAATAACTGCTGATGTGGAAAATGTGTTTTTCCTTTGACAAAGCAGATGTCATGAGAACAGCTGAAATAAGTTACTGGTTAACGACCAACAGGAGAACCTGTCAGTCACATAAAAAACACACACACATCCACACAACTAACCTTCTTCATCATCTTATTCTGTTTATGGAAGAACTCCACTTTGATGTCTCCACAAACGGGCAGCGGCTGGGGGAATTCGAAAAACATGTGTTTTTCTTCGCGCCTCGTGTGAGCGGGGTTCGACGTGTGAATTTTTACTTTCAGCTGGTACACCACGAACTGGGGATCTGCAAAAGGTGTCAATATTGCCCAGAGAGAGAGAGAGAGAGAGAGAGAGAGAGAGAGAGAGCGAGAGAGAGCGAGAGGTGGAAGGGGGTAAAGATGATGAGATTTTTGAGAGGACGAGATAGAAAACACAAACAAAAAAAAGGAGAGTGAGTTACGATAGGAGCAAGAGAGCAAGAAAGGATACAAGTGTTATTACATGAGTTTGGAAGAAAAAGCACAGCACACCGTCACCTCCACCAGACAATAAGTGCAAAAACATTATGTTCAGATTAAGGGGGAGACGGGGAAAGTTAGCAGATCACAAAACCTAACGCCCAAAGAGACCCAGGACCAGAGACACAGATCCCTATTCTGATAGACAGTCACTGTTCAGTTTGGACAGAGGTAACTCGTTGCATTTTATAGAGATTTAAGCCATCCCTCTGTCTGTCAGGGTGGATTTAGAGATGACATCATATGCCTGTAAGGTAGTCCTGCCCTGCTAGGAATTATGTCTACCCTCCTGCCTGGTGGATCTCTGGGGCCATATAAAAGCAGATCAGTGAAATCATAACAACAATAATGGATTAAAAGGCTCATTTACCCCAATGCCAATTCCCTTTCTTGAAGCCCTGAGGGATCGGCTCGCTCCTGTTTTTAACGGTACTGTCCCCTTAGAGAGAGAGAAGGAGATTATCACAAACAGGGCAACCTGGCCGGCCAATCAGGGGCTCGACGGTACAGTAGGCAAACAAACACCAGAGCTCTACAGATAAATACACAAATTTACATCTAAGTAGCATGTTCTTCAAAACAAACAGGAATTTAACTTGGTGTGTGCATCTTAAACATTTGACACAGGACAATGGGGAAACTTGGTAATTACTGACCATCACAAAACATCAAGAAATATGTACAGTGTTTAGTTATCATTAGCTAGAACCCCCTTTAAGAAGCCTGATGCGTGTGTGTGTTGAGATGTCAAACTCAGAATAGGTCCTTTTTTTAAAAAATAAATTTAAAAAAAAGTTAGGAGGAAAGAGATAGATGGATACAGTCGAGGTGTTAAAGAGAAAAAGGCACAGAAAGAGAATGTGCTTTTTCTGACTGACATTAAAAAACGAACAAATTCAGACACAAGCAGGCTTCGCATTCTGTGACTCATGTTTGAAAAACAGCATTATTTTCTCTTCTTAGAGCAGAGAGAGAACTGAAGAGTCGTTTCAAGACAAAGCGTTGACATTTGAAAACATATTGACCATAAAAATGCATTCATGCTTCATTATTAGCACAGAAACTTTAGCCTGAGTCCCACAAATACGTTACATTTCAAGTTTGAGGACATGCAAAGCTCAGTTTAGAGTTTGGGTTCAGCCCAGTTTTTAGAAAAATCAAGCAAATACTGATTTAAACTGCCATGTGCCTCAGTCGCTGAATACAGAGGACAACAAACTGCCACTGTTTGCTTTCAAAAAAAGTTTACAACAAAGTCATTGCAATTAAGCCCTAAGCACACACTGACACGTACATAAAACTGCAGTTACTTATCTACATGGAAGAATAGTGACAATAAATCACTGTCCATGTTCTTTCATTCCTTTACAGCCTTTTTGTGTGTTTTTGAAGAACATACAAATCAAGCTTGAGAGGCTTCTTCTGACCGTCTGCTGAGCACAAGCTTTCCCTGTTATAGTCTGAGTAAAGGAAACATTTGCTTAAATATGCATAGAGTAGTATCAAACAGCAGCAGGTAAACAATTAAACACACACAGAGCCTGACTCTTATAAAGGCAATCCTCCTGAGGACGCTCAAATTTCAAACATGGCTGTTCAAATGACTCCTTGCTCAACTTTTTAAGAGTTTGGAGGGGATTCATCTGTTTAAATGTGACAGAGGAAATCTAATTCAACAACTTGTTTTCAAGCAGCCACAAAATAAGAAGGCCTAGTTTGTAAGCAGCAACAACAGGAACTTAAGAAGTCAGAGGCTGCCCTTGTTAGGTCCAAAAAATAAAAAATAAATACTGCAGCAAAAGTCAGCCACACTTGCAAACCCTGCACAGGACTCTAGCTCAGATGACCCTCTCTGATTCTGTGGTGCTAAAGCGGAGCGTGGGTGAGCCCTACAGTGCACAGCACATCCAAGGCTCTTGCTCCGTTTGAACAGCGGTGTGCATTGCCTACGCCCTAGTTTGGAGTTGAACATGAGCGTGACTCACTGCAGGTGCCCCCCGCTGAACATGGGGAGAGTCTCGAACACCATTTTGTGGAAGAGGAGAGCCACCGGCTTGTACTCGAGCTGGTTCTTCAGCAGGTAGCTGTAGTAGCACACGTAGCGGCGCTGGCTCGGGATCGTTACTCCCTACAAAGACAGGATGGGTGTTAACAGAAGTGTACGCACGTATTCTGTTTTAAAAGTATTCTTAGTTAATGTCCATAATGATTCCTCAAGGTTTGAATAAAGGTTGAATGAATGAATGACAGAAAAATTAGGTTCTCTTATATGTATTTGTAAGTTAAGATGAGTGTAAAATCAAAGCCACATTTTAAGCTAAATATGTCAAATATTTACAGTTAGCTGCTTTTAAGATGAATATTTTTGGCTTTTTTCCTTTTTGATCCTTGTAAAATGACTGTCAATGGATTCAAGACAAGACCCTCAGAGAATTATCTGCATGTTTAACTAATTTGAGACCTCAAGTCGTCTAATAAAGGACATCATTTGTACAAAAAGACAACAATGTAGTATTTAGCTGCATCACTATTAGGTCAGCAGTTTTCATCTCACCTTCTTGTCCCTTGTCCTGACTTCTCCATAAAAGTCGAGCGCTTCCTGGGCCTCCTTGAATTTACCCCGATGGAGGAGATAGGCGCAGATCATGACTCCAGTGCGGCCCTTCCCAGCCTTACAGTGGATGGCCGCCACGTGATTGTCATCCTCGCTGAGCCACTGGTCCAGGTCTTCACAAAACGGCTTAATTAGCTCCAGCTGAGGAGGGTTGTGGTCTTCGAAGGGATACTGTGCAACTGATGCGTGACGGGATGCAGGCCCACGTAAAGTTGTAACCAGAGAGGAGAGGGGAAAAAAAGGAAAGAAAGAAAGAAAAGAAACATGGACAGGTCAGAGGAGAGGGAGGAGTAGAATTTAATCGATCCTTTGTGTCATCACTTTCAAGAGGGAAGGCATCTATGGAGCATGTGAAGCCGCCTACCTCTGCAGTTAAATTTGGCAGCATCGTAGTGTCTTTCTGCACAGCTGAAACGGGAAGAACAAAATCCAGTTAGCCACCACAGAGAGAGGAAGTTATTGAATAAACAAAAGAGCAGTTCAGGTAGCGGCAAAATGTGGAACACTTACAGGTTGTAGATTTTGTAATGGTTTTTATGCTTTGAATCCAAAAACCTGTTCGCAGGCCAGAAAAGAAACACAAACAGAAAATCATGTTATTGTAAAATATGTATGTTTTCTCTAGGACATATTCTGTGTTACGCTTCCCTTTTAATATGACCACAACGCTGATAAAACTCACCGTACTACATCGTCTATATTGTTTCTGTAAACGCCTTCGAGTCTCTCTGCTGGAAAGCCCATAGCAATGATGTTTGGGTAGATATCTGTTCAGGCAGGGGGTCAAGGAAATGTGCATTGTGCATGACTGTGGAAGGTGCCAGAGGTCTAACTATGCTTTCAGCAGCTATGAAACGAGAGTCAATGAAATGCATTTCTTTATATAAAGTAGTCTTTTCTTAGAGGAACAACTACGAGGGTGCAGAGACCAGCAGCAGAGCTCGGAAAAAAAGTTCCAGGCAATGTCAATATGAGTGTGTCAGTGTGGTCATGGATAGATGGGAGCACAGATCAGCGTGTTTGACTGTGTGTGTGTGTGTGTTGTGACAGATGGCCTTGACGGTGAGAAGCATGCAGCGAGGACGGGAGTTAACAGCGCTCCTGCATGAGCCAGGCCCACATGTGGGTGCACGAGGAGACTCTCCGCTCCATGACCTGCATTTATTTTTAGAGCACAAAGTTATATCGGGCTGATCGCAAATGTTCGGCCTAACTCTCTTCCGAGCTCCGCCGGACCAATTTGAATTTCTACCAAAGCAGCCAATGTGAAGAGTCAAAGATAGAAAAAATTAATTAAAAAAAGAGTTCTTTAAACAGGCAATCCTGTGTGTCTTGCACACGCAGCAGGAGTCAGGTGTTCATTTCTGACATTCAGTGACGAGCAAGAGAAAACACCCTTAAGGAACCACACACACCAGATTCACGCAAAAAAAAGTTTAAGTCCTGGTTGCAACACCTCCCTCCTGCTAAACCTGGCTATCACAGAACCGGGCTGTGTGTGTGTCAGCGAGGGATAGTGATGGAAAATGTCTTGGCCAATTACATGGTGACATACATACAATCTTAAAGGCATACATCAGTGTCACGTTGCAGTGAAAAGAATAAATTGAGGTGGCATGCGTGTCTTTGAGGCTCGCCTGCGACGCCTACCTGTAACTGAAGTGTGCCTGTCGCCATAAGCGGTGGGATTTCACACTTTAACCACTGACTAAAGGGCAACCTTTTCTTACACTTCCTGTGCCACGGTATCAAAAATAGAAAAGCTGAATAATTCTAATAGGATGTGTCTGTTTCGTTTGAGCAGACCTTATTTCACTGAGAGTCAAATCACTTTTTAACTGGTCAGAATAATTAGACACACGCATCTGACAACTCTGGCAAAAAAAAGCTGGCCCTCTGCACAACTTTGCTGGTGTGCACACTTGCAAGTAATGGAGGTTATACATCACATATCACGTGTATTTTCCAGTTTATTCAAAACACGATCATTCCTGGAAAAAGCTAAGTCTTGATTTTGTCCCAAATGTTCTAATTGGACATCATTTTCCATATGACAAATATCATCTTCCATACAAAAGTACCTGCCCATGCAAACAAACAAGAACAGCCCTTTCATCGTTAACACACACACATCATTGATCAGTCAGCAAACCCTCTAGGATAGAAACATTCAGGGATCCAGGGCAGCTAGATGCTCATACAAGGTAATAGCTATTTCAAATAAGTTAGCTGGAAAAAAGAACAGGCAGGAGTCTTCAATAAACCCTGGAATTGTTTTTTCCAACAAAAGCCCTAATGCAGCAAAGGTCAATTTAACCCATGCATGAATTCAACAAGGCCAACAGTAAATGTATGGTACTATAATGTGTAACTACTGCCCCATAAACTCGTCCATTAATGCCTCAAAGACCTCATTAGGAGCCAAATGACAGTTTTCTTTGCTACTTGATGGGCTACTCTAACCATGGGACCTAATGTGAAATAGATCCAAGTCTGACTATTATAAGTGTTTTTTAAAAGCTCCACATCTCCCAGGAGAGACTCAGCCCAGGGCATGGGGGGCTTGGTCTCTGCAGCTGGGAGGAAATGCACATACGGGACCCCCTGACGGAAGCTCCAAGGAGGAGGGAGAAAAAAAAGAAAGAAAAATCAGCCGTTTCAGGCACGCCTTTTCTTTAAAGCCAGCCCTGCCTCAGCTCCATGCATATACACCGAATCCACAACTGAAAGCAGGAGAGAGAGGGTGGGGGGGAAAGGGAGAGTGGGAACCAGCGAGCGCTGAGCAAGGAGGGGGTGGGGAGGACAGGAAAGGAGGAGAGCAGAGGAAAGGGGGCAAGCAGAGGGAGGGAGAATTAGAGTGGGAGTAGTAAAGAAAAAAGAGCAAAGGAGAGGTGGTGGGTTGAGAGGGTAAGAGAGGGAGAGAGCACTCAGACAGCAAAGCTGATACAAGATCACTGGCAACTCTATTTTAAGGGCAATTCCCAGAACTGTGATACTGCATTACATAACTGCAGAGAGCCCATATTGTGTTTAGACACCGTGCCAAAAATGATAAAAGGGATGGTTTGAAAGGGCCCACATCTGAACAAGAGGAGAGTGTACGTCCAAAGAAAGATGCAACCTTTGAATGGTGTGCCCCCTTCACACCTGCACAAAGCTCCAGAGCCACAGAAAGACATGACACAAGCTTCACCAAGTTGTAACACCAGGTGAGAAACGCTGTGAAGCACAAGTTGGAGCATCAGCAGTCGAACATACATCCCAGCTAACATTTTAGTCTGCAATCAGGTCTAAATGCCATATATAAAGGCAGAATAGGAGAAAAGGTGACTAGAAATCATTCTTTCAGAAAAGGAACACCTCTACCCAGCAGTTATCAACTTAATGCAGCAACACTGATCATAGCCAGAGCAAATTATGTCCATAAATACTGAGACCTGTTTCTTTTTTTCTTTTTACATGCTGTACAGATCACTGCAGGGCTGGAGCACATCATCATGTAACAATTTGTTAAGCTGCCCAATACTTTTGTCGACAAGTCTATTAATCGTTGTCTTTAAAGTGTCATGACACTTTGGAGATCCCTCTCACAATTTATTGGAGCCCAAGTTGTAATCTTCAAACGTTTTGTTTATATGACCAGTGGTCAAAACACAGAAATATGTAATTTTCTGTCATAATGAAATGAAAAGCAAAAAAAGCTTTGTTTAATGTCAGAAGAGAAAATCAGTGATTTTTTTGTGTGAATAAAACTTTAAAAAACATCAAATCTGCTCCTCCATCAAGATGTTAACTGTCATTAATTGACTACTTCTTCAAACTCCACAAATCAAAGGAGCTAGACTGTAATCAGCTGAAAGTGGTTACACGTCTTCATACAAAGTCATGTGCACATCCATCACAACTATGACCATAATCATGACCCGACTCTCTGCACTCATATCAGATTTTGCAGAGAGTTGGTATAAGCCAACCACATCAGCTGCATATATAGTTTATCACCAGCCAAATAAGTAAAGATACTAACTTTAGTAACTAGCCACACTGCACTGAGGAACCAGGTCAACTATTATCAGTGGCAATAGATGAGGAACAAGTACTGCAGAAGGGCCAGAAATAGCAATACTCCAACCTGGAAATTATTTTATCTCCATAGATAAAGGGACCAGGAAATGTTAATTAGATTTTCACATTTGTTGCAATCCATCAATGAATACTCACCCATAGAGGACAAATGTGAGGTGATCTTGCATCGTCTATTTGCATTTTTTAAAACCGAAACCAACCACATATCACATTAATAGCACACACACCTGCACCTTAAACAGAAAGATATTCTAAAATAAATATATTTTCTAAATTTAACTGCCTTCAAACACCAACCGAGTGAAAATGAAGACCTAATGCTTCTAACAACTGAACAACCTCAAGCTAGGTCCACCACCTGGGGAAAGGTATGCAAGCCGAAATGCCTGTGGTTATTTTTTAAACACACAGTTATGTCCAGTTGAACGGGCTATTCCAGTTTAATTCGACTCAGACATTTATGCGAGGTGGTTTGACAGATCCACCATCTTTCAAACATGCTTGGTGACAGCAGAGCTTCGCTGTCTGACCAACTAGCCAGCTAGCTAGGTAGCACATAAGCTAAGTACATCACGTTACTGACACTTCTGGTTTCAGCTCTTCTAAACCAATGCAATAATTACACATTTAGTGGTCAAAGTGCAGGGTGATGAGAAAATAGGGATCACAAAAAAAGGATACAAGTTAAGTCCAAGTCGAACCCATCTTCTTGATATCTCCTTTTGTTCCGGCTGACCATTTCTTTTATAAACATAGCCATTGTAGCAGGTGACAGGAGTCTATATGGGGAAAATGGTGAAAACAGGTTTTTCTAGAATTGGCTGTCTGGTCCTGTGTGTCGCAGACAGTGGGGTCTGCTCTCAGTCGCTGGCTGCTCTCTTGAATTTTGCTGGTCCTCGCAGAGACTTGCTAGCCAGCAGAGCTAGCAGTGCCTGTCGGTAGGATTAGAAAGGCTTCCTCTGGATCATAAAGACGGGCCTTGCTCTGCTCCTCCGTGCAGGCCCGACTTTCCCAATCCTGCGATTCGTCTTGCAAACACCCCCGAATAAAATACATGCAGAAAACCCTTTGGATGCCAGACAAGGTCCAAGTTGATGGCTCAATCGCAGCCTCCTCGATTGACAGCAAGAGGATAGAGAACTCACCGGTTCCCAAAACCCGTATCCAGTCACTCAGACGTAGCTAGCTCGCTAGCTAACTAGCTAGCGCAGCTAGCTAGCAACAATAGCTTGTGCTACCTCCTTTTTCGATCCAAAAGCCTCCTAACGATTCAACATTGTCATCGACTGATTGCCAAGAACACATCTGAAAAAGAGTGACAGGCTCCACCTTAAATGTATATAGACTATACAAAAATCAGAAATCTGCACAGATTGATTTGACAGTTCCGTCCCGAGGAATCATCTTCTTTTCTGGTTCCTCTCGCTCCAGCTGAACTCTCAGGCTCCCATCATGGCCTCCACCGAAGGAAAAAAAGAAGGTAGAGCAGGCTGGGATTTTAGAGCAAATATCCCACCGCCTTCACTATATAGTTCCACGTTTTAACAAAACCGGTATTTACTGTATTTATTTGTAATTTATCAACAATTATTACATTCTGGTGAAGAACAAACGCGGACAAATGTAATCACTCAGACTCAAAAAAGCGCAATAAAGCGGTTATTTGGTGCTTCTGGCGGAAGGATAAAATGAGCCCGCATGCGACGCGCCCTTCTGTCAAAGTGGTCACGTGAGGCTGTAATTAGGGAAGTTTCTAACATAATGTCACTTTTCGCGGTTTAAACTGTCATTTCAGGCTGCATGAAATAAATGTTTCAAACACATCAAAACCTGACAGTTACAACAATATAAAAATGGAAGTAGATATATTTTATGTATCGTCAACACCTTCTTTGTTCAATGTCCTCACATTAAGGCAAAATTGTATGTTAATTGCTCTGGCCATTATAGACCCCCCCCCCACACACACACACACACACAGACACACACACACTCAATCTAAAAAATCACATTTTAAACAATTAATTGTCATCTTCATGGATGGAAGACACAATTACAAGTTGCATCCCAGTGGTCCCATCTATTATTGTTGTATGAGAGGGTTTCACATTTATAATGCAACATGATCCTTAACACAATCTTTCCTCTTGAACTTTAACATCAGCCTACATGAAGAGCTTCCTCGCACATCCAACATGACAGCCGTACAAATCCCCAATTCAATCTGTTAGCCGGCATTTACATAGTTATTTTAGCCTTGCTCATTACTGTCATATTTTTGCTGAACATTTGAGAAGAAATCAGATTTCTTTCTTTACTCCTATTTGAAGACACACATACGAGGTGCTAAAATGGGATTCTTCAGAAACATCAGCCCAGTTGAACAGTATAGATGTACATCATTAGGCCTCTGGGGCATTTCTCAGTGACATGGCATGATGAATGCACATTAGTTGGGATATCTTATTTAAGTACTGAAGGTCCATTTCAACATATTTAAATGGGGTTATTGCATATTACATGATCTGATCCCATGTGAGGCTAATTAGGAATCTGCTTCTTACAGGGCCGATTGGTTCTCCTCAAAGAAGAACGCTCATCTCAAGCAAATCTAGCTCTTACAGCTTAATGGCCGGTAAAATTAATCAGTCCTTCAAGTGCAATGAACCAGAGTGATTTGGAAGAATGTCATGATCTCCTTTATCTGTTAGAAATGGTCTGGCAGGTAAAGCCAATGTAAAGCTGAACCCAGTGTTTTTCAGTTTAAACAGTGTATGTAAACAGTATTTTAAAGAATGTCTCCAACGTTAGTTGTCATTGCTGCTGGTTATTTAATCAGACACAGAGAAGCTAATGTATGTCCAGTACTTCTTTGTTTTGTTTTTCAACCAGCAGATGGCAGCGTTGCACTTTTAGTTTTGCAGCCAAAGAATGCCCAGTCGACTTCAACCTTATGTCGATAAATGTGCACCTTGTACAGACAAAAGTTAGTGCCAGGTATGTTGCATAACCAGCGGCACACAGATGGATTCAGGACAAACGCATCCCTGAAAAATAAACATTTGAATCTATTACATGAGTACAAAGGGTTAATATCTTATCTTACTGGCAAAGGATCTCAGTATGAGAGAGTCAGCAATGATTTAACAAACAAATCAGCTACTTTATTACTGAATTGGACAACCTTTGTCCTCCAGGTCTTTATTATTATATGAATGCACATGCCCTCTCCATACAATCACACAATTGTCAGAGTCATTATAGACAACACCAGTCAGAGATTCAAACAGTTTCTGATTTACAATGTTGACATTTTCAGAGAAAGGCACTTTCACATTTTTACACATTTGTATCGAGGTTGTATTTCATAACAATATGAAACATGATGAATTAATCAACATCCATACATGTAAAGAGGCGCTTTAGGTAGTGATCAAACTGAAACTGACTCTCATTCAGCTCGTATGCTAATAACATGACAGACATCATTTCCATATGATGCTATAAAAAAGTGAAATCTATACGTTTCTCCTATGTAACACATCCTTCAGATAATTACATGTAAATATTAAAAATGTTGTCTGTCTTGGAATGTGCTCCAAAAAAAACCCCGACTAAAAATAAAAAATAATCTCAAGTTAACTTTAATTTATTAAAATACATATCTTAAGTTAATTTGCATATAAACATACAATGGATTTATAAATCACATTGTTTTATAGGAAGGTAACAATTCTATTTCTTAACTGCTGTAAGACGATTCATTTTGGTTTGGCGAAGACTCATATAAAACACCCACAACTCATTATTTGTACCAAATACATCATTCTTAACGTGCATATTTTATACGTGATTTTACAAAAATCTATCTAAAATACCATCTTAAGAACCTATTGTATCCTTTTACAGTACGCTGTTGTCTGGCCAGCTGGATTACTATGTCTACTACTTGTCCTTCTGCAGCGAGGTGTAGTACTCCACCAGCACCTTCCAGGCCTTTGGGGCCATGAAACCATCCGGAGGGTTCTCTCCACTCCGAGCCATGTTCCTCATCTTGGTTCCAGAGATGAATTCAAAGTCAGCATGTCTAAGATGAGTGAGACAGCAGGATAGTTTATAAGATGTAAACAAATCTATAACGAAAGCTTTATATCTTACAGTGTCACATTTTGGGAGTTGTCTAGTTTTTGCTATAACCACTTATAGTGCCGACAGGACAGATCATGGGGTCAAAGATCACATTCTCATGAAATTCATTTTTGATTTAAAAGGATGCAAGGCAACACTGTATCAGGTCAGCCGAATCAGTCGTCTCTTTTAAGTCCCTTCTTAAGACAAACTTTTACCGGAGCGCCTTTCCTGATTTGAGTTGAATTTTAATTTTTGAATTTCACTTTTAAAATTCCTTTAAAAGAACTCTATATCTCTTATAGTTCTTTAAAATGGATTTTATATCTTAAAGTGGTTGTCATTTCTTAATCGTTGCCTTGTTTATTATTCTATGACTTGCCTGTCTGTTTTTGCTGTCCTTGTAAAGCCCTTTGAATCAAATAGTCAACTGAAAAACTAAATAACCAACTATGCTTATGGTTTTTTTTTTTTTTTTTTTTATAAATTTGACCTGGCAGACACAGTGAGGAGGTTGTGAACCACAAAAGCCAAAGTGCGATCTGCGGCTCCTTTCTCGCTTATTATTCCCCACTCTCTCTCTCGATTTCCTGCTCTACCCACTGTCCTATGGAAATAATATTCATTCGAGATTATGATATCAAAATAACTGCAGACTTCTTCTCTCTTACCGGGCTTTGTCGTAGAAGTCCATAGCCCTCTTAGTCTTGTTGTAGGCAGCCACCCTGAAGGGGATGATCTCCACAGAGGTGAGACCTGGTGCCATGGTGAGGACCTTGCTCCCGTGGGTTGGTTCATAGAGGTCCTGTTTAGTCTCTGGGTGAGGCATGCCAGCAGGGTCCCGGCCAACAATGTAAAAGTTTGCTCCGGCAATCATTCTAGCTCTGCAGTGCCACTGAACCTGATGACATTGGGGTAGTTATAAAGGTTAATATTCAATCACACGTTTGAACGCTTGAGCTAGACTGACCTCATACATAAAGTACTCCTCACCTCTGTGGGCCCAGCATACATCATAGGTGAGGGGAAGATGGCCACAATGGTGTTGGCCGGGTCCAGGACGCCCTCCTCCAAGACAGCAGCATGCTGCTTCATCCGCCAGTCCAGAGGCACGTCGTCGTCTTTGGTCCAGCCTCCGAGTGGGTGCAGCAGGAGGACTGGATTCTTGTAGCCTCGATCCAGAAGGCGCCGCTTGGTGTCCTGCATCAGCAGGGCATGACCGTTGTGGACTGGGTTACGAAGTTGGAAAGCGAAAATGGCATCTGAGGAGGACAACATGAAGGAGAACATAATACATTTTATAAAGCTGTAGTGCCTGTAGTAATAGCTGTGTTATAACACTATTATCAAGGCAGTGTCAGTCAACAAATCCCATTAACAGAGCAAAACCTTCAGAGAGTTGAGGACTGTTTGTAAAGAAAAACCGTGAAGAGAAAAATGTGTTGGGGAAGGAAAGACTGTGTTATTCATTTTGTGCTATAGTGTTCCCCCTTAATACTCACTAACATCAAATCTGAAGGCCAGAGTAATACCAAACAAATGTACTATTGGTTTTAAGCTAACACAATAAAGCATTAAGCTCTTTCCAACTTTAAAAAAATGTATTTTGGCTTGGGTGTAAGGAGCACAGATGGGCACAAAGTTTGTCGATCTTTTCATGGGGTTTGTTCACTCTAAGGTTACCCAAAGTCTTTCCGGCCTAATCCATTCAGTGCACATTACAACATGCTTTAACCAGTATATATAAACTAAGGATGGGATCACTGGGCAGCAAAGAATTCTTACTGTAAAGGGAAAAAAAATGCCTCAATTCATACTGTACTGTTTTGTGGTGAAGATAATTAAATGACACAACATTCATGTCAAAGTCAGAGTAAAACCATGTGATCATACGCCAAACATCAGCATGCTCATTCAAATTTACCATTTTGTTTTTTCATTTGGTCCTTTTCTCAAGTTCTTCTGAAAGACAGAGGGGGCACAGCTAAACAAACTGCTACTGTGTTTCCTATTTAACCAGCATTCATAGATATTAGATTGCTGGAGGTATAATTCAAAGTCTCATCTACTTAGAACCAAAACGTAGATTTTTTTTTTTTGTATTCTTACCTGCTTTCATGTCTTTGAACTTTTGCTTGAGCTGCTGTGGAGTGAGGCGGTACTGGTCAAGTCCATCGTTCCATTTGATTCGCTCCAGAACCTCCAGGTCACCACCTACCAGCCAATCACCTCCCTCCATAACCATCTGCACAAAGTGAGGAAAAGAGAATACCACACCTGTGTATTAGTATTAATATCCGGGTCAAATAACTGCCTGAAGTGAGCTGGATGGTGTAGTATTTATTTTCCACTTAAGTAAGTTTGGCACAAAATTACAAACACTTACTTTAATATTGACAATAAAAGCAAACTATGATGGCGCTACTGATGGATCTAAGAGGGTAATTATGCTGTTGATACAGAAATGATAACTTTGTGTTGAAAACTTTGAATGAATGCTTTATTACCTTAATGTAAGGGTGCTGTGGACAAGTGGTGCCCCACTGCCTGGCACAGCGTTCCTCCTTACGATGTTCATAAAACTCCGGGTTCCTAAGGACAGCCACACGTGAACCCTGGTACTCCAGAGCAATGGCCGCACAGCCGTCCAGCTGCTGCTTGGTCTCAGCACTGACAGGCAGGACGATGGGAACGGTCAGGTTGATAGCCCCGCCTGAGAGAGAAGAGCAGGCGGTGATAGCAACCATGGGAGGTATCTTTTCTGAAATCTTATTAACAATAAACGTAGAACCATTACAAAGCTGCTTTGAGTCAGTTGGACAGTGATGCAGTTGCAAGGGTGTTCATGTTATAAGATGTTTTGAGAGTTGCAATTAATTTGAACATTTTAGCTAGTTGCTATTGGGCGTGAACTTGTTAGCGAGCAAGAAAAAGTTAGGGGAAAAGAACTGAATTAAAAGCTCAGTTAGTTAGCTAAATGTTTGAACAGTTAGCTTTAGTGTAATGGATTGATGGTTTGAACAGTCAGCTAATCCTTATGGACAAATGGCTTGAAGTTTGCTAAAAGTAAGGGGGATCAGAAGTCAGGGGGATCAAAAAAATAGCTGAAAAGAAAGAAATTTGCTTTAAATAATGGATACATGGCTGCAATTTCCAATTTCTGTCATTCCAAGTGATAGCTGTAAAAACGCAAACTTGACTACCTGATCTCAATATCAACATTTTAGTATGGAAAAATCCAATATCCACTTTTCAATTGTAATTGTAATTTTGTTTAACACATTCAGAAGAAAAAGATGTGGCATTCCTATAAATATATCTTAATGAAAATGTGAGTTTAGTTGAAAATAAATCCATTGCTCTCTGAGATGTCTGGTGGGGCTGTGTAGTCAAACTATGACGGGCACACTGAGTTCTATAAGGGAGGCATTGGAATCATACATTTTGAAGGTGTGATGTTTCATTTTGAACGCATGGTTTGATCTGGGGGTTTTTTTCATGAAGAGAAATTGAAGAAGATGTGGTTAAATCAAAGCTCTTTGACCAACTTCTTCATGGTGTTTTACCATTACATGTATGTTTGGATGCAGGGGGTTTCGGTGGTTGGATGGAACTGTGTGGTGGATTTCCGAGGTATGTTAGTTTAATGGGGAAGAAGAAGAAAAGCATTCAGTCTTTTATTATCCTTAACAAAGTGATTCTAAGACGGAAGCTTTCCAGGATGGACTTTATCATAAAATAATTAAAACTGTCACAAAGGGAAGAACGTCATTTATCATGAGTCACAGGAAAAACATCCTCAAGTAACTTTCCTTCATAAATGTTCAAGTCAGAATATTATTATTGAAACCCCTCTACCAGTATGTATTTGTATGTGGCTGTTGCACCCGTGTATTTTGTCTCAAGATTGTGTCCTTGATTCTCTTTATTTGTTTTCCATTTTCTTCTCTATTGCTAAGAAAACCGCTCAGTATTTTGTGTACCCCTCTTCTTTCTGTGTGTGATTAGGGCTGGGACACGGACTCCGACACTTTACTGTTGTTCTTAAAAAGTCCTAGTAGAATCACACGTACACCTTTAATCTGTTGCTGATGTTGTCACTTTGAAAGGGAAACGAGCAGGCTCATATGGTTAATGCTGCGCTGCTGTTCTATGTTCTGGCAGATTATAAGAGTAAATATGCTGCAGCCGTCTCTTACCGTCCAACAGGTTGCCAAAGTGTAAGACCTGCAGGAACTCTCTCTCTCTCATGAAGCCTTTCAGAGGGCTAGCCCAGCCCTCTGCCAAAACCTGCACCCACTGCAGATCCAACTGAGGACAAGAAAAAATGATGACTCATTATAAACAGCAGGAGCCATGTCTAAATGATGTTTCTACTTCTTGCAGACTCACTGATGGTATTCAGTGTACTGATGCAAATCTTGATACACGTGTCAACATTTCTGTAGTTGCTCTATGAATAAAAACAATGTTTCTTTGAAAGTTAAATATTGGCTTTAACCGTGTGCCTGTTTCCCGTGACTTTAAGACCTTCAGTGTTGTCTCATTGTGCTGTGTTTGAATGAGACAAACGGAGCTTCTTATGAACAGGCTTTTTCCATATCTATATCAAACAACAACTCATTTGGCTGACAGACTTAGAGCCTTATAAGGGCTGGATCACTGTAATAAAAAGTACTGCTTTACTGTATTACTATACACACACGCTATTTTCACAGAGTAAAAGGCCACACTTGAACAAAACTTGTCCACTGATTGATTTCCTTTTTATTATCATTATTTTGTATGTCCATTATGCCTATTTTTGATAGTGAGGACTGAAGAGAGACAGGAAATGTGGGGAGAGAGAGGGGGGGATGAAAAACACCAAACGGTCTTGGCCGAGAATTGAACCAGCGATCACTTCGTTGAAGACTGTGTCCTCTGTACATGGGGCGCCTGCTCTAAGCTAAACCAGCGCCCCACAATTCTAACATTCTATTAAGATTGAATTCACTTTCACATAGACTGCAACACATTACTTTACCAGAATAGAGTGCTCACTTTCACCTATTCTGTAGAAAATGTGTGCTAGAAATCGTCATTCAGCTTCAGGGAGCCGAGCTGAACAGTCGGTTGGTTTTTATGTCTTTATTAGTACCCAGGGAAGCCAGAGTAGACCATTAGCACAAGGGGAGCAGTGGGGAATGTTTATGGGCTCATCATAAGCGGCACTCTGTCACCTCCAGTACGGACCCCCTCGCCCCTCTGCTGGGTGATAAAATAAAGCCTATATACCAGAGATGTGGGTTACCTTGGTGATGCTGATGGTGGGAAGCGTGTTTGCGTCAGCCACAGTGAGATTCAGCTTGTTCTCCGGGACAAAGAGCTCCTTCACCTCCTCCATGATCTCGCTTGGTACAATGTCCTACATACACAGAGAAAAAAGGGTCTTATCAATACTTTATTATTGGATAAGGTGATTTATGCAGGACTGAAACTAAAGATTATTTTCATTGTTCATTCATCAGGCAATTATTTTTTGATTGATCATTTAATTTGAGGGTCTATTACTTTTCATTTTATTTATAAAAAAATAAATAAAAAAAAGCAGCAAATCTTCTTATTTGAGAAGTTCAAACCAAAGAATGTTTCACATGAATACTTAACAAAATGATTGAAAAGATTCATCCATCATCAAAAACATTGCAAAATGTTTTTCTTGCCATTGACCAATCATTTAACTGTCAGGGTCTATGCTTTTGTATGGACGTATACAAGCTCTGGGTTAATGGTTCTGGATTGTAGATGATACAATTTTAGATCATATTTTTGTCTGCATTTTAAAAAGTACGAAAAATTGTTCCGAAAAAAGCGAGTTCATTCTTTTAAAACTACAGGTAATGCGGAGGTCTATTTCACAAATATTCCAGGTCAGTGATATCTCAAATAAGTTGATCGTATATAAAGGGAACTACAAAACAAACTGTATACAGCCAACGGCATGGTGTCATGATTTGTTCTTGCGTAGTTGCGTAATTTGTTAATTTCAGTTTTTAGATTTATTTTCCTGTGTTATTTTCATCATTATTTATCCTTGTCTTTCTCTATTTCCTGTGTGTGTTCTCTTTGTGTTTGTCTTTAGTGTTTCCTGTTTTATTTTGTAGTTCTTGTCCCCAGTGTTTCTTGTCTTGTCCTGATTGTCTTCACCTGTGTCGTTAGTCTCACCTGTGTGTGATTACCCTTGTGTCTCTGTAGTCTCAGTGTTCCTTCCCTCTTGTTGTCAGTTCGTCATAAGCAAACCTTCCTTGTGTCCCTGAGCCTGTAGTGTGGATTCCTGTGAACTTCTGTTTTTTTATGTGTTTGGATATTGAAGGACTTTGTGTGAACCTTTGAAGGAATTAGGCTTTTTTTCCCCCCTTTTGCCTTTTTTGTTAAAAATAAATCTTTAGTTTTGTTCTGTAATTGGGTCTCACTCCTTGTTTTTCCCCAAACATGAAACATGGATACAACCCAAATACTCAAAGAGTCTTCAACTTCATCAGATATATAATAACTGCTTTAAGCGCTTCATTCAGAAGACTCTTCCCATTCTTTCCTTAAAAACTTGTATTCATGATCATATGTCTAGGATGTTGTTGTTGCTTTTAGTATACCAGGTATCTTCTGTGGATGCCTGTTGTTCTACTTCTGAATACTATCATAAATGGAGTTAGAATTCCTTCAATTTAAGATAATAAACCTGCTGCCAAACGTCCACAAACCAAACTTTTCTGTTCATTTAACTCATTTTCAAAATCTCTACTTTTACAGCATGTTGGAGACACAAGTCCAGCACAAAGAGTAAGAATACATACTGTTTTTGGTTGATAGTTTGATTGGTACTTGCATATAAGTTGTTATACCAAGCATTAAAGGTGCACTATGGAGTTTTGGTAGAGAAATGTGAAAGTTGGAGAAATGTACAGATTCTGTGGTAGATGTTCATAACTCTATACACAGATTGTCCTCAGAGGAAAATGTGGTCCCTGGAACACCGTTTGAAGATAAAATGCTACCCGAGAAGTTATGGTGGGGGGCCCGCAACAGTGAAACCGTAACTCTCCTGGTAGCTTCTTAGCTCCAAACAGTGTTCCAGGGACCCATTTTTTCCTTTTGAATAAAGTGTGTGTTTAGTTCAGAAAATACAGCATAGAATTGTTTCACTTCTCCAACTTTCAAATTTCACTACCAAATCTACATAGTGCACCTTTAAACATCTTCTGTGAACATGAACATTACTTAGTTTGGTTCAGTCAGTCTTATTGGAGAACATTGTTGGTTACTGAAAATGATTTTTAAGTGGATGACCAAAAGGTAATGATGTGTCATTTTACTCTCACTGCTACTTCTCAAAAGAATCTGCACTATCATAGTGAACCAGGCAGATATACTGTATGTGCAGTTAGTATGAAGAATGACGCAGCTTGCCTTCGGGCATTTATTAGGCAATGCATTCATTGGTAGAGAAGGCAAACGGCAGCTCATGTTGTTGACACAGGATTACTAGGATTATTAGTAGCAGTATTCCTTTAAGAGAAAGTTACCAATGCCTCATTGACAGGCCTGTATAAAAAACGTTGTTGACATACTGTACATTTACTTCATCAGCAAACTATCGTCACTACAGCCACCACCTTGGCAGCAAAAGCATTGTTACATCCTGTGTGTTTACTGTGTTTGTATCCTTGTCTGGATCTGTTATACCTTCGCATATTTACAAATCAATGTTGCACTGAATTTACCCCTTCTTTTCTCAGCTGTGAAACGTATACAGTGCTCCAGGACCAGAGGAGGGCTTCAGTTGAAGATGCTCTTTCTAAAACTCAAGAATTCTACAGCGGACAAATGTTTAAAAAGAACTATTTGGAGAACTAAGAACCTTTGAGATATATTATTTGGGTAGCATTTTGTAGTTTGTTCTTTTTTTGATCTCAGTCATCCATTTTGACCTACTCCCCCCACAGTGATCAATAGTGTTATCGAGCTTGGCGCTGTGTAATATCATCCCGTGGTCACCAGAGTGTTATTTGCCTCTGGCTCGTCCTTACTAACCCATCCCCTCGCTTGTGAAAGTCCTTATAGCTTGACTGGATCATCGAGAACTAACAAAGAACACAGTGATCTATTTTATTCAACATGTAAAATAAATGTTTGTTTTTTGGTAGCCAGCGGGTACAGCCCATCCTGGACTATACTGAGTTTCTTTCAGGACTTGAGCTGCTTGTTTAAATAGAGATTCTGAATATGAATAGGTATTAGCATTTGACATTTATGATGGATGATGAAGGCCTATTATGTGAGATAGAGCATGAACAGAACAATAGCGTCATTCTGTCACAGAAGTCTGGAAAAGTTTTCCAGGGTTTGTTTGACAATCTTATGCAAGGAAAACATATGATCCTGGTGTCTTCCACCCACCTGTTCCCTGAGCAGCTCCAAAACTTGGTGGAGGCATTCGTTCACCGTGAGCTCTCCAGTTTTCAGCACGAGATCTGGAATCTCAGGGCGTTCATAATCTGAGTCAATCCCAGTGAAACCTGGCAACAAATGTAGAAACCATAACTAGAGTCAACCACAGGTTGTAGAAAGGGCTTGGCATTACTTGTATGATTTCTAGAGTGGCAGCACAAAAAAAACGGGAGAAAGTTAAGTGAGTTGAACATTGCCAAACAGACCTTTGATCTCTCCAGCACGAGCCTTCTTGTAAAGTCCTTTTACATCCCGGCTCTCGCACACCTCAAGAGAAGCATGGATGAAGACCTCGAAAAATGGCAACCCGTTACTTGCATGGATCTTTCTGGCTTCCTCACGATCCTATAGGAAAAAAATGGTACATATATTGAATATAAATACAGTCCAAAGTATAGAGATGTGTCCCAGATATTCAGCTAAAAAACTAAATAATTGAATATGTTCTGACCTTAGAGAAAGGAGAGATGAAACTTGTGATGCACACCAGCCCGGCGTCTGCAAACAGTCTGGCCACCTCAGCAATGCGACGGATGTTCTCCTCTCGGTCGCCTGCTGAGAAGCCAAGATTCTTGTTCAAGCCGTGGCGAATGTTGTCTCCATCCAGGGAGTAGCAGGGGATAGCATGAGACACGAGGAACTCTTCCAGTGCAAAACTGATGGTGGTCTTCCCGGCCCCGGACAAACCTTGTGAAGGAATGCGATAAGACATAAAAGCATGACACTGGGTTGAAAGAGGTTCTGGTTTTACACTAGTCCATATTAGATCCAGTCTACATGCAGCCATGGTTCATTTCATAAAAATCCTTTAGAGATTTACCGGTGAGCCAAATGGTACAGCCTCTGAAGCCTCCCCTGGTTCCCACAACCTGCCCCCTCTTGCTTCGGCTTACATGGTGGGCCTGGTAAACCACATTTGTCGACCTGTTGAGATCCTAAAATACAAGAAAGGTCCTTGCATTGAGGCAAACATAAATGATGTGTATAAAAGAAATGTGTGATGAAATCATCAAGCAGGACCTTGTTACACCTCATTGTAGTTGCATTTCATTGCACTGTACACAGTAATTCAAAGTAACTGGTTTTCCATGCTCTTTTCAAAGTGACTATGTGGACCAGGCTGTGAATAAATGGGGTTGTATTGACTCTTAGAGGGGAGGGGTAAAGGGGGAGGATGGCATGGAGGGAGGGAGAGGACTGACTGGACAATGTGTCCAGTGTGCTGCCTGCAGCCCAGCGATGATGTGGCAGTGATCATGCCCACACGTTCGCCCTCTGCATCCACTCTTCCGTCTTCCCCACACCCATCCCATGTCACCACTTTGCGCGTACTCGCCCCTCCTGGCCCTGTCTGAATGAATTCTGGGGTCCCTCGCACAGCCATGACTGAAATAAAAGATGTCCTTGTCACACCACAGTTTGTTTCATTAAAAGATTTGAGAAGAGCAGTCGATACGTTTTTTTTCCTATTGGAGGGGATACAAGTAGGCTAGGTTTATAATTATAATAATACTGACACTTACACCAATCACACCAAGTAACCTCAAATATTTGACAAAAAAAAAGGTGATGAATAATTGTCCTTCCGAATCAATTATTCATCACCTTTATCTAAAGGCCAGCATGTGAGGAGAATCATGGTGTGTATGTATTTAGCTTGTTACAGTTCTTCCACTGTACTTCTATATCCTTGTGTTCTGTCTCATGATGTTATACAATAAGGAAAGTTATATTTGGGTTGCGTTCTCTCAGATACTATTTTCAACTTGCCAGCATGCTTTTCTAAGAGAAATAAACACTGGTAGCTGATCTTTAAAAGGCGGTCTTAGCGATACAAAGGTGTGACATTCAGGATGTAAATGTATACTACTATCGTCACTTGTATCAGACGCCATTGTTTCACCACAAGCAGTATTTTCAAAGTGACCTGAGGCTCCGACTCACAAAAAAACTAGAACAAATGAACGTCACACGCTCTCATAATGACCATAATGCTCCTCATATGACATGTAGCCTCCACTTTGTGTTCATAAACCCACACACACACACACACACACACACACACACACACACACACACACACACACACACACACACACACACACACACACACACACACACACACACACACACACACACACACACACACACACACACACACACACACACACACACACACACACACACAGAAATGTGGGACAAACAACACTGTAGTATTCTATCAGACATCAGAGACACCTTCTCTCCTTCCATCACAGACTCTTACAGCCAGCACTCCTTATCCTCTCCTCCTCCCTTTACTGCTGATGAGAATATGGGGTCTTTTTTTTTTAGCCTGTGCACTGTCCTCATGGTCACATCATTTCATAACTGTAGAAATATGTAAGAGGTAAAAATTACACTTTAGAAATACTTACATTTCTTTGACATTTTCCTTATTTGTACATTTAACTGTCCCATTGAAAAGCATTTTTAACTGCATTACTGTGTAAGAAATGTGTCATATGAACTCTATTTTGACAACCTTACGCAACTCCTCTTCTCTTTCTTCCACTTCAGTTGTCATCCTGTTTCTCAGGAAATAGTAATTTGATAAAACTGATACCCGAGCATTGTGAAATTCTTCAACTTGTGCCACAGTTTGTATAACAACGATGTGGGTGTTGCAAATAGTGATCACTGTCATCATCAAATGGTAGGCTACAATTAGGTTACCCTAATTATTCAGTCAAAAAAAAAAATCAGAAAATTATTTGAAAGAGCCATCTTCTCACAAGTATGTTAAATATTTGATTAGTTTGTACATACAAAATGTAAAATTATTTACAATGTATTGTATGTATTGATATTGTGTTGACATCTACTGTCTGCAAAAGTGCACCTTTGTTGTTGTAGCAACAAAGTACAGCTTTATAAACACATGACAAGTTCGTGCATGAAGCATACTGTATGAGCCTACAGTTCATGGTATTTCCTCTGATTTCTCGCTATTCTCATTCTTTGGACAACTCTGCATATGGTCTCCAAGTTAGCAGCATTCCTGTGCAGCATCAGTCTACTGTTTCACAGTGGCTCCTTTCTCCCCCTTTTTAAGACACCCTCCGGTATGAATGGGCCAGATTGACATGGAAACGTTGCTACAACAACCGGCCTATTCAGAGCCAAGGCTGTAACCATCACACCTGGAAGAAACTCCAAAGCGGCAAACAAGTGAGCAGTGATTTAAAGAAAAAAAAGGATCTATAAAACTACAACCAGGGGTTACTTGAAGGGGAGAGTCAACTTTGCCGTCTACTCTCGCTGCTTTTCTGTGCGATGACTGCGATCGTATATAGTGAAAACAAGGGGGAACTATAGCGGAGACTCACAATGTTATTATCGTGCATTAACACATTTGACACCGACTTGGGAGGAGTTTTAGCGCTTCGTCTCGGACGCCGTCGGCTTACATACACTCCACTGCACTTTACACAAACATTAAAGGCTCAAATCTGATGACAGCTCTATTTTCAGTTGTTACTCTATCCTCCCAGTTATCTCAATATCTACTTACCGTGCAAAGCTTTTTCACTCCAGACATTTTCCCACGAGTGTATTACCGCCGACGGACTGCTGAACACGGGGCTGGTCTGCTTCACACACAGGCCTGCTGGGAGGATGAAGGAGTCTGCCGCCGGTCTACTTCGAGTTGTTATCTCAAAACTTTTGGCTGCGGTACTCGAAGAAGACGATGGGGTTTTTAAAAGGGACTTCCAAGACACGTAGCATTCCGCTGGCCCAGCCTCCAGCCCTCCTCCTTCGACGTCCAGAAATCTGCATAATTTGCCGTTTACCAGCCAATACTCAAGCATAACGACACGATGGGGTTGAGCACTGAAACAGGCAGTTCTTCTTGGCCGGAGGTTGGACATCATGTTCATCCCAGTTCTGTTGAATCACAGCTGTACTTTTTTCAAGGCATAGCTGGACATAGCCTTGTCGCTGTTGCTTTTCTGCCTGTGTTTTGTTTTCAGTTCGAGGAGAAAATAAAAATCCTATCCTACTGATTTATCCGCTAACACACATCAGGTCGCTTCACTTAACTTGCTGCCTTGATGCGTAGTAACGGTAACTTTTCTCACTCAAGCTAGCTACATTTTATCGTCATGTTAAGTTAATGTTAACTATTATTACCTGTTCGAAGATGTTTCCATGACATGGACATTATTGCGTCTAATTGGCAGATTCGTTAATGAAGTCTCACAACTTAAGAGTAAAACGAGTTAGTTACGAGAGCTAAGCAAGTAAATAAATCCACGAAGTTTCAGACGGAATCGGTGAAATGGCAGAAGCAGCTCAGACGAGTTCTGTGAGAGGGAGGAGGGAGGGAACTGGTGAAAAGTCCGTATTGGGCAATGGGCATCAAACATGGGCTTTTTAAAAGGAAAGGAAACTGATAATGTAATAAATGTATTATGTTATAAATAATATATTATGCAATAAAGTTTGCAGTCACTCTAGGAGTGTATGGGGGGGTTGGGCAGTGGTGTAGTGGTGGCAGAAGAAGTGGGTAGGCTATACTTTTAATTTTCCCACCAAATGTTTTTTTTTAGTTGACCCATCGAGCAGAGGAAAAATTGCCTTTGTTATAAACAGTGACATGTGAGACTACTCATGCACATTCAGTTAGTAGTAGGCTACTAGTCAATCAGAGACTGAGTAGGGAGGGTCATCCCTTCACCATCCTAGAAAAAAAAATTGCAGCAAAATACTGAATATGTCAGTCAATCAATGGTGTGAATTAAAGGAGATTTAGAACTGAGTATACTCTATGGAGACTGAAAAATAAGTGGGTATACTCCGTATACCTGCGTATACCCTGCACTACACCTCTGGGGTTGGGAAAAAGCCTGCAAAAGTGCCCTCTTATGTCCCTGTGATCGCCCTTCCAGTGGAGAAAACTAGATGAAGGTCTCTCCGGTTCCCTTCAGAGAAAGAGGGATAGGCCTACATGCCCTCCACATGACAAAGGACCCTCCAGAGTTACTCTCCAGTGGAGACAATGTGATGAAGGGTCCTTCAGCAAAATATTCTAGTTGAAAAATGTAATAAAGTGTCCACCAGGTTGCACTCAAAAAAGTGAAAAGATGCACAGTGGGATGCTCTTTCTAATGAAAATAGTGCATTACAGTGAATAGGCTGCACTGCCCCACCACATCAAGCGGGTTCCCTTCTTTGTTTTGTCTGAGGTAAGATAATCCTGTAGTAATCCCACACCAGGATATTTGCATTGTAATAAATACAGGTTAATCGAGGAAGTCTATTGTAAATGTTTAAAAGATCCTAAATAGCATTTTAATGATCATTTACCAGTAAAAAAAAAAAGCCATTAGTTGCAACATATTAATATTGTTAAAGAGTGCCTTTTCAGAATGTGGTCCCCAACAATAAAAAATTTGTTAAAAGGGGAGCTAAGAAATTGTGTTCAAAATGCAGAGGTATCCAGCTTACTTTTTTATTCTAATATGTAGCATGAACAGTAAGGTAGTAATGTAAAGAACACGCTCAAATCATACTGGAAAAACACAGAATTGTCATACTGTAAAACATAGATAATAACTTACCCTAGCTGTCTAGAATGTGCGGGGCCATCAGACACACATCTTTCATAATTAAAACTAGGAAAAATGACATAGCAGTGACTAGAGTAACTGTAAAAAAAAAGATTGATAACATAACACAAATGTTGAAATATCATCAATTTCAGAAAAGTAAATACATATTTGGACCAGAGCACCATGATGACCAGATTAATGAACAGATGTGCCAATTCTATGTTAGAGAGTTTAAATGACTTGTAAGGAATTTATAATGTTAAAAAAATACTATGAAGTTTCTGTTACAGTGATAACACAATCTTTGGCTTTCTCTTAAAAGAGGGATGACATATTTTGGTGATGCAATACCACTTCCAAATTGCAGCAAACTTAAAGAATGTTTCAGTCCTAACTAATGATCAGGAAAAAGCAAAGTGATGCATCTACATGTCTCAACTTCCTATGAACAATATATAAAATGTGTACACTGCAAAATTAAATCGTTCCTTCCTGCTCTAACTTGTGCAATCATGAAAAGAAGCCTTGTTAAAAAATTCTGCAGAAGTAATGTACTAGTCAGGGTGACCTTGAAATTAAAGTCCCTGGTTAAGATTACATGTTTGTTTTTTTCAGAGACGTTCCGAAAATATTAAACGCTACAAATGCAAAGTCAAATACTGATATGTTCATGTTTGCATAGTAGAAGCATTCTGGCTAAAATGATCCCAATATTTTCCCTCCATTTTTCAGATTCAACTAAATTCACTGTCATGCCTTTTATGTCAGACTTTCACGTCTCTCTAAGCAGGATTCTTGAACAGCTGACACTCAGTCTCAAAGTCACAGCCTTGCAGCAGTTCCCCGTAGTGCTCTTTGACTTCCTGATAGAGTGGTATGGAGGCCTCACTCAAACCAGGGAAAGTAACAGGCTTCTCGTTGAGCAGAGGCTGCAGTCTCAAGTCACCGTCCCCACAGTCGTACAGCACCAGGAGTAAGTTAGCGGCATATGGTAACATGTTGCTGGTGCGGAAGGAGCGTTGGGTTTGTGTGGCGTAATTTAAGGAAGTCAGGGCGTCTTTGTCTTTGGAGAAGCCCAGGAGGGTGAGGAGGGGCAGGAGGGTCTCTGCATGGCCCACCTGGACTGTCACAGCTTCAGTCACCTGCTGGCCTGACCTGACAGGACAAACAGCAATTTTTAGTTTTGGGGTGTTGGTCAGACAAAACTCGACCTTGAAAGAATTGGCATTTGACCGAGTCATTTTTATTGAACACATTGTAGACTAAACCATAGATAATGAAATGAATAACTAACGGACATACTATGGATTTTTGGTTTTGTACCTTGCCTGCTGCCTGCCATTGTTTTCATTATAATTATTTTTTTTTTCTTTATTTAATATGTGTTTAACCAGAAAAACCTCATTGAGATTAAGAATCTCATTTATAATCACTACAATCATATTTAATATTATTAATACCATTGTTTGCACCATAATTATTGGACATTCTAATCATGTCTTCATGTGCTGACCAGAGTAACTGCTAACTTGACAGTGACTTATAGAGATCCAAAGTAGAGTAATGACGTCTGAGTAAAGGCGTGCACTTTTCTTTACCTCATCAACAAATATTAAACTTGTTGGTAATAATAGGGAGCTTTATGTGGACTAGATTTTCCAGGCTGAAGGTAAATAGCTGATAGATTGAAAACAATCAGGAGATTGTAATTTATCTGTTTAGCCACACCTCCTTTAACTACATTTTCCTTGAAATGACTTACTCCTTTTTGGAGTAAGGACACCATGTTCATTTGAAGCTTTGCACCTTTTATTAGATTAATAAGTTATGATGTGTGCTCAGGCCGTTTGGCGATTTTCCCTCCGTGACAATGTGCCTTGAACCAAAGCTCACTTGCATTTAAAGCTACAGACACAGAAACAGCCTGTTCTGAGCAGGGCTGAAATAGAGGGGTTTGTAGGTATGATAAAATACAGGATCAGAGTGGATTTTTGGCAAGAAACTTCAAAGACATGTTTTGGGAAGCTCTGAGAATTATTTAAACTGGTTATATGTTACCTTTAAAGTAACACATTTTAGCTAAAATCTGACTAAAACAACAAGTCAGCAGATTTGAGTTAGTTTCCTCAGACAACATTAAAAAATATAACTGTAAGTATGGGTGCTTATGAAGTTGTTTTAAGTCTTAATGACCAAGATTGACATGAGAGACAAGATACTTCATTAGTAAATTAATCAATGATGCAGACAGTACTCATAGCAAATCATGTATTACTCACTTTGTTAATCATATAGTTGCGGATTAATGCATGGCTTAGTTCTTCATGTGTCATATCTGGTTGTTTATTCACCATGAATAGATGCTTCTCAGTGGAACAGTATTGTAAAGTGTTACCCCTTAATTATTAGGACTTTTTCCCAAAGTGGTCACATCAGCTAAATATTTTTTAGCAACTGTGGCTGTCAAAGAAGAAACACAACAACTCCCATGATCCTTCACTTCTTAATGATATCATCCAACTTCGGCTTTGTTATTGAATTGATTGAGGGACCACTGGCAGTAGAAATACGTACCATGCTCTAAGATTGACATGGGAAATATAGTATTATTTGTGTTGGGAAATGTAGTGTTCTTTGTTTTGGATCTCACAAATGAGGTGTGGCTTTACATTTTTTAAGCATCAAATGTGTATTAATCCACAGCTGAAAATAGTCCCTTAGTAGGAACAAATGTTCTCTGGGCGTTAGTATTGAGTATTGAGAGATGGAGCATAGTTTTTTGTCTTTTCACGCTATTTGTTCACATTAAAAAATAATAATAATAAAGTAACAACCCCCCTCTGTTTCTACAAAACATTTGAATTTTACTCACTTGTTCTCGTTGGCTGCTCTGTCCAGTCGACTGAAAACATCGTGGAAGAGGATGCAGCTCGACTTACTGTTTATGTCGTGACCATAGCCGCGTTTCCAGAATTGTTTCAGGTCATTTGCATACTCCATCACCTGTTGAACCAGAAAGACTCACTCACCGCTAGTCTGGATGTGGCACAGGCTTTATGTAAGGACTTTAAAAATGATGCATTATACTGCCACACAAACTTTAACCAAATATTCTTACTTAACTTAATTTTCTAATACCTTACCTAATCATAGAATCACTACTCCTGGACTTTCACCATTTCTCGTTTAAATCTATTGTCTGTATTATTGTATAGTGTCTTAATCATTTATAATCTGCTGTTTCTTCTTATTTTGTGTTTGTTTTTGCTTTTGTTTTTTTCCATGTGCACTTTTTTTTTTTTTTTCACTTTATCACCAATACAAATCAGTAAACGTAAAACTTAAAATAGATAACAATCTTCGTCTTCTTATGTTTATCTATCTCTCTTTAAATGTGAGGTAGTATTTCAGGCTACATGAGCATGAAGTCAGTTTGTAATACGAGAAACAAACCCCTCTTTGTGACATGCAGAATGCCTGGAAACAGTTTCTGTATGAGTTTAGAGAAATCATTGCTACTACTTGATTGTTACTTTTAACTCAATCACATATGTTAGTTGGTTTATTTCATCTTTTTTTGTTTCCCCCTGTAGATCTTGTAATTTTTCATTTGAGATCCCCTTATTGTATGTTTCTTGCAACCTTTGTAGTTATACATTAAAACAAAGTTTAACCAAAGCATCTACTTGTGCGGAACAACTGTGCACCCTGTGCACACAGTTAGAACTTTGCCAAGTTTAAAACAGTGTGCCGGATAGCATTTGTCAACATTGTATTAAAAATGAACTCGCCTTACAACAAGAACCTCAGTGTATTGAACTCTAACCCTTATGGTGTAATCTTACCTGCCTGATTTTGCAGACTTTTTAACAAAGGATAACTTTGGCATACTGGATTTAAAATGATTTAATAGCAGAGGCTCGTACCTTTGCGTCAACCTCGTCAAAAAGCCGACACCAGGGGGAGTTCACAGTCTTGATAGCAAACTCATAAGCACACAGGTAAAATGCAGCTTCGGCCATATCTGGAGGAGAAAGTTGCAATCAAACGTTAATAAGTTGTGAATTAGGAAAGGCCATGCTGAAGCCATTACAGTGAGCACAGGGCAGTAATATTACAGTTCAATGAGTAATTAGTGCACTAGTTAGACGGCCTCTAAGCCTATGCCAGGGTCACAACTAAAGTCAATATTGGTTCCAACTCACTCTGGTGGAGTGGAGGTTCTAAATTAGAAAACAGCTCCCCCTACTGTGCAGAAAGTAAAACTGTGAAATATGACCAAGGGACAGGCTGAAAAGGTTATAACGTTTTATCTTAGAGGGCCTAAAGTAATAAAGTCGATGCTAGGCAGGTGAGGAATGAAATTTGTGAACAGGCAATCCTATTCTCCTAGTTCAATACTTATGTAATATAAAAGTTTTTAATCATAGACAGATAACAAATGGATATTATTTGGGCAGCTTTTCAGGAAAAACTACAAATACTATCAAATACTTTGATTCCCTTTCTCCATTTCTTTTTACTAAAACAAATAAATCACATTATCAAGTGTTTTTTCCAGAAAAGGCAAAAAGCAAATTTTGAGTAAAATCATAGATGCTTAAAATGAAAGTCCCCATTATCTGTACTTAGTGTATGGATCAAATACTAAACAGCTCTTACTTAAAGTAGCTTTTTATTTAACATAAGTACAAGACCTATAGGAAATATATTCATACCTATTCATCCATTAAAGCTGTAGATATTGTTGATTGAGCCCAAATCTGTGTTTAGAAATAATGGTATGACACTTGATACTTCTCAAGGTAATTCAACTCATCAAAGCTAAAACATGTTTTACTTTTATAGAAGCAACATATATGAAACATTAAAAAAAGAAAACATTATGTGCACAGCTAAGGAACCCAAGGCTCTACAGCAGGTTGGCAAACCTGCCAAGAACATCATTGGAATCAAACTACACAAAGTAAGTGACATTGACGAAATTAGGCCATTTTGTGTGTATATGCAGCAGTTTACTCAGGCTTTCTAAAGGACAGCAGTAGAATAACTAAACAAAACAAGGGATCCAGATGTTTACAGTGCTGTGTGTTATGATACATTTAGTTTGTAACAGCTTCAAACCCTAAGATAAGTGTAGTTTTATTATGCAAGTCTGAGATTGTAGTGTGACCTCTACTCCTACGTACTTAAAACAAAAAAAGGTAACAATTATCTTTTAAACCCTTTAGAAGTCAGGTACTTTACACCTTCAGCCTTTAGGGCACATAATGCACTGCATTGTGGTTTCTCCAGAGAGAACACCGGAGTGCACTTTTGTTTTTTCATGACTGGATGCAAATTCGATGCGATGCTATACAATGCACTTTACTTTTCTTGATTGTGGAATTTGTCATAAGCCACTTTGACACATGCACTCTAGAAAATAAACAAACATTTCAGACAACCTGCCCCTGAAATGTTCCTGAGTTGCATGTTCACAAATGTCCCTCACAGCAGGAAGTTTTTCCTTTGATTTGGGGGAGCACAGGAAGCAAGCCATGACAAAAAAAAAGTCCAATATGGCGGATGAGCAACAGAGTCCGATGTTATGATGACAGTTTTTGCCTGCCAATGCAACATGTAAGGGGACATATTGACAGTACAAATGAAAGAGCGTAGAAGAATATACCATGGAGCACAAAACAATGAGCTTTTTCAATATGTGCGCTGGTTGCAGGATATAAAGGTCATCACCCCCTCTCACTTGCTCACAGTGGATTTAACTGAATGTAGCCTACTGTTTTCTCACATCAGCTCTTGAAATTTACAAGTGGGCTACCAAGATTTTTTTTTTTAATAGAGTCGGGATAAAAAATTTGACTGTTTGTGTTCACACATGAACAAAACTGTCAATTTCTGAATTTCGTGCATGTGTAGAATTGGGTTTTGGACTCCAGTGGCGTATACATTTAGCTGTCTCCACAGTAGTACCAACAAAAACAAACAACAATCAACAACCCACATGCAACCAGAGAAACACATAACATGATTTGAACAAGTGATTGCCAGGTATGTGCATGAATGAACAAAAACAAAACACTTTGGTCTTTGCTCTGCTTTTCCTTGAGATTATATAAGAGTTCGAAACTTAGTGTTCAGGGTTGGCATTGATAGGCTTATTTGTTGTCTGTGGTTGTGTGGATGTATTGTGAAATTCTCTGAAACAACAATGAAGACAGCTTATGGCAGTGAAATAAAACACTCAATTCACAGGAACCAGAGAACATTTCTGCAGCCAGAGTGAACATTTCACACTCCCTCATTACTTCTGTAGCATTGTGTTATGTGAAAACCCTGCAAAAGGCCTTTTATCATGACCAACCCAAGGCAAACCTGTATAATAATCCTGCTGTTTAATCAGCATCCTGCCATGCCACACCTGTTAGGATGATAGATTTTCTTAACAGAGCAGAAGTACTCACACAGGTATACACAAATATTTGCCTAAGTTTGACAGAAATAACCCACAGAACAAATCGTGGTTATTTTATTTCAACTAATGGGAAATCAGTGCAAAATTCGAAGTAGGCCTATTCTCTTTCAGTTTTTATTTTCAATGTAGACATTATTTTTTGTATTTATAGGTAACACAACAACATTTCATCCTTAGATATATACTTTATTTTTCCTTTTTCTATGTCAATTTAGCAATTTGATAAACTCTGTTCTTCTGTATTGCCATATTTTATTGTTTTATATCTTCTAATTCTATTTATTTTTTATAATGACTATATCTTACTTTTGTGTTTAGCATGAGAAATGCTCCAGTTGCTTTTCATTATGTAATCCTGTATTGAACAAATAAACCTTAACCTTTGACCTTTAAAATGTTATTGATATTTGTTCTGCTCTACTAAAGGGTCTGAATACTTCCTTCACTACTGACCGTCTGTTATGGTGTTGTAAGGCACCCTGAGACGGTCTGCGATCTTCTGCTGGACCCTCCTCATCTCTGGTCCCTGCTTGAAGTTGTCCACCTCTGACAGAGCTGAAGGGTTTTTATCAACTTCGTCCACAAACTTGGTGCACTGGTCAAAAAACCTCATGAGGGCATCGTTCACTGCATGGTCAAACTCCTTATCTGGGTAGAAAGACAGGTGCAGATTATAAAGAAATGCTGACGCACTGAATCACAATAGTAACCTATATTAAATCCTAATGGTCGTACCTGTAATGGCCCAAAGCTCTGTCAGTCCTGCCTTAAAGGACAGTGTGCTGTTGACACACCTGTGCTTTGAGCTGGTTATGAATTTGATGAGACCACCTCTGAGCTTCTCCTCTGTGATCAATGATGGAAACAGCTTTGACAGCCTGACAGCCAGATGCTTGTGATCGTTCACTCCTTTCTGGACGAGTCTGCCGTCCATGTCGTCAGTGTACCACATCGTCCACTGGTTCTTGATCTCACGCAGCCAGCTCTCTTTACCTGAGGCGCTGCTCTTGACCAGTTCGTACAACTTTTGCATTTTCTTCACGTTTTTCACCGTGGGGTACCTTGTCCCGTGTCTTATTATCGCAGACAGATGGATTTCGCGACATTGTGACGACGGAGGCTGCAAAATAGATCTGTTTACAGCCAGTATGTCCTCTATGAGATACGGGTTCACTTCCTCGTACCTCCCTTTCGTGGTGAAATATTTTGCGATTGCTGGTATGTTTGGATTCTCCACTGGGTTCACATCTTTACGGAAACAGCAGCACAATCCGATTATGGTGGTGAAATGAACAACAAATAACTTCCTAAAAGTGATCGCCATGATGCAGCCTAGTTAGATTGAATGGTCTCGTGGTGCACCCCTCAACTTCCCACAACTGAATGACGTCTTTCATGGGGACTTGTATATGGAAGGCCAATGATGCCAAAATTCGCCTCAAATTTTAGGCGATCTAGATAAAAAACTTTTTTTCTTTTGTGTGTTTTATCTATTCAGTCTTTATAAACTAAAAACAATATCCAAAGTGGGAATATTGTTAAAAGCAACTCAATTAGGACCATCATTTTGAGTACTATTTAATTTAGACAATGCCAAGATAGCATGATTATTGTATGGGAATAAATTATTCCATTTATAAAATCATTAAAGACTGTAGGCCTGCACAAAACTATAGTTGCAAGGCTTATGAAGCAATTATTTTTGCCAGTTATGACTATATGGACACTTGTGAAATACTGTACATAGAATTGTTGAATTACAAAAGGTCCAAGTGTTGTTCTTAGAAATGTATGAAGCCTATTAGGTATGTGTATACCCTTATCTTGAGGTGTCAGAGGAAAGTGGGGATTTGATTAGGTCACTGACTACTGTAAATTATTAGGGCTGGGACAATATGCCTTTGTCTCGATTTGAATTTAACAATTAATTGGTGCTGATACAATTTAGTTTGTGTTTCTAAATTATCGCGATACAAAAAATAATGCGATTCGATACTAACGATTATTGTGATTTTCTTTTAAATGAAAACTTACGTGGAAAACAATAGGAGAGAGAGTAGAAAATCATGAATAATGTTTACAAAAACAGTGCACATCACATGTCAGTCAGTCAGTGTTTGCTTTTTATCAACTATATTTTTTTAACTATTAAACACTACGCTGCAGCATACATGCCATCTGTTCCTATAAACTCACTTTCTCTTTGATAATCAGCTGAAAGCATTTGTATCCTGTCATACCTTGGCAACGAGTCCCAGCCTTGCTAGTATAGGATTGGCTGGCTGGTCAGAGAGATTAGCACCTTGCTGAACAGCACAGGCTGATATGTTTCAGTGTCAGCACCCAGTTTTTCTGTTAACCGATATGACATCGCGAACATCGGTCCCAGGAGAACTAATCTATTTTTTTAAATCGTCCAATAAATAATCACAATATTTTAGTGAATACATTTTTTCTCCCAGCTCTAATATTTAGGCTGTGATACAACACAGCAGTTTATCAATATTTGCTCCAAAGCAAGTAAAGCAAGATAAGTATTGTCAAAAGACAGCTTAAGAGGCAGCTATTTTTTATCAAACAATGTTTTTTTTTTTTTTTACTTTTAAGCGGTTGGTGTGAAATTATAGACTAATAGTGGCATTTTCAGTTTTCCATAACCAACCAACAAACATGGACTCTCTCAGCAGCAAAATAATCAGGTCATGGTAGTTACACTTAGGTTACATAACAGACTTAAATGGACATGGACCACTTCATATCATGATGGTGCTTGTGCTTATCATCATATAACAAGGATTTCAATGTAATCTTAACCTTATGAAAACTTTACTTATTTAAAGTTTAAAATAAAAAGGCAGTAGCTTACCAACTTAAGTGAGCTGTATTTCAAGAGTTATTTAGGGATTCATGGCACTACTGTGATTGTCATCATTGGGGGCAGCAGTACCTCAGTACGTAGGGACTTGGGTTGGGAACCGGAGGGTAGCAAGGGTTCAAGTCCCGATGCGGACCAAAAAAATATGGAAGTTGGTCTGGTAGCTGGAGAGGTGCCAGACGAATTCTTGAGCACTGCCGAGGTGCCCTTGAGCAAGGCACCAAACCCCCACCAGCTCAGGGGCCCTCCTGTGGGCTGCCACCGCACTGACATCTCTCCATTAATGCATGTCCACAGGTCGTGTTTGTGCATGTGTGTGATTCAGGCCTGTGTGTGTGAGAAGCATGTCTCTCAGTAACAGAGTGCAAACTAGAATTTCCCCTTGGAGATTAAGAAAGTATATATAAAAAAAAAATGGTTGGAAGAAGTACTAAGATCTTTAACCTCAATATAAAAGATTCAATAACAAGTAAAAGTCTTAAAGGCAATTAAAGTTCTACTTAAATGAGAGTACAGTTCATCGCAGTAAGCATCAAAGGGATCAACAGAACAAAGAAAACATTTCTATTCAACCAATTAAATTTTCATATTAGGATGTCAGGAGCACATTAACTGTGTGGCAGTTAAGGCAAGGCAACTTTATTTATATAGGCCATTTCATACAGAAAGGAGAGTCAATGTGCTTTACACAGGAACGACTACACAAACACTAGTCTAAAGTACACAAGAGTACATAAAATCATACCAAAGGAGAATAAAAGATTTTTTAAAAGACACATTAAAACAATTAAAAGCAATAATATTGCATCATAATTATTTGTGAAGGGCAATGATAACTAATTAAAAGGAACTCTAACTTCATCATCTCCTCCAGCTTGTCTGCCTAAACTTTAGCAGGACTCTTAAGCAGTTGGCACTCAGTCTCAAAGTCACAGCCTTGCAGCAGTTCCCTGTAGTGCTCTTTGACTTCCTGATAGAGTGGTATGGATGCCTCAGTCAAACCAGGAAAAGTGACAGGCTTCTCGTTAAGCACAGGCTGCAGTCTCAAGTCACCGTCCCCACAGTCGTACAGCACCAGGAGTAAGTTAGCGGCATATGGTAACATGTGGCTGGTGCGGAAGGAGCGTTGTGTTGTTGTGGCGTAGTTGCTTGAAGTCAGGGTCTCATTGTCTTTAAAGAAGCCTAAGAGGGTGAGCAGGGGCAGGAGGGTATCTGCATGGCCAACCTGGACCGTCACAGCTTCAGTCACCTGCTGGCCTGACCTGACAGGACAAACGGGTCTCATCATTTACCATAACGTACACAGTGGCACTAAAAACATATATTTCATTTCAGATTAGTTGAAATAAAACAAGTGCAAGACAGCAGAATATGCAAATATAACAAGAAAGGCGGGTTTATTGACAAATGTTTATACTGCTGTTATTTTCAGTCTATAGGTGTAACAACATCTAAACCTACATATTTGAGGGGCAAGCAGAAAAAAAGCGTCTTTGTAAGGACAGCAGGTCAGTATACATTTCACATACTTGTTCTCGCTTGCTGCTTTTTCAAGTCGACTGAACAAATCATGGAAGAGGATGCAACTTGACTTGCTGTTAATGTCATGACCATAGCCTCTTTTCCAGAATTCCCTCAGGTCACTTGCATACTCCATCACCTGTGGTAGCAGATGTAGTTCAAAGATAGCCTGTATGTGGGTGTGCTTTACACAAAGACTTTAAATAAGAACATCCCAGGAGAGTTAGTTCAGCCTTCTGTACGATGGCATTCCAGGTCAGAGTGTCAGGTCAGATCATAAAACAAACACACTTTCTTATTCACATAATGCCTTGGGGTTTCTGAATAAAGAGAAGCAAACAGAGAAGGAAACAGGTTTTTTTTTTTTCTCTATTAGTAACTATTCATAGCCCTCCTCCCTTTCTTAGAAACAAGCCATGGGATATCTGATGAATTAGTCTGCTGTTGTAGGTGCTCAGTACCTCTGACCTACATTCAATTGGGTTTTTTGTTTGCTCTTTCCTGTTTGTGTTGGATTCAATAGTTGTAGTAGGTTCTGTACATTCCCGTGCCCCTGATTGACTCAAGTACCCCTGTGGTTGGTCAAGAGTTCCCAATATGGTCAGCTGAAATTCATCTAAGCATGTTTGTTGTGACCTTATGGCAAAATAAACCGAAAATATAACCCTTACATAGAAAATCTGCTCTCTTCCCTTCTAAGACTCTGTAAGACTAGCTTGTGATAAAGTGAGCAATACTTGAAAATGTCCAAGAACATCTTTTAATTATAATAAAAGCAAACCTTGTTAATTACTTGATGACTGAGAGATCTAAACACTTGTGCAATAAAGTGCACATGCATAGGAAGGTAAAGAGAAGCCCAATAAATAAACAGACTGCTTTATATTTCCTGCTGAACTAGTCCTTTAATCACTCGAAAAAGTCTGCTTAACACTGATTTTTTTACCATTGATATGTAAGCAACTTATTGCAGCTATTATTCAACACAATACCCACACATGTGGGGAAACTAAACTCTATTGCTGTTTAAACCATTTGTAAGCATTTAGCAGGTTTTTACAACAGTTTTAAAAGATGAAATAGTTTCAATCAGTCATCATGAATTTATGAGGGTTTTTTTGGACCCTATTGAAGGTTTAAAAATAATTTCAACCATAAATTCAATTTTCTTTTTAACTCGTTACAGTCATGGACTTTAGAATATTTTAAACTGCCACATAGAAATTTGGGCCAACAGTGGAAGATACTCTTATAAATAAGATTAATATCCCTTATGAGACATGTTATTAACGCCATCTTTTAAAGTCTTTATGATTCTTTAGTTAGATTTGTCAATGATAAATTCTACTGACATTAGTGATTAACTTAACGAAATTCAGCCACACTTGTCTTGCCATTAAAATGGAAATCATTCTCCTCAGTTCTCAATTCAATATTTTCTTCTTTTAACACTTGTTGTGTATCATCTCACCTGACATTAAAACATTGTGTTTTTAAGCATTAATACATTTCTACCTCAGGCCTCATTGAAGGGTATTCAGTCCCACTTTTACCCTCATGACACCTACACTGCTATGACATTTAAATAAATCTCCCTTCAGCTGATCACTCATGCCTCCTACCTTTGCATCTTCCTCATCGAAGAGCTGACACCATGGGGAGTTTATTGCCTTGATTGCAAATTCATAAGCACACAAGTAAAATGCAGCCTCAGCCAAATCTGCAGCAGAGAGGTTAGGATTGACTATTTAGTGAAAACATTTCAAAAACAGCCATACAAAACATTTGATGTCCCTTTCTAACAAACTATAAATCATAAAGAGGAAGGTCACTCCAAGTACAAGCACAAAAAAACTATTTCACCATCTAGAGATACTACAGTTGCTTTGAAATTGTAATACTAAGGTAGTATTGCATGCTTAATTATCGCTTAATAACTATGATAATTATTCAAATTTCAATACAACTTGGTTTAAAGGCCTCACTTCCTCAAAATTTTGGATATAGCGCCACCCACTGGACCCTAACAACTATGCTTTGACGTACAGTTGCTGATGTACTTGTATCGTATTGAACCAAAATGTGTCTAGTCTAAAGTCAGTTTCAGGCTGTATTTGCTTGGCTTAAAAGTAAACATACTTTTTTTCCTTCACATTTCGGACCTGAAAATTACCTCTGGACACTAGTAGTAGTAGAAAAACAGTATTTTGGACTACTGAGAGGATTGATCATGGGATAAATACTTAGAAATTACTAAGCATAAATACTGTGGGAGTTACCATGTGTGATTTGACTGTGAGCTATTCTGAGACGGTCTGCGATCTTCTCCTGGACCCTCCTCATCTCTGGTCCCTGCTTAAACCTTTCCACCTCCGCCACAGCTGAAGGGTTTTTATCAACATCCTCCACAAACCTGGTGCACTGGTCAAAAAACCTCATGAGGTTATCATTCACTTCATGGTCAAACTCATTATCTGGGTAGAAAGAAAGGCACAGGTTAAATAAAAAGTGCACGAAAGTGGAAAATAAAAATAATGTGTTATATCATTATGGACATACTTGTAATGGCCCAAAGCTCTGTCAGTCCTGCCTTAAAGGACAGTGTGCTGTTGACACACCTGTGCTTTGAGCTGGTTATGAATTTTATGAGACCACCTCTGAGCTTCTCCTCTGTGATCAATGATGGAAACAGCTTTGACAGCCTGACAGCCAGATGCTTGTGATCGTCCACGCCTTTCTGGACGAGTCTGCCGTCCATGTCTTCAGTGTACCACATCGTCCACTGGTTCTTGATCTCATACAGCCAGCTCTCTTTACCTGAAGCATTATGCAGGACGATGTTGTGGAGCTGCTGCATCTCCTTGATGTTTCTGGTCGTGGGGTACCTTGTCCCGTGTCTTATTATCGCAGTCAGATGGATTTCTTGACATTGTGCAGATGGAGGCTGTAAAACGGATCTGTTTACAGCCAGTATGTCCTCTATGAGATGTGGATTTACTTCTTCGTATCTCCCTTTTGTGTTGAAATATTTGGCGATTGCTGGTATGTTTGGATTGTCCTCTGTGTTTACGTAATTATAGAAACAGCAGGAGTAGATAAGAACAGGAATGACGATGAATTTCCAAAGAAAAGTCTGCATGATGCACCCAGAAAGAGGCTTGAAAAACACCTGTCACCAAAATGTCCCAAACCCACAACGTCTCTTTCACGGCAATCATTGGGACAGAGCAGAGTCCAGTATAGTTTGTTTACCCAAATGACCTCACAGCAGCACAATAAAGTTAACACATTGTGTGCTTGCACAATGGCCACTGTTTGACTTAAAAATACATTATTTTTTATAAAGAAAGGAAAAAGAACACAGCTGTCTTGTGAGATCAACTTATTAACCATGATCCATGTCCTTCCTGTTTCAATGATGTTTCATCATTTGACTATAATGCAGTTTTATTGTTGCTGTGATGTTGTCTTAAATAGAGACCAAGTTATGATCTCAAATGTGTCATGTCATTGGACAAGCCTGGCCTGTTAGCAAATATAGGAACTCATCCAGATGTGTAATAGCTTACATCTTATATATTTTTTTTAAGATTTATTTTTGGCTTTTAATGCTTACATCTAGAGACAGGACAGTGGATAGAGTCAGAAACCAGGGAGGAACGACATGCAGGAAAGGAGCCACAGGTCAGATTTGAACCCGGGCTGCCCACCTGTAGAACCTCAGCCTCCGACCATTGTGTGTGCGCTCCAATCACCAGGTCACGGCGCCCCATCTATCAATATATTATTATGTATCATAATGTATATAATAGCAGATATGTACTAATGCAGAACACTGACGTGTTTTTTACAGGTTCCAGGACCTGTTTTTACATTTTTACTCCCCCGTCAAACTCTATTATTGATGAGTAAGTGCTTATATACATTTCATTTGTCTAAGTTATATTTCAGTCAGATGCTGTTTAGAAGGAATTTTGTCTCATTAGTGCATTGAATATTTTGTTTACAATTGTTGCTTTGAAAAACCAGAACATCTTGTACAATGGTTGAATACTAAGACCCTCTTATATTTCACTTGTGTATCAGCATGCATTTATTTGTTCAGTTTTAAGATTGCCTTTAAAAATGTATGAAGGAGATCCACAGGTGGAAGAGCTCATTGGCAGATTTGAACATGATGTATGATTACATTTAAGATGGACTGAAAGCAAAATAGACTTCTTTGAATTTCAAATTGATCTATTTCACCTTCAATAACCAGTAAAACATGGAATACATATACAGATATTAACACACATAGCTCATATCACAGGTGAGATAAATTTAACTTAAAAACGCTTGTAATTTCTTTCTTTCTGTTAAACAGCTTCACCTAAAACCACTGGGTTAAAATTGGCCCAGGGTTTGTTATCATAGCAACAACACGGCAGTGGGTTAACATGAGCAACGGACTGTCTTAATACACTGCTAATGTTATGTTTGCTTCCCTGCTGGGTTCAAAACAACCACTTTGTTGTTAGGTTTTCACCCACACACAGTTAACACCCACACATGGTCAAAACAGCAAGGTATCTCAGCCAATTCTAGTTATTACAACTCAATGAAGACTTTACTTCAATCTATTATTTGCTCCGTCTTCAGTTGAGCACAAGAACAACTAACAAATACAGTGCAGACTCTAAAGTGTCCCGGAGTGGATCCTACAACGGCATTTCCATTATATTTCTAAAAAAACAAAACAAAACAAAAAAACCTAATTGTAAATGGGTAAAAGGGAGGCTGTAAAGTATTTGAGGTTTTCTGTTATTTGGAGACCTCTGCAGGTCTTACAGGGGGTATCACTGATTAAACAGATAACACTCAAAGAGATGAATAAAACCGATTGATCCATGATTGAGTCACATATTCGTTTAGGCAGATAAGGAGATAAATGTACCTGTAAAAAGTGAAGTATCTTTAAGACTATGTGGAATATAATGTTCTTGATTGGTATTTCAGATATGCCACCTTCACAGGCCTATCTTAGCAGTTTAAACTGATCAGGGATATCAAAGTAGCTCAAATATGCATTTAAATATGCACTCTCCAAAGTTTAAACATAGGTTAGTGATTTCATTAACACAAGAGCTGTTTTTTCTTATAAGAAAGAGAGGTTTCAGCTTTACACTTATTAAGTTTTTCTCCTTGAACTATTTGGTTGATATCAGGGGAACAAACATGACATTAAAATAAATGTAATAGGCCTATATTTGTTTTACTTTGAAAATGTTGATATGGATTTCAACTCTTTCCCTGCTTTCCCTTTTACGTAGCTTATCATGGTCCGATTTGATGACTACTTCTTACTCATTTTCAGTGTGATGTCATTATTGTAATATAAGAGCAATATTTTCCATATTTTTGTTAAAATGTTCACCAATAGGTGGCTTCAGATGAGGCAGATGAGGGGGTTGGCTCGTGCTACTCCAACTCACTGCATTTTCTACGGAGTTGTCACAGTTGCTGCATTCAAATGCTCCTTCTGTGCTCCAAGATCGGAGTTCAATTATGTTTCCTATGTGTTGTCGCGAACTTTTTTCAAACGAAAATCACGATGATATATGTTGCGAGACGTGCCAGATAACCTCGGTGTGTTGTCTGTTAAAAATAAGAATATTATGTTCTGTTGCGCCTCTTTACATGTTTTGTCGTTTGGGCGCTAAAACGTTTCTGATTGTACTTGAAGGCATCACGGGTGACGATATGAAGGGAACTCCCCGCTTCTCCAGTCACAAAACGCCTACCCATGAAAACACCGGACAGACTCACAGAGGTATTTTTGCCACATTGCGGTGATAACCACTACAAATAGAAGAGAAGTCCTTCAACAATTCGACGGCGAGGTAAATTCATAACGCAATCAATACTCTATTCTTTTTTTCAAAAGCAGGTCAAGTTAAGGCCCCGTCAACCCTTTGTTTGGTTGGTTTATTAACACTAGCTCTGGCTCCAAGTCGTACAAATGTATCTGTTGTATTTGCTGTAACGTTAGCTCAAACTATGTGTTGAAGCGTAGTAATATAACGGTTCAGCTGCGTCTCTATATTACACACTACATATTCCCGTTATATTTACAGGCAAACGAGACGCTTGCTAACTATTGCTGTCTTCTGGCCTTATGTAGAAACAATTTATCAGTGGACGACCAAACATCTCCCGTAATCGCTAATCCTGATCCAACGTGATTGGCAGGGAAGCTACACTCAGTCCACTCTGTGTTAATTTCCAACCCGAGCAAAAATGTTGAGCTGAATACCGTTCAGGTGGTTAAAACAGAGAAGAATTTACAGTCTATGTTATTCATAATAATGTAGCTAACCGATACACCGATTCGCGGTAAGAACACACGACCCCAGCCCAGTTTTGGCTGTCTTTTAGCTAGCGAGCTAGCTAGCTAAAATACTGAAGACGCCAGCTTTATCTATTTTTAGGTCGGTCTGAATATAAGCTCTTAAGCCACACTTTACAGTGACTGTCGAGGCCTTGTTGTGAATGAAATAACAGTTTTTAGCATGTTAAACCACCTGTGTCTGCCATGGTTGTGGTCATGTAACGCTATTTCCCCCAGGTGTGTCTACTAACGATACAATGGCAGTGAATAGCCGAATATATCCTCATCTGATCTCCCTCTCTCCTCTGTAAATATTAACTAAGAGCATTAACTGTAGTCAAACATATGTGTATGTCCTGGCTGTTGTCAGTGTCACTTTTTAGATCTATTTTTTCCTCGTTTATTGACCACAGAAGAGGGCGGAACGGGTGACTTGTTTTAGCCTCGTTTTCCGCAGACACGTCTCTTCCCCTTTGGGAAAAGAGGGGACACACTTGATCGCGGATGTGTTTGAACAGTTGTGTGTCGTTGGAAAAAGACACGTCTATCCTGTTAGCAGGAATAGCATTCAGCTAACAAACCTGAAAAAATAGCACAAGCCACCAAAATGTGAATCTTACTTGAACATTTCAGACAAAATGCTGATTGACTATTGAGTGCCTTGATAATATGAACATGTATGTATCAGACTCATAAATCCACATTTTAAAAAGTCAATTGTCCATACCACTGCTTATGCCTCACCCACAAAGCCCACAGCATAACTCCTAAACTGACAGATAAACCAAGCGAGACAGTGATTGAAACTAACAGGAACATCTCTGTGCAGAGGAACTGGGGAGGAAGCAACTTTTCACAGACAAACAGTGTGACTGCAGGGCGAGTCAAAGGGGGCAAAATGTTGAAATGAGTCAATGGGGTTTATTGTTGGCACTGCATGCAGCCCAGTTGCAGAGCAAGCCTCATTGCTTAAGCAAAGCATGTCAGAGTATCAACAAGTGGAAACAATGAGTTTTCTGTAGGCGACACAGCCATGGTTCAGCTTGGAAAAGTGTCTCAGCCAAAAGCCAAACCCATTGACTAAATAGGAGCTTAGATCATCAACTTCCTCTGTTTTGATAACAGCACAATTTTGTTTTGTTGTCCTTAAAAAATGTTAACACAGATTTCTCACTGAATAGACTTACAGGTTATTTATTAAGCTTAATTTATACTGAAAATAAATAAAGCTGGTATATTATTTTGGATGGAGCACTGCTCCTGCTTACTTAGAGAGGCTTTTTGATACTTCAACAAACTGCAGATTACTTAATGACATGTTCATGAATACAACCAGCTTAGCTTTACAGGACTCAGTCAGAACTTCAGCTATAACATGCCTTAGATTACTGATGCTAACTTCTCCCATAGTAATATTATGCACTTATCTATTTAAAGAAAAAGAGAGAAGAACAGGGAGCACTGGGAATTTGGGATAAGTGCACATATCAACAGACAAGACAAGGGCAACAGATAAGATTTTTACATAAACTCTGAGACGAGGACAGGGATACAGCAACAGTTCAGACCAGAGTTATTATGGTTGTTTTAAAAGGGGAAAAGGGCTCCCTGTATAGAAATGTGAACCCCTGAACACATTTTGTGTATTGAGAAGTTTCTGTTTGATGTCATCACAAATCAGTTGGGTAGACGACTAGCATTGCCCCACCCTACTGCCAGGACAAAGCATGTTTGTATTGACTACATGACATGTTTTCCTATGACAAAGCTTGAATAAAATCTTGTTTGGATCTCACTGAAGCTCAATTAATACTTTGCTATTTATATAGTTTGCAGCAAAATAACTTAAACATTTATTTAGTTGAACTGAAATAGGGGGCCCAAATTGGAAAACACATTATAGGTCCTCTGACTTTTAAAAAACGACAAACAGTCGACATTTGAAACTCATTTGTGCTTTTTTGTAACAATTACACATTTACGAATGTGTGAATCTGCTTCTCTCAACATGATGCTATTACCTGATGGCCTTGGCCTGTTTGTTACTCTAGCCTGTAGGAGTACAATGTTGGTGCCAGCCAGTAGCCATTGATTGTTTGATTTCAATCATAGGTTTTGCCTCCAGAGCCACAATATGTAATGGCCTTAATCTTGTTTGTGCCATAATTAGAAACACATGAAGTTTAACTGCACTCACATGATGTCCCAGTTTCCTGTGGCCTTTATTGCTTTTTTTTGTTTTACAAATCTAGGCTAATAGCACTAGATAGATAGATAGATAGATAGTTAGATACTTTATTGATCCCGAGGGAAATTCAAGCTATGTAGCCTATTTTGTGTTTTACAGAAAAGTAATGATGTCACAAGACATTTTAATCATCAATGTGGGGCAGAAAGGCACAGTTTAAGGAATGTAATGTCATCTTACTTGGGTGGGCTGTGTATGAATACAATAAAAAGGCTACTACAACTTTGGATTCAATTTTGCTCAGTTTGACAGTCAGAAAGCATGTGTGTGTAAGGGTTGATGAAGGAAAATGGCAAATGTGGTGCCAAATGCATGTAGACAAGGGCGGGGGAAAGGGAGTAATTGTAAGGAATTTTAAGTAGTTCAAGATGCCCCTTTGTATAGGTCAGCTTGTTGTTACTTTTGTCCTATTGTCTTGCATGCTGACAGTACACCTGAGCTGAGTAACCTTCTGTCCTGACTTGTTGGGTGAAAATCTTCGTCTCTCCTGCATTCCACATGTCTATCAAATTTCTTAGGGTGTTTGGTGTTCGTGCATTTAATGACACACATGGGCTAAATCTTGGCGCCCCCTTGCCCTGCCACCCCTCCCTTTTGAATTGCACAGGGTAGAGTGTCCCGTTTCTTCAAGGGATCTAGGCAAAGTGGTCGTGTAGCCCACCAACATGTTGTAGTGGACGTAAGCAGTGTCCCCTTTTCTCGTTTCCATCGCAACCCCTTGAATCTCTGTTTAGTGAGCCTAAACCCAAACAAGAGCACTCCCAGAACAAGAGGTAGGGCTAAGGGTAAGGGGGGATTTCAGATTTGACCTATGTAGCTTACTTACTATACTTTATTTTCAAAATAGTTTTGGCCTATATGAAATACAAAATGATGCTTTATTAAGGTTGAGAGGGGATATTTGGCCACAGCAGTTTGCATTTTTTACCCAACGTTCTTTGAAAGAAAAAACACAAGATTAAGACCTAATCATGCATGAACAAGATCTGAACTTGAACACAACATATAACAAGAACAAATGGTTTTTTTAGTACCATTTTCTTGTTGGCCCAAAAACATGTTATACCTCAGTCTTTTTCACCTAAATGTATTTCAGCATTTCAATGTGAATCTCAAATGAAGAAAAAATACATGTGTAACTTAAATTTTTGGTTTCTGAGATGGTAAGGGACAGGGAAGGTAAAAGAAATCAAAACATGACAATTAAGAAAACAGTGGAAGGCAGTAATATTCAATGAAAATACACAATTTCTGTAACCAAACATTTAGGAGACAAAACATTTACAAATAAGATGAAAGTCTCCAATTTTCTGTTTCTAAATAAAACAGTTTAAAAAAAAAAAATACTAATCTGAAATGGATAAAAAACTCTTTCTTTTGTATCTTGCAAATATTAAATTAAATATCAGAGAATATATCCAATTGCTCGTCTTGTCATGTCCCACTTTAATCTGGAACTCCATTATTTTTTTCTTTGATTTTCTCCCTCAGCCTCTTATTATTGTTTTTACTTTCAATGCCCAATATGATATGCCGTGCATGTTTATTTTTTCCCTTTACTAATGACAATGGTAACCATTCAAGAAGGTGTATGGTTAGAAAGCATGTCTGTTACTTTCCTTATCGGGTTAGCAGTTTTAGTTCTAATCTTTATGAGATGAGGATGTACAGAATAACTTTCTCTGTGGTTGTGGGTGTTGCCCTAGTTCTCGTCGACTAACCCTTTTTAAGTCTTGCTTAAACCTAATGGTAAAATGATGCAACAGTGCATTCATCTTTTAAATAAAATGTCTGAAAAGCAAAACAATTAGGCCTTGTTCACATTGCACCTCCAAGTCTGATTTTTAGCACATCCAGATTGTATGTAGTTTGTTTTTTGCCAGTCTGGACACAAAAAGCCACATGAGATCTGATTTTTCCAGATCTGATTCAAACCACATACGCAGGTGGTTTCGAATGCGATTCAAATCAGATTCCTACAGATCCGATTCAATCTGAACGTCTCGGTCGCTTCAATGTGTCTTCTGCGTCACTCGCAACGCGACACCATTGACAATAAAAACAACGACGTAGGTCCAGCAAGCCGGAAGTTAATTCAAGGCGCATTATACAAACTGCTCTAAGCTTTGGTCGGTGGAAGAAAACAGCAAGAATAACAAACATGGAGCAAAACAACAGCACGTGGACGGACTGCTCCACAAGATTGTTTGCGTCACAAATAGACACACTTCTCTGTCATCCATTTTGCAATTGTATTTCCTGGGCGTAACCTGTTACCATAGAAATCAATGTGGATCAGACCATGTCAATACGGACAGGCAGATCCGATCTGGTCACTTGCAATTTGTAATGCGGACAGTCAGTCAGTTAGATCGGATTCTGATCAGATTTGGGGAGAAATCTGATTTGGGCGGCAGTCTGAACAAAGCCCTAGAGACATTGAATGCAGCTTAAAGTTCTTTTTTTTTTAAATTACACCCTGCCAGACATTTAAAAAGTACTACTGAGATTAATGTGGTCTTGTGAAGTTTATTTATTTTGTTTTTTAGAGATGATGGAGTTTTTTATAGTGCAATAAATTTGGTCTTTAAAGTGGTGCAATGGATGGCCTCTTTAAAATAATTGCAAAGGTTAGAAAAACAAAGATTTCAAAGGGAGGTCCAGACTGTAATGTGCTCAAAAATTCAACATGTAGGTCTCAGAAATGTCATCACACAGGCCAGGAGAAAGTCTTTATGTTATGTCCAAAAGGCCAAGTAAGACCTGCATTTTTTCTGATTAGTTGTGTGAGAGAAGGGAAACCACACCACTTGTGTAAGGGCTGTTTCTATTTTTTTATTTTTTGACTTACTGCAAGTTTTCAAAAACCACTCGACTGATTTCACAGCGTAATAAGGAAACAGACTATTCAAGAGTCAACCAATTAAATCACAGTTATAAAGCGCGTACTTCCTTAACATGCAATGTCGTCACAGGTCTGTCAGGCTGTCTCAGTCTGTTGCAGTTCAGATATTTGATGAATGGAAAGAAGGGCTGAAGGCTTTGCTGCATTCCAATTTACTACCTGTTGACAAAAATTATCCCCCATGTGTTATCTTCAATATCATTTCTGATGCGCCTGCAGCCACACACTTGAACAGAGATGCTTGCCAAGTCGTGTGTTGGTTCCTCTGGGGCTGTGAGGGCCTGACATCCAGATAAGTGACTCATAAAACCACAGGTGGTTTCCTCATTAGCACACAGCAGCTGCCATACAGTGGTTGTTGTGTCATTCAGCTCAGCTCCTTTGAGATTTCTGTAAGAGCAATCTACTTTTTATGGTCCGTCTCATCTTTACCCTCTGCCAAACACCTAGCTCTGTTAATTAACAGACTGAGTGGACACAATGTTGTTTTGTGTTAGCAGTGTTGCTAAGGTTACCATGATGAAAATGGTGCATCACAATATTCCAGCTTTTCATTGATTCAAAGATGACATATCAAAGGATTATGAAAATGACATTTTAAACAAAAATTAGTTCCACTGAAAGTTAGTATTTTCCGTCACCGGGTTCTGCCAGCTATGCGAAAGTTCAAACGTAGCTTAAGCCGGGCTCACACTGTACGATATTCCCCCTATTGTATAAAAGTCGGGGTGGAACGTCAGCTCACACTGTACGACTGAATCGTTTACGATGCACGACCAGACCTTAAGATTTATGTGCTCACACTGTACGACCCGATTGTCGGGCACGTCCTGAGAGCTCACACTGTACGAGTGAAAATCGGGACGGAGCGTTGACAATTGTTAATAAAGTTTCATTTAAAACTCCAACGGACTCCAGGGGACGGCAGAGAAGGAAGTGGAAGTTGTTGTAGGACATAGGAAAGTTTATACAAACGTAGATATATGGATACAATGTTTCAGAAAAGTGCTGCACTGATGATCTGTGCCGTCCTGTGAACCGAAACCTAAAACAAACAAAAAAGCCGACGTATAGCCTATGGACTCGCATGCAGGTGGCTGAGGAGAGGAGGAGTCCTCGTCTCCGCAGCCACCGAGGACTGTCCTACAGTGTGAGCCAGGCTTTAGTTCTGACTTACGACAGAGTTTACGCTCTGCTAACATTTTAGGTGTTTCACCAGCTGAGATAGTTCAAACGTAGGCAGACGTTATGACTTAAGTCTTACACCTAGCTCCTAGTATAGGTGAAAAGTCCTCTGTAAAATCTGGTTGTTATAGTGAATCTTTTTGAGAGTTGTGATAACTTGGAGGTTGATGAAAAGCAGAGGGTTTTACCGACTAATCTGTAGTGCATTTTCTGTGATAGATCCTTCAGAAATGTATGATGACTTTGATTTGTAATCACGCTGATGTTTTCCACGAGCGGAGATAATTTAATCCGTCCAACAATACAGTAGGCTACCAATAAATTAGCCTACCTTAAGTTGAAGTTCTCACCAATTGATGCCACTGTTATTTTACACTTCTTGTAGTTTAAGGGTGTAGCTGCTGTTTTCCCCATATCATGATGCTTTGTCACCTTTGAAATTCATTTCTGCCCTGTTTTGGTTAAAGGCAGTTAACAGAAGTTATTTTCAGCCGTTGGTCTGTTCAGAGGAAACTAGGCAGGAGAGGAAACACTGAAACAAACACTGCATTCAAATATGCTTTCCACCGATTGGCCAAAGGAAGTGAAAACGTATCTGTGACAATATTTTGCTTAGTTTGGATGTTATGCTCTACTACTTAAAATGCACATTACGTCTCCGTCGCACAACCAAACAGTGACATAACTTAAGTACGTATCTTTTCAATGAAGGGTTTAGTGTGGACTTTACTTTATACCTGAAGGCAGAAGCTACACTTAGATGTTGTAAAATGGGACAGGGCTTGATTGTGGTTGCGAGGTTTCAATTTTCACTCATTTTGAAAATCAGCAACCCCTTTTTGGCCTTCGGTGGCCCTCATTAGCCACCTATTTTCAACACCAACAATAAATGAGGACAGCAAACCTGCTGTATGATAAAATGTTAATCATCATTGATCATTTTTTAACGCTTATTTAAATTCAATGCCAATCACATCCCTGACTTTTCGAAGCCGTAGTTAAAAGTTGCAGCACAGGTGGCCATTAAAAATACAAGGGGTAAAAAAACGCAAGCAGGCCAAGATAGTTATTGTAAGATGTTAAAATAAAATGGCACACCACAGTCAAGAGAAGGCCTTACGAGAAAAGAGAGTTTTCAGTAATGATTTAAAAGTGGACACACACTTGGCTAATCTGAGATCCTCTGGCAGAGAATTCCAAAGCTCAGGGGGCCGGAGCGGCAAGAGATGGATGGAATTTGCCAAATGGTGATAAACAGGCATCAAGTGACTTACTAGAAACAGATTTAAGGAATCTGTGAAGAAAACAGATGTCTTAATGGTATTTTACATACTAGGAAAAGAAGTAGGATACATAACCTGATTTTACTTAAGATGTAAACTTTGTAAAGTATCAGATAAAACACAAACTACAGAGAGTTGTATTCAGTTACTGTAACAAAGCATGAAACATTATAGATCTATGGGACTTTCATATTATTAACCTGACCTATGGATCTTAAATATGCTGAATATGATTTGATTAAAAATGGCAAACGTATTCAATTTGACAGCTGAAAGCCTTGTAATCACTTTTTTTTTTTAAAGTCTGTGCCCTGAACTGTTGCATGGATTGATACTACTACATTTGAATGTATTACAGTTTGTGTTCAAGACGCACAGGCAATGCAAAGAAAACCAGAAACCGTCACTGATGGAGTTGTGATCACAGGTGACACTTTAAATGGGCCACACTTGAAAAAACTCTTTGTTTTAAACCTCTGATTTAGAATAGGGATATTTCAATCTCTTAACAATTGTAGTGTAGTTATCTGACAAAACTGAAGAGCAATTTTCAGGCAGTAGTAGGAGGATGTTATGTAATGCAGCACGTGTTGGAGCTTCTGTCATGGCTGCCAGATTGATTATTCTCTGATAAAAACAAATATCAGACCTTATTTCCTGTGGACAGAAAGTGTACTCACTCAAGGCCATCTTTCTCATGTATTGTTCTTTCCTTGATAGTTTGTGTGACTTTAACATGTTTCAAATAGCCTTTCCCTTGTAAGATTGTTTATCTGAGACTTTCTTCATTTCTTGTTAAAGGTTAGATTTAGTATGTAAAGTATCCTTGAACTGTTGCGTGAGGACGCGCATTTATTAACTTGTCAGATATATTTATCTGTCGCTATAACACATTGTTCCTGAGATGAGGAGTCATTCGTCTCTGAGGAAGGATGTCATTTAAAAACACTCTTGGCAGCTTTGAAAGTTAAAGAGTGGACATCAATCTTCAATGATACGTGCGCTAACTTCAGAAGAAGAGATGTTGTTTATTGTAGTGCTAGTAGTAGTGAAATAGAAATAAAATTGAATAGAACATCTGTATACTAACTGAAAAGATTAAAGTATGTTAAGGCAGGCAAGTGTTTTCTAATTTTAAGAGACTTTACTGTGATGAGACTTCATCGATTAGCGACATTGTCCTGGGAATTACATTTTAAAGCAACTTGACACTTCTAAATGTGTAGTTGAAGGTGCTATGTGCACAAGTACGGAAAGCATCTAAGAGTATTAGAAATAAGCTTCAACCAAAAATATTGTCATTAATTGACAGTCAAAAAGAATTGTATTGGTTTGGTTGTGCTCAGATACTCATAATGAAATTGATAGGAAAAGTGACACAGCAGCTATTCACCCATTTGTTTCTCTCTCTCTCTCTCTCTCTCTCTCTCTCTCTCTCTCTCTCTCTCTCTCTCTCTCTCTCTCTCTTTCTCCCATCCCCAAATCTTACTTTGTCCTCCCATCCAGTTACAGCAGATGGCTGTATAGCAGTGAGTCTAGTTCTGCTTGAGGTTTCAGCCTGTAAAAACAGACGTTTTTCCTTGTCACTGTTGCCAATGTGCTTGCTCATGGCGGATTCATACATGCTCCATCTACTTAATACAACAAAGGGTACAATGTTGATCTGTTGATCTTTTTTGACTGTCGCTAAGGATGTCGCCCGCAGTTGTCTATGTTGAGCTAAGGGAGATTAATGTGGGCTATAAATGTACTTTGAAGGAGGCAGGGTTTGAGTATCGGTAGAAGGATTCAAGTTCCTTGCTCAGATTTTTGTGGATACTTAATGATGCTAACAAATGTTAAATCATACATGAATTGATATTTATTGCAAACTTAAGGGTGGCATTTGGAAGCTGGCAGATACTGTAAAACATTTCACATAAAACTGAAACCATCTGTATGTTTTTGTGAGGTAGGTGAGCTGATCCTTGAATCTCCAAAACGCTGCACATTCCAAGCATATTACTCATCCCCTATGTGTCCACTGAGCCAGAACTGTGTAGAAACACTTGCTCTGACCCTCCCAAATAGTTGAACTAAGACAGACTTTGCACCGCTGGCCGCTGAGCCATCTTAGAGGTTAACAGCGCATTACAAATGTTGCTCACAGTTTTTGAGCCAAGGTTTTACTGATATGACCTTACAGGTTCTAGGAACACTTTGGATAAGTCATACTTCATATATTAACCCATATTAATGATAAGACTGAACTACTGTGCAATCAAGAGCTGCACTATACATAATCAGTTTGTAACCACATATCTGTCACTTTAACCAGGCTTGCCCCTCTTGTGTAAATATTGGCTCCTTGTATTGTCTTCCTGTGGAAGTGTGTGGTGTAAAGGGATACAGGTGAGAGCATGTTGTTTACCCATTGTTAGTTTGTCTATCAAGATTAAAAAAAGGCCTGTAAAGGGATACTGCTTTTTCCAAAAACTTTGTAGAAAGGCCTGGACAACACCCTTAGCCTTAGGACTCGATACAGGAACATGGCAAACAAAGCACTCCTTTTACAAGAGGTATTTGAGGGGGAATATCATGTTGTTTGACTTTTACGTGGCTGACCTAACCTGAGGGAAGCCTAAGATGCACTATGATGGCTGACAGCCAGGCTCATATCATGTCAAACATTTGCTGAAAACAAACACAGTCAGTGACCTGATCAGTTTGTTTGTCAGCTTGTATCGAGATAGACAAAAGAGATATTCTAATCAAGATGTCACAGTTTGAACTGTTTTAATTCTGTTGCAATCACAATTTTTGGGGACGACATGCGGGAAAGGCGCCACAGCCTCTGCACATGAGGCCTAACCACTCGGCCACCAGCGGCCCCAATATGAATTTCTCTTATGGATCAATCTGAAGTGCATGATTGTGTTTCAATATTTAGCTGACTTACATTTTCCATGTGCACACACCTCAAAGCTCTTCATTGTTTCTACTTGCCTGCAAATGAGGTTTGTTTTCCAAGGTGATTACTTTTTTTCAGCTCTTATATTCCTTGGTGGAAGCCCTGGAATAGTTTGAGATTTGTCTGGGCCCCTAGCTCAAGCACAGGCATGTTGTTGTTTTGAAAAGCCCTTATTTGACAGCTTCAGGACCCAAGTCTTCTCTGATTCCTGTCCTTACCTAACATACATGGCGTATTTGTTTGAAATAAGCTATCATCTCAGGATGACAAGGTATACCGGGAAGGCCAAACGTAACATGTCTCATTTTGACGTAAGTCTGCATGTCTGTCTGCGTGCCTGTCTTGTGTGTATAGCCCCTAGGCTGTTTGTATCTGTGCTAACATCTCATCAGTATTCATGTATCTTTACTCCTGACAGTTTCACGAAGGTCATTCTTTTCACCTGCAGATTTCAATCTCACAAGTTGCACGTGTTGTAAGGGCCTAAAACACAATCATAAAAGACTACATGGAAAGTAATGAACTGCAGGAAACTAATGTGCTGGACTAGAGATAGTGGGAGAATGTAGTCAAAAGGTGCCGGCAGGGAGATGAATGAAGGAAGAGGTGGAAACTAAGAGGACAGAAGGTGACGACAGGTCAGAAAAAAAACGTTTTCCTCCTTTGAGGTCAATGGTTGAGTCGATGAAAGGAGGAGGTGGAATTTAGACAAAGCAACATGTGCCTTTTTATCATAAAGCCCCAATTCCGATCAGGAAATGATTTTAATCTTGGAAGGCTTTAAAAAAAATGAAACCTGTAAAGTAGCTTAGTTATAATCATGAGTTCATCTTTGCTGCTACTTCCTAAAGTTTGCTTTTAAAGCTGGTGGTGCTCTCATCGTCTTAGGTATTTGTAAATGAGTCAGTCAGTGCCACTCTGGGCTGCCTAAAGATGGGCTGCGGATGGTGTGTTTATGTTTGTGTCAACTTGACATATAGCACTCTTGGGTGGGATCTTTCTCTGGTGATGTCACATGTATTGCCTCATACATATCCTCTCCCGCTCGCCCACCAAACTTTAAAAGGAAGGATTTAACCCATGAGGTTACAGTAACGTTATATGATACTTTCCCACATACAGTTTCAAAAATCTTTTTTCGGTTGAGAACAGCTAATGTTCTTGTATTGCTCTTGCTCGTTGTTGCTTTTTTTACGGTATAAAAATGTAGAAGAAGTCAAATCTCTAAAATGTAAAACAATTTCAGCCAAAATATGCTTTTTGTAAAAGTTTCTACATTTGAGCTTAATTCTGTTTGAAGCAGAAGTACAACTAAGAAGTGATTGCATGAACAACAAAGGTCAGGCCCATGCCCTCGAGGTTTGTCCTATGCTCTATCTTTAAAGCTGTGTCAGCTGCAGGATGCCTTTGGAGGTCTGTTCGTCTCTGATAGTCATGTTTTCTCTTATCATTTTTGTCTGTGTCCTCTAGGCCATGCGATTGCATTTAGAGCTGTTAAACAAAATAGATTACTCTCTTCAAATTAAAAACCAAGCATTTCTAAATGAGCTCCCAAATGGACTTTTCAGAATATAAACCCTGATTTTGGAGTAACAAGCCAGTGTCTCACCTCCATGAGGCTGGAATCCCAGGACTAAAGCACGTGGAGTCTGTGTTGCATGTTCTACATTGTCATGACTCATGAGTGGGGTAGTTATTTTTTTTCATTGAAGTTCCTGTTTATTTAAATAAATACAAACGGACAAAATGTTTGACTTTCAAAAGATCCAAAGTCCTGTGATGAATGTGCACATTCAGAGGTAACAAAATAAACAAACATCTAGCAGTTATAGTCATTTACACAGATCTCAGAGTCCCAGCAACATTAGGAGCAGGAAAGCGGTTTCCTCATCAAGAAAACTGTCAACCGATGCATTTCCCCATGTGTTCTCATAGTTTTCCCCAAATTATTAAAAAAAAGAGTACACTTCCAAATTGCATGTAAAGTGTTCCTGTTTCTACCAGACATTTCCAACATAGACTATTGGTCGTCAAGCCGATCATGTGGAGCTTAGCAGGAGTAAACTAAAACCTGTCTTAACTTGTACTGAGTACATTTCTCCCCAAGCCTCCTTTGTATATTTCCCAGTATTTTGATAGCATTTGTAACCATGTCTCCTTATTTATAACACTCTCTATATGCTCCAAATGATCCTCAGATTTTTACAAATATGTTTGTCTGGTCCGTGAAAAAAAACTTAAATTGGATTTGTTTTCCCACTGAACTCCTCCAGACATTTAAATGAGCACAGTCTTATTTGCAACATAAAGAAATAATCAATATAATATTTTTTTGGCGATACATTGGTTGTCTTGCCCTAAATTATGTTGTGAATAGATCTTTGTGCTTTTTATGAATAATAAGTCCTTGATCATTTGTTAAATGGATCAATTCATAATGATGTATTCTTCAGCTTCTACAGGTTTCTCATGAAGTGGTTTGTATGACGTGTTGTCCAACCAAATTATCCTAATGGTCCAAAAAAGCCTTTTTAAGTAATTGGAAGGCGGAAAGCTGAAAATATAAAGAATACTGCTCTTATTTGAACTCTGTGTCCCTGTGGAGTTTCTCAACCTCTAGTCGCACCACGCAGCTGTTGGTCTATGTGTGGGTCCCCATTATATCCATCCTTCGAGGTTAATGCTGACTCTTATTCATACAAGAAGCTGAACACTTTTAACAGTCTGACTTAAGGTTGCCAGCAAAGATGGAGAAGACAGCAGTAATCAAATATAAAAATAGTTTATAAGTCTTTGTTTGGAGAAGAAATCAACACAATCAGCATATTTTTTTACACCTCTAGGATACACTCAAACAACATCTGTTTGTATACAAGAAAACCCACAGGGCATTATTAAGAAGAGCTTGCTCCACTTTTATCTTCACCGCCGAGGAGGCCTCGACGGAGCCTCGTAAAGTGATACTACACCCAAGACCACAGCTCTCACTTCCTCTTAACAAAGACAAGACACACGTGCCAAAGCAAGAGTTTTTCAAAAAATTACCATCACAGATTTAGTGAAGTAAGAGTAAAGTGAAAATAGTGCATTATCATTATTTAACAGTCCACAAATGACTCCAGCCTCTGTTTTCTGTGACTGAACAAACTTCAAAGTTTTACAGCCACCTCCCAGGTTGTATACTAAAGGTTCTAGGTGTGGTATCCCTTTTGAACTAAACTACTCACGTGCAGACATACACTAAAGCTGTGTGATTGTTGAGCCAAGAGATGCTGAATGAAACCATTCTGAGTAAATATTGATTTAAAGACAAGCAAAGTTATGTGTTGTTTCAATGGTAATTAGCCTGAACTTGTTGGTTTTGTTTCTTTGGACACGTGAATACACTTCCAAAAGAGCAATTTAGTGCTCTGTGACTCTGGCTGCATCACAAACCAGCATTTTAATGATGAACCCAACGTAGGCCATGGTACCATAATGCAACAGTTTTGTGCACTGCCTGGATCTGAATTGAACATTTCAATAACTGCAAAGAAGCAGCAAGGTTTGTGGTAGTTGAGATGAGCAATGGGGGCTATAGTATAATTCAAAGACATACACTCAGATGAGGGCTTTTTTTAAAGCTACAATACCCAGGATTTGCATGATAAAGGCACAGTAAATGGAGTAGTCTTTCAGTTAAAGGCATTGCTGAGGATAAAACAAAGCAAGCCTAGTTGACTGTGCCTCCAGCGTTTGTGTATTCTGCATAGTCAATCTCCTGTTTATTGATCTATGGACACATGGATGAGCTGATTTATCACTTTAGTAAGTGTAAACTCTGTGCCTGTTGGTTTATGAGCAGGTTCAAAGTTCAGCTGGTAAAGCGTATATGTATCTGAAAACCCCTCAAAGACCCCTGCAATGGTATCTTCAGTGTGCGTGCAATGCTGAATATATGCCTCATGTTTTTTGTTGCATTGTTAAAAAAGAAAAAAGGCCACTTCCTTGAACACTTCAGACATCCTCAAACCAATCATGTCAGTTCTGTAAGTACAAGCCGGCCTACAATGTGTAAACATACAACAATAGACGTCCAAGAACACACCTCAGCACTGTAGTTACAATCCTCTCCGTCTGTGTTGTCGTCTTTGCTGTTGTGAATTTGGTGTGTATCTAAAGGGAAACAAAAAGCGGTCGAGGTCAAAATCCTTTGTTTGGACAGTTGCTTCAATGTTTTTTTTTTAATCTTGAGTAAAATTCCCACCATAAGGCTGGAGCATTTCTGGACTTTCCTCTGTCACTGTTGTTCTCTGCAATCAAACTATATTCTTTCTTTAACAAAGTCTCAGCTACTTGTTCATCACCAGGTGTTTGTTAACCTCAGTACACACAGATTTGCTGAGGTGAGATTTTTCAAAGCCTCATGCTAGCGCAGTTTGTGTGTTACCACAAGGTCAAGTAACAGCCAGGGAGAAATAGTCTGCTAATACAGTGTGTGCTACAGACATTGTATTTTCTCCATGTCTGGATGTTTTGCTTACTAAGAATAGTAGCATCATTTGATACATACACGTTCATTCCCACGCAGCTTTAGCAAATAACTAATAAACGACAACTTAAAAACACAGATGCTTTTTGAACTGCACTGCAGCCACGTATCCATATTGTAATTGTTGAATAAAGATCAGTTTATAGTTTCAGGATTATTTTGTTTTTCCCTTTGCCAGTTAAATTGAGTGAGATTATTTTCTCAGCGAGCTCGGTGTAAGCTGATTCATAGACCAAAGGTCCCCAGCACAAAGCTGACTCAGTGACAGCTAATCTCTGATGCGTCTGAATTGTACATCGTTAACTCTCTGAAGCAATAGCTATGTTTTTTCCTTTTTGCTCAGCTCAATACGGCTCTCCTTTGCCCTCTTCACAGCATGTAAAAGTTAACAGCAGGGTTAGTTTATTTTTCCTATAGCTCTTTTTTTTCATTTGTTACATTCGAAACAGAGGGCTATAAGGTCAAGTTGTTCTCCAGAGCTTGGCAGGAATACATCTGATGCCAGGTGTTTGTTGAAGTTGTAGTCGACCTAGCTTGTAACCCATTTATTTGGCCCTATTTTTCTGGCCTAAATGAACAGGCCTCTGAGCTCAGCTGAGGGAAGAAGAGATGAGGTACTGATGTGCAGTTTGTTGTCCTGCCAACCAGCCTTTTGGCCTGCTAGCTGAGGCTTGGCTGGCCGTGTTGGGGCCTGACTGCTGGCTGATTGCCCTCTTCACAGGGGTGGGGCTGTCTCTAATTTATGATTTCCTACTTGCACTCCTTGCCCCTCCAGTCCCCCTCCAGTCCCCCTCCCTCTTTCCCTGTATGAATACACCAGATCAGGACATGCCCTCAGATGTACCTCACACTCCCCACAGTACACAAGCAGAGCCACCCTGTATCCACCGCCCACCTCGGGCTGTGTAAACAAATGCATGATATGTAGCAGATGTGAGTTCCTCCCCTTGATAATGTTTGGCTTTGCTGTTGCATGAAGCCTGAATAAAAACACAGACTGTAGAAACTAATTTCACAACTTTAAAAGCTGTGTTGATAGTATTTCTTTCTGCTGCACTTACTGTGTAGAAGCACCCTTCATATAGTTTCTTAGTTTTGGGTCATAAATTGTTCAAGTAACTGAAATGCCATGGTCAGCAGAATTAACAAACTCCTCCATCAAAGTGCTGAAATGAAGATTTATTTGTTTGACCCTGCCTGTTCATCAAATTAACTGAAGGATTGATCACTGCCCTGCTGTACATTTTCTCATTTCTCTTCCCATCCATTAGTTTTCTAGCTAGTTATATATTGTTATAGTGGTTGGTTCAAAAATACCACTTGTACAGTACTTGTTGGAAAAGAAGGCCTAAAACATCAGGTGGTGTAAAATCAACTTGAGATGTTGTCATTGATTTAAAAATGTTTCCCTGCTGTGAAGATCAAAGTGTTGAAACCTGCTAATTGACTGAGTCTTCATCTGTTACTAATGTTATTGTAAGAGCATTTGAATGATATGAATTATTGATTTAATGTTTCATGTCTGTGAAGTGCAGCTTAAGTTGTTTGCTTCTCGATTTCCAGTAATTGAGAGTTGGCCAAGCATGTGACTCATGCGGCTCTTGTAATTCTTCAGGACTACTAGTTTCCTGGTCTGACCGTTCATCCGATCCATGACTACACCCAGTAGACTGTAGGAAGTGGAAATGGTCATCCCTGCATTCTGATTCCTGACCTATTATGTTTCCTTTGAACACAGGGGGGCATTGTGCAGGCAAGAGCTGATGAGGTGAAGAAATCCAAAGGAGGCCACTGTCCTTCACCTGGTTATCTATCAGCCCTGACCCTGATCAACCCTGACGCATTCTGTCTCCCACATCACTTCAAGAGGAGGCTTGGCTCCCTCTGGGTGCAGGAAACACCATGTGCCAAAACTGGAGAGGACTCTCCGCTGCCACATAAACTGCACAACCTCTTGCAAACTTTCTCTAGTAAGAGGACTCTCAAAATCCTCTGCGTCGCCCACCAGCCAACATGAAGAAGGTGACACTATGGTCAGCGGAGGATGTCTCTGACTGGCTGAGCAAACAGGGGATGCCGGAGTACATAGATGCCCTACGTGAGACAGGAGGTCTGGATCTGCTCAGGCTCACAGAGGCCGATTTTCAGACGCCCCCCCTCTCCCTGGTGTCTTCTGATGGTGGGCAGCAATTGTTGGAGCAACTGGAGACGCTAAGGATAGAGACTCACATTGAGGCTCATAAAAATGGGCACGCAAACGGGCACGCTGGTGGGCTACCGAATGGAACTACCAAGCCTCAAAGGAATGGCACACTAGGGATAAAGGACTTCAGGATGGAGATGGTCCACATCCCCATCCCAACAATTGAGGCCTCACGCGCCTCATTCCCTGTAGAATGGAGGAAGACAGGCATAGCATTCGTCTACGCGGTGGTGTGCTTTGTTACGACCACTGTGGTAATTTCAGTGGTCCATGAAAGAGTACCGCCAAAGGAGCATACCCCACCACTGCCTGATAAATTCTTCGACCTGTTCAACAGGGTGGAGTGGGCGTTCTCCATCTGTGAGATTAACGGCATGCTGCTGGTGGCACTGTGGCTGATACAGTGGATGCTCCTCAAACACAGGTACGGCCTAGTTGGTTCAGCAAAGATGTTTGTTTCAAGTTAGAATCTGAATTCAATCGCAATAATAAATTATTTGTGTTCAATTCTCTCTTTTTTTTCAGGTCAATAATTGGCAGGCGGTTCTTTTTCATTGTGGGCACACTCTATCTGTACCGGTGTATTACAATGTACATCACAACTCTGCCTGTTCCTGGGATGCACTTCAAATGCTCTCCAAAGGTAAAAAAAAAAAAAGTCCACTTTTATATCACTCGCTATTGGCTGAGCATCAATGATTTTTGTTTTACGCTTGAATGTTTTTTGCACAAACATCCTGAACGGCTTCAGATGAAAAGTTACAATTTGTAAGCAGAAAACCTTGTTTTTCCAGTCAATTTTTTTCAGTTTTTGTACTTCCTGTTAATATTTTTGCCATTATTTCTTGTAGAAATCAGTGTTATATATATGTTTTTTTTTTTTTTTCAAATCCAGAGCCACTGTGCAGTGCAGCATTCATTTTGGGTAGAAGGTATCTTTGACAGATAACAAGGAATTATTTCAGAGACAAATTAGACTATCCTCTTAAAATCAGTGAGAACAGATGAAGTCTGTGTTTTCCATGAATCTTTTACCACCTGGTGGAGTTTTCATGCATGTGCTGCGAGAACGCAATTTTTTTTTTTTTTTAACCAACCAGAAACATTTGAAAAAACAGCAGAGGTACCACCATCTGTAAACACTATCGTTAAGTTTGAGTTAATAACCCAAATCTGCTTTTAAAGAATAAAACCATTATAGTTTCTAAGGTCTGGAAATGTGAGTGTTAAGGTCATTTGCATGGTTATTAAAACAATAAAACAAAAAACAAGGAGCGCACGAGACATGTAAGTACCAATGGTCCTCCTAACACGTTCTTTATTAGATGTTGTATTACTTACTTCTGTGGTAACTCGTTAACTCTATACATTACAAGGTCTTTTGTTACTGAATGACCACAAACTGTTGGAAGGGGTCATCCTTCATACCAAACAGTTTTTCCTTTTTTAATTTGATCCCTCAACTACATTTGATTGCTCTTACATTTGTCTTTTCCTCACGACACTCTCATTGCAGGAGTTTAGCATTTTAATATTTTCTGTGTAATGATATTAGCTGTCTCTTATCCGGAACTCTCCTGAAATCAGAATCTGAGAATTTGATGAAGAGGCGTTTTAAAAATGCGCTAAGAGGTAATTTAGAGTAAAAGAAGTACCAAAGTAATTTAGAGGTGATACGAGGCTCTAGCCACTTGTTAGAAGTCTTTTTACTTTCATCTATGTTCCAACAATGACGTAATGGCTGTGTGTCTTTCAGCTTCTCGGGAACTGGGAGGCACAGATGAGGAGAATAATGAAGATGATTGCTGGTGGGGGCCTCTCCATCACAGGTTCCCACACCATGTGTGGAGATTATCTGTACAGCGGCCACACCGTCATGTTAACACTTACATACCTCTTCATCAAGGAGTGTAAGTTGGACTTTGTTGTTTCAGTGAGAATGTATGAAAACTTTTTTTTACCTCTATGCTATTGTTTTTTTTTTGCTTTATTTCTATGTTCAGAGGTTCATCTCCACAACACCTGTTCATACTTCCATATTTATGACAACGTATGCTCTGTTTCACAACTACCTCCCACCTCTCATTTCCTTCTGTATCTATGTGAAAAACTGTCACGCTGCTTTGCTTTCGCAACACGTCTCTGAGTAACGCCAGGAAATGTAGACACAGAAAATGCAAAGGGAACATTTTTTGCTGTTCACTCACACGTCGGTTAACACGTTTGTGTCAGCGTGTAAAAGACATGACACTGTTACACAATCACATTATAAGGGCCTCAGCAAACATTTCCATTATCTCACTTACTTCACAAGTAAAACCACTTTCTGCCTCACTGAGCACAAGGGTCACAAGTTATTGCATTTTAACTGCTTGGTCAAGTGGTCGATGTAGTTCCATTTCTACAGCTACACTGGAGTCAAGAGTTCTTCCTCTGCTTAAAGGATTTCCCATCTGTAACAGTTGTGACATCTAGTGTTGAAAAGCAGAACTGCATGGTTTTCATTTATGCTCTTTTAACTGTTAAGCCAAATACAATGTTTTTCTACCAACTTGCTGGACGCATGTTTAGCCTTCTACAGCAGATAGTTTCATTCAGTTTGGATCTTTGAAGTGTTAATCTTGCTATTCTCATTTTAATTGGCAGATTCTCCTAAACGTTTCTGGTGGTACCAATGGTTCTGCTGGAGCTTGAGCGCAGTGGGGATTTTCTGCATCCTTTTGGCCCATGACCACTACACTGTGGATGTGGTGGTTGCATACTTTATCACAACGCGTCTCTTTTGGTGGTACCACACAATGGCCAACCAGCAAGTAAGTGCAACATGATGCACAACTTACGTAACACAGTTGAATTCTGAATTAGTAAGCTGGGCACATTGCTAAATTAAGTGCATTTTTCCACTAGTCTGCATTGTTAATATCTATGTTACATAGAGCGTGTACAATGAGCATGCAGAGGCCTAGTGAAGACATTTGATATCCTTCATTGTTAATACCTCTTCCTGCACTTTTGTCAGTTAAACGCTCCATTACATTTCTTGAGCTGTTTACCATCTGAGTGATTCATTGTTAAGGTGATGTGTTTTAAGATGTACAAGCTTTCTGCATACACATTGGCAGTGAAGAATAAATGAATCGTGTATGTAGTTTCAGCAAAAAAGAGAAAAAACAAATCGTTTGTTTTGAAGTAGATATGAAAAGATCGGTACAACTCACATGAGCACTTCAGCTAACAGCAAATTAGCGTAGCATAATGGGGGGAAAAGTCTGGGGTATTTAACCTGTGTTGTTTCTACACTTTGACCATAGAGTTAGACCATTTTAAGAAGACATGTTAGTTTGTGAGCGCTATAGACATTGAAAGGTTAATTGTGCTGTGCTTTGATTTAAAGGAGCCGATGTGAAACATCCCCACTTACAGTTTTTGTTTGTTGTTTGTTTCAGTCGCTGAAGGAGACGTCACAAAGTAACCCTTTCTCACGAGTGTGGTGGTACAGACTGTTCCAATACTTTGAGGAAAATGTAAACGGCACGGTCCCTCGAAACTATCAGCTGCCGCTGTCATGGCGAGCGTTGCAGTGGAACCGTGGTGTGAAGTACAGCCGGCTGGACATCCAGTGACCACTCATCATGTCAGCTGGCAGGCGAGGACTTTGACTTCCTTAAGTGCTGTTTTTAGCCGGGTGAAGATGGCACCGTTAAATGTAGCGCTGTCCTTTCAACTCTAGTAACAGACACATCCCTGTCCACATGGGTAGCACTGTGACCCACCTAGTATTTTTTTTTCTCCATGTATGTACATAAATATATATATTATTTTTGTTTTCTCTTGTCCTTTTCTCTCCTCCGGTAGCTTTGTCAACACAGAGCACTAATTTATATTTGTTTTTCTTTTCCTCTTAAATGGCCACACGACCGTTTCTGCTTTTTGTCAGCAGAGCTTTAAAGCATTTCAATAATCTCCTAAATCACTCAAACTTTTTGGCCAAAAAGGCCTCCATATTTTTCTCTCTCTGCACAAACCATAGTTAATGTCTTCATCTTTTTCAAGACTTTTAGTGCAAAAAGTGTCAATCGAATACTTTTATCAAATACTTATTTGATAACCAAAATGCCATAAGCATTTTTTTCTTTTCTTTTTTTTTTTTTATAGCTGATTACTTTTTGTAAACCACCCTTGCTAAAATGAGTCAAAGGTGCAAAAAAAAGATTTTTTTTAAGTATGTCAGACTTTATTTTTCAAAAAACAAATGATGTCCAAGAAAAGATTTTTAGATTTTTACCTTTTTCAAGATGGATAAGTGAGAGCATGACAATTTAACGTGGTGAAACATGAATCCAGTGCCTTCCTTAGCTTGATTGTAAAACAGTTCAAGTACTATGTGTCTTGTGTCTCTGTGCCGCGGTTGTGAACACGCCGTGGTACGAGGTGGTACTTAGTCAACAGTTTTGTTCCCATGAATGTAAAAACAACTAAGCCAGCCTTACCAGAGAATCGGTTCTCCCCAAATTTAGGTGCAGTGAGTGAAATGTCCATTTTATTTATTTTGATGCTTTATGATGTCAGTTTTGGTGTAGCTGGTTAATACTGTTCTAACAGAAAATAAGGACTGTTAATTGTATTTTTTAATGTCCATAGCGTTCATCGTACCAATCAGTTGTTGACTAACACCAGCCATGTTCAAAGCCCAATCATTGAAGCTCAGTCGCCCACCGTGTCTGCTAGTTTGACTTTACATCATGACATAATACGCTGATTGGATTAGACATCTCTCCGTGGCTGAGTTATACTGGACCTTACACTCTTGTGCATCATTGCTGCATCTCTCACTCAGGAGATAATGAGCCCCTCCGCTCTTGTTCCCCACATTTTGAACTCCTCATTATCCTCATTACGGTCTTGTGTTGTATCTGTGTTTTGGTGGAGAGATCTAGAGGGGAATGTGACACTTCCTTAGAGTGTCAAAGTAATGAAAACAGAAGCTTCGGTCACACTTTCTGAGCATGCCTGTCATGAATCCGCGCGTGCTTTGTGTGGCTTTTTTTCCCCTTGTATTCAATCCAGCTGCTACTTCTACAGTTTGAGGACAACATATCCTCTCCATTTCCTCCTTAACAAAACACCACAATGATCTTCTTTCTAGAAGTAGCAAACACTTAGCATGGAACCTGTTAATGGGGAACAAGTGGAAGCATGATGCACAGAGCTGGTGATATTTTCGGATACCATTGATTTCCATGAATGTGAAAATACGTTTGTATTATTATTTCTGGCTTTTTTTTTTTTTTTTTGTAACTATGACTGAAAGTTGAAAGAATAAGTATTGCACAAGTTCATCTATAGGGAAAGATTTAACTGACAATGTGAAATGTTGATTTCAATATAAAGCATAAAGGATTGAATTAAAACTGCACTAAGTTTAAGATTATACATATTCCAAATGAATAGTAATAATGATGGTGATGTAATTAATTTCTTTAAACATTGTCTAAAGATGAAGGTGAGAAAATGACATAACTTTCATGTAAGCTTATCGATCTAAAACCTTGTAATGCCAACATGAGTCTTAATGTTTAAGATGAGTAACAGCACAGGTTTACCTTTCTTCCTGTATAGCATAGTCCAATCATTTTTAAGAGCACAGCAGCAGGTTCCTTAAATACAGCCAAATCTTGATGTGTTTGAAGCGATGGTTTCTCTTATAATGTCCGAGGGGTTTGAATGAAAGTTGGAGTCAATGTTAGTCCACTAGTTTGCCAATCAAGTTTTTTTTGTCTATAAGAAATGTTTGTTATCCTGTATGTTTCTATTAAAGCTCCTCGCCCTCTTTGTCCCCTGTTTGTGCATATACCAGATGTTTGTAAGATATCATAAAGGATTCTACTTGGGACGCTTTTGAATAAAAACATTTTACTATAATGTATTTCATTTACTGTCAGTCTCTTTCTTTTGGACTTGTCACAGACAGTCTGTTTTATGGCACAATGAGATGGTCTCAATGTGTCGACTCATTGTGCCAAAAGATGATGTCATTGCAGAGCCACAAGCAGCCAGCAGAGGGACACATTGAGTCATTAAGAAATCCACTAAAGTGAAGGGGTGGACTCTGCTTCATAAATGTGTTTTCTTTCCCTCTGTACATTTTTGTGCACCTCGTGTGCTGCAAGTTTTTCTGAAGCAATTATTTTGCACACAGTGGGATTCTCTTTAACTTGTTTAAGTGTTTCTAACCAGGATACAAAGTCTTCATCTCAATGTTTTAAGTCAGCTGAGACATTTTTGAACAAGCACCTACCAACTATAGGCACATTGTGTGAAAAACCATACATTTTAAATCTAAATGAGTAACAAGGTTATAGCTTAGAGGGGTTAAAATAGCATTTCTCATTTGTATTTATTGTTGCATTAAAAACTTGGTAAATCTGCCTCATAATAAAAAAAGGCTCTACATTGGTCCAAATGCGGCTGTGTCATGATGAACAACCATTAAAAATGTTTGAGCAAAACTTAAGAAAAACTGCTCAAAAGAGTCCAAAAAGTTGGTGTTTAAGAACTCCACAACTCCCACCAAGAAGCTGATAAAGTAGAATGGATTATCCTGACATTTGAGGAATCTAAGTTGTTGACCTTGTTTTACTGAAGGAATGCAATTGTGAATGTGTAAAGTGAACTTTTCCCAAATATGTTCCTGAAAATGTTGCGCAATTAATCAAAAGGCTGTCACCACAGCCTACAGATTTCTGAGAGGTCTAAAAAAAAAGAAATAGATCACGACCTCAGCTGCTGATAAGTTCAGGCTTAGGGCTCTGAGGCACCATAAGGCTTTTCCGCAGTTGCTCCCTAAGAGACCAAAAGGTCCTCACCAGATCTGGGATGAAAAGCTGCACATTTATATATTCATCTCGAGCTGGCTCCTCGTCCAGCTGGAGAACTTGCTGGCGCCCTGGAGAGACTTTGCTGGCCAGCCAAGCTCAACTCCCACACACTACTACTGAAAAAAGTCAAATGAGGGAAAGGAGAGGGAGGGGAGTCTGCTTTAAGCATCTTCTACATTCAACTGACTTCATTAAATAGGCCAGAGTGATGCTCTCAAGATAGTTCTCAGCTTAATGTGGCTAAAATATTTTAAATATGTAGGTGTACAGACCGTACCGTGGACAGAAAACAGACTGTGCTTAATTACTGTCTCCTTGTACTTGATTTGACAGTTTGGGATGATAAAATGCTCAGTGCTCAGTTCCAGATTTAGTTTAAGGATCATAAAATCATTTTCTGTAAATGATTGTAATCCATGAATAATGTGTTAGCATGTGGAAACTCACCCTTTTGCTCTGGCATACACATTGCAGCAGCCTGTTCCCAATCTGCTCCCTCTCTCTCTGTTCTGTTGTCCTACAATCATTTACCACGAAACGAAAATGTTTACAAATTTTGCCTCTATATGAGAAAGTCTTTTTTTTTTTTATCAGTTAATAGAGCAACCTTCCTTCCTCCCTAAAGCCTTTCAGGCCAAGAAAAATAAAATAGCCTGATTCATGGGTTCACAGGCGAATTGTAGTCTATTCTCAGCAGTGCTTTGGTCTACTGTAATACCATACTTAGTCAGTGGAGATAATGTCGTCTGAGAGCAAATGGTGTTTTGACTATTAATGGATAGTTCGGGAAAGTGGGTGGTATGAGAAAGAGGGATTCGGGTAATAAAACTGTCAGACTGTATACAATCATGTTCAGGACTTTAATGCTTATCTCTTTTGTGATTGTACTGGTGATAGTTAATGGATAAGATAGGAATATATTTAAATTTACTGGCATAAAGTCCACTTAATGTTTGATTTTTTTGTGAAGATAAAGATTTGAGTTTGAACCAGAATTCTGAGCACATCTTTCCGTGGTTTTAACCTTTCTCTAGTGCTGTTGAGGATTTCTGTGGAGCAAGTGAAGGAGAATGCATTTTTCATTGGTTGTTATCAACAACATTTTAGTTTTTGTCTAGTTCAATGAGTTTAGACATTTGTGTTCTACCATGCATGAGGTAATGTTTGTACAATGTTATTAGTGCAGTGCATGTGTGAAATGGACTTTTAGAAGGAGATTTTCTTACCTCCATTCAGACTGAACTCTAAACTACAAACACTTTTGGACCACTAGATGGCATCAGGAATTGGTCACAATTAGGTTGTTAGCCTACAGTTGTTTACGTACACATTAAGCGTCCAGTAACTTATACCGACTTTATAGGTCATCTAGAGTTGTGTTTCCGTCTATGTGGAGAAGCCAAATTTGTATTTTCTTTTTAGCTCTGTTTTTGGTTCCCTCCACCTCGTGGAAAAACATATCTGGTTCTATTAAAACTCCACTGAGCTAACCAGTGACCTTCTCACAGTGTCGGTCTGTTGTTTGTTATCTTTCAGGTTATTAAAGTCACTTTCACTTTGCATCAATTCTGGCGCCCCCTGTGGACAAAGCGGTATTACCTTTTGTCTGTTTGCTGATCTTTTTCCTGCATGTGTGTAAGTAGTGTTTTCTGATGAAAAATCTCATCCTGTTTTCTGTAAACAGTTAAATGTTTCACTCACTGTGATTTGCTGTCGACAATGTAAAAAAAAAGATGCTATTTTGGCAGCGTGCTGCAACTCACCTACCCAGCAACTCTGGTTCCAAGCATTTAAAATAACTACATAGAAATGACCAATAATTATGCTGATGATGTTGTTTGCTTTTGTGGGTCATACAGAGGCATCGGCATTACATTAAGTCTGTTTCATAACCAACTAGAAACTCCTCACAGGAGCTTTAACAGTGGGTCTCTATAGGATAATGTTAAATAAGCTGCCTGATATGGCTGAAAACAAGAAGAGAACATAAAAAGTATTCACAGGTCAGCTCCATAATAACTTGAGACAACCAAATTCTGTTCAAGCAAGAAAGACTGCAGATGAAGTGATAAATATCTGTAGGTTCATTTCTACAAGTGACCCATTTTTCACATTGACTTCAAAATGTAATTTATTTGTGATTTTAAAAATATTGATTACAGCTCCTTTCAGTGCAGAGCCCTTATCATACTCTCTGTGCTGTTTAAGTTTACTCTGCTGCAAGCAAAGATCTAAAGAAGCTCAAAAGGCATTCAAAAACATCAGATAAGATTTATTTGATCTCTTAAGATATGGTGAGGTCACAGAGAATATAACACTAGTCTGGAGGACTCACACACAGACGTTTCATTTTAAGTTACCCCTCAGCCTCACGAGACTTAAAGGTACTTTCAGGCCCAGAACAAATGTGACCTCTCATGGTGCTGATGATGTAGGTAGCTGTAATGATTACAGTTATTTTCATCACACACCCCATTATCAGGGCTAGAGAGATGTAGTGCTGGCCATACACGCGTCTCAAGATGCCATGAAATAACCAGGGCGAGCAGAGGCGAGCATGTCATCTGCGCTGCCCTGCTAACCACTGAAGTTTACCCTCGCTTCACAGCTTCCTCATCACGCTATGCTCTGTCAGCTGGACCAACACTCCCTACTGCTTTGGACCGCTTGAAATTGCAGTTTTTGTCCATCCACCACTGGAGATGTGACTCAGTAAGTGGCTGTCATAACAGCCAATATGACAAGGTGCTGATTTTAAGTGGTGGAGCTAATCCCTGGGCCATGTTGCACACTAAAAAGTCAAACTCTAGCACTGACTTTACTTTTAAGGGCGGATATGGTTCGTGATTTTACTTCCTCCACCTTCTACAGTCATACACATTTTGGACCCAGTTCCCAGTCACTCAAATCGCCTCCGAGAACAACATACTGTGTGATGTATCAAGTCAAAAGTCATCTCGCGCCAATCTGAGGGGACACTCTCATAGTTGATGGAAACAGTTTCTGTGCCATCTGTCCATAGTCCTCGCCACCAGTACTGGCACAGCGGAGCTAATAAATAGAGAGACATCGTCAGACATCTCGTCACTCTACCTGGCACCACGATTTTAATGCATCATCATTGAACAGACACTCAGATTTCTGGCTGCTGAGTCGTTTATTTTTGTGGATGGATTTTTGGAAACGGACCAGTTTTGGGGGGAGCAGATGGCAAACTAATTCCTGTCAGATACTGGTTTTAAAAATGTCATTGAGATAGAGTCCACACCACTGCTGTACTGTGGCTTCTGGCATCTATTGATCACAGAAATGATGATTTAGTTTGTTGTCATCTTTTTCTGACCCTGCTGATAAATGCCTCACTTTTATCAAAATCTTTACACCAATTTGAAAAGCAGAGCATTACTCACATCTTCGGACTCACAAAACCTCTGACTACATTCATTGATAGGTGTAGTTGGGTCTGGCCAGGTGTGAGTTGTTACACTTTTAACCACACTCAACAGGGAGGAGGACATTTTTTATCTCTTCATCAAGGACACCATCAAATAAACTGGAAACTAGCAAAAGCATTATTTCAGAGGATGTTATGTTTCTGCCTTAATGTCTTTGAACACACAAATCAAGAAGCTGTTGTTAGGTTGACATAGTGATATCCAAGCAACAGCTATGTCGATTTGCACATCCAGTAGCTAGGAGAAACATTTTCATTATTTTCAGGTCAAGCTTCTGGTCACCTGACAAATGTACATCTTATACTCAGTACTCTTTAAGCTGGTTTGGTAATTTCAAATCTCTACTTACAGATTCTGCCTAAAAATATAGGATCTGTCCAGAAAAGATTTTAGGGGTTTAAAAGGTTATGATTAATTTGTAGTAAGGACGATTAGTGTTTACACTTTTATTATATTAGCAATAGTTTGTGTGAAGAGCAAATGAGGTGGAGAGCATCTGCCATAGTCCAATCCAAAAGCCCATCAACAAACCATGACAATTTAGCAGTTTATTCATGCCCATTTACAGACATCTACATTAAATGCAATTATCAATTTGGTGATAGACAGCAATATAAAGGACTGTTCACTCAAAACAATGAGCTAAAAGATGATTAAAAAAAAGCTTAGAACAAAAGGAGAAGTGCAAATATGGTGACAATTCCTGCTGGATGTCACTACAAATGGTCGATTCAATAATATTTATCAGAGTTGCTTTAAAAAACCAAAAATACCCTGGGTCTTGAATTTTTGTGTGATATAATTCAAATGAGGCCATGACTATTTATAACTCAATCCTGAACCCTCAATGTTCCGCCAAAGAACGTCGTGGACTGAAAGTCTCCCATAACTGCTTGTGTGTTATCACAAAACACAAGAACATGTCATTTGTTGTGTGACTTTGTACCTATAGCTCAATGCAAAATTGGAAACTAAGATTAGACTTCTTGGATGATTTGCTGGTGAATAGACAAATTCCCAACGTCCCATGTGAGCCCATAATAAAAAAAGTTCATGAGTCTAAATTCAGAAATTGTTCCTTTTTCCATCAGTATATGTTGAGTCAGAATCCTGACGTGCTTTAAAAGGCCTGTCAGCCAGGGATCAATCAATACAGAATGATTTTGAAATATGACTGCAACGTGGACTGAAAGCAAGCCCACCTCCTCTTTTGATGATCCTCAGGGGGGTTTATGAGCAGCTCTGATGATGATCCTTGGCTATCACTATTTTCTCATCCTTTCTATCCAGCACTGCTATCTTTCTGTCTGAGCGCTACACGTACATCATTTTCAAACCCCAACAGCCTCAAAAAGCCAGACATAGGATTGCCTTTGATCTGAGATGTCATTGAGATTTCCTTTTAGATTTTGGATGGCATTTAGAGGCTATGAAAGAGGAACAAAGCTTTGGTCAGCAGATGGGGATATCGGGGAAATGTCAGCGATAAACACAGACTCTACAAAGTCTTATGTAACACTGTATGTTACTGTCACTGGGGACAAAATTATGACCATATATAGAGAATGCTGAGGTGGTTAAAGCCAAAAGGCATACACCCTGCATGAAGTGTCCTTGAGTAAATACTAGAGCCCTACTGTAATCATGGGATACTCCTCTTTAGTTCACTGGAGCAACAAAGCACATGCCAGACGATATCTCAACCAAAAGTCTCCAAAATCTGTAATCTTTAGTATCTTTCTGACCTCCTCACTCATTATAGAAAGATCAGATCCCACAGATCCTAAGGTTAGGGTCTACTGTCAGGTGACCGTGATTTCTCTTACTTTGGTGCTGTTTCTGGAACAAACTCAGCCGACCTGAGATCTGCTGAAACTTTATATACTTTGGAAACAGTCTTAAAACTTTGATTTTCTCTCGGGCCTTTGCCAGTTATTTATTTGTGTGTGCTCGTGTGTATGGATGTGTGTGGGATTTCTCCAAGCGACAACTGGTGTTGAAACATTAAGCCAATCAGAGGTGCAAAAACCTTAGTTCCAAAGTGTCTACTTAAGGCTGGCTCCAAAAACCAAGGGTTCCCCATTATGCCCATATTAAAATGCCAATTTTTACTGCAGAAATAAACATGTTTACAGCCTGGTACAAAAACAGTTTTAGTCTCTATAGCTCATTTTTTTATTGGTACACACTTAAAGGGGGGAGATTTTTTTATTATTAATGAGAGAGTTTTGCATAACTAACGATTGCATTAACTCCACCTATTTGCCTGTTTCTTGACTGATCAAAAGTTAGGGAGAGAAATAATTTCCAATATGGCGGCCGCCAGCGTTGGGCTTCATAATGCCTCTACAGAAACCAGTGGGTGAAGCCACAAAGACTACGTCCTAATTTTATACAGTCTCTGGTATCCTGTGGCATTGTATTTTAAATATGAATGCATATGTTTAATGGCTTGGTGCAATAATATGTTTTTTAATTTAAATTTTTTCCAAAACTAATTCATTTGTTGTGTTTTTTGTTGTTCTTTGCAGTCCTTCTTGTACTGTAAAGCATAGTGAGTGACCTCGGTATAGAAACCAAATTGAATTGAAAGGAGACTCATAAAGTCAGCCTGTAAAAGCAGTTTTAGTCGCTCTCATCTTTATTGTAATTTTAAAGGCTGATTTATGTGCCAGATCCTTTTGAGTCCTCTGTGTTAAATAATCATCCCTGCTAGGCTGTGGAAACATTACCTTTGTCTGCTAATAAAAGTAGAAAGTTCGTGTAACAAATACTGAATATCAGATAGAAGAAAAACTACGGAAACGATGTAAATCTATACGGGATGATGAGTGTGTACAGAGTGCGATGCAGTTTGTCTTGTTGAGCATGAACAAGGTCAAATGGTTTCCATAATGGGAGACCTGCACGGTTGATTTACTGCAGCGCACACAAATGAAGAGTGATCATGCCTGCAACATGAAGACTTGGAGTGTTTCCTGGCAGCCATGCCTGATATCTTCAAGCGCCCCTCAAGCTGAGTCATCCACCAGTTCTTTTGAGCAAAGACGTGCTCTCAAGCAGGAAAGTGGTCAGATTTTTTTTATCAAAGTCGCAACAGTCCCTGTCTTGAATAAATGCAGAGCGAGTATAATGGTATGTACCTGCACAAATTCTTCCATGTCCGTCTGTCTGTGCTGATATATCTCACACAAACACTCTGCCTAGTATCCAAGAAAGAGATGGCCACTCAGCCTGTACATATTATATTAGAGGAGTTGCCTCTGGAGGCCGGTCCAGTTATTCTTAGTGAGCTCCTCTGGCGCCAACTGATGTCGATTGGAAATGAAGAGAGCATCACTGGCTACTAGGCAACTGCAACTCTGCGCAAACTAGCAACAGCGCATGAGGATCCGCAGATAAGATCTCAATCTCTCCTAATATCAATCAGTCTTGTGTTTGTTATGCAAATATGGAGATTGAATTTGCAAGTAATGAAGAGTGAGGCAGCTCCTTCCTACTGAAGGATGTGTTTCTTGAATCAGACATCAAAGCTGAGCGGCGCTTTCAGCTGCCAAAGAAAATTAATGATGCTTTATTTATCACAGTCACTCAATCTTTTTGACAGGATGACTAGGGAAAACACTCAAAAACTCTGTTGGGCCACACACTGACTCACATCAATCCTAACGAGGAAACAATAAGAGCGATACAAAGCGAAGGAAAAAACAAAAGATGTTCTGATGTGGTTTTATTTTAGAAAGGCTTTAAGGGGGGATCTCAGCCTGCGGATGTGGCAGAGAGGCACAGTGTGGGCATTTTTTCTTATCACATTTTCACACCACAGGCTCTCAAGTGACAGCTGAGGAAAGACACCAATGTGTCTCCTTCCCCCACTGTTAACACGCACAGCCACGGGGCAAATGTCAGTCAAAGACGTCATCCTTTAGTCGGAGCATCATCTGTGTCCTCTGCATGGTCCCTTTATTGTTGATTCATTATTATACCTTCTGTATGGTTTGTGTGGCATTATATCATAGAATTACTCTTTCCTTTATTCTGCTGGTCCTCTCTTTTCGACAACTATTTCTATTTATCCCAGTTGTTTCAGGACAGCGTTCACTAACAGGCCCTGTAAGTGCTTTCACACACTATTTTTACAGCACCTTCCAGTTAGGGGTGTCAGTAAATGGTTTTGCAGCAATGAGGGGGGGGGTTGAGGGTTGTTAACCTTGTGTAGTATGTTGACATGCTGCAGGTGGTGGCCTGTTGAATGTCCAGCTGAGCCAGGAATGTGGAGGCCCTATGGGTGCAGAGCCGGGGAGGGCTTCCCTAAAGAGCCAATGCTGCTAATATGTGCATATTGAAAGTATGACTAAGCTTTTAGATATTGTTTAGAACATTAAAGCACCATAAAAGGCTTCAGAGCTTTCAACTGCATGGTAAAAAATACTACACAGCAGGTCTTCAGGTCATCATGAGCTGGGTTTAGTTTAGTGACAGCCTGAGGATTAGCATAATGGCAGCAAACGAAGCTACACTATCTGAGAACCCTTTCTCTTTGGGCCCTGGGGGTCTCCCTTCCCTCCCTCCCTGATTTTTCGCTGTCCCCCTAATTGCCTGTGTCTATCTTTAGCTGTGCAGACTTTTTTTATGAGATGCTTGAAGTGAAGGCCTGCTGTGGCACTGTTGTCAGCCCTCACTACAGAAGCTGTGACCGACCTCCAATCTGACTCGTGCTTCCACAGGTTGTGCAAAGCTTGTTCAGTCTGCAGGGACCCCTGCCGAGATTGGCATGCGTCAGAGGAATTTAGGGGGTCCGGTAGCTGTGTTTTTAGACTTCTGACTGCTACTGTCTTCTTGCTACTTATCGGTGGAAGTTAGATTTACTCAACTGCTAAACTACAAGCATATTTCCATTTTTCCCAAAAATAATAAGACGGTTTCTGCACTTTCAACTGCACTACATTTTCTGATTTTCTTCAACAGTTAAATCTAGTCTTTGTTACTACACACAATTTTCAAGCAAAATATGTGAAAATAAAATCTGATGTGTTATTATGCCCTCAACTTTCTCAACGTATATCAAATTAGAACTGAAATTATCTCCGTATTGGCAGAAAAGCAACTGTCATCCTCACTGACTTTTAATCTTTTTTTATTCCTTACTTAAAACGCCACCAGAAGATTTTGATGGTCACATTAATAGGGGATTTGCAGATTTTCCATGTCTGATATGATGGTAAACTGAGAGATGTGTGGTTAAAAGAAAACAAACAATTAGAGTATTACTTTTGGCTATGGGGAATTATGATCAATGATCCCCACTCGCTTCTACAGACAATGACTAAATCTGAAATATAATATAAAATAGTTGCAACCCTTTAACCCTTACCATAATCCTAATAGTAAGAAAATAGCTCCCTCTTATATGACCACCTCAGAAAATGCTGCACACATATATTAATGCATCATTGATAACAGACCTGAGATATGGACACGAGCACGAGACTCACAGGAGCTTGTTTTTTACATTCAGAACGTACTTTTAGTTTGTTTTCAGACAGGGCCATAATTGAACTCAAGTAAAAGATCTATATTTACGTTTGACTCTACAGTCGCTATCTCTAAATTCACCTTCTTGTTATGCTAATCAAACATAATGCAGGAGGTGGTTAGCAGATAATGATGCAGTCCTTTTGTAATAAGAGGAAATCTCTACTTTAAAGCTCCGGTTAGGTCACTGTTGGATTAATAAATATTCTGAAAATACTCCCTGACAGCTTTGAAGTGATTTAGGGAACCTTTTTTAGAGCATGTGGAGCTTTAGGAGCAGACAAAACCTTTTATCTCACTGAAGAGGAGCTACACTCGCTTTCAGACTCTGCTATTGGTCAGAATCTCAAATTAGAAAAAAACCTTTGCACATCTACTTCACAAAACAGGTGCGTAGGAGAGCAATGTGTCCATCAGAAACTATAAAAGATAAACTCCCGCACACTGTCTAACTTGCAAACAAAGTTTAATGGCAACGAAAGTTCTAGGACTGAAACGTTGCCATTAAATTCTGTTTGCAAGTTAAACAGTGAGCAGGAGTTTATCTTTTGTTGGTCAGAATCTCAGCATGCCTCCTGTTCACTCATTTATGATACACACAGTTATTAAGTGTGATGGAGTCAATTTGACCTTTGTGTGTTCAAGTGTGTGGTTTGACTGTACTATTCTGGTGTACATCTTGAAGTTTTTAGTCATGGCGTCAGTGTGGAAATGGTTTTAAAATATTAAGATCATTGTTGACCCTGTTTTGCAGTTCATAGAGAAGGCTGAACATGTTTAAATGAAGCTCAAAAGTATTCACTCTAAAGAGCCCAAAGTTCTAAGTAAGCCCCCAGAAGAATTTCAGTTCTTCCGGGCCACAGGGACTTTATAACATCTGCCTGATGGCAGTAACTGGATGGAGGGGGTGAGAGGGGTCAGTTTTGTTTAGGTACACAGTACAAAATTCCATTTTCTTTAACCTGACCACAAATATTTCAAGATTAGACTGCAAACACCTGACTGGCAGAGTTGCCATGCTGCTAGTCTTCAAGTTTTTCCAATATTCAGAACTGTTATTTTCTTTAAAGGAATTACCACCATGCTCAATGTGGTTAATTGAATCGAAGTCGATGGTTAATTAAGTCAATTAAAGCAATATATTCCTAAATGTACTCTGACCAAGACAGCGTTGTTCTACTGTACTTGGAGAACGCAGTATCTATAGTTAGTTGTATTGCCTGCAGGAAACTTTAGGCGCAGCTGGAATCAGCTGCATTTCTCTGGCTGTGCAGTGTTGCGTGATTAAATAGGAGTGACTTTCCAGATATAAGCCATATGCATAGACCATATGTATCTCTCATATCCTCCACACTCCGACCCTCTACACAGAGACTTAGATCACCAAAGGAAAAGACTAACAGGACGAAAAATCACTCAGACCTTTCAACTGCTAAATTCTTAGGACGATTCTGTAGTTTGAACTGTTTCAATATTGATTACTTTTTAGGTTTCTTATTTTCATAAAGGTTCTAGGATTCCTGTTGACAGTTAATACATTCATGCATTCAGCTCTTTGAATGTTTTAAGCACATAAAGTGCTTTTGTCACTGGGGGACAATAAAAGTGAAGTCGACTTGTACTTTTGGATGTCTCTTCTTGTTTGAAGCATAGTTGTAATTGCTTCTTAGAAATACAACTCCAAGTTGAAATGAAGCTGGGTGAAAGTACAAGCAGGAAGACTGTTTCATATTCATTCATTCATATCGCTCCCTACTCTCTCATTCTCTGTCTCTTACTGCTCTGGTGATCATCTGATTATTGGTGTAAACTCTTACTGTAAGTCAGTTTGTCATTTATGTTCGATCGTTGCGACCAACCTCCACCCCAGTCACCTCCAATCCAACTCATCAGTGTTCAAGCTATGCTACTCAGATGTCAGCTCCTCTCTAGATCCTGCATCCCTTTGTTCACCACTACCAGTGTCTAGACTCCAACATGGACAGTAGTGAGCTGTTGTAGTTTAATGATAACATATTTATAGTTGTAGTCATTTACTGTGTACAGTCTTTAATGATATTTAATTGGACATGTTTTACTGATGAATGAAATGTACTTTGATATTTTGTTACTGCATCAGAGCACTGTGAAGTCCAAGACAAATTTCCCACTGGGACAATAAAGTTCATCTTATCTTTTCTTTTCTGAATAATAATAATAATAATAGGCTACATCTTTTGGGCCACATAATTCACAAATTGATGACCCTAGAGTCAGAAGAACAACTGGTCTTAATAGGTAATGTTAATAATCTGCAAATAATCCCTTTGAATTAGCTGTTTTTATTATTGTTACTGATGCTAACAATATTACCCTGTATCTACCTGATTAATGATTATATTGCAAACCATATTTAATGAAATGATCGATCATATCAATAGTTTTTGAACTTGTGACATTATTCAGTTATAACAAAATGTTACCCCTCAGATAGTCTACATGCTACATGCTATAGGCTAATCTAGAGAGGGACGTTGAAAATGAGCTATAAATGCTGCAGTGAGTTGCATTGGTCTCCATGCTTTATACTTATCCCTAGTAGGGCTGTGCAATTCATTGGAATTTCATTGTTATCTTGAAATGAGCATTTGCAATAAACACATGACAAAAGTCTGTTTTTATTGCACTAAATAAGAACAACTATTCCCTTTTCTCACTCAGCATGTGAGCATTTATGTTTAGGATGGAGGCCTGGTGGTAATAGCCATGTTTTCACACAAGTGTTGCTCAAGCTAGCTATCAGCTTCCCTCTGATGAACTGGTGCCAATTTAGTGGTGAATAAAAACTTGGGTTTATTTTGGATGATTTAGTTTTGTGTAATTATTGCCCTTCATACTGTATGGCAATATTGGACAATGTTTTAACACATTGCACATTTTCCTTATATCACGCAGGCCTATTCCCAAGACAAGTAAACATTGAATAAATAGGGAAAGAGGAAAGGAGGACTTTAAAGTACAGCAGAACAAACTTAATCATAATGTTATTGCACAACTTCTTTTTCAACCACATCACAACTCAAAACATGCTTTTTACCAAACATCTGAGAACTTAAAGGGCCAAATAAACATCCGAAATCTGAGACTGTCAACATAAATCAGTTGCAGTACCTGAAAGCTCTGTGCTCACTCCCAGATTTATCTCCTGCAAAGGAAAGTCTGGCACATAGCCTCCATATGGTGTGCTTTACACTGGGGGAGGAACGTGCTCTCTAAAAACTAGCTTCCATTAAATGCATTCCTCCCAAACAGCCTGATAACGGCATGCTAGTAGGTCCCAGCTCCCCAGTAAGGTGACTCATCACTCAGGTGTGTTTACAGCTTATTACGCAAGGAGATAGAGAGAGAGAGAGGCTTCTCTGGAGACAGATTACCTTGCTTTGTAGCACATGTTTGGAGCTCGAGAAAAGTCAGATCAACTCGTCCTCTCAGGCAGTTATTCAGCGCAAATGTGACGCGGGTGACGACCTTTTCAAAACACGACTTTTTACTGACACAAACATGCGTGAAGAGCTGCAGAGAGGGAGAGAAGAAGACAGAGTTCATGTATATGTGAGGCTGAGAGGTGGGGTCATTTCATTCCGCACAGTACCATCAATTACATCCCACCTTGAGCACTATGCGAGTTTGTTGCTTTAGTGCAGCTGGAGAGGAAAGACGGCTATTTGTTGTCTCACAGGCTGAGAGATGAGAGGGATTCTCCACAGCTTACATTACCTGTCTCTCTCCTTACAAAGCAGGAAGGCCTTTATCCATTACTCTAGATGGATATCACTCCTTATTTATTACTGACATAGCCCTTAGACTTGATGCAACACATTAAAAACAACCTGTGAGGACCCATAAAACCGCTACAAACAACAAATATCCACATTAACACCCTTTAATTAGACGCCATTTACTTTGTTGTAAATAAAGCCTGATTTCCATACTCGTATACTCAATGCTAAGGTCAACTCCTCACATAGACACACCGTCACATTCCCTAGCACCATTAAAATAAGCACATGCAGGCAACAGAATCAGTAAATTCCTGTGTGATGACAACATCACAGCTGTTTAGTTCCTGCACCTTGATGGCACAGTGTTAGGCAGCTGTGATCAGCTTAGGCGTGAAAAGAGACACCTCTATTACGCCCGAGAATTATAGCAGGAGTTAGTGCAGAACAGCACAGCCTTCACTTTCTATACAGAATCCTCTTTACAGACAGAGGAATAAGAGCACACAAGGATATCTTTCTGTTGTAACATGTGTCCACTCTAATACAGCAAACACATTCAGATCCATTTACTTATCATAACCAGGAACTATCATTAGATAGAGACTGTGGCAACAGTGCAAAACAAATATGTGTCTTTTTTCCCCTTTCAGCTACTGGAGTGTCCCTTTAATTTATATCTTTAAAACCAAACCCCAGAGTCATGTGATTGTTGTCACTGAGATGAAATGGAGAAAAACCAGAACTCATTTAAAGCCTTTTTCATAAATAGGAAAAACACAACATCAAAGAGCCTTTTTTCCCAATTACAGATTTGTTATTGTTATTTGTAGTTCACATGTTGTTGACAAAAGATTCAATTCTGAGACAAGGCTTCTGTGATCATCAGGGAGTAAGCAAGGAGGGAAGAACAAGACAATTTAGGCTAACTATGTGTATTTTTCCTGGTTCCTGAATTTGGAGGCTTAAAAAAAAGCAAACACTAGTAAATACCTGGAACATAGTCTGTATCACGCACAGTTTGGTTGTCGTGTCCGAGTTTGCAGTGTGTTTCTTCACGCTGCATCTGTCAAATCGTTCAATTTGTCACTGTTATATTCGTGTCGTGTGAAGCTGGCACAACAGATACACCCAACAGATGCAACTCAAGAAAACACGCACATGGAGAAATACGACAAAATGAAAGAACACATCTTCAATTAACTACATAATGCAGTGCAATGGCTGATAAAGAATTAAATAGAGAAGCAGAACTGAAAGAAAACGCTACATGTCAATCAGTGTGTTTGACTTTTGAAGGCTAATACTGCTAATACTAGCATCTATCTGGCACATGGAATCAGATGGTTTTTTTTGGCTGATATAAACTTTAATCCTTCCTCAACGTCTGTAACTACACACAGGGTTTTGTGTGTAAAATTTCCACTGCTTTCTTGCTATGATTTGAGCTGTAAGGGCCACCGTACATGGGACTGTGGTCATTAAGTATGTGTCTCACAGTGCACACCTGGTAGATGACGGGAAAACAGCATTCCAGCCAGTGACCCCTGACCTCCTGTTCACCTCACAGACACATTTCTTCTGTGTGTAACAGCAGACACCGTCAGGAGCTTTTTCCTCACACTCACTGTCAGCTCATCTTTGGATCACAGGGCAGTATTTTTACTCAGACTATCCTGTTTAAGCAGTGATTCATGCCAAAACAATGAACTTGATACTGATTAAAAGAGTAACGTAATTTAATCAACACATACGATATGAGATAGTCCACTAAAATCGTTTATCAGGCAAAAAACAGGCAAATGTTGACTGATCCCAGTGTGTCCAAAGACAGAGATTTAGGGGTTTTTCAAAGAGAGCATTAATGTGCTTTGACTGCTCATAGCACAAAACTGTCAGACTCATTTTAACATTTTTCATGGGTTACATGATTAAAAAGTTAGCTGATAGCTTGATGAGCTAACTTAGAGGAAACAATTGTTAGATCAACTTACATTTCTTAAATGCTTAAACAATGCTGCATAACACTTTTGATTCATTTTGTTTTTGGGATGAATAGCTGATTTTGTTGGACACAGGGTTGGAAACATTTAACCCAAACTGCTAACACAACACTGACAAATGATCTCTTTGAAACGTATATAAGGTGAGCTTTAGCCATCTTTCCTATAACGTCACATCCTATAGTAGATGGAGCAACATTAACATTGTAGACCTGCAGAAAGAAGTCTGCTGTACGAATCGTCTGCCTGTTTACTGTTGGAGAAAAAAAAAGGAGAAAACAGTGAAGAGAAAAAGCAAGCTTTACAAACAAACAAAGCTATGGCTACAAGTGCAGAATCATCTGAATTGAAGAAGGCACATGAAGTAAACAAAAGCACAGAAGGGGAATGACTGGTGAAAATAATAAGTCAACAGTCTTTGACAGTTAGGAGGTAGAAAACATCAATCATTAGCTAGGTCACTTACTTTGTCTCCTGCTGGTGGATGGTGGTTGGATTATCCAAAAGTTGTCAAAATAATCATTGTACACTCATTAACCTGCAGTAGCACATACTTGAATTGTTTCTGCAGTGTCTTGGTAGTAACAGGGGGTTCTGTTTAAGCTAAAAAAGTTTCCAGATGCAACCTGAACCGACGCTGATGACAGTAATGAAAGTGGACGAACAGTAAAGTTGTTACCAAAGGAATGCTAAAAGATGCTAAAAATGCTTCTCATAAATAAGGGGAACGGTAGATTTGAGTAGATCATCATCGTATTTGTTAGTTTTTCCACAACCGGTGACCTCTGACTCATTCAAGAACTTATATGATCGGATGTTTAAAAGTACTGATTACAGCCACTCAAAGATGATGAGTCTCTTTTTAAACAATCTTACAAAAGTCCATTCGTTTTTAAGTGAGAATCTAAACAGAACCATTCCACTAGCACTGTTACCAAAAAAGTTGAAATACACCCTATCCTCAGCATCTGATTTTTACAGACTAATGTGGGAAGGAAGGAAGTATCATTAATGTGTTTGCTAAGTCAATTTCCTGAGCTCTGCTTCTATCCATCTCCAGTGTGAGCCGAGTGATGAATCTGCAGCTCTGGATATGATATCATGTTACAATGTGAGACTACATCGATGTGATGTGAAGTCGGCGTATTGATATTGCTGCTAAAGTGCAGGATTGGCAGTAAGTTTTTATGGGACTGGGGAGGCTCAGAAATAGCTCACCCTAGGCCGGGCCTAAAGCATTCTCTCTCTCTCTCTCTCTCTCTCTCTCTCTCTCTCTCTCTCTCTCTCTCTCTCTCTCTCTCTCTCGTCCTTCTCCTCGTGATGTCTCTCTCTTTCACCTCCCAGCGCTCATTCCCAGCTCTCCTGGGACGGCAGGCCCAGGCAGGAGGCCAGCTGGTGATGTCTCATTGGGACGGCAGCAGAGACATCGAGAGCACAGTCAGATGTGGTATCAAAGACATCAGGGGCTCAAGGGGTGGAGATTCTCCAGAGACGTAGCAACATACCTCTCCTACACTTACAGTAATCCCCTCTACAGTTTCCATAGGGGATGCTAGCATGATCATGTTTGTGTGTCTGCTGGGATTTTAGCTTTAAGAATGGTTACATAAATCTTTGTATGCAAGCGTGTGCGTGGGTGATAATGATGCGCTAGCATTTGTCTGGGTATACCCAAGATACCTCTCTGTGTTTCTTCTGTGTGTGTGAGTGTATTACAGGAAAACAGTGACTAATGTCTGCCCTCTTTTCTTCCGTAAGCTGATCTGTCCCTGAGGCGAACCGAGAGAGGGCACCGGCTTTTTCTCTGCCTGCAGATGCTTCAGAAACACTGCAAAGACGGCATATGAACCCCTGGTTACAGCACAGATGGACACAGCGATCATGAACCTAATGGCGCCTGTGTACGTCCACTCTCATGTGCACTCAGAGCGCCTATCTCTGTATTCTGTAAGGTTAACTTGGTGTGTATTACCTCACCCACAACATCCAGGGGAGATGACCCGTGTAGAGCTCAGACAACACAGGCTGAAACTGGTAGTGCAGCATTACTCAATGTGTGTAAACATGGGAATAGTAACAAGAGTACAACACAGAAGCAGCCTTTAAACCTGTGATGCTGACAGAGCCATTGAGATGATGTAATTTGCGTGTATATGTACGCATTGATAAGGGGTATTGATTGTGATAGTACCATAAGATCAAACACATTTTAATGCAAAACTAATTGATGATATTCTGCATCTTTTTGTCTGAATGCATGAATGCCCTTTTCTTGAGCATGAGTAGTGCTTTTTCAGCTTCAACATCCGTGGACGTGGACAAGGTCTCAGAAGGTGACACTTAATTTACCACTGTCATAATGGGCACAGTGTCTGCTGCATACATAATTAATTGATCACTGTTTTCCACATTGATAACAGCACGACCCCGATCCTCACCTCGTCTTTGAATGCTGATTGCATTCACTTTGCCGCTTACAATTACTGCAGAACATGTATCTTAGAGACTCAGAAACCACAGTAAAGAAGAGATTGTGCTTCATGATGAGAACCACAACAACAATCCACACCTGATAACAGAGGCCAGGTGAAAGTCTTACAACCAGTTAGCACTGTGATACTGTCCTTTGAGATGTTTCTGAAGAGCTGCAGGGTGAAGGAGGAAAGAAAAAAGTCGATAAAGTGTAATAAAACTGTGCAAACACACCAATACTGCCACACTTTCCAGCAACAAGCCTTCATCTCTAACTCTACAAGAGACGGTTGGAATAATAAGAATGTGATAAGCAGATAAGAGTGAGATTTGTTGAACTACCACAGCAAAGGGAAGATCTGTTCACACTATTTTTAACTCAGAATCTTAATGAAACATCCCCCCTAGCGCCCGAGAGCTCCCTTTTCTCCCTTCAATGAATTCATTGAGTTGAAACAGATTTAGGCAGCAGAATGAAAAATGGTGCATAGAAATGACTGTCTGGGCTCAGAGATTAATATTACAGAGAGAGAGAGAGCTGATGATGTATTACTGCTCCTCTTCAGTCTGTGCAGCATGTTAATGATGAAAGTTAGAGTTGTTGCCATAGGATGTAATTACTGATTAGACCAATCATACACTACACTGTTATGTAATTACTTTATGTTAGCTGAATACGGTAATCGCCAAATAATCTTCTGCAGCTATGAATCACCCTATTCCTGTCTGAGTACATATCCGAGTTCATTTGACAGATTAGATTTTTTTGCTGAATGAGATAGGATGACTTGTTTTTGTTGATTTGCTTTGATTACACTAGGATTGGTTATTTTATGACATTTTTCATGAATGGATTGAATAATAATCTTTTTGTTAAATTTAGAATTCTTCCTTTAACTTAAATGTATTGGATGATAGTTCGTATATATTTTTTGCTGATTTCTGTTTGTGTGCTGAATTTGATTGAATAACAATTTTCTGTTTAATTTAATTTAATTTAAAAAAAGGAAGACTACTTTCTTGAGGATTTCTTTTTGCTGATTTGGATTGGATGACATTTTTTCTGAATTTCTTCAGAAGATACATTTTTAGTTGTGTGTTTCCTCAATTGAATTGGTTAATTCAGTTTTTATTGATTTTTTTTTGCTGTATTGGATTGGATGATTATTTTTTGTCACCAAACTTGAATACAAATAAAAGTAGAATCCTCCAAACAACATGCACACAAAACGAATAGATTTGCACAATTAAACTGATATTCAACCTCAGGAACAAATCACCAGCACACAAAGGTCATTAGCCTTATAGGGAGATTACTTTTACGCATCACTTCACTGATGCGTGCTGCACACTGCACATATAAAATGTGACCATAACAAACAAGCTACAGCCCATCACACTGTCCTGTGGCGTTAGGGCTATTGCGGGACAATTGATTTTCGCAATAGGTCGGGGAGGTGATGTGGGTTTAGTCGCTCAAACGCAGCAGATAGATGGTAAACAAATATTTGACAGCAGCGCTGCGCTTCCTCCTCTGTGGTGTGTTTGCAGTGTGAGAGGCGGTGAACTACAGGAGTTGTCTCGGCTCTTTTAGTGCCCAGCCCGCGTCCTCAGAGAGGAAGAGCTTCTGTAATTGGTTTCTCAATGAAGGATCATCAGCGGCTCCCGGGAGGTTTGCTGGACTGTAGCGTAGCGCTGCTCTATCAGCCGCCCGCTGCCCAGCGTTAAACACCGCTTTCCTCTTTTCTTTCTTCTGAAATAAACAAGTGGGTAGTGAAGGGGATACTCGGAGCATCATCATCCTGCGCGCATTTAGAGAGTGGGGTGGATTTGTGCCCCATCTTCGCAACCTGTGCGAGTGCTTGGAGTTATTTACAATCGTGTTTGCGGAGAATCGCGGCAAAGTTTAACGCGTTTAAAGATTTTCAACATGAGTGACCTGGAGGACGACTTTGCGAAGATCCTGCTGCTAAAGGAGGAGAGGATACGGGACCTGGAGAGGCGACTGGCGGACCGAGAAGACGAGATTCAAGAACTGAAGAGGAAATTACACAAATGCCAGTCTGTTCTGCCCAGCGCTCAACTTATTGGACCGAGGACCCGCAGGGCGCAGGGCATCTCCGCGGAGCCGCAGACGCACCAGGACCTGTCAAGGCAGGCGTTCAGGAAATATGCCAAGTCCGACTGGTAAGAATGTTTGAGCGCCACTTTATGTGTCCAGTACTGTAAAAACATCTTTCAGACTGTTTTGCTTTCCACCAACAAGAAAATGGCCTGTCATGAATTGGTCGAAAAGATAACTCTGTTGTTAGACAGCGTGAACTCCAAATGTGCTTGAAAATGGGCGTACACGTGTTTAAAGTAACTCCACACACTCATGTTCTTGCAAGACTTCCGCGTCCTGCCTCCAAAAAGCTTCACTTTCTGTATGTTTTCTCTCTTTTTCGCTTTGCTTTTTCTAAATGGGAGATGGAGACGTTTTGCCATGAATGGAGAAGCACTTTCATTCTTTGGGGGTGGGGGGGCGATGACGCAGCTCCACGGCGAGCTTCAGAAAGAGGCTCCTAATTGATCAGATCCATCACGGAGGTCCCACGGGACGCAGACAGGAGGAAGTGCGATGCATTATTGGCTTTTAGTAGCTGGACGCTGAGGACCCGAAGTGCATGTCTGAGGATATTTAATACTCCATTAGAAAACGCTTTGTTTGACCATATGCTTCCTTCATCACCTTTAGGTGCTCGTTTTAGCCTCACAATGTGCTTGTACCAAGTCTGAGGGTTTCACGTGGGCATCAATCAGTTAGTTTCTTACTCTTGCATTTATTTAAAGTGTAAGCTTCATTCTGCCTTAAAAAGTTTCACCATCTCTGGCTTCTATCGTTCATTCTTTCCATTTCTGTTATCACAGTCAGATTGCTTACTTATTAACTCAGAAGCTTTTGGGTTATTTAACAAACACATCTACAATATCCATTCTTTACTTTAAGGGATAAAATGTTGACAGGACAGGTCCTCATTTGCTCTCACTGATGCTCAGTTTGTCTTCAAACAAGCACCGAAGTCCACAAAAAACAGTCTCATGGTGGGAAACAAGAAGGACACTCAAGTATGAGGTGTCAAAGTCATGAATGGCTGCAGGTTCATTAAGAAATCACCAGAAATGAACAAGACTCAAAATACAAATAGGCTTCATCTTTCATCAACCTTTCTGTATGAACAGGGTTCATTGTGAAAATGGTCCAATGATGCGTCAGCTGATGAGACACACTAAGTGCCTGAATGGGGCTGTAGAGAAATCAATCAAATGTGGCCATTCACTCTTTGCACTGAAACAGAAGTGAACCTGTTTGTGTACAGTTGAAAAAAGCAGCGTTGAAATATCGTGATCACCCTTGTGCACCGGTGTGTCTGGACGAAGGGCCTCCACCTGGGTCGCTGTGGGGTCAGAAACTGTATGACCCCCACCCCCATTAGAGTCAGGACGTGGCACCAGCCAGCAGACCGCTCTTGCTCATCAGATTACCGCAGCATGAAGCAACGGATCCTGTTTCTATTGATCTGCATAGGAAAAGGGCTGAGCTGGATGGTTAGAGAGGTGAAATTTAAAGCGCAGAGGTGCTTTGAAGGGCAGTGGGAGGGCCTTTTTGATGAAGGGAGGATGTGGGGATGCAACATTGACTAGACTGGAGAGAGGCAGACATCTCCAGGAACCTCAATTTTCCTGATACGAAGGGAAAGTTTGCTTCTGCTCGAGCTTTGTGCCCTTCCCTTGACAGAGATAAAAGAAAATATGATGGTGTTTAATTAGCTTGGAGGAGAGAGGCTGCAGTGTCTTTATAGGAAGCTAGGACTGAGAAGAAAGCTCAGCAAATCGAATTGTTTTAGGGGACAACATATAAAGCTGTTTATGTAATGGCTCAATTGAATTTATTTTCTAAAAATATGCTTTTTTTCCATTGAATTAGAGCTTAATGTATATTTGTGTCATTTCATACACCATTTATATGTACTTCTTTGTTTTTGCACCCAGTATTGCTGTACTTGTCAGTAACTGAAGTATGAAACATAAATCAATTCACTGAAGAAATGAAAAAAACACTCATCATTAAGTGATGTGCAGAGCAGAGGCATTCCACCTTGTTGTTGTTTGCCTTAGTAGATGCATAAACCCACCACAAGAGGGCAGCTGTGCCCTTTTAGTGGACCAGCTGTCTCTTTTCAGGCTTGTTTACATGCTTCTTGTCACGAAAAGATGCTTTTTATTCCCTCACCACACCAACAACACCTGTCCTCCCAGCTGCAGCAAACATGTCCCCCCTTCCTTGTTGTCCTCTCTCTCAGCCGGTGACTCCTCATCCTCTCAGCACAGTAATAACTGTTCTAACTCCTCATATCAGATTGTCCTTGGCAGTTTATCCTCCAATGAGTTTGTCCAGAGCGCATGAGGCCAAATGGTGCTCTCTGAGCTTCAGATGACTCAATGGGATAATGTGGACAGACACCAGCAGTGAAGAGTGCGCATACAACACAACACAACACAACACAACACAACACAACACAACACAACACAACACAACACAACACAACACAACACAACACAACACAAGATTTGATGAGGAATGTGAAGCTGCTGTGGAGATTCGTGAGCCTCAGAGGCTTTGGCACCGTCATGTCTCCTGCTGCTGCTTCTGTTTGACAGTCTGCAAGATTATCTCTCGTGTTTGCCTTTAGCATCTTTACTTACTGCACTTTGGGATCCATCAGAAAAACAAGTTGTTTGGCAAGGATTTTGGAAAAGTTTATTCCTTATTTTCATCCATTTTTTCCTTATAAAGCAATTGTGGCTCGAAAATATATCATAGGACTCAATACTTGAATAATGCTTGCACTTGTGTTGGACATCAATCAAAAGTTGTTTTCTTTTTTTTTTATTCAACCAAAGCATCATTTTGGTTTGAACATCAATTTGGAACCCAAACAAATATGTTTAGATATCTTGAAATGCTGTTCCTGGTGAGCAGCCCTACCGGTTCCAGTAGCAAAGCCATCACCCCCCCCCCCCCCCCCCCCCCCCCCCAAATGGAAAACGCATTGTTTATTTTAACACTGAGGTTCATTAAGTTTCCATCACCTCCAGCCTCTCCATTAAGGCTCCAGTGCTCATCTTTTGGTAACTCAGCAGCCTGAGGGCGAGTGTAGGTGAGGAACAATGGCACGGTTGCTTTCTCACTGAGTCCATTATTCATGAGAGGAGAGGAGCGCAGCGCTCTCTCTGGAGTGGCAGACTGCACTGTGCCACAGATTCCTGTAGGCGCCCTTCTTCTCGCCATGCGCTCTCTTCGGGTCGCAGCCTGACGCACTCGAGGAGGACGGTCCTCCGCTGTCACAACGCTGAGGGAGGGAGAGAGAGCAAGAGAGAGAGGGGGAAAACTTTGCTTAATTGTGGCTGAGACGCTTCCACCTTAGCGATCGTGGCGACGAGCGAACATACCTCCGCTTCCCAACATCCGCAGGTGACGGGCAGTAGGGAGGAAATCCCCCCCCCCCCCCCCCCCCAGGAGAGACAGGGGCTGCATCCTCTGAAGCTGTTCATGCCGGACAAAGTTTACGAGCAGCGTGGCAAAGGAGCGAGGATAAAGACTCTGCTGCATACCTTTCGATAAACTTTACAGGGAAGTCGCTTGTCGCCTGCCAACTGAAATGGGCACCTTGCGCGACCTTCAGTACGCGCTCCAGGAGAAGATCGAGGAGCTGCGCCAGAGGGACGCACTTATCGACGAGCTGGAACTAGAGCTCGACCAGAAGGATGAGCTTATACAGAGACTACAGAATGAGCTGGACAAATACCGCTCCGTTATCAAGCCGGCGACCCAGCAGGTCCACAAGCAGAACGATCTGCACGAACAGCAGCGCACCAAGAGGCAGGCGATTTCAGCCGAACCTACCGCCTTCGACATCCAGGATCTTAGCCATGTCACCCTACCGTTCTACCCCAAAAGCCCACAGTAGGTGTCCAAATGATGCACGTACAATATAAACTTTTAATTATTATAATATTTTGACATTGCCTTTTGGTGCCTTAGTGTGAGTTCATTCATTTTTTGACACCTCTCTTTCTTGTGCGTAATTTTATGTTGGCGCAGCAGGTACGACACCTGTAGCACATATGGATGAACACGCGGCACACACACACACACACACACACACACACACACACACACACACACACACACACACACACACACACACACACACACACACGCACATTACGGATATCGCGACAACGTGATATAATGCCAGTCAACTATAAAATGAGAGAAGAAAATGTCAGGAAGCTGTCACTCATCACAGTTATCAATAAGATTATCTGCAGCACAGTGATTAAAGGATCGATATCATGTCAGCCTATATCAATTGGTTAAGATGAGAGAGAATTGAATGTCAACCACTGATTGGAAATTATAGGTTACAGAAGTGTTGGTGGCAGCTTTGAGTAATGAACCATTGTCTACTTTTTACAAGCTGAGATTCTGCAAGAGGTACGTTTACCTTTGGATTTGTCTGGAGATGCTGTCTCTCTTTCTCTCTCTCTCCATCTCTCTCTCCCTCTTCTTTTCAAACTCTCTAGTAAACCCCTGCTTAACTTGGTGTGTGCAACAAGAGGTCTGCCTCTCCAACCAAACACTGGCACAAAAATAGCGCTCTGTTGGGAAATAATCCAGCCGTCTGTTGGGTTCAAACTTAAAGGTTGTGATTTGATGAATCAATACGCTGCTTATTACCCCCCTGGTGTTCAGGAAGAATGTTTGCTCTTCATTCCTGGAGCGCAGTGGATGTATTGAAAATAATCAATACATTTTCCAATCTTAATCCACCTGTGAAATGCACAGTGGCATAGTCAATCCATTTAACATAAGCAGGGTGTAGTGGTTTAATTAAAAAGACTGTAATTAGTTCTGTTTTGTTTTAGGTCAGTATTGTGTTGGGAAACGTCTCTATTCTCATATTGGTTGTTTTTGGACTTTGAAGATACGTCAGATGAATTTCATTATTCTGTCGACAGGTAAACCAAACAAAGCTCCAAGGATTTCATCAAAGACCATTCAAAAATGTAGAGGGAAACAGGGTTGTTAGTCTTTGTTATACCTGTCGGATCAGTGTGTTGGAGGGGGAAAAAGAAAGCCCTCTTTGCTTTTATGCTGTTTTCTTCATCCCTCTGTTGTTAAATAATAAGGAAACCTTGGATGTTGGTTTGGAATAGCAGGTGAGTAAAACACAAGGGAGAGACAATTTTATTATGTATGCTAACCATCATCCATCTTTCCCCATTGAGAGATTTCCCAAAGAAGCGTTCAGCGAGACCTTGATGGGAAAAACAAAAACATGAGGTCCAAAATATTAACTTTGATTGGTCTTTATTTTTTTTATTCAGACTCTCCATGAAGAGTCTGACGTCTCATCCATTGAAGCGTTCTATGCAAACATCGTCAAAAATGGTCATAAAAATGGTGCTTCAAGATTTGGAACGGAAAGTTCTTTACATTTTGAATGATTGATGATAATTCTCACAGGGAAATTCAAGGAAAAACTTCACAAGCCCACTAAAATTGTACTTGTTTCTACAAGAAGAGTGAAAAGCTCGATTACAGCTTTTCACTCTCTATCAAGCAGAGGATGACATTCTTGCTCAATATCTCTCTTTTTAATAAGCTCATGCATAAAAATACGATTGAAAGGCAGACAGACTAATGCAAATGACCTCGGCCTGTCTAGGCGCTGTTTTCTTATTTGAGCATTTTTTATCATTATTCAGTTTGTTTGGACATCTGTGATTGAGCAACTTGCAGATGTTCCTGTTTTTCCACAAGATACAAAGCAATTAATGTGAATCAAAGTACTTTTGTTTTTCTGTCGTTAACTTTTGTGATTCCTCAGTTCATTAGAGGGGCTTTCTTTTTCTCCGTCTTAATTCATAAAACACTCTCATGGGGTAACAACAGCTCTGTCACTTTATCCCTTTGTTTTGGTTATTGAAGTGTTGTGCAATGCTTGTCGGATTAGTCTGAATGTTTATATTTTTCTTTCATTTTCACCCACTTTATCTTCTTTACGAGGCCCATCAAGCGTTCCTTACACATACGCTCTCCCTCTGTCTGCCTCCTGTTTCCGTTAGCCTCTCCCACTTTTCTGCCACCCCTTGTCTTTTTTTTTCCTCCTAAAAGAGCATATTTTCTCCTTTTAAGGAAAGCTGAACTTGCTCAGCCCCAAACTTCACTGCTGGATGAAGGCAAATATATCATCCTCACAAAGGAAAGGAAGGCAGATGTTTTTTAAAGAGTCTGGATGGAAGACTTGGCCCTCACAGGCTCCAGTCGGGAGGTCCAGATGAGGGTTTTAAGTCTCCTGGGTGCAAGTGTAACAGAAACGGGGTCATTGAGGCTCAGTCTTGAGGAGTGGAGGTCAGCTTTGGGGAATAATTGATTTTCAATTTGTTCCTGTTAAGTTTATGACCTGTTTGCTTGGCATTCACTTACTTATTTAAAGGCATCACGAACTCAGAGAGAAACAACACAAAAAAAAGGCCCTCACAGCTTTATTATTATTATTATAAAGGCTAATTCCCTTAAACCGAATAAAGGATGTCAGCACAGCATCTTAATCAGGTACTGCAATGCAAGAAAAGGAGAGATAATTAATATAGATTGTGGGGTAATTTAAAATAGGAACAACACCTCAGTCTACTCTACTTAGTTCCCAGGAGTAACTTACATGTGATGGACAGAATAACAAATTCCTCTTAAGGAACCTTTGAATCATCCTGTTTAATCTGCTGGTTCACAAACTGGAGGGTACCACCAGGTATGAATCAAATAAAACCACTGTAGAGGATTATTTTGTATCTTTCTCATATGGTTAAAATGAATGATAAGGGGCACAGTTAGCGTAGTGGTTAGCGCTAGGGCCCCATTTACGGGGGCTATGTAGTCCTCAAAGCGGGCGGAGCAGGTTTTGAATCCGACCTGTGGCTCCTTTCCCACATGTCATTCCCGCCTCTCTCTCTCCATGATTTCTGACTCTATCCATTGTCCTATCTTTACAATAAAGGCCCCAAAAGCTGTTATTGTTTCTCCACCATAGACTGTGACAGCTAACTAAAGTCACTCCTAAGTAATTTAGCTCCTCACTTTTATTTAAGTATCACTGCTGTCAAGGAAGAAAAGCAAAGCTGTTTTGGGATTCACAGGCCTTGAAGCCTTAATTGAAAATTCATCAGGCTGCTGAATGCTAAAACACAGATTATAAGAACCACACTGCTGATATTTCAGCACGCCATTTCAAACTCAAACAAAAACCTCATTGAGCTAATGGTGTCAAAATGATGCACTTGACTGATCTGTAGATGGTGGCCGAGGTTGGAATTGGTATTTTTGTGCCCGCTTTTTAATTTCTTTTAAATGTGTGTCTGTGTGAAGAGATTGGCATCGCTCACCGGTTTTGGCATTTTTCATCTGAAGGAGCCACACGGCAGATTTGAGAATGCGTCTCAAGATTGACGTAGCGTTTGTGTGACCTTAAAAGTTCGGTGGTTTTACAGACATAAGCAAACTGCTCAGTAGATCAATCTAAAAATAAAATCTCTGGGCACTGCTGATATTCCATCATGGCACACATTGACGTTTTTTGGCGCTTGAAGCTCTGTTTGTGTCGCTGTGCAGTTTGTGTAGGACGCTGCTGCAGGCTGGCAGCAAGGCACAGAAAGCCTGTGTGTGTTGGGAGCGCTGCTTCATAAAAGCCCTGCAGGTTATTTGCTCTTTTAGCTATGAGCTCCTCAGGTGAACAGCTTTTGAAAAGGGCACAGAGCATGAAAAGGCAAGAGGCAGTTCACCACCAGTGCCTGCCATCGGGGATAGAGAGCACTTTCTGTCTGTTTTATAAAATAGGGTATCAAAGCTCCACTTCTCAGCAGAAGGGGACTCCTTGTTGGATTAACCTTGATACATATTATTAACCTCATTCATCCAGCTGACACTCTGCTGAAAGCAGGACTCTCATTCTGGTGATGACATTCTTCAATGAATGAGTAATTTTGACTCACTGATCAGAATCTGGTCAGATGTTTTCTGGCTTTTTTGTGTCTATGAGGAGCAGACTGTTGCTTCCTCTGATGGTTTTAACCTCAGCTTGCTGTCTTGTCCTTTTAAGAACAAATGTCTCTCCTCAATCCATGTGTACGTACTTATCGATTCAAATGCTAATTTGATAGAATGTCCCTTTCCGTAATTCCATTTGTCCTGCTTATGCTTTTAGTCCACTTGACAGAGTGCTCCATCCATGTACGCCGCGCTGCATCTTTACGGCTGCACATTAGCTTTAAAGTAAATTATGTTCTCACCCTTCATAGAATGGTCACTGCAAAAATACTTACCTGTTGAATGCCCTAATGACTCTGAAGGCTGAAGGCCGATTTAGCTTTCAGAGTTGCCTCCCAGAATGGAAATAATCTCCTTCCATTAGGCACGGGGTTTGCTATTTATTGACTGGTTCAAGCATTCGTAGAGGCTAAAAAGGTTTCACCTTGACACTTTGAGATGAGGATATGGTTTTAGAAAAGCTACAGTGGAGTTTGAGTGAGACTTAATTACCTAACTGTCAAGCACAGCAACATGCCTCTCTGTTTTATTGAGAATATTTGGATTTCAGCTTTTTTAGAGTTATGATCTGTTTAAATTTGCATGGTCATTTTTCTCATCGTGACAACGCCGTAGGATGACAGTGGTGGTTCAGCTGTGGTCTCATCTTTGTATTTACCTTGTCTCCAGGTCCAAGGATCTGATCAAGGAGGCCATCTTGGACAATGACTTCATGAAGAACCTGGAGCTGTCGCAGATCCAGGAGATCGTGGACTGCATGTACCCTGTGGAGTATGGAAAGGACAGCTGTATCATTAAAGAGGGCGATGTTGGCTCTCTGGTCTACGTCATGGAAGGTAAAATCACACACACAGAGAACAAACGTGTATTCTATAGCAGCATGTTTCCAATCAATGAAAACAACTGAGAAAGAAAATATAACCTCAAAGAGAAAAGTGTTGTTAATATTTTAAAGGTTGAAGTAGATCTAGCTTCTAGAACAGCGTCATGACAATGACGGGAGAAGAATGAAACAGCGTTATTGATGGGTTTCTGCAAGATGATGAACTGAGGTTGAAAACTTTCTGTTGCCGTATGCTTCATTCTTGTCCCATTGATTTGATTTTGTATGATACTGTGTGCCCGCTGGGTCCTTTCTGCCTCATTCATTTTTTTTGCGGTTTTGTTTCAGCATGTGGTTTTTCTTTTTCCTATTTTTAAAAATGAGCATTGAGGATTCTGGGTGTGAGAGCTCTGATGATAGGACCAACAACAACAACAACAACAACAACAACAACAACAACAACAACAACAACAGCAGCAACAGCAGCAGCAGCAGCAAAATGTCCACTCTGGCACTGATGGGATTTGTGGAAGGGCATTAATGCAACATGATTTGTGATACAAGGGACTGCTATCAAACATTTAAAGAGCCATTGTCCCCAAACCACAGATTTGACCTCAGTGATAATGGCCTCGGTCAATGAGAACAAAACGTAACCCATCGTTATATAGAGGTGAACCAGGACATTATCTGACATAATACAGATTAAAATACTGAAATGCAGAACATATCAATTACTATTAGTGGCTGCTTTCTCTCTAGAGACCTCTGTAACTGGCATTTAACTCGGACATACAATTGCATGGGCAGTGTGACTGTAATCAGGATTCAAAATGTTTCAAGATGGAATTATGTCCCTTTAAAATGTCAGAGCAGTGGCAGAGAGGAAGAGAATAAAGAAAGCGAGTAGCTTGAATCTTGTTGTTTGGTATATATAGACAGTGGCATTTAAAGGTTAATATTTGACTGGGAAGATTGCTCATATTGATTGTTGATTGTGCTGTTATTGTTTCGACACTTTCTGAAAGCCCCTTTTGGCCGAACAAAGCTAAGAATAGATCTTCTGTTTCATTCAACAAATCTGAAATCCTGTAAAAACAAACATACTCTGCACTTGGCTTGACAGGTAAGATTTATCAGTTCTAAGAGGACTCGAGAGACGGGCAGCGTCTCTGAACGTCAGCAGGAATGTTATGACTCTTTTCTGGTTTCATGTGGTCTCGAATGAGTCACTGGGTCTGAATCCAAAAATCCTCTTAAAGGGGAGTCCATGAACTGTGACTTTAAAGGTTATTATATCAGCGAGATGACTCAGTCATATCGATCACAGCAGCAGCAGTGGTCTTTCACTGCCTTTTGTTAACTATAATCAAATTGAATCCTTCTGTCAGAGAAAGTGTAATTACTTTGAAAAAAGTATAAAAGATAAAAATATAGATGTTTGTCTCAGTCAATAAAAGAGTTGTTATTCTGAACTTAAAAGGCTCTTGGAGCAAATACCAGTCAGTCCACTATTACTGGTACAGCCTCAAGTAACGACCACATGTTGAAAATATCTCAATAACCTTTTTCCGTTGACAGTCCCCTCAGTCTAAGTTTAACTTTACATTGAGCTAAAACGCAAATTGTAGATTACCAACATGCTTAAATAGCAGATATGTTTTCACTAATGCACTCTTGTTCATTTCTAGAACATTTCAGGACGCCTTGCTCCTGAAATCTTCCTGAGTTTCTGATTCACATTTTCACACATCCCTTACAGTGTGTTGTTTTCTGATGGGGGAGCTCAATAGGCAAGACATGACGTAAAAAAGGTGCTGCAGAAATCCAAGGTGGCTAACAAAGCTACAGAGTCCAGCACTATGTGTCGACTAAAGAGCCTAGAGAAACACTCGGGCGAGCTGAAAAGAGCATTCATCCACTTTTGCTCGTGATTAATTTTCCTGAATATTTCCTATACTCTCTCACATCAGCTCACCCATGCAGAAATTTTGCCAGGAGGCTGGCTGGAAAAAGTGCGGGTAAAGACAGGATGACAAATTCAACCGTTTGTGTTAACACATACAGCTCAGCCTGAACATTTCGGGGAAATATTTAGGAGTTTTGTTTCATGTGAGAAAATACCAGTTGTGAGCATGTTTGCATCCTGATGTTAGCTTTTCAAAGAACCTCCAGCTGGGCTGAGATCTCTAATCCTCTGTCTTACTTGCTATATTGAGCACTCGTCGTCAGTCAAATGCTCCTCACTGTCATATGATGATTCTTTTTAGAGACTTTCTCTGCAGACCTGAGTACATTTAGCTTACATTGAAAGACAAAATGTTCCTTTACAGAATAAAGCGCTTAATATTGTTTCATCATTTGTATTTTTATTTCAGCAAGGGATCTTTGTATTTGTTCCCACCTGATGTAAGAATAATGTCCTTATCTGTAAACAGCATAAGCAAAGTGGGACATGTAAAAAGGCCACCATGTAACTGGCACAATGCAAATGATATGCAAAGCACAACTGTGGCCTGAACAACAGTAATCCGACATGAACTTTGAGAGAGTAGGGGAGGCTTTGACAAAATATGTGATATCTTTCATTCCCTGACAACCAAAGAAAGAAATGAGTTAAACCACGTCCTCATATATTCTACCACAATGTGAAAACAGGAAACAAATAAAAAGGTTCTTTTATCCTTGGCAGGAAGCTCTGTATTCTGGAAACAGTGACCCGCTGCAGGTGAATCTCTGTGGCTGTAAGAGGTCGATTGTAAAAGAGGTGACTCGTCATGCGAGGTGACAAATGAACAAGCGTCACACCGACATGATGAATGGGCTCCTCTTGAGCTCAACAAAAAGACAGAAACAAAAGATACAAATCTGTAAGAGAAGTAATTGTTGAGGGGCTCGGTGATTTCCTGTCTGACAGTGATAGAAGAAAGAGCTGGAATAATTGGAAAAACGCCGTTCAATTCAACTGTGGTCTTATGCCATTATTATCAAATGTTTGGCTAATTATTCTCCCTTTTTGAATCCTGAGGGTAGGTACAACATAAACTCATCTTCAATTTATATGTTTGGCTTCTACTTAAATTTTTCTACTCATCTTTCTGTTGACTCCCCCTTTTGTTTCTCTTTCTCCGAGGCGTCCCTTGCCTGCAGTTTTCACCCAATCTGTCCCCCCGCCTGGACTTGTTTTGCATATAAAAACAAGTGTTGAAAGCATTAGCCTTAGGGGAGATGATGTGCCAAAGACTGTGAAGAAAGGCCATCACAGTCTGTGACTTTTTAATCCATAGTGACAGGATGTCTTGACTCCGCCAAGCTATGTCAAACACACATTGTATGTCATTTTCCTAGCAAATGAAGTGTTCAGTGCTCAGGCACCGGTGTCATTTCTTATTGAGACATGGCAGGCTAATCATTAACGTTTTGCCGTGGGGCTGACGGCGTTTGTTATGCACCATGTATTTGTATGAGGCACACGTAAACTACACCAACTAAAAAACGTGTTACATCATTCTTCTCACCTCAAACATAGCATTTTTTAAATATGAGAGCTTATTGATCACTTATTTTCCCCATAGTAAGACTAGACTGATAATTCAAGGACATCTACTACCTTCAGTGGTTAAATAACCTCAGTATAGTGAGCCTTTGTTGAAGCTGCACCTGGTAATTACAGATCAGACAAAACTGCAGAAACAGAATGGATCCTGGCTCTCTGTTATGATGAAGCTGCCTGCTTGGCTGTAGCTGATGTAATTAATGTTTGTAATATCTTGGTCGCATCCACTGGGCTGTTACCGATACTGGCCCCTCTTTAAAATACTGATTGCAGCTGAGACAAAAGCTCACGTGTCCATGGAGATGAGAAGATTGGCAGCCTCGTTCACGAAGACCCGCACAGGTGGCTAATGATAATAATAACTAATATAATCACTTCCAATTACCATCAAGTAGTTCCTCGACAGTAAAGCCCTCAGGATTTCCTTCATGGTCGTCATTCAACTTAATCTACTGAAAGTGTTTAGGGTTAATAACAATGGGTAGCTAGTTTGCAGAAGAAGACGGGGGTAGGGGGTTAAGGCTGTTAGGTAATCCTGAGCTTGACAAAACGGATATCATGATTTGGATTGCAAAGACATACTGAATACTCGGCCTTGGCTAAAACCTACATCTACAGTATAGAGAGCATATGATCAGTTTCGTATTATTACAATACAAATGATGAGTATAACTTTTTTTCTGAGAAATATAAAGAATGACTCAGTAATTGTTTTTTGTGTTATAAAACAGAAGGTCATAAGGGTGTAAATATTCAGCTTTAGGTATAAGAGAATAAATATCTTTAGAAGCTAAAGCAATTAATAATTTCATTAAAGAGTCATTTCCCATTTTGTTTACCCAGTTATTCATTTAACAATTCGGTCTACACAAGTTAAGGCAACATTTATGAGTATCCTGTGGACACATTTAAATCCAAACGTTCTGTCCCTTCAGAGGTCTAAAAACCCAATACAAAGAATTTACATGAAGTCAATGCTAAGAAAGCTAAACTAAAGAAAACACATTTTGGATGCTGAAACATCATCGAAAACAAACTTTTAAAATTAATAAGAGGTAACCAAAACTGTTACAGATGATTTCCATTGACTGACCAATAAGATTGTATTATTTCACTTCATTTGTTTCCCTGTATACGTAGCACAAAGTAAGAGTGAAGAGGCAGACAATGGGGGAAGTGAGAGGCGTCGAGAATGTAACAAAAGTTGCCAAGGCAGAGTTGATCATCAGTTTGCTGCTAAGCTTATGTATTATTTGAACACTTGGTCATTCATGAGATGGGTTAATGGTTTTGTTGTGTTAATGTAAGGGTTAAAAGCTGGGCTGTATTTCTGCGTCTCACAGAACAAAAGTCTGGTGTATGAAGCGAAACTGGAGACATTTCTTTAGTTTGACAAGTTATTCACGACGGCAGGAAGTACTAGGGCTATCCCAACTAGACTTCCTGTTGCAAAATGTGCTTTTATATTTTGATATTCACTTTAAATTCCTGCTTTGCCTTTTACCTTTCGGTCAGTGTGAGACAAGTGAATTCAACAGGGGAAAAAAAGTCTGGCCAGGAGGATTCATGCATTTGTGATATTTATTCAGACTTATCTATTTTTCTCCTTTTTTTATCTTAAGGGAGATCTACCTGTCTGCACTCTGTGTGTTTTTTTATTTATTACTTTTATTTAAGTATACCAGGAGGGCAGACAGAAATGTGAGGAGAGTAAGGAGAAGGAGAGGTGATGTTACAGTTTGAGTCAGCTCCAAACCCCGAGTGTTCCTGGTACGCTGACAGCTTCTTTGACAAGCTTCCCTGTTCTAGGCAACCACTGATGCAATGTAGACCTTTTTATTCAAGTGGAGCTGTTCGGAGGGATTTGAGAAATGCCCTGGATTTGACATTTTCTCAACACAAATTGGATAGATTCCCAATTATTTTGTTTGACCTGCATTAAGGTACAGCAAATTCACTAGTCGCCCAGATGTTTCCAAGAAGACGTGAAATTTGAAGTGAGGCTTAAATGCCATCCTTTAAAGTCTGAATGACAGACCCAACAGTGTGCTGTTTTTGAGGCTCATGCTGATCTGCTCCTCCAGTCGTTTTCTTATTGCTGCAGCCTTTACTGAGATATACCTCTGAATAACAATGAATAGAAGTATTTACCCACTGTGGCTCCATATAGTGTCTTTCTACAAGGAGGGCATTGGGTGGTTTTTGAATCCTTATGATATGAGACTTAAAGACTTTGGCTTAAATATGATTGTGTGTGTGTAAGCATCAATCACTCATCTGTTTGCACGTGTCTCTAATCAAATATAAACAGCCTTGGGAAATGAGAGGCACAGGTGTCTGTTTACATTTCATTTCATGGCATGTTTTATCCTGTTATAATACCTTCCAGCTTTTACTAGCACCTTATCACCACTCTGTCACATTGTTCTCTCCCAAACAGGCTGACTTATTAAATCCTGACATGAAAACACATCTCTAGAGCCCCTAAACATTCTCAGTTTTATTTGTTTTTATACTAACTAGGGAATCGTCAGCCTTGGGGAAAATGTATTAAGTTCTTGTTTCAGACAAACCAAACACATACAATACCAGTTGACCAAGAATGGAGCAGACACATTTTTTAAAGAATCTGTTGGAGATCAAATGAATAGATGTCTCTGTCTGAAATTTTGACAGCGGTCACGGTTTTAAAAACTCATCCTCTCCCTGTGCTATCAGCTGAGGTCTTCAGAGAGAAGCCCCCTGTGCTCACTGACCAATGAGGCATCATAAAGGGAGATGGGCTCCTCTCTCATATTGAGCGGAGCTCAGGTTTGTAATCAACAGGGGCACCTGAGTGTGACTCAGTGTCAGAGGTGCGAAAGGACACCATATGTAAAGCAAATTAGAAATTGGTGTTACTCCCACTTCTGCTGCTTCTCCAACCTGTTATTATAGCCACTACATCTACCACAGCCACCGCTGTTAATGAACTATCCGCTGATCTTAGTAATTATTATTATGATATATTGGCATATTAATGAGCTGATATGAAAACAGAGAATGCACCGGGTTACAGAAACGTGAGTGCACAGATCCACTGCACTGCTTTGTTGCTTGGCAACATAACTAATGCAGCTCAGCAAAGTAAAACGTTGAGGCTCACAGATTTTGGTTTGATTGCCCCCAGAGAATACAGCATGTAGCTTACACTCGATACAACTTCTGCTGCCCATTGTATCCTGACAGCCCTGCACGGCGGCCAATTGAAGTTTATAATGAACCTTAACCCACTGCAGAGGCTTAGACTCACCCAGGCTGCTGAACCGGCTGCTCAGGGAACTCAATTTCATCTACTCTGTTCTACAATCGAACATGAAATCGACTATGTGTGTGTGTGTCTGTGTATTCTTGCTTGCATAACATGGCATGCAGTACCTTTCTTGCCATGAGATTGAGTCACATATAGCTAGTCCTCAAGGCTATCGGCTCTCATGATAACTTTAATGAGGCCCTCAGTGGAGGTTTATTAAGGTGTCATAAGGGGGAAAAGGTGAGGGTCTGTAATTGGAATGACATTTAAACAATCACCCTACATATCCCACACACACGCACATCAAAAGTAACTGTCAGGATCAGGTAGATGATACTTAAATGTGGTCATCCCCCTGTAATGAAATAGAAGCAAGTGCAGAGTAGCTAGATGGACAAGGTGCCTGTGATGAACTGAAGTACATGTGTTATGACAATCTCAGAGAGAGATACATTTTCTTACATTCTAGGAAATTAGAGATGCAACAGTACGTACCTCGTTTTTTTGGTCACAGTTTTTGGTTCAGTTTTATTCTGACTGCCCGGGCCCTTGGAGTGGTTTTTTGGTATTCCAGTTTTAGGCACATTTTACAGGAACAGCAAGGGGTAAAGAAAAAAAAGCGATATTTTAATTCCAAAACAATTTCTTTTAAGCAAAACAACTTTCTATTCAAACACATTCCTGGTGTATGGTGTATAGTCTCATTGAAAAGAAGGAAGTGTTTAAGTAGCGCCATATAGGAAGACATTTCAGTCTTTTACATTTTTCATGCAGAATGGGTCGTAAAGCGTTGATATTTCATTGTGTACAGTAACTTTGTTTCAAACCCTGCTTTGTCTTTTCTCCCTTCACTCTCACCTCATCCATTATCATGCAGGTAACAGTTGGTGGCTGCGTGTGATAACAATCTGTTGCTTCATATTAGTAACTTTACTGCAAGCTGCAGACAGTTGATTGTCCAGACAATACTATGCATGGAAGATTGTTGTACGCAAAACCGAAAATACTGCAATTCACAAGCGCCCATTGAACCGTGGATGCCGTACCAAAGGGTTCATTTTTATATTGAGAATCTTTGCATCCCTGTTTGAAATATAGATATGTATCTATACTGTATACCTACAATGTTCATGTGTATTTGGTCGTCACTTTACTGAAATCATTGATGACACATCAGGTCTGAAAAGGAGATTAATGAAAGGAGATTTAATTTACTTTCTGGCAACTTGAAAAGTCACAAGTATTGAAATCTCTCCTGTGGACAATTTTAAATTAAGTTTGTTATTACAGGGTGCTGCTTATTACCTTGTCTGACACCTACCCCCTGACAGCTGCTTCAGGCATTCAAATAATAATGTAGAAATAGTCAATCTTAATGCTGTGACTCTTGTTTGTCTTTTCAGCTAATACGGAGGCATCTCTATTATTTTCAGTTTGTTTCATAACCAGCTACAAACTCTTCACAGGAGCTTTGAAGTTCCTTACAAATAAAATACTTGTTCTGTTGTAACAGTGAATTAAGATATGTAAATTCTAGATTTAGAAAAAGATTAGATTTTTTTGTTGCCGAACAGCAGTTCAAAATCTGTGGTACAAACGGGGAACACAGTGGAATCCACCACACACAACACAACACCTTATTCAGGTGGCTTATTGATTTTCAAGGTGGATAAACATCTATCTTCATCTGCTAACATACAACACTCTAACGATGTCAAATACTTCTATCAAGAACAATATAACTTTGGCTAATGTGTCATTTATGTGCAAATAGTCTGTACACGTGTGTTGCAGCTTAATCACCTCACCTGCACTCAGCTGTGAACCGCCTGCCCTGAACACTGCGTGCAAATTCTCTCTCTCTCTTTGGCAACTGTCCTTTCTCATTCGCCTTCTCTCTATCTACTTTGTTCCCTTTGTCACTTTCTGTTTTTTTCATTCTTTCTCTCTCTAACACACACACACCAACACTGATACAAGTTATCAATTCAAAGTGCTCTCAGACAAGACCAGAGAAATGCTATCGTTCCTCCTCACATTTTACCGACTTTGACCCCAATCTGTCCTTTTTCTCAGCATCTTTTACTCATCACTTCTCCCTTTCCTCTTCTGTCTCATGCCTATTTGTTGCCCTCCGTCCATCTGTCCATCATACCTCATTTTCATTCATTTTTCTCTCTTTATATTCTCTGCCCTTTCGTTCCTTTTCACTCACTTTCACTAGGTTTTTCTTTTCACTGATAAGTGTCAGATGGTTTTTGTTTTTTCTCCCCTCCTTGAAATTGAGTAAAAATTGATCCTCATTTTCACTCCACTGACACTGATAAATACACCTCAGAGAAAGAATTAATGAGTAATTTGTGAATGATCCCTGAGCCTCCATCCCCTTTTGTGGCTAACCTCGCCTTTCAGAGTCCCTCATCTGGAAAGACAATGAAAGCTGTGTGTGTAAGTGTGTGTTTATGTGTGTGTGAAATAAAAGGAAAGGGGGACGAGTAAGGAAAGGTAGACGGACAAAAACAGCTCATGGGCAACATATGAGCTGAATAATTTGCTAGTGTTTAAAAATCTCCTCTTTTCCTTGACTTACAGTATGTAAGTGTACGCTGCTTGTAGCACATGTGTTGCTGGGAGTGTGTGTGTGTTGGGACTTCGTGGTCATAGACTTGGAGTAATGCTGAGAGTCTGCTCTGACTGGATAAGCTCTGTGTTTGCCGAGGTTCCGACTGGAGGATACAAGATAGGGCACAAGTAATCTGCTCTGCTACACTGACATACAAATCCCTTCCTTCACCCCTTGACAAGCACGTGCACAACACACGAACACAGACACACACATGGACTGAATGTATACCACTGAGAAACCAACAGAAAAATAAAGAAAATGCTGTGGGCACCTTGCTATAAACAACACCGCTACCTAAGGTCACTATTAAAATGCCAAGCCTTGAAAGTGACTTAGTGTTCCTGCATTTCATAGTTAACTCACAAGAAGAAGTCTGAATACGATGAGCTTGGAAAAGGGAAGTTCCTTCAATCAATGTCGCTGAAGTCAAGGTTTGAGATAAGGGTTCCCTTTAAATTTCTCTTCTCTCTCTGCAGACTTTTTATTGTGTCTCCTGAGTTAAAATTCATCTCTTTGATCTTCTTTTTGAACTTTGATTGCCTCCGCAAAATACTCTCTACCCCAGCATGGGAATTCTCCTTTTTTGGGAGCCAAGTACAAATCACTCTGTAACAATCTGACTTTGTGTGTGTAGTGCTGATGGATGCCTATGTAGACACATACATAAGAGGAGCATATCTGCATCTTGAACTCAACTTTTCCAGTGCTAAGAAACTTTGTTTTAGGCTAGATAACAATTAATGACTACACGAGTCAATGAGGTTACAAAAAATGGAAATCATCCATCCATTATCTTCTGCTTATCCGGGGTGGTGTCGCGATGGCAGCAGGCTAAACAAGTTGCCCCAGATGTCCCTCAGATGTCGATCTCCTCCTGGGGGATCCCAAGGCATTCCAGGCCAGAATGGATATATAATCCCTCCAGCGTGTTTTGGGACTTCCTCAGGGTGTCCTTCTAGTTGGACGTGCCCGGATTACCTCTAAAGGCAGGCGACCAAGAGGCATCCTAATCAGATGCCCAAACCACCTCAACTGGCTCCTTTCAAGGCGAAGGACCTGCGGCTCTACTTCGAGCTCCCTCAGGATGTCCGAGCTCCTCAAACTGTCTCTATGGCTGACACCAGCCACACTTTGAAGGAAACTAATTTCAGCCTCTTGTATCTGCAACCTCATTCTTTCTGTCACCACCCAAAGCTCAAGGCCATAGGTGAGGGCTGGATCGTAGATTGACTGGTAAATCAATATTTGCCTTTCGGCTCCCTCGTCACCATAACGGTCTGGCACAGTACCAACCATACTGCTTTCGCTGCCCCAATCTGTCTGTTAATGTCATGATCCATTCTACAGTCACTTGTGAACAAGACCATGAGATACTTGAACTCCTTCATTTGAGGCAGGGACTTACTCTCCATCCGGAGGGATCCAAGGTTTTAGGGCAAAGAACCGTGACCTCGGACTTAGAGATGCTGACCCTCATACCGACCGCTTTGCACTCGGCTTAAAACCACCCCAATGCCTGCTGGAGGTCCCAGCCTAAAGAAGCCAACAGAACAACATCATCTGCAAAAAGCAGAGATTAAATATTAAATTCCCCAAACTGGAAACCCTCCTCCCCTTGACTGTGCCTCACGATCCTGTCCATGAAAATTACAAACAGAACAGGGGACAGCCTTGACAGAGGCCAACATGAACAGTCAAATCTGACTTTGTGCCGAAAATGTGGACACAGCTCTCACTTTGGTCTGATGGCTCGCAGCAACAGCCCCGGGACCCCATGTTCACACAGTACCTCCCACATGACCATCCAAGCGACACGATCTTAAGCATTCACCAGGTATACATAACACATATACACTGGATGGGCAAACTCCCATGCTCCCCCAAGACGCCATGCTTTATGGGCTTCTTAGGCTTCAATATGGAAATCAGAAAAATGAAAGTTAGACATACAAGGTTTTCATTCAACAATAACAGTAAAGAACTTGGCTCTACAGATGGCAATGTGTTTGTCAATTGTTTATGTTCAAACAAATATCTCTGCAACCATTGGATGGATCGCCAAGAGATTTAGTAGAGACATTCATGTTCCCCTCAGCATTAAATATTATAACTTAAGTGATCACTTGAACTTTTAATCTAGTTTCATCATCAGGTCAAAGAAAACCTTTGATTTATGACCAATTTGTCACAAGATCTATAACATTACCATTAGCCTCAGCTTGTTGTGTATCATGCTGAACATGGCCAATATTATGCAAATATAGTCTCACAGAAAAGACCACAACCCCTTAAAACTGCATAGCATACGGCATGCATGTAATATGTACTAATCATGTGCTCGTACCAAAGACACACTGCAAAAGAAAAGTCAGAGATCCTGCACACATGAACTTCATGAATCAATGTCATTACAGCAGTTTGTGAGATTGAAATGTAACCTACAGACCAGTTTACAGTGTGCATGACTTAAATATAGAGTATGACTTATTCAGGTAATTCTGTTTTTAGAGGTTTAGGTCATTTCATGTATTTTGGTGAGACTTTTCTTTTTTTAGATCATATCCACCTATTGTCTGCATGTTAGCATTTAGCTATGTCTAAGTGCAGCAACATAGAGTAACTTATGTGAATATAGGCTTCTCATGTGATGCGTTCTTGTATACATGTAAACACTCCACTTCTAAATTACCCATAAAGACCTCATCGTGTCTATGGAGGAACAGCGGGCTACTGAAATGAAAGCAGGGAACGGAAATGAGAGAGGCCCATTATTGTAGTACTTAAGATGTCACATTAATCTGTATTCTCCTTTTGAAGCTTTCTAATTAAGTCTCATCTGCACAAAAGGAAAGCTACAGTATGTGCACATGGCATGGGTGCTAACTGCTAATTACAATTTGTTGTGATTTGGTCTGAATACAAAATGATCATTTTCATTGCCCCTTGCTAAGGCTATCAATCAGCTTGTCAACACAGGAGCCATAATCGCTGTTTGATTACAAGGACGGGGTGAAACCAAGCTGATTTTAAAGTTTTAATGAAAACAGAGATGGAAGAGTGATTCCGAATGAGGGAATTCAACTAACCTTAAATGTCCTTTTCCTGCCAATGTTTGAAATTGTCCTCAGTATGAGGTGGAAAGACTCTAAAAGTAGCCCCACATTACCAGAAAATGTTCTCGCTAAATCCCTGTCTTCAAGGCAAAATGAGGTAAAATGATGTGAAAAGAATGAAACCAGCTGTGTCTGTATCCCACTGAGAACATGCTGTTTAGTGTCCTTACGTCTCACAAACCACTTGAACAAAACTGCGGTGTGCTTTTCCAGCATACGTGGCAGCAAGCCCTGCATAAGGGTGCCTTTGTTGAACTGAAAAAGATGTAAAGTACTCTTGGCGCAAATCATATGATGTTCAGAACAGTTCACCTATAGCATCAGGTGTCCTTCCTCGTCTCTCTTCCCTGCTGCCTACTGTTTCTCCTTCATCACAGCCTTTTTGAATTTCTTACCCCACTCCTCTCTGGCTTTTTTCTTCCGCCTTTGTTGCATTTGTAATAAAAATGGGAAAACGTTTAAGAAGACACTTTGACATCAGCCAGTTTACTTTCAGATCCAATCCGCAGAGCTCTGCATACAAAGCTGTCTGCACCTGTCAATTTCAAAAGGAATCGTAGCCCCGGTATTTTTCTGGCGAGACAGATAAAAAGGGGAAGTGAAATGAGTGCACTCTAGCCATAAAAGCTTAAAGACATGCCACAACAGTCAGTCAGAAGATGTTAGACTCAACTTTATTTTCAAACTACCCCTTTTACTTCTAATGCAGCTAGAGAGCTGTATAGAGAGAAAACAACTGACATGACCACATCAAAGACCTTGTGTTTCCCTAAAAAAAATTCCTAAATTCGACCTGATCGCTCCAATGCTTCAAAGCAAAGTTTAATTATTTTGACACCACTTCTTACAACAAGAGCATTAGCGGATTTCAGCTGCAAAATACATAAACAGCAATCTCCCTCTGGCACCTTCAATTACTCAGACTCCTAAAGCTGCAGAAAGCTACACTGACTGCTTTACAGGTTTGTTGACAGAAAGTTGATCAGTCACAAAGCATACTTTTTGCAAAGGATACAGACTCATGCTCTTTGGACTAAGGATGGAGGGTTTTCATCTGCCTTTATGTTCACAGGTTGCTGCTATACACCTGACTAATATTACAGAGTTAAATAGAGCAGGTTGTGGGGATTAAGGATAGGAAGTGTTAAGCTGTTTCACTGGTTGAATATCTCAGTTCAAGCGAGAAATATCAGTCTGTTTCCCTGTTTTGTCCCTGCTTTTATTACTTGTGCAGCACATTTATATCGATAAGAGAAGCAAAACGACAGAAAAAAAAACATCATTAAGTTTCATTATTTGGTTAGGGCTGCATTATTAGTTATCTATGCCATATAAATGCTCTTACACTGCTTTACATTTTCTACTTTCAAGCTACAATTTACTCAATTTAGCTCTGTCAGGGTGTGATTAGAGAAGGTGGAGAGCAGCTGCCTGTAGCATTTGGAGTGGTAAAAGAGTGGACCTCTGCTGCTGTTTATTGAAAATGCAGAATAACATCACCGTCTGTCTAGAAATATCTTAACATTTTCATTCCACATGTAAAAAGACAACACATCTCTCAATCAGACTCCATTGTTGTTTCTCTCTCTCTCTCTCTCTCTCTCTCTCTCTCTCTCTCTCTCTCTCCATGTTCATGATCCTGCTTCTTTTAGTCTTTCCATCCTCATTTATACAAACAGGGCTTCTCTGAAACAACAATACTCAGCATTTGTCATTTCCTGTGCCGGGGTGCTTTGAACGAAATACAAGCCTCATTTCCATTCCGAGCCTTCCTCCCTGATTAATAACACAAAAGTGCTTTCACTCCCTTTCTCTCTGCCTTTGTGTTTGCTCTTGCTGTTGGTTTCAGCTCACATTCATATTTTCTTTAACTCCAGTGTTTATTTGCTCTTAAATGGAGAGAAAAATAATGTATGACTTCTTCAGCTGAAGACGCACTCTTCCTTTTTGTTGAACACGCTCACAGTGCTGTGATCAGGGGGAATTGCCTGTTTTGAACAATTTTGATTCACTGATTGAATGATTTGGTTAACCTCAAAATCAAAAGTTTGGGCTCAGGCCTTACAATATCTTTGTGAAGTCGAGCGCTGCATTCGTCTCCGAGTTCTATTTATTTTACCTTTTCCTGAAGTCTGCCCTCTGTTTCGATTTGTGTGTCTTGTCTATCAAAACTGAAAAGCAAAGAATATTTGTCTGGCTGAAAGTGTTTTTTTCAGGTCACGTTCCCTTCTTTTCAATAGCAAGGTGAAAATAAATAGCAGCTCAAAGCTGATGTAATATCAAGGACTATCATTTCAGGCCTATTTCAGTCAAACGTGTGAATCATCAGCAATTCACAAGATCTTTCAAAGCTGCATCTTTTTTTTGTGAGGAGATAAAGAGAAGATGGTGATTTCTAAACATTGGAATTTTCTGTATCCATTTCAGTCCCCAAGTGTCGTGAATAGATCTCATGATCATCTAGATATAGATTCTATATCTAGATGATCCTATATGGCTTTTGTCTCCGCACAACCATTCAAACTGTCAGGCATGACTTGACTTTTATTCCGACAGATGTGTCATTGCCGACCTGAAGCCAAAGCTGTCAACTCCAACTTTGTACCACCGAAAACCTTCAGTGGTAATGAACCATATCTGGCCTGTTGGGGCAGAATTAAAAAAATGATCTGCTTGATCTTGCATCAGTGTTTCTGTGCTGCCTTAATGAACGGGGATAGCACTGCGTAATCTGACCCCTGAGCTGTGGCGGAAGAACAAGGCCCATCAAGACGCGCTGGTGGTTGTATGTTATTCTTGAGGGGTTTGAACTCCCCCACATCCTGTTTCTTGATGTCTTTTCTGTGCTGCTTGAGAAACATAAAAACTATCAATGGAACAAGAGGAGGAAGAATTGAAACAGTATCCACTGTCTGACCTCTGCAGCTCAGCTTTATTTATAGATACAATGTAATGGCTTCAGTGTGAACGACTCCATGTGGAGGTTCACACATTTTTCCATTGCTGCAAGCTGCGGCAATATTGAGTATATTCATCAGAAAATGCCTTTAGCTTTAATCCTGTTAATTGTAGCTGTGGGGCTTTGTCTAAATGAAAGATGTATTTGAAAAAAATCAGGCTATTGTGGACTATTTAAGTGATTCCTATTAGGGGGGGTTTGTGGGCTCCATAGTCACGTTGTCTTATAGGGTACTCTTTAGTCTTTAGTGTAAGATAGAGTCAGCCCAAACAACAGCTTTTTGATTTGGATCACAGCCAGAATAACATCTGATCTTGAGCCAGAGGGAAGTCTGCTCCGAGGTCTGTCCTGATGCCCCATTAAGTCGAACAGACCGCTCTATGCATTCAAATGATCAGTCATTAACACAGCTACATCGCTTCAAGAGAAGAAGACATGCTGTGATACAACAACAGTGAAAACACAGTAAACATAATACATGCAGTATCTTACTAATTTGTTATTTGTTTCTCGTTTTAATTTGCATTCAGACAAGGCAGTATTCAGCTGCTGTTATATGGCTCAGTGGGACGTAGTCTGCTTTGATATCAGATCGACTGCCCAGTGAGAGTGAGTGCACTGGGTGTCTGTTGTGTTGCTATTTGAATACATTTGAATAGAACTTGCATATGAGAGGTGAATTTGGAGCTACTGTAAAAAGAGAAGATGATAAAGCTTTACTTATTCGAACCACAATTGGAAATGAGCCATGTTGGTGTGTGTAGGTGGATTCATGTGAACTTCTGAATAACAGTTTCATATAAAAGAAAACACCTTGTGTGAAATTCCAATAATTAATCATTGGATTACTTAATTTGCCAGCATTTCCCTCACAGCCTGTGGTCGGTAAGTTTAAAAGAAAGCCCCATGCTCCTACCATTCCCCTTTGTCAAAAATTAATTACGTTGCTATGGACAGTAAATTATTAGCTTGACAACACTGCTATTAAACAGCATTCTAGCCCTCCATGCACATAATAAAGTTGTGTGTTTGTTTGTCCTTTGGACTATGTCTCCATGCCACATTGTTATGCTCTCCTGAAAATGTGCATGACTGTATTCTTATTTTGAATATTTACAGAAACACGTTTAGTCCTATAGACAATGCATTGTGTTGTTTATTGTTATTTCTTGGCCTCTGTGCTGATGACAGCCATAGAGACATTTTTTTATTTTATTTTTTTTTTGGGGGGGGGGGGGGGGGGGGTTGGTCAATCCCATTCTTGTGAACTCAGTATCTCAGGGACATTAGAAGCAATTTAGTGTTCAATATCATGGTTAGGCCTACTGTAAGCTCTCATTTATCTTATTCTGGTGAAGACCTTATCTCTGATACCTCATGGGACTTTTTTATTTCATCAGGTCTATTTTTTTTCTCCCATCCAGGAGAATTGCACAATCCACAATTGATTAGTTGTCAATCTCCCCTTATTCTACCTCTTTTGTACCTGGCCATTCTTCTGTTTTCACGAAGGAGGTCTACAGAGAGTTACAATCTCAACAGAGAAAGGGAGAAACAAAGAGAAAGTGGAATCATGGCACCTCTTGTAAGTAAAGTGTTGCTACTTCTCCCCCTAACAAAGACCCACTTCCAATCCAATCCAATCCAAATGTATTTATAAAGCATGAATCAATACAACAGCAGGGCCTATGATGTCATGTGGTTTGTATGGTGGTAGACTGATTCTTCTTGTTTTCAATATAAAATATATATCCTTGATTTCTAAACACGGCCACAGTTTCTCTTTCACTTTGTCAGAAACACTGATCAATGTAAACTGCAACTTGACTGCTTGGTGGAGAAGCAGAGAAATTGGTTTCAGTTCAAGTTTTTCACCTTCATGATAGTTAAATGTTCAACCTTTGTTAAAGATCCCATATTATGCCCTTTTTGGGGTTCATATATCTAATTTATGTGCTCCTGAAGTACTAAAGTACGTTCACAATCGCTAATGTTCGAAAAAAGTGTCTGTTTTCATGTACTGCCGATCGATGCAGCCCGTCTCATCTGCCTGTGTTTGTAACGCTCAGAAGTGCCCACATCAGGGTCCCCACGTGTGCCAAGTATGATCTGATTGGTTGGCCGATCTGCTCTGTTGTAATTGGTCAGTCGTTCGGACAATTCTCGGAAATGTTACGCCCCTTTTACCATGTTGGGAATACACCTACTGTGCAGCATGAGCTTGTGCTTGCTACAACGAGCCAATGGGCTTGGATCAGTGACACCACACTGGCAAGACGTCACACTGGCAAATTTCAACAAGGGGGGCTAGGGACCGAGCGTGACATGCTGCTACTGCTACTGCTGACAGGAGGGCGTAGGAGAAGCCGTGTTTCCGCGGACTTTGAATTTTTGCACATAGATGCACAAGACACCTGGAAAACACACTAAAGAGCATATAAAACAAGAAAAAGCATAATATGGGACCTTTAAGCCAGGTTGCCCTTTGTTTTAGTTGTAGATGTCCATCTTTATCAATCTTCAGGAAATTGCTCTTGGCACTCTGTGTAAGGGCATTGAAAACAAGAAAAAAACAAAGTGAAATTCCTTGTTTGTTTACACATACTTGGCTTATAAAGCTGTTTTTTTTCCCCTGACAGATGTAACCTGTCTCCAGTTTGACAGTGTTTGGTCTTTGCTTCCAAATTTCTGAACTGGAAACACAAGGCAGACGTTGTGAAATCATTGGTGGTTTTCTTCTAAAGCACTTATGATCGATGCTCTGTTTGTGACGACCAGGTTTAATAGTTTCTAATAGCTGTCTGGAGTTGTGAATGATCATGTTAACACCCCTTGCGGTGCACTGATTGGTCTGGCACTTTTTTTTTTTGGCTCAATTGATTCTCAATGGCAGTTCTCCAGACTTAAATCTTGTAGCATATTGAGCTTACTAATTTTAGTCTTTACACTGCAAAATCTCAAAATGGAAGTCTTGAAAAACAGTTTTACTAACTCATTTAGATAGTACATCTCATTTCAAGACACAGTAAAGAACCATAGAAGATATTTCTAACTTATTACAAGCAATTCAGGTCTTATTTTGTTGCGTTTGATATCTTGAGATTCGATTAACTGGACTTGTCAGGTGAATGTGGTTTATATTAAGTGTAATGAGATATTTATTGACTATAAATGAGACATAGATTTGATTTTTGCAGTGTATTGAGTGGCTTTACAAAGCTAGACTGACACCATAAAATGGATTTCATCTCCACTCAAGGTTACGAATAAGTAGCTCTAGTAAACGAGCATCAGGGGTTCCCTCTTTCCTGCTAGTTTCCTTAAGTGCAACAACATTTCCCTGATGAAAGTGACCAATGTATTTTGAAAGAGTAGAAAATGGAAGTGCAAACATCAGAACAACAACAATGCTTTTTCCAAAGCATAATTATGTTCTGAGAATGAGCAGTCTGTTGTTTAGTATTAGGTTCCATTGTTTTAAATTAAGTGAAAAAACTGAAACTTTTAGTTTGTGATGATTTGGCCCCCCAGGGGTCGAAGCAGTACATCAGCGCAGCTCTTTGCTGATTTTGTCCTGTACAGAACATCCCTATACATTTCAGTCTGTTTCATAACCAGTTGAAAACTCCTCACAGGGGCTTTAAGCTGATGATAAAGAAAGATGCACAAGTGATGCATTGATAAGAATCTGAAAGATGCTTTTTAAAGCTGTCACTTAGTGTCATTAATCCCTGTTCCTTATTTTGACTTGAATAAATGGAGAGTGTTGCTCTGACACAATGGAGAAAGGTCTTTACACAGGGTTGGTGAAAACAGCTGGGAAGTAAACATTTAGGTGGTAACACACTTTAAAAGCTGAAGCTTTTCCTTGCGTGTCATGCTGGGTGTTAATGTATAATGTGTTGTTGACTGTGGCAAAAAGGAGGTGTTATAGTTCCAACAAGGTGGAAAGAGCTGCGAATTAGGTCTGCACGATATGAGAAATATATGCGATGTGCGATTAGATTCTGCAATGCCACGATATTGATATAAATAGAGAGAAATAATGAGGGCATGTTAGCTTAAAATCCCTGTTTCTATATCTGTCTGCTGTTCTTAATGTTTTACAGAAAATCTGTGTTTTGTGTTTCCCTTCAAAATCCCAAATAAATCCACCAAAAACTGGTCTTAGAGCACTCTGGTCTCGGTTAGTGTGGTCTTGATTACAACACTACAACTGATAGACTGTAAAAATGCTGAGCGAGAAAGCATTGCTTGACTAAATTGACAGTGTTTTATTTTTTATTGTGATAAATTCAGACTTTCGCAATATGTTTATTGTGAGTGCTCATACCACGATAACGATAAAAACGCAATTACTTGCCCAGCCTAACTGCAAATTAAAAATAATATTCCTCGACATGGTCAGGCATCCTGTCAAAAAGGCTTCACGGTTGTAGGTTATGCACTGAACTGTTTCCTCTATGGATAAATCCCCTTCTCTTATCATCTGGTCGTATGTCATCAGTAGCGTATAGAGTTGACGTGGACTATTTTCTTTGGGGTTTTTTTGCTCTCATTGAATCATCTAGGGTCTTACTGGAATGCTGAGTTTCCAGGAAAGTATACATGCTTGATGAGGCTTGTCTAAACACAGCAGCAGCATCCATCCCCCCAGTCACTGCAGTGAAGGGCTTCCTACAGAGTTTAAGAAGAAAAACATTAATGTCTTGCTTAAAGCTGGAATTATGATTCTCCGGGGTGAATGTATGCAAAAGTACAGTTTTCTTCCCACATTGGGGAAATGAGGAAAAGACATCAAGTTGACCCCAGCCATCGACAGTTCATAAAATAAACCACACTTTGTTTCCACACAAGAATTTGGATTAATCAAAGTAAACAGACAAAGAAAAACAATGTGAAGTGTGTTGAGGGGAAATTCAGATGCCTCAGCTCAAACAGAATAGCCCCTGGGGCAGAACAGTACTGAACGTGTATTCCCAGTTGCTTGAATGAAATGATGACTGAACTTCTATGCATCACATTAGATCAACTAATCATCTTGTTCCTTGATTTAAGAACGGGGAGATTTGCCCTTCGCCTACGTTTCCCTGTACTGTAACACCCTTCTCTATTTGTAATGCAGCGACATGGTTGTAGTGTTGTGTTTTTTAACATATGTTTTATATGCATAAGCCTTCTGTAACCTATTCCTAAAGCTTGCACCTTTTTATTCCAGAAGTTGTATGTAGCGTTTTCTTAATGCACATATATGTTCACTTTAAAAAAGATGACTGTATCTGCTGTTTTCTTGTGAATGCCTTCAGTCCTGATAGTATGATTTTCTCATACAGTATATTGACCTAACAGTCCTAACCTCAAGGCATACCACACTGTGTTTGTGATTATTCAGTGTTAACTTTATGTACATTTTTCTCATGTTGGTTATGCTGCATTTAACAGGGCCTCATGCAGGCTTAGTTAGAGAGCCAGTAGTGCATAGAAACTGAAAAATAATCTTTTTTTTTTATGGCCCAGTGATTTAAGAGCTCTCTGGCTGGGTTCCCCAAAAAATGAAGCAAAAGCCCTCAGACACCTATCATCCACTCCATTTCATCTCTGTAACTTTGTTTGCTGCACACAGTGAATGCAGCAGAGGACTCCCACCTTAGGGTAATCAGGCAGGAAAATAAAAGTGCAATTTGAATAGCATCAAGGGCTAATGGCGTACCTGTATTTCTGTGCATGTTTTCAGATGGAAAGGTGGAGGTGACGAAGGAGAGCGTGAAGCTGTGCACCATGGGGCCAGGGAAGGTGTTTGGAGAGCTGGCTATTCTCTACAACTGCACGAGGACCGCCACTGTCAAGAGTGAGTCTCCTCAGACACCTGAAAAAACATCCACAGTGCTCACATCAGTCCGTGCTTGCATGTCCACACGCTTCCCAGGTGTCAGATAATGTCACCTGTTCACACACACACACATCCACTGAAATGTGTCTCCTTGGTGTGAGGATTAGGTGTATTTCGGCCTGTAAGATGCTTTCTCAGCACAGAGAGAGAGAGAGATCACATATTCACAGTATTAATGGCGGCCATGATGACAGACTTACCATCACCACTTCATGTTTTCACAACACTCCAGTTAAGTGTCTTCCGAGACCCCCAGTGAGCTAAATGTCAAGGTTTACTGCCTCTACTCTTTCACGTGTCAGAGCTCCAGCTATGAAGGATGCACAGTGGGTGAGTAGGTGGTCGATCCGACTGGCGATTTGAATAGTCGGCCTAATAGAGCGAAGAGAGAAGAGTGAGAAACGACAGGACAGATGGTGTATTACGCACATTTGAGACCTAGTGTGTTATAAGAATGTGTGTCAGGATGAAAAATGTGTGTTTATGTGAGGCAGGAAATGGGAAATTGCTGGAAATGGGTCTGTAGGGTAGCCGATAGCTAGCTTGAGTTTCATCTGACTGCATGAAAATGGTGTGAGAGCGAGAAAAAATGTATACATGCTGAGTGAGAAAGCATTGCTTGTTTGCATAGGATCATTTTTCGTATGTATTGCGCTAAATGAAGACTTTTGCCAAGCTCATATTGTGATATCAATACATTTGCAATTTATTGTGCAGCCCTAGAAAATACTGTATTATAATTCAGTTTAATCACTTACGATTTGATAAATAGTTCCACACGTAGGTTGGACTGGAAGTCAATTGATGTATTACCCAGGTATGAATGAATTCATGAAAGGGTTTTTTTTTGGGGGGGGGGGGGTTGTTGAGGAGGTTAAAGAGGGCTGTGAGTTTAAGTGTAGTGAAATGGGGGTTGATGGTTGTGGCAGAAAGGTTGCACGACCCCTTGCTGGCCCCTTTTTGGGTCCCACGATCCCCTCCTGCCACTGACCAGCCAACCTGTCGGAACTCCCAGCTCCCGTTGCTATGACAACAAGAGCCCAAAAGGGAGATGAGCCAATTCTCATGGGTTAATATTCCCCTTCCAATAGGCGACAGAGTGTCTGTCTTTCTCTGTTGAATGTTCTTTTTGCCTGCCACCAGCCCACCTGCCTGTACTCCCAGTCATGCTCTTTTTGAAGTGTGCGTCAGTGCTGTCTTTACTGGCGGGGCAGCTGCTTAAGAAAAACAACTCTGCGTGGAACAAATTATGTCATTGTCTACATGGGCAGAAGTGTGTTTACAGCCTTACAGGGTCACTGGCACCGTCTCTGAGGGTGGTTGTCTCTGGTTTAATGTATGTCTACACAGAAGAATGTACTGAGGAATTCAGCTGCTGTTTGGGTATGAAAGGTGATGACTACCTGATGAGTGTGCACTAAGATTAAGGCTTCAATCAACCTGTTATTTTTCTGTGTGTAGAACCCTGTAGGAGGAAATAGTCTCAGTGTAATTTTCATTTTCATTGCACTGTCTCCAAAGTCATATGCCTGATTAATAATTACATCTTGGCAGATTTTGATGATGAACATGCTAATGTGGAATCAGACGAGCTCATCCATGAAACTGCCAACAGTTTCCCTTCTCACATCCTTAAAATGTGATAGAAACTCACAAAAGAATTAAATTGTTGCCTTCTTTGTTAATGACAGATTAATGGAGGTTGGCATCTATTAAGAAAACTCAAGGAAACTATTTTCCAAGCGGTCAATAATGTACAATGAGAAACAGTTTGCAGTTCTGATACAGAACAAAAAGGAAACCCAAGGCTTTCCTGCAGGGAATTCAAGAGCCCGACATAATGATGACATCTCCAGTGTTTCTTTCTTCCAAAGACTGCGGAGCAGTTTGAATCGGTTTGTGTTACTTTGCTCGAATGATTAAGAATTGGACTTCTGGTAAGCTTCATTCATGAGATTTAATTAGTTTCAGAGAGAGCTAAATGAGCCTGAAATGTTGTAGGCCAGCAGCTTTTTAGTCTCAGAGCACCGTTACAATTTGAAAGCTTTTTATATCCCAATCACTTTAAATTAGTAGCAACCATTTCCAAAGCACACTGTGGAGTTTGGGTCGTTTCATTGTGTCTTTCTTATCTTTCAGGCATCATTCGGTTTCTATTTTTATCCGAACACGATAAAAATGACAGGCATGAAACTAATTCATCACGGTAAACATTGTGCCTGCTGGCTTTTGAAATGAATCCGCACTTACAGCTGTCTAACAACACAGAGACGTTACTCTGACAACAATGAAAGCAGAGATAATGTTTACTTGGATAGATTTATCTTTGACACACTTAATTTACAATCCTTTGTAAGTTGTTTGCCAAACCACACTGGTATCAACAGAAACCAATAATCGTCTCAAAAGTAAGAAAAACTAATTTTGGAAGACGGTTGGTGGTAAGTGAGCAGTATCTGTGATTCGGAGAACAGATGCAAAGTCACTGTTTTCTATTAGATAACAGTTAAACAACATACAAACAGGAGCCTCAGTAAAACAAACAAATGATACTCTAAATCAAATTGGTTTCATGGACTTTTTCATGCCGGTTCTGTTTTGAAAAAATGTGCACGCATTCATCCAATAACACAGTTTTATGCAGTGGTTTTGCAGGGATGAGAGAAACTTACAAGCTTTCCCAAATAATTCAATGCCTGGTTGAATTTGTATTAATTTCTGAATATCCATGTTTGTGAATTTCACGAGGAGCTAGCAGGGATATTCCTTTTCCTTCATCCCCTCTCTTTCTTCAGCCTTCATGTGCTTTTTATGTGTCAACACTTGTTTGCACTCTCCCATGAGAAATGAATCCTGTACTATAAGCTTGCTTTGCTTGAGCATTTCTAGTAGTCACTTACTCCCGGGCTGTGGAGCTCCAGCAATCAATATGTTATGTTTGGTTTCAGGATACAAACATTTACCTGCAGAGAGTTATGGCCACATTTGGGGTTTGGCTCTGCCAGTGTTGTGAATGAGGTGGGATTTTTAAATCTGCCCGAGAGAAAAATATTGCCTGAGTTTACAAAAAAGTCCCTCAAATCCATATCACATAATTTTCACATGACAACAATTGGTGAGAAGCTGGCCCAAGAGTAGAAGAAGGCATGGGTGGGAGTGAGAGACAAAAGAGAGAGGTGATAAATACAGGACAGCAGTGACAGCAAAATGAGGGAGCCACCTCAAGGGAAGCGAGACTAAATTGGTATTTTTTCTGTCTGAGGACAGACAACAGAGAGGGACAGTGGCTTTCAGTGAAGAAATATTTTTTACGGCGTCAAAATGTCACTGTTTCACTGAGAGCTGGGCTTGACAACATAACAGGATGCAATTCAGCATGGTGTGACATAAAAGTGTGCAGAAGTTTACAGTAGTTATCACTTCACCACATGAATACAGTGAGAAAAGAGATCATCTATTCTCGACAAAGAGGTCCACTTAATCCAACAAATCTAAGCACACAGCAGAAAAGTACACAAGTATGTGACAGGGTCAAGACAATATTTGGACTCTATTGTACCCACGCCAATCACAATTCTGAATAATGTTTCCTAAGGCTGTGTGGGTTGTGAAATAGTGTCATGATGTTCCTATATGTTTTTAGATGTTCTCACCTTTGCTATCTTATCTCTCATGCTGTGTTGTGCATTATGGGTAAAGTGCAATAAATGTTGTGTTGTTTTGCATTGATATGTGCCTTTCTATTTACATGTTGATGTGTTTTTCTAGTGTTTTTTATTTCTTGATTGATTCTATTTTTTTTTTTATACTTTATTTTTATTTTATTTTTTCCAAGAGTTGCTTCATTCATGTAGTTTACATTTCATTCCAACAGACATGTTTTCAACATAGAATGTTGAATTAATAGAGTACACAAAAAAAAAACTACCAAAAGATGGAAAAGAGAGCGGCAACATCTTTAGAAATAAGTACACAGGCATACACACAGACAGGTGGAAAAAATAAGAAAGAAAGAAAAAGGAGAATTATATGAATGATAATAAAAAGATAAAAAAGAAACAACACCACCAAAATTTAAAATAAAATACTTAAGAGAAAACGAGGAGCAAAACCAAAAAAAAAATAAAGGAAAAGATAGGGAGAGAGATATAGCCCCTATGTTCAATACACATGTGAGGTTTTAGCATTTCTACATTTAATTTGTTTAAATATTTCATGGGCATTGTCGCACTGACATGTACACACATCTCATTTGTATGCCGCTCAAACATTTACTCATGGGTATTTTCTACGCGCCCACACTCTAGATCTCATCAATATCCCATTTTTAATTTAATTAATCAACCAATTCATTTACCTATTTGAACACAATGAGGTGATCAGATGTTTAATGATCTATTTTTTAAAAGAGAGAGGAAAAGGCTTAGTTTCTAATATGTTGATGATGGTTATAATTTTCCTTCAGTTAAAGTCCATCTCTTTTTAAACAGGTCTTCCATGTTCCTTATTCTGTGAGTTCCTTCTTCCATAACTTTTACTTCTTGAATCATGGTTTTCCATTTTATCAAATCTGGGGGTTTAGTTCAGCCTTTTGTTATTTGCTTCAATGCTGTAATTCTGAGTATTCTAAATAAATAGTGTTGGTCTTTTCCTAGACCAACTGGAGGTTTTCCAAGTATGATGTGCTCTGCTTTTAAATCTAGTGGTTTGTTGAATGTATCTTCCATGAACTTAAAAACTTCTAACCAAAAGACATTTAATAGATTGCATGAATAGAATATATGTAAATAATTTGCATTGCTTTCGCCACAATTTCTCCAGCACTGAGATTGATTCTAGTGGAAGCAGCTGAATGTTTAGCAGCACTTTGAGTCCAAGACAAATTTCCACAAGGGGACAATGAAGTGTGTCGTATCTAGGGATGTAAAGATTAATCGTAAAATCGTGAAAAATTGATTCAAAGGTGTCAAGATTCACATCGGTACTCTGAAAAATGAATCGCAATAATATCCTGAGTGTCAGCAGATGTAGAGCAGAGGCGGTTGGCAGCTGCAGAGCAAGATTTTGAAACTGAGGACGCACCATCGACTTTTAAATCGGAGGTGTGGAAGCATTTTGGATTCCCCAAGACAGAAAATGAACGAGGTGAGAAGATAACAGACAAAAACTGTGTGCAAATATTGCAAGAAGACGGGGAACTACACAAATAGCACAACCAACATGATGCAGCATTTAATCAACACCACAATGAGATGCTCCAATCACCTCCCCTTGTTGAGAGAAAAAAAACATTAAAAGGCCAAACCACACTGACAAGCGGGTTTGCAGCCCCTAAAGGAATCTTAATAATTTGTCTACAGTCTCATTTTGTAAAATAAATCGTGAGAATCGTATCGTGAACCCAGTATCGTGAATCGTATCGTGAGTTGAGTGACTCATTAACATACCTAGTCGTATCGTATCGTACTGCAGCTATAGAAATCACTTTCCTGCTTGATTATCTTTTGCATTATAAAACTTTAAAAAATCATGAAACTGTTTTTAACAGCCTAACACATCTTTTTTTTAAATCAACAGTTGAAAACAAAAATCTATTAATAATGAAAGTTAACAAAGAAGAGCTTCAAATTCTCAAGTCAGTGCCTCAAGTTTAGCCTGAACCAAAAATGTAACTGATTAAAAAAGTTTATCAAGGTAGTTACAAACTAATTTACTGTTCATGGATTCTACAATTTGGCAGCATCAGGCACAGTCTGTAGAGACTTGGGTCTGGAATTGGGTATGGAGCAGAGTATGGAAATGTGTCTGGTTGCTGGAGAGATGCCAGTTTACTCCCTGAGTATTGTCACCCTTGAACAAGGCATGGAACTCCCAATAGCTCAGTGGCGCCCCCTGGATGCAGCCCCCTCACTCTGACATCTCTCCGTAAATTTGTGCATGTGTGAATTTGAGTCCTGCGTGTGAGTAGCATGTCTCTCAATAACAGACTGTAAACCCTCATTTCCGCTCAGGGATTGATAATGTTTATAAAATACATAAATAAAATAAATAATTTTCTGCATCACACACTAAAGAACCTTAATCAAATGCGGTTTTAAGTTCTAAAAGTTTCTGTTTTGGGAATAAAGCCTTTGACAAGAAATCCTCTTATCAGCTTTTCTCACAACTCTCACTTTGTAAGAAAAGATCGTGAGACCTGCAAAAAGTGAACCTTGACAGTTTCTTTGAAGCAATGTTCCAAAGGTCAAGAATGAGATTTCTAATTTCACAAACACCTTTCATTGTAAGGTAATCAAACAAAACATTAAAAGCACAAAAACATCATCCTCACATAAGGAACCAGAATAAGCAGACTTACACAAAAAACTAAATATGTTAGTCTGCGTGTCTTTAAACGAGTGTCAGGAATCCCGTCATTGTTTAGGAGTAGCCCTCCATCTGAGACTGAGGTTACTGCCAATCACTGCTAACATAATCACAAGGACTGATTATCTGTGTGCTCCATCTTAATGATAATGATGGAAAAAAAGCCGTCTCAGACGACATTGTAGAAACTCAGTTGGGATCATATATTATATGCACATGAATCCTTCAATTTATGACTTTTCTTTTAGTACTTGAAGAAAAAATACAATGTCATATTTCACTCTGAGTAGTGCTGGGCCACCTTAACATGGAAAGCGAGATCCAGACGAGGTTAGGGGCAGCGTACACTTGAAAGTTAATCCTGTTTTGATTTCTCTATCAAGTTTACTGTTGGGTTTTTGCCAGCAGCAGACGCACAAACACACATTTCACACACAAAAACTCTCTTTCCATCAAACTCTGTCACTCACTCTCACACTCGCCAAGAGAATTTTGTGTAGTGTAGTGCAATCAGCTTTGACAGGTATATATTTTCATGATCAATGTCCAGCAAAGGGGCACGCCTTCCCCTTCATGCTCTCATGCACATCGGAGAATTAGGTGTCAGCTGTTTAAAGGAGCGTGAGTCTGCAGGTATTGGGGGAAAAACAGCTAAGAAAATTGTAGTATTTAATTGACTGGAAACTAAATTAAAAGATGGCAGTTGCTATAAAGAAAACGTGTCTTTTTCACCAAACAAGTCAGAGAAAATTGGAGTTCTTTTTAGTCCAAATGGAAAATCTGCCCACATTTGGCGCTTGGTGGGTGAGCTAGTTTGTTGAGTTTGTCAATTTTGCAGGTGTTAATTTCAGACCCTGAATACAGTCCATGCAAAATTCATGTTGAGTGGCCCCCAACCACTGCACTCATGCAATTACCAGCGACAGAATACTAACATAGACGTAATTTCACATTCAGCTGTGTGTCTCACTGGACTTAAAGTACAGGAACACTTGAGCCAATGGCACGATAACAAATAGAGATTCACCTGTATCTTAAAACAAGGGATTTACAGAGCAGGTACACTTAATTATCTTACAACTCTTTAACAAATTACAGCGCTCTACACCACAAATGAGAGTCTGGTTTAAGCCACCTGAGCTCAGTTAACAATGACGCTAAGTGCTTCACCAGCTGGGAGGTCTTTATCAGCAGCCTCCTCTTGCCAGTGTTTTCGGCTGAAATCAGCCAACTGCTGCTCATCTGAGCAGAAAAAACTTCACTCTTTCCTCTTCTCCTACATTTGGTGGACATGTCAAAAGAACACAATTGGTTACAGAGGCTGTCCATGAATATCTGATGCATAAATGCATAGGATGCATATTGATACCCGCCAGTCTATACATGTGCATACATTAAGAGGATGCTTTAGATTTTCATCTCAAATTGACCTTTCCTTTCTGCTCATGATGCACAGTTCTTGACATTTATATCCAGCTATTGTGGACTTGAGATAAATATAATAACATTGGTCTTTATTAGTATGATGGAAGATTTTCATTTCCTACGGATGGCGCCATTCAAGTCATGACTGTATCTGCCCCTTAAGGTTAGGGCTCTATTTCATGAGGGTAAATACTGGGTGGTGGATGACTGATAACACCATAGGCTCTTTATTCATAAAAAATACTGCTATAAAAGTCTAACTGCCGTGAGTCCTGTTTAGCTGTCCTGGTGTTTTTGTTTACCTAGGACATGTGATTACAGTCCTCTGAGACGAACATCTGGATATTTAAGAGCTTCTGTAAAGCAAACACAAACCCACATAAACAGCACAGGCATGCTCACACTCTGATGTATGGACACTGGCTTGCAGTTCAGTTTCCTCTTCATAGATGGAACATGGCAGCAAGCAGAGGACCACTGCTTGGGCATCAGTATTCATAGACATACACACACACACACACACACACACACACACACACACACACACACACACACACACACACACACACACACACACACACACACACACACACACACACACACACACACACACACACACACACACACACACACACACACACACACACACACACACACACACACACGTGTTACAGCACATGATATCATGGTTTCACAGACAGAAAATTAAGCCACAGCAGCAGTATTGTTCCAGACACTTCTGAGTACGGCCCTTGTGACAGAGAGATAACTCGGCTGTATTAAAAAATAAAAAAATCCTTCCGCTGGGAGTGAGCAAACAGTTATCCTTCTCATCAGCCTGAGAGAGGAAAATGTGCACGTGGTTGTCTTAATGTGAGAGTGTGTGCATAGTGGACTACGTCTGCTCAGTGTCAGGAATCTACCTGTCACCTAAGAGATAAGTTACAGGCCTGACTCCTTTGAGAACCAGGCACCAAGTTAAACAACATGACTGTTATGGAAGGCAGAGAATGGGGGCTTTTTCTGGGGACTCTGTTATGTTTAAATAATAAAACACATTGCTTGTAGGACTGTCAGATTGCCCTCTAGGCCTCTCACTATCTCACTCCTGGGTTTATTTTGTAGTTGTCTTCCCTATTTATATCCCTGATTCTTGTGTCTTTGGTGTATTTGATATGAATTAAAAAAAAGAGCAGACAACCTACAGAGAACTCTTGCTGCATTAAAACATCGCTCACATATGACTTGATCCTGTGACATCGCCCCAGCCTTTCTTTGACCCTGCAGTGAGGTTCCACAGACCTGTACCGTGTCTTGACTTCCTCTCGCTCTTGGGCAGAGCTCTCATATTGGATCCGGTGCAGAATACTAAGCACCATCTATTTGCCTTTCAAACAGAGAAAAACAGCATCATTTTAGACAAATTGTTTTCAGTGTGATTAAAAATAAGTGAGTGCAGGACGTAAAAGCGCCCGCCGAACAGAAGCCATTACTTTGGTGCTTTTTTTGAAAACAAGTGCTAGGACTTTCAATTTGCACTTCAAATGTGACAACTTCCTTTAAACTAAGCTGAGCTCAACATAGATAAAATAAATGTTTATCTGAGCAAGTGTTTGCTCAGTTGAACATTTAAAAAAAAAAAATAAGCACCCATTAGCCACTTAAAGCATTAAAACAAATAGCTTTATCTTACGGATGACGCCATGCTTGTCTCTCAATCACGTAATGTTTGTTATGACATGTGCTGCTGCCCTCTTGGACAGGTCACCCTTGTGAAAGAGATCTTGATCTCAATGGATTAATTACCTGCTCAATAAAAGTTAAAAAAAGAAGAAAAAATAGTTTGCAGAACATTTAGCTGTTAACGTCTCACTTGTTCCTGTAGATTTATAAGCTTGGTATTGGTTACTTTGTTGTCTTCAGTTAGCTGGACAGGATTTCCAGCAGAACAAATCACAGATACAGCCATCCATAGAGATGACATCACTGCCTGTCTTATTGCAGCCACCAGAATCTACGACTAGCAGGCTAGGTTGTTTGGTGATGCAAGCCAAAGGTATAGAGATCAATTCAAGATAAAATAAACGAGGGATAGTAGTGAGGTAAAAGAGAACAGTAAGTGCTTCTTCAACCTAACACATCTGCAACAGGTTGTGCCTCGCATGTTATCAGGATCAGGTTTAGTGCCAAGTATTTCTTTCATTACAAGGAATATGCCATGGTCTGATGGTGGATGCAATCAAAACAGAGAAGACAAATATGTAAATGAGGAAAAGTAAATATAAAATGGAAACACATACGATAACAAAATGTGAAAAAAAAGTGTTCCAAAGTAGCTCTTTTAGACAAAACATCTGTTCAGTTAAACTGTTTTGCCAGAGACTTATTAAATGTTAGACTTCGTGATACACCTCAGGCAAAGGCAAAAGCACATCTAAAAAGTGAATCTACAAAAACTTAGAGAACATTCATGGCCTTGTATCAAATTAATTTAATGCTGGTATCCCTTTAATCTTTTATTCTGCATTCTCCACTGCTCCCTGAAAACAAGCAGACACAGCTGAAAAGAAGGACTGTCCCTTTAAACAGCAGGGGTACGTATGTGTAATTAAAATTGATATCTAATGGCAAGTCTTTGTTAAGTATTTTAATCAGAAATGTATGAGAGGAGGAACCTTTTCTAAAGAGGGTACACACCTCTGTTGAGTAAATGGGCAGAGAATCAAGAGAGTAGATATAGGTTGTTTTAAGTATATTATGTGGAAATTCACATCCCTGCAGCTTTTAAGATAATCAAGAAGTAATACAGATCCTTGTGAAACTAAAGTGGCTATTTGTGGACCTGAGCACCATCATTAGGCAGGCCTGGGCTGTGAAGAGTGGCAGATGAGGGCTCTATAGGCATCAGGAAAGCTATTGAGTGCGCCCTTAACAACCAACACAGAGACGTCATATACTCTGCTGCTGTGTCTCTTCCGATCTTATGCTACTCACCATAATTTAGGTGCAACTAAGAACCAGGAAATTATAGACTGACGTGTTACAAATGCAAATGTGACAGACAAAAGATAAACATGCAAATACAAAAAACGTGAGGAATGGCAAATAGACGGTGCAGTTTTTGTAGGCATGTCACACTGGAATATAAAGAAGAAGATAACAAGGAATATCTGAAACTGCACTCCACAAAGAGACTGGAATAACTAACAACTGTTCAAAAAACAAAGCTCACAAATTGGCGTCTCATTTGCTGTGACTGACATGTCCGTAATGATGGGGAGACTTTGTTATCGAAGTTAAAGGCAGCATCGTTCCCTCTTCATCATCTCATGCTCATGTGCTCCGAGGTTCAGGAAAACTACACTGCCATTGGATAAAGAGGTTTCATCGGATACAGAGAGACAGCGGTAGAAAGAATAGCTTTGGTTGATAGAATTCCAGTGGGACAGAGTGGGGGAAAAAATCTGCTCTGTTTCCATGGCTGCCATGGTAACACTGTCACCAGAGTGCAGCTAGAAATGTGGTGGTAAAATGGTGATGAAGGCAGGGTAGAGCCTGAATATTGGTTTGAAGTCACGGTTAATGGGCTGGTCACTGCGTGCACTTCGTCTGATGTCTAAAACTTGACAGTGTGGCTTATTTCAGTTGGATGAGTGTATGTGAATTTTCCTGTGCTTTAGTGTGTAACTGCATGCGCTAAAAGGTGTCCTGTTGTGTGTGTGGTGTTGTGCTTTTGGACTGAGGGCCCCTGCTGCTGTTGTTGTACTGGCTTTCTGTTGGAGCGCAGGTGCGAGCCTGAAGGTAGAGGCTCTTCTGGGGCTCTAGCAGGCTTGAAAGGTTACAACTTCCAGCGAGAGACAACCTTAGACAGTGGCAATATACAGTCAGTCATCAGTCAGTAAGAAAACAGCCCTGCAGCAGGTGTAGCTTTCAAAAACTGCTTTCCTTGAATAAATTCAATACCAATAGTCTCATGTCAAAATAACGACAGGCAATGATACGAAAAACAGATTTTGCTCTGTTACTGCTAGTGAATGTTTGTCTTAAAAGGTGTTTAAATGCATGCCTCTGTCCGGTGACAGCTCTGCCAGAGCTGATTACAGGCACTCTAGTTAAAGCTTTTGATTCCACCAGATGTGCTTCAGCTCACTTCTCAAGTCTCCCAGAAGCATCTCTCTGCTCTGCTGTAAATACGCACCTGGTCTATTTTTGACAGAGCCAATGTGCAACCACATCACACTACACAGAGAGTCAGGAAGTAAGACTCAGGAACTGCAAAGAAATCCGGTCAATTTTACAAATTAATTACTCCTGATTGTTTATCACCACACTACATCTGTATAACAGTGTAGCGCATGGTACAGTAAAAGCTCAAAAACACAGAAAATTACTAAATGCATAAGATTTTAAGAAGGTAATCATATAAGGCAGGCAACCCATTCCACTTCTGAACCGCTCTTTGATGGGGTTTAAAGCCAAAAAGACAAAAATGAACACAGCTGTGCAGTATATGGGGGGTAGATGTAAGCAGAGGTGCCTCCCTGTATAATCCTGGGAATTACCCTCCACATTGTCCCCTCTGATAATGGAAACTAAAGTTAAGCTAAAGAAGCATTGAAATGATGCCTTTATTCTTCCGGTTACTACAAGAGAGACTCAGAGTGGCTCAAATCTAATCTGGACTTAATATAGATACACTTGAAATGTCGAGTGTAAATAAGGTCTGAGGGACTTACTCAGATCACTGGAAGATGCTGCTTGAAAAGATCATTAAAGCCAATCCTCCAGAGAACAAACTAGAACACGTATGACATACACCCATTGGTTATTTTATGGAAGTATTGATTTTATGTACTTGTTGTTGTCCATCTTTGGAAAATGAAGTGACCAGTCTTTCAAACGGCAAAAATAAGGTGTACATTTTGTTTGAATTCCAGAGTGGTAAGATCAGATGGGTGTGGTCCAGCAGTCTAGGACACACACCAACATGCAATTAGAGGCCAAATGGCTAGAGTCACTACAGCTGCATAAATCTGAGACAAATGGGGTGGACTAACCTTTCGTCTAAGAAACACTGTTGTTGTTTTTTCACTGGATAAGGGAAATAATACGAGCAGCAGAAAGTGTTCCAATAAAGCCAGCAAGTGCAAGAACAAGTTTAAAGCTTGAGGTTTCTGAAATCCCAGAGTACCATTCACATCTCCAAGCCCTAAAATAATTCCTAAATGAATTTATTTCTAGGAAACAAAAATTCCAGTGCCAAATTTTACAGAGGAGCATAAGAAAGCAACCAGTTTGGTAGGATTACTGACAAGCGGGGGATGTGCATGGATTTGAAGGGGTCTGCTGAAAGTCATTAAAGCCACCCAAAACATCATCGATACAAATCTATAGTACATCAGCTCCAAGGCCAGCTGAGCCAAAATCTGTTCTATTTACCACCAGACTACTGAGAATTATAAATGATTGTTTTTCTCCTTTGTTTGGTCTGGTTGCCAGCAGAGGGACTACAACTTGCATGCTTTTGCACAACATTGTATTATAGAATGAGAAATAAACAAGCCTTGAACATCATTTACTCTGCTTTTTCATCTCTGCTGCTTGTATTGGTTGCTACTGGCAACAAATAAGTCTGAACTGAAACTAACTGCTGGTGGCATAAGAACAATACTACAGGTATTTGTGCTGACTTAATGGAGGAAGCAGAGAGAATCTATTAAAGATCCCATCTTTCATGTTGTCAGTCTGTGAAACCTAAAGAGAAGCTTTGCAGCTCAAAAAACTCCTTATTTATCTTAAACTGGCCTCAGTAAAAACTCTGATTTCAGCCTTTGCCTGAAACTGTTTGTTTCAGCTGCTGTATTTTTAAGGCCCCTCCCTCCCTAGGTGCCCACTTTCCTCTGATTGGCCAGTCCTATGGAAGCCTTCCATGGGGGCAGAAAGCTGCAGGGTAGCCAGGGGAGGGCCGCTCGTGTGCTGGTAAAACAGCTCCCCCTGCCTACTTAGAGACCTCAGGCAGTCTTGTGAAAGTCTCGCGGAACTCTTGTGTGTTAAACAGAACAAGCCGTTTAGCGCACTCTGCAGACTTATCCCGGGATTACTCCGACATACGTTAACCCCGTGATCTGAATTTTTAGTTTGGGCATCCAGCATTGTAACACTATTGGGGAGTTTTTAAATGGGGATCAGCATAATGGGTCAACTTAAAGACAAATTCCAAGGGAAACATAACGTATCTTTGATGTTTTCATATTGACTTATATATATATTTTTTTAAATGGCAATATGGTTTTCATAATGAACAGAGAAATGTATTAATCGTCAGTAAGTCACTCATTGTTGGATGACTGTTTGCATGCTTGTTCATCTTTTTCTTCTATTACGAACAGCTTCTCCATCACAGAATCAGAACAGCCTGTAGGACTCCTGCAGAGTAAAGAGGCCTCCTCTCCAAATAACTGCTGTTTCTTACAGAAAATATAAAAAGACATTCACACAAATACAATGATGATGAATATTATGTGCAAACATGCTGGCATGCAGTCAAAAACTAACACACAGACTCATGTTTTCATCTCGTTCTGACAGAGCAGAATGGCAGCCATAGCATTGCTCTATATTTTTGGCTTCAAAGATCTGATGTCTTTGCCTCAGCGGTTCCTTAACAGCAACCTTGATTGACAGAAAGCTTTATGAAATTCAACAATGACACAACAAGCTATTTCTTCCCTGTTGTCAGAACCGCTAAAGACACACTTCTATGTAGTAATATAAGTGTAGACACAATGCTTGACTCATTCAGGAAGATATTATTCTGAGTTATTACATCACTAAATCCCGTTGACACATGGGTGACACATGGTTTTACATTGTTCTCAAGGCGGCTCCATGGCAAATCAATAACATGACAGATTTCACCGTGGAGTTAAACTAGTCCACAGAACCTGCTATATAGAGAAATGTGTCACCTGACGCAACCTGGACCCCGGCCTAAAAATAACCTCCTCGCTGATGAATACCAAACACCGTTCATTTCCTGACTTTGATTTTCTACAGCTGTGCAGACTGAAATTTATCAGGTTATTTAAACTGATTTCCTTTGTGTGAATAGTTTCTGTTTGATTGTAATGATGAAGACAAAAAAACAATTATGATTTATCTCACAGACCGATAAGAAAGCAATTTATGCAGAAAAGTAATATGCTGTAGGGAGTGTAAAGCAAAGATGCCTCCCTTGTTCCCCTTTCCTAGAAGCCACCGTCTTACCATTGACGTCACCGGCTCGTCAGCAGAACTTACATCATGACACCATGAAATGAAATCTGTGTGTAAAAAGATGAATTCTTATTAATGGAAAGCATGTTGAACAAAGGACAGGAACCTGTAAGAAAATGATGGCGATAATGACAGGCTTTCAAAAAGAACAATGTGTTAACAGAGCTAGCTCCGTTTGTCTTTGATGACATACTGGTCTATGGTTCTTATTCATTCATTTCTTTTACTTCTCCACTAATCATTAACTCCTACTCAAAAGGAAAATCACTTGTCTTCCTAGCCTTTCACCCCACCCCCTTTCACAGTGAATTGAAGTGGAATTTAACAGTGACAGCTTACTCTCTTCTCTTCTGTGAATCTCTATTTAAGATCCACAAAGACTGTTAAATAACTCTATTAGAAATATGACAATGCATGGCACTTCACATATAGCTTTTACCATTAAACCCTACCACTCCACTAATCCATCCACAGGACTACAACACCATTTTTTTCTGATATTATTGAGTTATCCTTGTAATGAGTACTGAAAGACCAGATGATTCATTAAGTAAACTATGATATATCAGTTTTAACCACGCGCTGAAGTTTTCCCTCACACATTTTTAAGGTTGTATTTTTTTTTTTAATAAAGATAATTAAAGCTGTTAAAATTGCTGAGTACAGCAGTTGCAAATGAAAGATCATTCGCTCATTGATGCTCTACAGCTGACACAGCATGTCTTGGGGTTTGAATGGATTTAATAAATGCTGTTTCTTCCAGATTAATGGAGTAAGGACCTTACATATTTCCCTTCTTTGTTGACCTGGAGTTCAGTTTACCTCATCTTTGTTGAACTTGTATGTGAAATCTTAACGTGACCTTGGTGAGACAGACACCCCTTACAATACAGCTTTAGGTTACTGCAAATAAAAATGATCATGTCCAGCATTGTCAACCACTGATGGTCCACAAAGAAGGCACATCCCATCCTGGGTATTTCAGTATGGATTTCAGAGTATGTGATCAAATATGTTCCAACTTGCTTCAGATATGAAAAACAATGGCCAATCTGCAATCACAAAGCTAACTGTAGATAGACGATTGTCCTAGAGGGATAATGGAATACTCTACTGTGTGCATGTGTATTAAAAAGTGCAGCTATACTTGATGAATGAAGGCTTGGAGAGCGGTGTGTTATTTTTACAGAGATGAGTGGAAAATGGTGTTTTAATCTTGGTAAAGACAGTGCTTGAAGTACACTTTCAAGAAAACTCCTATTCAATCAGCCTCTGACAGGAAGTTTCCGACCTAGAGGATCCTGTCTGCACTCAATGTGTGATTAATGCCTCTAAATATTGTGACTCTGCTTGACTCCCTCTATCTGTCCCTTTCACATGAAGGCAATACATAAGCCACAACTGGAATTGTAATGTATCTGGTACAAATATCTGCATGGGATTTAAAATGAAAAAGTAATTTGATGGTCAAATGTCGAGGCTATATCTTCAATTATGACACAATTGTACACAACTGTCCAACAAGATAAGACAATCCAGTGAGGACTTTTTTTACATAATAGTTGAACGTCACTGTGACATTATAATTTCCTACAAATACACTTGCCTGACAGTTATTTTTGTCCTATTCTTTGGAATTAATTGAAACCATTTTGGTGGTCAAAGGTCGCTTTCACTTTATGTCTGTCATGTTCTCCTGTAACCAGTCTCCATAAGTCCTTGAAGGAATTATATATCATGTGGTTTTTTTAGAGCTCTTCTGGAGAATGACTCAATCAACGATTAATAAATCAACATCACCCCTGCTCTGACCCTGGTTTACCTGTACTTTCTGTCAAAAGAAGAGTCTACTTACAAACAGAGATACAGACTACAGATATGTGCGCGTTTAAGGATGTCACTCTCACTGATCGTCACCAGAACTACTGGTTGGTAAGACGAATTAACAATATTGTTATTGGCTCTCGATGCCGTTCAATGCTATGCTCAAGCTATAATGCAGCTACCCGCCAATAGTCAGGGCTGTAGACATAGACTGGTTGAAACACCAGTTGATGGGACTGTGCTCCCCTCTCTACTACCCAGATGTAAACAAGCACAGTGCACGAATGGAATTCGAATTTCATAGGATTACTGTGGTTTGGCAGTATTTTGATCAAGAAAATGGAGAGTTATGCGGCTATGGAAGACTGAAGGAGGCAGGTGGTGCTAGTAATACTAATGTTAGCCACTCTCAGCAAACCAGAATTACATGGTTAACCATTAAATAATGTGCTTTATTTTGTCTGTTTTCTGAGTGTTTCCTTACCTTTAAACTACATAGTAGGTCTGAATTTAAATGACATGTGTTGCCTAGGAACATCCCTATTTACAAGAGGGACATCATTCAAGATAATATCTCTCTTTGTCTCTCTGTAATAAGGGTAATAGCATGTGCTCTTATGGAAGCCTTCACATCTCAGTGAATCATAACAGGGAAAGAAATAAGTGGCTGGCCTACTCGGATGGTTCTCCAGCTGCCACATGTGGGAGCCATGGATTTAGAGTAGCGGCTGCTTGAGAATTATTGCGGTGAACATAACCCAACATGCATTCCACCCACCATGCTCACCAATGCTCAGTTGTATAGAGCTCAAAGGGATAAACCATGATTTCTTTAAGAGAATAATTGCTGTTATTGTTCTATTAGCTTTTTCTATTTCAGCATTGGGGAAAAAACTGTTTAATTTTGTAATCATCCATACAACAATGTCCACCATTAAATGGAATTAAATCCCTGTTCTTGTATGATTATCAGCCACTTTACTTTTTACATACATCAGTGTTACCAACAGAATGACAATGTAACTTGGGCCATGATGGGCCTTATCTTGCGTTAAGCCTAAATAATAATCCATAATACTGAAGAATAGTCCTAATATTTTTTTAGCTTTGGACACCATTAATCACCATCAACCACAGCGTCCATCTCTCCTGTCTTGAATCCTTACTCAATATCACTGGCACCGCCCTCTCCTGGTTCAGGTCATATCTCTCAAACAGTTCATAAATATCAACAATTGCACTTCCTTCACTGCTCCTCTGTCCCAAGGCATCCCTCAAGGTTTGGTGCTTGGTCCTCTCGTATTCATTCTCTACACTCCCCCTTAGTAACATCAGACCTAAACAGGGTTTTCATTTTCACTGCAACACCGATGACATCCAGATCTACATCTACAACAAATTCATCACTGCAGCAACCTGCTCCACTCCGACTCACTGTATAATAGAAATAAAAAACTGGAGGCAAGCCAAGTTCCTTTCACTAAACTGTGACAAATCAGATATGATTATCAGTGGTCCCAAAGCTCAATCACAAATTCTTTTCTTATTCCTAAGAAAGGATTTCAATAAATCCGCCCCCAAAATGTCTGTCTCATCATTGATCAACTCGCCCGTTATCATCACCACACATTCACAACCTTGGAGTCATTTTAGACAGCAACCTCTCATCCGAACAACATGTCAATAATATCACCAGAACTACCTTCTTCCGTCTCAAAAACATAACACTGCTTTTAATTGCTAGTGTTGCTTTGTGTGACATCGTTTTAATGGTTTTTTTTAGAATAAGAAATACAATGTATTATTATAAAGTGACATTGTCTGCCGTAAATGACCTGTCTTTCTTTCTCACGCTCTAAAGAGCAGATTCTAGATGTAATCAAACTTGGCTGATGTTATTAATGACTTAGGGGGAAAGGAGATTACACTCCTCCACCCTGCAGCCCTGACAGCATCGCTCTCTGAACGCTTTCCAAAACAAGACATGCAGGAAACCTCGAAGGAGTTCACGTGACACTGTGATCTTAAAGAGTGTATGTGACAGTGTGTGCCAGAGTCGGTGAGAAGAGAAGAGAATGGCTGACGTTTCCACATTCTGAGACATTAGAAGGAAGGAGGAACAGGAGACTTGGAAAAAAAATGTTAATGACAGAAATAAAGTTGCAAGAGTATGCAATTCATTGATTTGAAAGAAGGGAAAAGTTTTTCAAATGACAGCAAAAAAACAATCCAAATGCCCCCAAACCCAAACATTATAACAATATTCTCTAATTCCTGTGGTGGGTGCTTTCACTGATTAGTCAGGAGACACCACTCCTTCCTCAGAGCTGTATAACCCCAGGTTAATCTTCCATTAGTTCTAAAATGATAATTCACAAGCCAAGCCTGCCCTAATAACCAACATAGCACCAAAGACACAAGTTGATTAATATTTAGAAGGTTTTCTGACACATTTTCTTTGCCAGCAGACAATAATTTGAATACCAGCATCATGGTCGTAAAAGTAGTATTAGGAAGGCATCATCTGTCATTAGACATTTTCTCTTCTAGACACAGCAGTAGGTAGATAAAAATTGCATATTTCTGAGATGAACTTGAAAACCGGGAGCTTTGTTCAGGACTTATTTTCTGTTAAGTGCATTATGCTTTGGTAGTAGGGGGATGTTGTTACCAACAAATATATTTCATGACATCAGGGTGTACGGCTCTTCTCTCAAATAAAGCAGCTTGAGACTGGTCCTAATCTTCATTTAAGTGCAATTTAATGAAGCCCCATGGTGCTTTTGGAGATGCATTTTGTTTCCTTGTATTTTTAGCTGAATCATCAGGGACCAGAAGTAAAACTGGTTCGAGTTATTTCAAACCCCATTAAAACTTATGGCACTCAATATTACAGCCACCGTGAGGACCAACATTTCTGATGATTTCAAACCTAACGCTCTCTTGAAGTAAACTGCAATGACCAGAGTGCAGAAAACAAATGTGATCTCATCCTATATTTATGTAATTCAATGAGCAAAAATTGGATTACAAGACAAAAACACATGGAGCATTTGCATAATGCCCGAAGCTAAAATTCAGTTACAGTGAATTATGACTGGGCCAAATAAATGAATGACTGCTTCAGTTGCAAACATGGCTTGATCTGCTTTCAATCTTGTTGGTGACATCAATATCTGCATTCCCTCTTGCTGTTTTTCTCAGGATTAAACACAGACCCTTTCTTCTTGGGGCTTGGCAAGCAGAGATGGCTAGTTGTCAAGTTTGTCAGATATCACAATGAACACTATGACTCTATTGAAAATTATTATTTTAGAAAACACATTTTATTATAATCATTTACTGTAACGTGTCCTTGGGTTTCTTGAAAGGGGCTATATAAATCCGAGCTATTACTATTATTATTATTATTATTATTATTAATAATAAATGTAAAGGATTCCAATCACTTTATCTGGCTTTTGGGAAGAAAGCTATAGATTTCGAGGTCGAAGAGAAAATGGGTCTTAAACAGTGGTCACCATGGTGCATGTCTATTTTAGCTTGATGATCATAAACTTTTGCACAAACATTAACCAGCCATTGAAAATTTCCAGAACCATCAAAAACACACATGTGCCAAAATAGTGCAGCGCACATAGGCAGCACATTACATTCATCCAAACTCCCGACTCCTTTGACGGTCTACACACCACCAAGTGAACCCCTCCCTGTCAGACCTTTAAGAGTGACGGCATGGGCCATACAGGGACGCTGTGTCTATATGAAATTGAATGCGGAATGTTGTTTTCAGATGTTTGCTGCTCTCACTGCCTCACAGTAACCTGAAAGTGAAACAAGATGGGAGGGCTGCGGAAAGTGTGGAGACAGGGGGGGGGGGAATGAAGGAAGTGTATCTGAAGAGAGGATTATGTTTAGGTCTGAAAATCTACTCTAGAAGTTGCATATTAAGCCTTTAAGAGGCCAACCTTCCAGTGCGACAAAAGTATTTCTTTCCCCAAAAGCAGCAGTTTTATCTCATATGATCTCTGGATCAGCACTTTTTGACTACTGTAACTGTATTATAATTTTCTCCTGCGTGCAATACTAGCATGTTTTAAGCGTCATTTGACATTTATCAGTCGTAACCATAACACCTGCACTGAAGCCCCTTTTTTACAATGTTTGTGCTGTTTTGATAGAAAATTGAGGAAATCGTTTATTTGAAACTTTTCCCATCAATCTCCTCAAAAACTAAACAAAAAAAAAACACCAAGCTGAAACATCCTAAATTCTACATTTTGTATGATGGGCATTAAAAGAAGAAGGCAGGATTACAATTGTTACATTGCAAGACGCTATACCATGCATTGGGAACAATGGCCACTTCTACTTTCCCAAAGGTGCTACTTTATGTCAGGCCTCTAGTACTGACTATTGTTAAATTGCTCAGCTGTTTCTTACATATCTACAGAATACACGTGTGGGTTTCAAGTCTTATGCAAAAACAGTAAAACAGTCCACCACTGCATGACTATTAAAGCCCTCATAATGATCCCGTTGGAACAAAACACTACCCAATTCCTCAAAACCTTTCACAGATAATAACATCCTTGCCCCTCTCCAGCACTACCTCGGGTATTGTCTGTATCCAGAGAAACTGTGAAGCCTATGGTTGCCAACCCATGAGCATTTAGACAGTCATCTGTGCCTTCACTCCAGGATAACTAGCTCCCTAGGTCTCACTGCAATTTAGTCAATCCTGTGAATAATACGTTTATACTGCAGTGCACTGCAGGCTACCTACATATCTTATTTCCCAGTGCCCAATACTCCCACACTTTCCCTAAACACTCTACTGCACACTGCATATTGGGCAGTGACGTCTAACCTCCCACTCTTGTATCTTCGGGGTCAAATTAGAAGGCTACTCTAATAATTTCTCTGCAGACCCACCGTCGTATACCAGCTTTGTTGGGTTTGCACTAGTCTACCTGGGAGCCATTTGTCCAGATCGACATAACACAATAAATAACCTTCATGATTAGATAAGACATAACCAGATCCTGCTGTGATTTAATTTTTAAACAAAGCCTTCAGGAAGTTTACATGGAGGACTAGAAATAAAATGCTGTGGAAAATGTGTTCAGTACCACATCAGTACCCACAATCCTTCACAGAACAGTTCTACATTTTCACCAAGTGTGTCAGATAGTAAGCATGCATGTTTGTGAGTGTGTTTATATCTAAAAATACAAGTGTATGCACATCAGGGATCTGTTGCTCTATGTTGTAAAAGATGTTTGCATATCTGTACATCCATACATCTGCCTCTGTATTCATTCTGATGTCCTCCTGAGGGCCTCGTACTAAAAACAGTGTCAGGCTGTGTAACGAGGGCCTTTCTCCTGTGGTTTAGACCTATTTTAAAATGCTGCCTCTTAGTCTGCAGTGGAAGATTTGTAGTGTCTGCAGGAGTGGCTACACTTACTCATGAACTGCTTGTATTTATTTAAAATACCTCGAGAGTGGATTTTTTTTCCGCGTTAGCAGGTGTGTGCATTATGCTCATGTAGCCATAAATAAATCACTAATATTTGTAAGAAAACAGGCAACTGTAGCTTTTGCTATCAAATGGGGAACAAACTGGACTGCTTTGTTTGTGAGTAACTGTTCATCAGATTGGTTAAGTATAGATGATCAGATATTAGTGAATTAAACTGCAGACCCACTAGTCTACAAACTTTCCCTCAGCTTCTGGAGTGTTGTTCTGTAGCTGAGACGGCACTACGACTTTCTGAGGAGAGTGAAAAATAGTTTCTGAATCAATAAACACCACACTGTTATAGACAAAACTCGATTATATCTTTAAAACTCTGTGAAGCAGTGTCACACAGGGAGGACTCAATACAAACAGCTCTAGCAACAGACAAACACGCTCAGACAAAGCTCCAAGTAGATAACGGATTAATTTTTTTCTAATATCATTACACATCTTTGTGGCGACAGCCTCGGCTCCCCAGGGATCACAAGATTTGTTTTTAGGTCAGATTGAGGATTCTCTCCATCTACATGCTTATTAATCCTCAGAGGCTGTTTTACTGCAACATTGAAACACTGAAATGAAATAATAGCCTTTCTGATAGACAATGACACTGGCAATTTGAGAAGCCCCATAGTTATTCTGATATTATTACAATGAACTCTTAAAGTGAGGGCTTGAATTCTGTGAGTGACTGTTGCTAAGCTAGTGGATTTAATACGCTTTCACATGTTTTGTTTTGAGGTTGCTGCCCTAACAACCCACTTGTTTCAATGGTTCAAAGCGTCTGCTAAGTGAATTGTCAATGGTTGTGACTTTGAGTGAAATATGTAATGAAATTCATAGATCAGTTAAACGCCTATTGTTATCATGAAAGCCCACACAGCCTGACTCGAACAGACTCTGCTCTTCACAGCAGAGATCTGTGGAGCAGAAACATATTCAGATGAAAAGTGACTACAGAGGACCTTGGAGAAAGAGCTGTTGATGCCAAAGACAAAACATTTGCACGAAAGAGCATTTTAGAAAGACCCTGGCTAACATCAGTCAACAGCCAGGCGTATAAAGACATATTAAACAGTAGATTTCTACTGTTCCTGCTTTTTGAAGGACTGGGTATATTCTGCAATCAAATCGAAAATAATTCTGCATACCATCACTTTAACCCCAATCCAATGCATGCATAGAGAGCATGATGGCTTGCAGGTGGTGCCTCAAGGAAAGCGCAGATGGCAATCATTGAAGGAACAATTAATTTCAAATTGTTCCTGGAAATTGCACTGAAGAATATCAGGGTATCTGGTTGTGATTTGAAACCTAACATAACTTTTGTCACACAGTTTAATATTTGTCCCTGACACGGAGTGCAAATAGGTAAGTCAGAGGCTTGAAATAATAAAAAAAATGTTTGCATAGTCAGTTTCCTGACCTTAAACCAATTGCAATGCTGTAGCATGACTTGAAGCTAGCCATCCATGCAAGGTATTCAAAAATACCAATTAACTCCAGCCGCAGAGTAAAGAGTAATTGTCCAGAATACCTCCTATTTGCTCTGCAGACCTGAACAGCAGCTATGGAGAAAAACACTTATTACCACCACCGTACTCTTTGAACAGAGATTTCAAAAGGGTTTTGTTTCAAATGAACTCACTCACTTAGACTTCATATGATTCTTCTCGCATATTAAGCTCAATATCAAGTCATTTAAAGAGCATATGATGCTCCCTATATTCACACTGTACATACATTAAGCATGAATTTGCTGCTGGTCATGTATTATGCGTTAAGGTTCTGCTTTATTATTCCTTTTGCCCGAGGGTAAAAACTGTCTGTCATGACACTGTGTCTGTGTTTCTTTCGTTCTAGCTCTAACAAACGTCAAGCTGTGGGCCATCGATCGACAATGTTTTCAGACCATCATGATGAGGACGGGTCTCATCAAGCACACAGAGTATATGGAGTTTCTGAAAAGGTGAGGAGAATCCGGGGTAGGGGTTGTCCCACAATGACAGACAAATGGCATGAATAAAGCTTTGATCTGAAATGCAATGAATGAATTAACACAATGAATTCAGGAGAATATGTGGGAGCTGTTTCTCAGAACATTCCTCACTACTCATTTTTTCCAATTAATGATATAACTCATCATCGTTTTCTGTTGCACAACTAGAGTTGCTTTCTGTTCTCCAAAACCTAAAATGATATCACGCTTCTTTAATGTCCATATCTGTATCAAAGCCCCACACCTTAACCGCTTCTCTAAAAAGAAGTCTATTATCACTTGAAAGGCCGGCACACTCCTTTCTTTCAGCCTGCATGCAGGTTAGGATAAAAGACAGACTCATCAAAAGACAGAGGGAGAGCAGCGTGGGCTGATCAGGATGCATTAAAATCACTGTTACCCCTCATCTATGTAGCACTTTGTGTCTTCATCAAGCCAATAATAAACTTTTTCATATCTTGCATCTTTGTTACCGGTCCGATATTAGACTTTGCTTCTTCTCTCACTTTCTATCACACATACACTCTCCTGTTCTATACAAATTGTTTTTATCTAAACACCAAAATAGGTGTTACAGTAATACCTTAAAAATGTATTCAATTGACTGTGGCGGAAATTACTCTGAAGTGGATTCCCTGGTGTGCTACTTTTAAGGTAAAGTTTGAGTAGTAAATTGTAACTACTTCAGAACAGACAGGCAGGGATGACAGACATGATAAAAAAGGTTCAGATGTTTACTGTTTGTTGTAGACATGACAAAATACCTAATATAAAAGTAAAGTCTTCTTTGCAGCCATTTGCTCTCGCCCGTACCTTAGACACAAACGCCAGAGTTTAAAGTCAAAACATTCACGTGAAATGAATCACAAAAGCTTCTGTGAGTTATAAAATGGTTATGAAACCAATATTGATGCCTCTATATCACCTGGAATAGGAAGAAGACGTACTGTCTCCATTTGGTTTTTAGTAATGCCTGTTACTGCTGCCGCCAGGTCGGTGTCAGACAAAGCAATTTACAACATGCGGCCGAACAAAGACCTTTGTTTACATTTTGGCTGATACACTTGTTGGCGATCAGCGAAGGCATAAGACTTTGTCATAAGGAGCTACCAAAATCAAAATCAAAAGTTTCTCACCTTTAAAATCAAAGGTGGTTACAAATGTTCAGAACAGGCGCACATCTTCAAAGAAGGGGGGGTGATGGGATACTGTTATATATTACCACAGGCTCACTTTGAAGGCAGGGTTGGTCATTTTCTCCAGATATACTTTTTGAGATTTTGGTTGAAATTGTCTTCAGGTCCTGGCAGAAATTAATAATTCATGTGCTCTTAAAAAGGAACGTAGAAAATCCGTCATCTGTAGCAGTTGTAAGCCGGTAAAAACTTCGACCAATGTCTGCCACGAGGTACCAATTTGATGAACCAATCATGCCTACCTGCCTCCCTGCTTGTTCTCTACCCCTTGCGTGCACTAACCCACACTCAAGCGCGTCACGGAATGAGTAATGAGACGACGTAGTTTCTACACAATGCAAGCGATGAGCTGAGTTCTCTTCTGGATGCAATGGCACTCGTACATGTAAGTGAGGGGCGTGGCTTTTGAGGGCGCACAAGGGGGAGGGGGTGGGGTGTAGACGGAGCACTGAGGGAATGTTACTTTCACAATCATGCTAGTTTTAGAAAATTACCAACCCTGCTTTTAAGACAGTTTCATCTGTAATGCATTGATAGTTATTGGATCAGGAAATGAACCGTTCCTAAAGAGTATACACGCCCTTTTTCATGCAGTTGAACAATACCCTCTTCTTCCTTTGTTACTTATCATGGACTGTCACAAAAGCAGGCTAGGATAAAATAACCATAGGTCTATTCCAAATTTTTAACCATAAATACAATTCTGTCTGTTCTCCTTCCAGGACAATCTTTCTGGAGTGTATAACAATCTGCCATTATCACATCAGTCACAATAACGCCACTTCAACCCTAGCTTAGCTACAGTACCCATAATGGAAGACATTCATTCTTAAAATACTAGAAATACATTTCCAACCAGATAAAAAACACTCTAAGTCTACTTTTAAATTCGAAGACTGAAGCTATTTTTGTAACGGCCTTGACTGAAAACAAAGCACCTGCTATCTCTGTACTGAGTGTAAAAGCATGTGCTTTCCAGCCTCTCAGCCACTCTTGCATAACAGTCCAACAGATAAGTAAATATTTAATTGACGGATGTATTGCTTGGTTTGGGCTTGCCTTGTGTGTTTGGTTTATAAAAGGGTATCCAGGGAGGAAATCTGAGATTTTATAGCAACATTTTTTTAATTCACAAGATGTAGATAATGATGTTGCTGTTAGGTTCCAAGAAGCAGATCTAATAAAAGAGCTGTAGTGAAAACGTAAGAACAAACACATGCTGGGCCCTGAGAGGCTTCTTCAACCCACTCTTTAACTGCTGTGAAATGATATATTTGCTCTCACAAGTTGTGGAGGAGGAAAACAGATGAAAAATTGACTGAAAAATCCCACATTGTATTACAGCTGGGGAGCGAGTGTGCTTATGAAGATTTTAAATAGCTTTTTCTTCATGTTTTATAAATCACTTAAACAGATAACTAAAAAGGAGAACAGTAAGGGCAGCATCTAATGAGCTGAAAAACATTACCCTGAGAATGTGTATTGATGTAACATTGATATTTTAATGTTGGTGCGCCATTACAAAACCCTTTTAACTTCTGATTAAAGTGTAGCTGTAGGGCAGCAAATAGAAGGACATCTGCCCAATGATTTGCAACACATAAAGCATGGGATGAGCATGGGGAGGCATTACAAAAACTCTTCATCAAAGAGGTTCTTGTTTTTCCCAGTAATTGTAATTTCACCATAGGAATGATCAAAAGTTACCTCATGCTTCACTTTCATTCACACAGAGCAAAAAGTGCACTTCCCTGCTGGCTCTAGAATGATTTATTTCTGTGACGTAACAGAGTTAAGCTGTTGGGTTGGACGTTAACTTTAAATGACACTTTTTATTTGTGTCAACAGCTTCACAGCTTGAGGGAATTGGAACTCCATATGTTTCATGTAGAGTTCACTGCCAAGCTGATCAGTTAGTGCCTCTGTCGAGGAAGCTACAGCACAAGGATAATCAGAACAGTGGTCTGGTTTAGGGGCCCACCAGACTAGATGGTTCAGATTACTGTAATAAAGCATGGAAAATGAAGGGGGGGGGGGGGGGGTCTGGGGAAGCAAAGAAGGAGAAAGAGATGCTACGGGTAGATAAGTGCTTTGTTCACCAACACGGGTTATTTTCTCTCCTTGATAAACATTGGAGCAGTTTTATTTAGAGAGCTTGATTATAGGCTGATAGTGTTCATTGAGGCTGCCGGGAAGCAAAGGGAACAAATAACAGAGCGTCATACTGGTGTATTCAACCTTACGATCTCAAGCCCTGCTGTGTTACTAGACACAGTGCCCAGGTTATGCTGCAATATTTATGTTCCCATACTGTATTACAGTATAAAAGCCAGCTCTCTTGGCCCTTCATTGATGCTTCCTGTATCCTGTTGCCTATATTTTTTGTCAGTCACTTCAGGTATTCTTCATTTAAAGGGAACTGTATGCTACCCTGCTATCTGTATCTTTATTCATCTGAAAACCACAAAAGACCTAATTAGTAATAGATGTATGTACCACCCGTATATTTTGCTATCTGAGAGCCTTTTCTTTTCGTTTTTCCTGCAGCGTACCCACATTTCATGACCTGCAGGAAGACATTCTGAGCAAGCTTGCTGATGTACTTGAGGAGGTAAGTGCCTTTGAATTTAGCAGCACAAAGTCTGCTCCACATGTCTAAATACATTTCCTTATAGTTCACATTCTTCTGCTGCAATGTGAGAAGAGAGCCAGAAAAGTAACGAAGGTAAATATCAGATAATGAATAATAATAAAAATGTGGATGCACTTTTTTTTAGTAGAGCGTGTTGTAAAGTTGGGATTTTCCAGCTAGTGTTGCGGTTCAGATTGTGCTAAATGAGGGGATGTTCAACTAAATGGGCCACCTACTAACAGTTACTTTAATTAGCTTGTTCAGTAATTCAGCATACTGTTGCCAGACGCCATTTCAAATTTCAGAGCCTGGGTCAAACTATTTAAACAAGCTGAGGCACATTGTAATCCATTTTTCTTTCTTCACTGATATAGTGCTTACATCTATTGCCACTTAAATGTCGGCATAAAACCCACTTTTTCTCTTGTTAGAATCTACGTTTTTTTTTATGCACATTAACTTTAAGAGTTAAAATTGTATAATAAAAGTGAGAGTCAATGTTTACTGTGATGGATGACACAACTCAGGCCTGTTTCAGTCTGCATCTGTAAATGAATAGAAGCCAGTGGCTGCCTGGAGGGCAGAAAAAATACATTCAAATATCTGAAACACTACACCCGACAAGAACTGCCAAATGGAAAGCAGTTGTGAAATGTAATTTGTTACAAATGGACTAAAACGTGCAATCTTGCAGGATGTACTCTTCACGCCCTGAGTGCAATTTGAGATGTGTCTCAAAAATCATATTTTCTATCATTCTGCACATCACTTTATTTGATGTTTTCACCACCATAATTTAGTTATGCAAAACACATTCTCATTTACACTTATGTGTGCTGCCAACATTGAGGCTTTCAATCTTTTCAATCACATTTTATGGCCTTTTCCTTATTTTATTTTAAATGTTATGCACATTCAATGTGTAACTATTTATAAACCAAAGAGAAAATAGTTCCAGTCTTACCCTGGGGGATGGATTGACCATGTGATGCTTAAGCTGGTTTAGGGTGGGAGTGCATAGTAACCTGCCAAAACAGCAAAAAAAGAGATTTAATTGAATCAGATCAACATTTAAAGCCTGCACTTTAAGTGATCCATTAAACATGACATGAAGTGACCCGGCAACATGAACAGAAATGTGTGGAAAATTGGCTAAAAAAAATAGCTCAATGATCTTTACAAAGTCAGAATTTATAGCTGGACTGGACTTTACTCCACTGCAGCACTTTGTTTAGGGGTGTCTCTTTTTTTGATTTAATAGTTATACTTCATTTTCTTAAAATACTAGAAATGACAAAAAAGGCCTAATATAACCATGTTTAATTCCAGTTCATCTTGGAAAAGCAGGTCCTTACACATGTATGGGTAGTTGTGTAGTTGCAGTTCATTCTTTTTTTTGTGATCAACTGTTTTTATTTTCATTAATGGAGGTAAAATTACACATCACAGTAAATCATATGTTCCCTCCATTCTTAACCCCTCCCTTCCTCCCCCCACCCCGTATAAAGCTTCGGCACACATTTATGAGGATGACTGACATTAACAGTCAACATATAATACATATACATATACATACACATACACACATATACATAGTTGCATATGTTGCAGTTAGTTGCAGTTCATACTTATCACCCTGGTTGGAGATGGTTTACACAAGAAGTCAAATAGAGCACAAAGCATCACTTTAGAAACAGATTTTTTAGGGTTGTGAGTGACTCGGCTGCATATTTTAATCCTACATTCATGAAGACACACTATTCACTATCAAGTTATCCAACCGAAGTGGATCACTTTTTAAATTGCTAGTACACATTTGTATTGCACTGTAATTCAAGGCACAACATTTTTACATATTGTAAGGTATTGGACCTTAGAGTCAATTTGGTCAAAGCAATTTTCAGAAACCTGAAAAAAAAAAGACCCACATTTGACCTAATCAAGCATATAGCTAAATAAAAATAAATCTGGGTGTTTCAGTTTACCTGGCATCACAAAATAAACATTGACATAATTTCTCATAAAAGTGAGTATGCCTGGGGCGCTGGTGGTTAGTGGGCGCGCCCTATATGCGGAGGCTACAGTCCTTCGAGTGGGCGGCCCGGGTTCGAATCCGATCTGTGGCTCCTTCCTGCATGTCATGCCTCTCTCACCCCAATTTCTGACTCTATCCACTTTCCTATCTCTAAAATAAAGGCATAAAAAGCCCCAAAATAAACCATAATGCCTCTTTGTATTATAAGTAAATAACCATTTGTGTCGCTTCAGGGCCAATACAAAGTACTGTGGCCTACTTGTTACAACATTGAAGGGAGCTTTTCTTGAAGGTAAAGTTAAAATTGATAATTGAATAAATAATAGGATCTGAAAACTAACAGTGCTACTCAAGGGAAGCAGTTCAATTCTGTCAGACATGAGGACCAAGTAAAGAACAAATACTGTATGGGCGTACACATAACAACTACTTAGGCCAAGGATTTCATCTTAGTAAAGAAAGGAGGAGACAGCTGTTTTGCCACCTACAGCAAAACAGTCTCAGCAGTGTAAGTGTAAAGTCTGAGAACTGTGAGGAATGCAAGCAGACAGAAAGTAGATTGACAAATGTCTGAATATGAAGCTGTTTGTTGTTGTATTGGTGCAGACCTCTTTTTGTTCAGACACAGCTCTATATATGTTGCCAGCATTTTAAATGCACCTTGTGTGCTGCTGTATGGTTCAACCTTAGTGGCCCACAGTCTTATCAAATGTCCTTCACATCCCTTTGATTTAATCTTCTTTATCCAGAGCCTGTTAAGGGGGGCAAACTCCTTTGCTAGCAATTAAATGAATGAGTTAATGATTTAGGCTTAACGTGCCAACTTCATATTTGAGCTGACACAACACAAACAATAGTAAAGTGTTTTGCATGACATTTCAGATACTCCTGCACTCTGATTAATGTGTTTGCACTGTTGGCAGAATAACATATTAGTGTTCAAAAGTTGATTGAATTTGTACCAACAGCTTCATAGATGAAGCAAGAGCAATTACGCAACAAGTGCTAACGTAATTAAAACCTCATAACAGTTGCTTTAAGTGATTTATTTGCTGCCACCACTATAAACAATCCGTAGTGGGTGTTATTTGACTTTGCCAGCTCAAGGTGTACCCTTTTTTTTTATATGTAATATAATTTGCATTTTTCCTGAGAGGTTCTTCAGGATGGTAGTGCAGGGTCAAATAATGGTCAAATCCATCATGTTGTCCTGTTCTCCGTCCTCTACTTTAATGGATCATTTTGGTCTGCAATTGAATTTTGATTTGATCAATCTAGCTATTTTTCCTGTTTTCCTCTCCTTGAAGGTGTGCTTAAAGAGAATAATATAATAAATAAACCCAAAATTAAATGCCATAACTGCAACCTTCTGTTAACAAGAAGCTTTGCTTTTGAGTCACGCACAGCAGATATGAATCAGACACACACTTAACACTCCGTGTAAAGTAAGATGCAAGGCACCTTTCCTGGGTGAAATGGCGTGGGAATAAAACGCTGGCAAATGCAGCGCGAAATCTGCTTATGATCTGACAAGAATTGCTGAGCTCCGTTTTCAGCCAAGAAATGTGATCTTGGATGCAGCTTATTGTGTATTTTTGCAAGTAAAGGGAGATCCCATTATACCCGGTTATACTGACATGTTGCGAATCACATCCGTTTCTGGTTTGGGTCAGACACCTATCAGGACAGAAACACATTCAAACAGATCGTAATGCAGAAAGATTCACTAGAGCCACCCTGCTCTCCAATCAGGAAGTATATACATCCAGAGTCAGGAAAGGTGGCAGGAAACATCACTGCAGATCCATCCCAGCCTGACACATCCCGTGCCAACATCACATGTACTCTGATAGGCACAGAGCTCTGTACACAGAAAGCAACAACACACAAGGAGAGTTTTTCTCTACAGGCTGCCACAACATGTCATTGTTTTGATTGATTTACTTCGTTAAGATAGAGCCAGATTTCATCATTGGCAAGGCACCCATATATATGCTCCATGTGAAGACCGTACATACTTTAATATTCACATATGAAATGTGTATAAAGCCACCTATTACATCATTGACATGGTCATATTTTATTCAGCATCCTTTGCAATCTTCACCATTACACGATTGTCTAACTGTTTAAAAATGCTAATCTTAAGGGTCTTGTTTTTATTTTTAAATATACTACATTTATTAATCCTTTAAATTGATACTGTTACCTGTAGTAGTAGTCGAAGGTTATGTTTACTCTGATGAGCTTGTTGTCCTTGCTTAAGGCTGCATGTATGTTCGTTTCTGTGTGAGAGAAATACAAAGCTTGAGTCATTAATTGTATAGGTAATTATAGGTGTATTTATTTTGAAAGCACCTTTAAATACAAGGGTTTACAAAGTGCTTTGACGTACAAGAACAAAGCATATATAAGAATAAAGCAAAAGAACCCAGACAACACTAAAATAACCAGGACATCATAAGAACCCAAAGATCAAACATAACCCAACCAACATGATCAACCCAGTCATTATAAGAACTCAAGCAACACAAGAACCCAACATCATGAATGGAGACCAATCATATCATGCCAAAATAAAAAGCAAATTCTGATTCTGATATTAGCCTGTTGCTCCTCTCAGGGTTTGCCAGTTTCTACTTCTGGTGCTTTCTGTGCTATAGTTCTGTAGATGATGCAGACTTGGTTTTGTTACTCTCTGTCAGGCCAAGGTTTCATCACATTTAGTTATGTCATCCTATACATCACTTCTGTATACCTTTAAAGAAACTGTCCTTGGAATAATCGCATTCATGAAGGTTACTCTCCACACAAAGTGTGACTGTGTGTGTGTGACAGTGTTCCTTTCTATCTACTAGTGTTAGGTTTGTGTTAGACCAGTGACCAGTCTGGATGCTTGGATAGGCTCCAGCACCCAAGTCTCTAAACAGGATTACATGGTATAGAAAATGGATTGATGGATAGATATTCTGTATTCATTTTGGCTTCCCCCATAGCTGTGATTTGCCTTCAGATTTGATGCAGTAGCATTTATTTATTCACTTATTTTCCTTACCTGCTTTTTCATATTCAAGGTCGCAGGGCATATCCAAGAAAGTAGTGGATGGAAGGAAATGAAACACCCAGGAGAACTTGCCAGTCTGTGGTTTTAACAAAAAAAAACATCTAATTGGGATTTTTCTCACTGCAACCACTTCAGCCTTCCTTCCTTCCTCTGAGGAGCACCTGTTAGTCTCTGGTGAGAGTGTCTCACTCCCAATCGGAGAAAGGAGACAAAAGCACCGTACTGGGCCTGAGTAACATGTCTTTTCTTTCATCTTCTCTTCTCTCTCGACAGACGCATTATGACGATGGAGAGTACATCATCAGACAGGGAGCCAGAGGAGACACCTTCTTCATCATCAGTAAAGGAAAGGTGAGAAAAAAGAATCTAGCCTAACACCAAAATAATAACTGCGGCATCATGGATCTTTAAAAATCATGGATCTTTAAAGCAAACTGGGTGAAAGTTGGCTTTTATCACTCTTGATCTGGAGCAGAAGGAGAGACAGGTGCCTGGTATTTTCCATCCTCTCTAACAGCAGCAATAGGAGCTTCTAGAAAGGAGAATGGAGTCACTTTCATTTCACCTTTCTGTCATCGACACGTTTCTCTCTGAGCACAGATGACACACTGTCCTGTCCAATAGCAACACTGATGGAGGACTTTAATTAATGTGATTTCTGATATTAGTACTGTTCCTCTTCATTTGTCCATGCTCATCATCCTTGATTTTTCATCCCCTTTCCGTTCCTTCTTCCACACCAAGTTCAGGTCTATGCTTCCTCTCCCTCCTCCACTTCCCCTCTCTTCCATATAATTCAACACAATTCCCAATTGAAGAGTATTTTGGAACCACAAAAGGCTTACCACGGCTTATTGGAGATGTCCAATGTGAGACATGGGAAAATAAAAGTTTTCGCGATTTGCATTCACGCATGCGGCTCATCCCCCCGAAAAAAAATGCTAATTTGGAGACGTTTTGTATATGTGTGGATACAGCTAAATATTTTATCCACATTTCCTGGAAGTCCACATGTTCAGGATGTACTGTGTTGTACATGTGATTGTAAAGGATGAAGATTCCTGGTGTCTTCTACTGTCCTTTAACTTTACTCTCCTTTGACCCCAAACAGATGCAACCAACTTCACAAGGTCGGCACACATACAGTACATCACATAACAAACCCACTCATGAACATGAAAACAAACGCACACACACTAACACTCCTGACCTTAACGTTGCTTTCTGCTTGGCTGTTTCCACCTCTCTCACTTTGTCTCCATCCAGACCACAGACAGCGCACTCCGTCTAGAGGACATTCCGCCAATTTGGCTGTCTCACAACACACGCACAATGTGCCCTTTGGTCTACATTTTCTGATCATCTCAAAGTCTCTCTGCTGTTTCTTCTCTCTGATTTTTACTGCTCTCACATGATCAGATCAGAATCCTCATACTGTCACTCAAGTATAGACAGCATTACAGTGAGCAGGATACGCTGCTACACCTGTGCTGAACTGACTAATGGATGGAGACAAGATCCTTCATTATGTGAAACGGCCGTCTTAATTCATTTCCTATATGATCTTCTCAAGTGCCATCGCTTGATTTGTAAAGTCTAGCCGCACAGCACAGTCCCATCACTCACATGTCATCTGGCTAATGAAGTGGTCAGCCGCGCCTCCTAGATCCTGCACTGCGTTGACAGTCACCTGTAACAGAGCGATCTCTCACACAGGCACTTCTCCTCTTTATATGTCATTTTCTGTTTGGAAAGATGTATAAATCTAATGTTCTCTTCACATTTAAAGCGTCTCACCTGCTTGTCACACTACTCTTCTTATTAACTCCTCCTCTTGGTTTTCTTTTTCTAGGTTAATGTGACCAGGGAAGACGTGCCCAACGGAGAGCCTGTCTATCTGCGCAGCCTCGGGAAAGGAGACTGGTTTGGAGAAAAAGCACTGCAAGGGTAAGATTGTTCCTAATAACACTGCCTCTTCCAATTGAAATCTTCTGTTCTCCTGCTGTTTCTGCCTCCTGCACTGCCACCCCACTTCCCTTTTGATTTTAACTTGCAATCTGTTTTTAATATCCTTCCTCTTTCAAATAACATGTACCCATCCAGTCTTTTTGGCCTTCAATCAGATTCCAGCTCTCATATGTCCTTGTTTTTTTCCACCACCACTCAGGGACCACCCAACACAACTCCAGGATTCTAATACTGCTGCTTTTCCAAGTACATATATATATATATATATAATATATAAAGGATAGGGTCTACATTTTTTCATACAACACGCTGTTTTATTAGATTACATTTTTTTCTTCGACTGAAAACATATAGTTTAAAGACAAAAAAAAGCAAAAAACTAAGTGACTGTTTATCATTTCCTATTCTTGGCCTACACTTAAATGCCTCCTTTGCATCAAGGAAAAATGGGAGCATACGGGTTGCCGGCAGCCTTGCGGTTAGTGCGCATGCCCCATGTACAGAGGCTTAGTCCTGAAGGCGGGCAGCCCGGGTTCGAATATGACCTGTGGCTCCTTTCCTGCATCTCATTCCCCACTCTCTCTGTCCCTGATTACTGACTCTAACCACCGTCCTATCTCTAGAATAACGGCATAAAGAGCCCCGCCCCCCAAAAAACCCAACAACAACAAACAAACAAATGTGAGCATGTACAGCACAAACTCTGACGTGTTATTTTTTTCCAAAATAAGAATGTTGATTTATGTTGAGGAAATAGGGAAGACTCTTTGCAAACACCATGTGACACTTCTTTGTCTTATATACAGTAATACATAGATATAGCTGCTATGTAAGTGCACCATGGTGTTTGACAGTCATATTGCGTGCTCCCTGCTGAACACTTCTTTATTTAAACAATTTTATCTATGGACTAATTACATTCTTTTGTCATTTATTTTCACTCGTAGTCTCAGTGGTCAGAGCATTATGATCTCAAGGACATCTGCATGCTGTCCTTGACTGTTACAATGAATTTTCTGCCTCTTTGCACGTCTTTTGATAACATTTCTGTTAAATATGTGAGCATAGCTGTGAGCTGTTACTACTAACACAGCAGATAAACACGTTATAAATGAGTAGACTCCAGCATTACACACTTGTACGCTATGTGTGAGTCTGTGCCAGGAGCATCCATTCTAGCTGTTGAGATGAACTGAGAGGAGTTTGAAGTACCTCAGCTGTGTATACTGGAGGGATCAAATGGCTCATGGCAAATGTCAGTGCCATTTAAGTGCTCAAATACTTCCACTGAAACACTTCAGAGTAATCAAAGTATTTTATATGCCTGCCGAGAAACAAAGAGCAGTGCCCTCAAGTGATGCCTTTACCCTGCTGTTTGTCCTGTACTGTCATGACTGTGCGTCTCCATGGGCAATGTTTTTATTAAAACAGAGGCAGGGTAAAGATAGAAAGTAGTCTGAAATGTATTATGTCTTTAAGGGGTCAGGTAGAAACAGAGAACACTCGTGCACCTACATTTGAGGGAATACATGCACGTAGCCAGCAGTGACAGCATGAAAAGGTGAGGATGTCGCCATCTCCTGGTGGCTCCATGAAAAAACAACCTTGGATGATTTCTCAAGCTCTTAGGAATTAAACTCCAAACGCATTTAACGAACACTTTAAAACACAGATAGGCTCAAGATGAACAAAAGCAGTATCCGCTTACAGTGATTATGTCAGCTTCAGTGTTGTCACTCTGTATATGACTGTTCTCACTTTCAAAGAGGGCGATCTAAAAGTGATATTCATGCGACAGCTGGAATTGCACAGATGGCTGGGCTTTCCCCATATGTTATAGCTAATGACTATGGGATATGAAAAAATGACACAGTTGTGAAATGAATGAAGGACGTGTGAGGCTCCGAAGGTTGAGGTCATTGCAGTGGGAGAATACATTTGATCCAAACATCGATTTTGGTCTTGTAGAAAACAAGATTACTCATGATTCAGGAGCATGACACAAAGTCATAATTTACAATGGATTGAGCAGGTGTGCTTCTTCTTGTTGAACTGTTTCATTCTAAATGGTGTTTGGTCTAAAAGGGGAGAGCAAAAACCTTCCTTCACCACTCTAATGACTCTATAACTGTGCACTTATACTGTCAGAGTGACTATGGCAATACACAATATATCACGCTCTTCCTTTAACGTATCTACATGAATATGTGTGTCGTTTATCCCATATTAATAATTCAAGTACTGTACAACTTCTTCAAAGCCCCTTTAAGAGCCTCTTTGTTTAATCATTTACAACATATCTTTTCCCCTTTCTAAAGAAAGCGCCCTCCCACCTCAACATTTGCTTCGTATTGTTATTCTAAGTCGTCACGAACACTGCCTTTTGTCTCCGAGTGTCTTCAGCGAGAGAAGCCTTTTCAACTGCACCTTTGATGGTCGAACATGTCTCGCAAATTTAAATGATTGCGATGCCGGCCATCTTGGCAGCAGGCTTTTGATCAGAGGGCTCTTCTGCGGGGCCATCTCTCTAATTAGAAGTTAACTGTGTGTGTCCTCGCTCATGAAACTCAATAGCCCCCTACTCAAAGGCTACACTGTCCATGTGAAGACGTCGCCTTTGATCTGTGAGAAGAACATATTTACAAATCAAAGTCTCTTCTCCTGTTGGCCATAATGCTTTGTTAGAGCTTCCGTGGGTGTCTGTGTGTGTATGTGTGTGTATGTGTGTGTTTGTTCATTAAAGCAGCTGAAGAAATCGGCCGTAGAGTCCTTAATGAAGAGTGTATATCTCACTCTGACAGGTGGATGTTCCAAGAAAAGATGGACTCTACTGTGGCGTATATATGTGTTATTACATTGCTCCTGTCATGCTGCTGAAATGTGAACTTTGATTTGAGGTGTAGATCCATCACACCACAGAGAGAGAGTGTGCCCTGACCTCCACGCGTGAGTGTACTTTTTTTATGTGTTGGTATTACAGAAGTGTTCGAGTTGAAGATGAGACGTTGTCAAAAATAAAGGGAAGATTGTGATGTCTGTGACAAGAATATGATTGATGTCAGAATCAGACCAATTTTAGACCTCTGATATGAGGTTTTGTTAGAGTGGGCGTGTTACTACAGGTACAGGTGAGAAGATGACACTTGGCTACTGCACTAATATGCCAGATAAGCCTGTTTTTGTGCCTCAGCAGTATATATAGTGAACCAACACAGTGGTCTCATTGAGATGTTTAAGGGCATCTGAAGGCAGCTGTGGAAAAGTGAAGCTTCTCTGACAACAAAACAGGAGCCAGACTTTTCAGACTGGGGTGGCTGAACTGGACCACTGAACTCTGCAGGGGTAGCCTGAAGTGTTAAGTACACACGCAAATAAATAGCATCTATCAACTGGAAATCCACACCACAGGTGTTTATGATAGACCTGGTCTGAACCCTACTCATTATAGTGTCCTCTTTTAATGTCTCTTTTTCCCTTTGTCATGATGCTTTGGATGTCTTGTGTGAAGCATCTTGAATTGCCTTGTTGCTGACATGTGCTATATGAACAAACTTGCCATGCCTAATAATAGTTTAGAAAGAGACCTGACCTTAATCCACCAATGAGCAAGCTTTTGGAAAATGTGGCCAGACAAAACTTCCTTTTACCAGGCAGACACTTCCAGCAGAACAAGACTCACTGGTGGGCAGCACATTTGCCGCAACCTGATTGGCCTAGAAAATGGGAAAGAGGGAGAGACAGAAGTAGAGAGATGGATACACAGCAACAAAAATATCAGTTCAGACAATAACAATATCAACTACCAAAGGTTTAAAGCTTCACTCAAATTGAATCCCACGTTGTCTTTGTTATTTTGGAAACATGAAGTATTTCTGTGTTGTAATCCCGTTATGATCAGGCAGGGACTGTTCCTTCAAAGTTTCCCACAGGCCAAAAATGTATTTTAGGTGTTGGAACCCAAGAGGGACATAGGAGAGGAGACAGAGAGGATGGGGATGGAGATGTGGGTGGAGCAGTGGGGGAGCTGAAAACAGCATTACACATCGAGAGTCAGCAGCAGCAGAGTCCTGAATCCACAAAATATTCCACAAGTACGCACCACGCTTGCAGACTGATCCATCAAGTGCATGTCCAAGCAGGGATTTGACAGTGAGAAATAATAAATACAAACACTGCCACAGAAGGTTTATTTTTGGGGCAGGCAACTGAAATCCATTCTATGAGAAGCATTGAATCCAAGCAGTGTGTTTACGCTCAGACATCTGAGACTTGAGAGTGACTTTTTTGTAAAAATGTCTTTTACATTATCTCTTCCACAGTGTCCATGTTTGGTAAACATAGCTTATGACTGAAGTAACGTTCAGCAGCTAGCACTGAATGTCCGAACTTGAATAAAGGAATATTAATACTTCAAGAAGAAAGTGTTTATAAGACTTTCAGTTTTCATAAATTGGAGCCAATTTTATTCATGAATGTAAAAATGTCTTAGAAAGTGGTCTTACCCTGCAGCTATGTGGAAAGTGAATAATTTGCAGTTAATGGAGAAAAGCTGCACAAAAACCAGCTCAGTCATTTGCTTAAGTACTTTGATTCAGATCTGTGAGGTTTCATACACAGCTGCAGGCCCACCTGAACACCCGCAGTCTCAGAATCGTAGCACGCACACACATTATTGGCTGCGTCTCTGGTTCTTGCCTAAGCTCTGACCCCTGATTTGCCTCCCTCCCTGCAGCCCAAAGCTACTGCCCCATTCTCAGCCCTCAGCGCTATTTTCATAAACCCCTTCCCAGGACATCTAGATCACTGTCCAATTACCAGGTAGCTTTCAACTATTAACTGGAAATCAACACCGCATGCCGCTAAGGGCATTCCTCACACAGCAGTCAGCTGCTTCTCGTTAGTGTCTGTTTCCAATGCATTTCTTGTTACGCCACAATTAAAAAGTGCATAACCATCTTTGGCCTTGTGGATGACTAAAGCCTGGCAGTGTACGAATAAATCCTTGGGACAGTTAGTTAGTGATTGTGTTTCACATAAAACATAGCTAATGTCAACGCAATGGCACACTCAGTGGTTGTCCGCATCCGAGCAGCAGGGGAAAGGCGTAACAAGCTCTGATATGAAACCCTTGAGAGCTCTGAAGGATGATTCATGCTTACATAACGACTATTTTAATACAACCTGAAGTGTTGTGCTGTTTAGTTGTAACACCGGGATTAGCAAATGACACAAACACCGAACACTTCCCTTTAACTGACAAATTAACTGGAGTAACACATTGTGGCTGTCGCTTTAGTTTCAGCTCATTATCACTGATGAGAAGAGTGCTGTGTGTGTGTGTGTGCCTGATGTGTCAGTTTCATATGTATGATTATAAAAAGAGATGTGTCATCTGATATACCTTATAAACAAGTTAGAATAAAGGTGACTGGGTTGCTTGAATCCTTGGCATTCTTGAAATATCGTCTTCACTTTTTACCTTCTATAGAGAGGCACTTTTGTTTTGCCCTTGGATACAAACAGTGTATGACATGAATTTAAAAACGTGTTCAAAACACTCCACACTGCTGCAGGTAAATATGTGGAAGTTGTGGCGGTAGCGTTTGAAAAGTGACTACAGCTGGGGGATTGTCGATTTTTTAGATTATCAGCTGGCCTTTGACAAGCGCGTGAGCCTCAGCAGACATGAACAGGGCGAGCGGACTCAGTATTCAGCTTATGAATATTTAGATTATCATCGGATCAAATGTATGTGATGCTTCTCTTCAGCCTTGGAGAGTAGTGAACTACCAGTGAACTACATGTAATTTAAAACAAGAAATGAAGTTACATGTTGCAGTAGCTTGCTGCTGGGTCAATTATATTCATACATTCAAAGTGATTCAAGCTGCTAAATCACTGTTTTTAAATCATTTTTTGTCATCTTAAGGTGCAAGGAAAAAAGATGTAAAAATATGTGTGTATTCATTTAGGACTCATGTAGTTGTAATCTGTATTTAAAAAATGTTTTTCATTCAGTAGTACATATACAGTATATTATTCTTTGCTGTTTTGGCCTTGTGGGAAGACCTGATGGGATGGTTTAGTTTCAGGAAGGTTAAAGGTGTCAGAGGATTTGAAGCTCACCTGTTTAAACTATGGCTTCAGTTTTAAATGTTCTTTGTATTACCAAAGGTGTCCATTTTTCATTGGTAAAACTGATTTATATTTACTGTTAACACGTTGAGGAATGTTATTACATTCCCTAATTAACTACTTAATCCTGATGGTTGCAATAACCTGAAATGTATTAAAGAGGACATATTATAGCCCTTTTCAAACAGTCCCCTGTGGTCTAAATGAAACATCTGTGCTGTGGTCAAAATATAACATGAATCAAGCAGCAGAGGAGGTTTGTGACCCTGTATAAACCAGCTCTCTCTGAACGCACCGTTTTGGTGTCTGAGTGGCTGTTGTCTTTTGAAAGCCTTGATTACTTATTGTAAAAAAAAAACAAAAAAAAACTATTGTTCTTTTTTGCATCTATTCAACTGAGGGTGCAGAAATTTAAAATGAGGGTGCAATGCCACCTTTTGCACCCTCGGAGAAGCATGCCTGTAGTACAAAGATAACTACGGCTTACAAAGGCATGCTTTTAAATAAGTTTCCTCCACACCTCTCGTCATGTCTCATCTCACCTCAGTCTTGTGCGATGTTGATAACTCATTACTACTGACTGGCACTCATCAAGAGTCTGTTCCCCGAACTAATTACAGCATAATATCTAATATGTCTCCATCCAAACTGGGGCTTCTGTTGTGCTTCCCCTATTAACCTGCTTAATAATAATGTCAGTACTGTGCCTATGGAAATGGGAATGCATGCAGTTGTGTCCAAACAGAAGAGCAGGTGGAGCCTTGTTTGCCAGAGCATTGAGTTAACACTAGAACCGCCAAGACCGTCTGACAAACGGTTTGGGTTTTTATAATACAAATAACTCTGTTAAAATAAAACCTACAAGCCTCTCATGCTATGACTTTTCCTAAATGTGTCTTGTATGTTTTCTGAAGCTTATGTGTTAATAAAATAAAAAAAGCTCTAAAAAAGCCGAAAAATATCGTAAATTGATATGAGACATTTAAAAGGTTACGAATCCTGCCTGGTTTAAGTAAGTTGTATTTATAATTATTTCACATAACTTCATCAAAAAAATGCTTTATTTGTGTGCTTCTGAGTACAAAATATGAAATTACATATATGCCGTCTGATAGACGGCTGCAGCGCTTGGAGGGGGGTCTAGAATGTTGGCGGTCCTAGTGTTAAGAGAGGATGCAGGTCTTAAGAGCTTATCAGAGCTGAATGAAATACTGCTTGGGCCGTGTACCAGGTCGAGGGCCCCTTCAGTCATCTGTTAATATATCCCAACACTGCCTCCCTCTCCTCTCCTCTGTAGTCCTCACCTTTCAAAACCTGTTGTTCCCCCACCAGCTGTGACCTTTACTCAGAGGGGTCAGCACAAAGACTGTGTGTAGGTGTGTGTGTGTTTTCAGGAGTTGCTGCGCGTGTGTGTTTAGAAGAGGGGAGGGCAGAGGGAGTTGACATAACATGAGGGGGACTTATCACCTCAGCTCATTGAAATAGGTTGATAAATGTCTGAGTTCAGATCAGACACAGAGAGAGATGTCAGTAACCGTTGGCGTCCTTTTTAACTTTTTATTACACGGACATGAAATTCATCGACTGGATGATCTATTTTTGTACTGATGGGGCACGAGACCATCTGCTTATGGGACTTCCCCGGACTAATTTTCTCCTTTTTTTAAGCATAATAGACTAAACTACTAAATTGGTAACACTTCAGTTGAATTGGATATTCATGTACAAGAAGTGCAGATGTCTGTTTTGTTAAAGGGGGCAGCCCTGCTCAGCGTGCTGGTTCAGAGTTAAAGTTTATCACTTTGGGGACTTTTCAAAGTACAAGATGGATTCTTGGGATACAGACTCAGAGGATACATGCGATTGGGGCGACTCCTCTGTAGAGGCTCCATCATCAGAGGATGACGAACCTGGCATCAAATACAATAAAGAGTAATGCCAATCATGCAGTGATGTGTGTTGCCTTTTGAGAGTGATGATTTCATTGTGTGCCAGTGCCATTTATGGAGTGAATAGAGTCGAGGACATAGCTGATGATGTACAGGTTCGACTGCTTCCATCGTCAGTGCTCTGATAAAACATTTAAAATGAATATTAATGTGGTTGAATAATGGCCTTTCAATGTGTGATTACTGACTCCTGAATGTGTTGTTTTATCTGTTTCTCCAGGGAGGACATCAGGACAGCCAACGTCATTGCAGCAGAGGCAGTCACCTGTCTAGTCATCGATAGAGAGTGAGTATTAATAAAGTGCTTAATAGTCAATAATTGTTTCTTTGGCATTAAAGAGAAATCAACAAAAGTCAAAAGGTACGAGAGCTTAATGGATGTCAAGAGCAGCCAACTCCAGTCCCCCAGTTCTGCTTCCTAAAGCCTTTCTGGCCTGTGTAAAGCACTTTTAATTGCCTCTGTGTTCTAAATTTGCAACATAAATAAAGCTTCCTTTGCTCATTACTGTCAGGCAAGGACAGTTTCCTGGAACAGGCTTCACTATCACTACATTACTGAGAGACTAAAACAAGCTTTTACACCTCAGGGGAAAAACATGGCCCAAAATTGGGCGTTACTACTTTCACAATGTCAGTTTCAACCCTCAAAAACTTTTTGTTAAAGTATCCAATCGATTCTATTCAAAGAAAAAAATCAAGGAGTTTGAATTAATTATGGGTAATACATTTTCAGGATCATGCTTCACGGTACTGTACTGTATTGCCTTGTTGAATACCTTATTGCACAGCGACCTCCGTCATCACCTCCAATCAGCTGATCATGTCGAGTTCTGTACGCAGCAATTCCCACATTCTCATGTAAATATCTTCCCAGCATAAATCATTCAACTGATGGGATTGAGTTAATGATGTCAAGTGGGCATCTGTGAAATGTTTCATTAATCCTACAAAGCCTTAAGTAAAGAATTTAGATCAAGGCTAGATGTGTAGCAAACAAAGATTATTAAAGAGATTTATTTTTTGACATTATTTATTTATTTTTTAATTGCTTGGGGCGGATCCAATTATACATAGACAAACTGAAAACAGCCATTCAGTGCAAGTATCATAGTGTTTATAGCCGATGCTAATTTGCAACACCAGTACCTTGAAATTTATTCAGGATAATGATCTTAAGGAAGTTAACCAAATAAAGTTTATATGAAGTACCTAAGACAGTACGTTTCTTAGGTGAAGAACCTAAGAAACAGTAAGTCTCAGAGCATCTCTGTCTATAACTTGAAGCTGTGTGGAGAGTACACAGAGACAGATGGACATTGAGCGTGGGGAGGAGATTGTAGATGATATCAGCTTACCCAGGAACTCCCTCTGCCCTCAGGGAACACAGCAAGCACAAATGGGCCGTCCACAAGTTAGCGGAGGGGATAGTGAGTGAGTCATAGAGCACAGGTGATTACCACTGGCTCTCACTCTGCCTCTCGTACAAGCAGCTAATGCTATCACAGCCCAAAAAACTAATCGTGTGTGTGTGTGTGTGTGTGTGTGTGTGTGTGTGTGTGTGTGTGTCACCAATGTGGCTAGTTTTTGTGCAGATGCTAGGTAGTTAATATTTAAGCTTGTGTTCATTTTTGTGTGTTCAAGTGTGATGCACTAAACTAAAAGATGAGGCTTAAGAGGCAAGTTAAGGATATTTACAGAAGCTGTGCTGGAAAGGGATGAGATAGACGCAGTTGGAATGATACATGGAATAAAAAATAACAGCAGGGAGTCAGCATCTCAGTATAATAGAAACTGTAAGCAGCCAGACTATGTTAGAAAGCCTGGGAAAAAAATCCCCACTCGCAGGCATTATGGTCTCAACAGGAGAAAACACCAGATGTATTCCATCTTCTGGCTGACAGCTTGATGAGCCTTGTGCAAAAATCCTTCCAGTTATTTGTTCTTTCAGGATGTTTGGAGTATTTAGGATAGGCAGCCATACTTCAGAGAGAAATGAGGCAAAACGTAGCTTTTTTTCATGTAGCAGCTCTCCCCATGAGTGCAATTTAAGAGGATTTTATTTCAGGGAGTTGGCCTATTATGTAGCTTATTACTCTGCAGTCAACCTTTAATTTTAATTTAACTTTAACTTTCATATCCTGCTTGATCATACTAATGAGAATTTATTAAGCCCTGGTATATCAGGCAAGGTACTAGCCCTCTCAATGTCATTACTAAGGCCTGAATAGACTGCCCTAAATAACATCTTCACTAACATGTTACTGATACACAGAACATGTTGTCTTTGGGATTTCACGAGTAAGGTCATTTCCATAATATCCACTTACTTTAACAAGCAAACAAGTTCTGTTTTCTATTCATATTTTTAAAATAGAATCTTATAAGTAATTAAAAATAAATGCATGAATCCCTCTCAGCCTTCATCTGCTCCCACAAGTGTTTACACTTCTTTGACATATCTGTTTTCTCGTCTGCTCTCGTTGAATTTTTAGTCTCTAAAAGCTGACTGATGAATATTTAATAGTTACTGGCAGTGTTGTGTTTTATGACGGTGTGGTCATATATTGTACCAGCTTCTTGTACCGCTCGCTCGCCTGCAGCGTCCCTTTTTAAAACTTTTCATTCATTACAAACTGTAAGTGGAGAGTATGTTTCTTACTTTAGGTTGGAGCGATTACAGGTTATTATTAACCAAATGAAAGGTCTTAGAAAAGTTGTGATGTTATAACCTTCACTGTCTGTTTTTCAGTTCATTCAAGCACCTGATAGGAGGTTTGGAGGATGTGTCCAATAAAAGCCACGAGGATGCTGACGCCAAAGCCAAGTAAGAAAGTTATGATTTATTTGTGTGAATTAATTCATTTAAATAGCAATTATGAAAGTTGATCGTATTGCTTTGGGTAAGTTTAGGCTTTTAGAGGTCTTTTGTGTTCATGTTCCATCCCAGTAACCTTTCAAACATTGCACAACACCACGACTGCAACATTTTAAGAAGAGACGTACTCCAGGCTGGACATTAATGCATTGTGCCTTTAGGTCTGTTACAAAACAACATAATACCCGGGTGGCAGGCCATGAAGCAGAAGCTATGACCTCTGCCTCTATTTCTGGAGGAATTAGTATGTACACTATTTACCGTCGCTATGGAAACAAGAGACTATTGAAAGCACAGGGCACCTTGGCAATGAGGCGGGCATCTTGGGGTTCAGACGGCTGCGTGTTGGCATAATCTGATACCTCGCTCGTTCGCTCGGTGCCATGTTGTGAGTCAAGGTGAGGGGAAACAAGAAGCTGGTAATGACAGTTTACAGAGAGCGGGAGGGCAGGGGCAGATTATCACCTCGGGAGCGGGACGAGAGATCGACAGAGTGAGGAAAGAGGTAGAGAACAAGACGGGGGGATATCTAGCTGACTGCAGAGTGTCAGTCAACTTCAGGAATAAAGGCAGCGAGGAGCAGAGCAGAACATTACAGCAGTCACTATTTGACACAGGCCCTAAGGACAGAGAGAAGACAGGTTTAATGCCCCCTTACAGCTTGTTACCACTGATGTGTGTGATAAAGGAACCCTGAATGTCTCCTTCATTTTCAGCATCCCTTCGTCTTCAGGGTCTCTTTTTAAAGATTGATGTCATGCAAATGAGCAGCATTAGCATGGCCACTAGTTGTAAAATAAAAACCTTCTCTCTATCGTACTTTATCTTGAAATAAAGTCACTCTCTCTCTCTCTCTGCTCACCTTTATGCAGATTTTTATAACCTGGTTAAGATAGTGTCGCAGTAGTGTGCTGTGCTGTGCTGTGTGTGTAGGTGTGTGTGAGGAGTGGGGCCCTCCCCCCTCCAAGCTGAGCACATTTGTGACTATATGAAGAAAGCCTGAGTCAGGATCCCACGGTGATGGAAACTCTCTCTAATTGGTCACAGCAGATAGGCCCCGTGCATCAGTACTGTAACTATACTGCAAACTACAGCTGCTGTCTGTGAGGATGACAGGTCCTTTCTTCAAAGTAACCTCCCTGCTCTGTGCTAGGTGCTATGTGCGCACAGTGCCTTTGACCGAGTTGCTGCTTCCTCTTCAGGAGGAGCCTCAAACTATACAAAGTGCAGTGAAAGCAACCGTTACAACTGTTAAGCTTCACCTGTATTTCTGGATGCATTAAACGTAAATGAAAACTTGTATTTGAAGTAGTGAAAGGTACGGTGAGAATGTAGAGGTGTGAAGCAGACACCCACAATGTAGAATTACCACAAGCTTATTTTATATCTTACCACAGCTGCAGGAGTCTTTTTTAAACCTCGCAATGAAGCCATTGTATGTTCTTTTCCACTCTTTTGTTCCTACAGTGAATTCATCCACAGAACAATGATTAAAAGCAATATTATGGAGGAATTTGGTTTGGTGCGATTTGGCGCCCACTGAAGGTCTCTGTGTGCAACTGCACTGTTGTAAAACAGATAAGATCTTATCTGTTTTGGTCTAGACCTGTGGCTGCTAAACCTGCGCAAATGAGAGAAAAAGACAGTGAGCAATCCACAAAGCAGGGGCAAACTCCACCGCCAAGCAGACAACGTCCTGTCCCTTTAGCATCTATGCGGGAATATTCAAAAGTTGGTGCAAAATTGCCACCTTACTATGCAAATGAGACTTGTTGCAAATATCATCCAAATCATAAAGACCAGCGCTCATTGCCACAGGAAGTTACAGTGACGCTATTTAGATCTGTTTAATAAATAGGCGCAATTTCTCTCTCTCTTTTTCTCTATCTCCACTTACTCAAAAACAAAAAGGAGGGCATATTGCACTCAGCTGGTGGAAACTGTGGTACCATAACAATATTTATAGGAGATGTCAGGTGGAATTGATTTCCTGATCACTGGAAAGTTAGCATCTCTGTGCGACTTTAGAATAAATGATCTGTTAGAGAATGTAACATTATACTTTCACATTACTATTATCAACATAACCAGGGGTTAAATCAGTCCGGGGCTGTCAGGGACTCAACACTTCATCCACCTCTGTTGAAATAGTCCGGAGCACAAGGATGCAAGTGCCCCCCCGAGTTGCCCTTTGCTTGCTCCATTCAGAGAAGAAGCTTTGTTCTAAAAAGTGAGACTCAGCTTACATTTTTCAAGTCTGCCATCAAAATAAACCCTGAAAAAGTTTCCTCTCCCCTCCTAGCTCATCATCTTTCTGTGGACAAAACAGCTCGGTCAGCATGAGAGCTCAACTCAGCGGCTTTTCTCCACGTTCAGATGCAGAACAAGAGCACACTGCACAGAGCAGGGCAACTTTTGGGGCGCGTTTGCCCCTGAATATCATTAGCGTTATATGCTTTGTTAATTTGACCTGAAGACGGAGCAGTCAGCGGGAGCAAAAGAAGGATGATGTGTGAACTAATACCGTAAAACTGTGAGAGAACCGTGGCCTGCTGCTAATGTAGAGCTGAAAGCAGGCGACCAGGGCGCTCTGTGAAAATAGGAGAAGCCATTCTCTGAAAGTTATTGTGCTATTAGATCGACTTTTAAACTGTCATGTAAAGTGGAAAGGTTACATGCTTTAAAAGGCAAATTAACTGTAGCGTTGGACTCTTTTGCTTCATTCCCCATATACTGTAGGTTATGTTACAAATCTTTTTACTTAATGTCTTTCCTTCCAAGAACCCCCTCCCCCGCTTTTAAGATCGGGAAAAATCTTCTGCCCAGGAAGATCTCGGAGCAGGCAGTCCTAAAGCTTTCTTGACATTTTATTTTATATGACTGAAGATGGATGAGCAAAATAAGACCCAGTGTGCCTGAGCACGTCCCACCAATGTTGATCAGGTGTAGGAGTTCAATAAGCAGGGGTTACCGGTAAATAAAAAGGGCCATTTAATTAGAGTCAGCTTTAAGGTCAGAGACGCTGTCCTCTCCTCTCTCTCCCTTGAGAAAGACTAGACCAAAGGAACACACATACACAGTCCCTCATTTTCACACACACACACACACACACACACACACACACACACACACACACACACACACACACACACACACACACACACAGTTGGGGATTGCATCATTTTGTATGATCTCATCCATTCACTGATACAGATTATCACCCACTGGGGTGCTACTTGACCTGCACTTTGTATTTCAGTGGTAGGAATGGATCTGCCATGTAACAGTTATAAGTAACATGTCATTAAAACCCTCAAAATACAGTTACCTTATAACTAACCAGATATATACTTAAGTGTTGGATGCAGCTAAGCTCTGTGAAAGTCTTGTTCAAAGTCATGGTTTAAACATACATTAAGGTGAATCTGTGGTTGCAGTCCCACTGGGTCTGCTGGCCAGTATCATATTCCATTTATTGCCTCAGACACTATAAAGTGTCTTTCTTGGCCCATCTGAAGAATGAATCAGTATGGACAAAGAGAAGTATGTTCTCAGCCTATCTATGGAAAAATCATCTGTGTGATCATTTTTGTTGCTGCTCTAGTGAATATCTCAACTACTGTCAACCAGCTTTCCTGTGTGTCCTTGGTTGAGACGTACTGCGACTGGATGTAATTTTACAGCATCAAACTTTGATTACAGTTTGTTGAAGTGGCCTGACAGCAGTTAGATTCAAGGTTATTTAATTGTATTCATTCTTCCATTTGCTACATGACACAAAAGATTCAATTTGTTGATCGGCTTCAATAAGAGGCTTTGTTCACATGTTGGTTCCTTACCTTGATACTTCTAACAGAGCGACACTGCCATCTGCTGGCCAGATTAGACTATTACTTTAAAACTTTTTTTTTAAAGCCACACTGTGCTGTTGGACAACCACTCGATACTTCACCATTTATATCTTGAAAGAGTTTGAGACCCACGTCATTAATGCGACTCACACACACCACATGTCCACACCTCTTAGCTCTTGTGTTTATTTTCCATCTCCATAAATCTATGAATGCACACGTGTCATTCACCCTGACATTAATGATAATCCTATCCAACATGCAGTTAGACATGTACACCTGGTTACTTTCCTCCGTCCTTGTCTTAAGCAGAGAGCATTTTGGGATTTGGAGTGTATTCTGGGCTGGCTTCCAGATTATGGGAGGGGAGAAAAAGATAAAAGGATCACCTGTGAATCCTACGTGCTTGTAGCAGTGCCTATATACAACCACAAATAAACAGTGACTGTCCTGGTAACCTGATGTGTTTCTGCGAAACATGGAGCTCGGTAACCTGACAACACTGGGCCTGCTGGTACGCAGCTTAGGAAAATAGTTGTATCCTTCTCGCTTAAAGTGGAACTGATTTTTATCTTGTGGATCTGACGGAGTCAATTCTCTTTCCACATCTCAAATAACCACATAAGCTTTTAACGAAGTCAGGCAAATGCAAGAGTCCCATTTCCCTTTTTTTTCTTCAATTCAAACCCAGTAAACAGCACTCTTCAAAAATGAGTCATTGTTTAACTTCTATGTATACATAGTCTTAATCCAGACTGCTTAACGAAGGAAGTCTTCTGTTATATCTAAACAACACTTGGTTGTTGGGAAATATTTTGATTACTGCCTTATAGATAAGCGTCTGTATTGGCAATGGTCCATTCTGGATGACCCCCTCCTAAAAAAAAAAGAGTACCCAGGTTTAGATCTGTCCTAAGACCACTGATCTAGACACTGAGCTGATGTAACATAGTCTGGATCAAACAATAATCACAGAAGACACGAACAGAACATTTGGAGATAAGGGATGGACACGTGGAAACAATGTCCTCTGTTGTGAACGTCTGCAGTGGCATTTGGGGGGGGGGGGGGGGAGACAGCTAAGTAGCGAGCAGCTCGTGTGACCAATGTCCCACCTGTTCTTTCTGGGCACAGATAGCCCGTGTTCAAAGAAAGGTCAGGATGGTTTGACGTGGGACTAAACAAAAACACATCCTGTTCACAGGTTCCTATACACACGCTAGCTTCCACATCCTCAATAACATCCTCCATAGCTTAATATGAGGTGACTCCACTAAGATTTACAAACAAATGAGCTAAAGGAGAGGCGTATGATTTGTCTCAGGTTGTTTAAAGTGGATCATCTCTTCTTTCATCCTTCATCTCATCCCTAATCCTGTTCCATTTCTGTGTTTTTTCCCTTTCTTTCCTCTGAACTACAGGTATGAAGCAGAGAATGCCTTTTTCTTCAATCTAAACCTAGCTGACTTCAACATCATTGACACGCTGGGGGTTGGTGGCTTTGGACGTGTAGAGCTGGTATGTTCTTTTTAAATCGTAATAAGTAGTCTGGCTGTTTCTGTAACTGAATATGTAGGCTGACCTTTGTGTTCGTCTTTCATTCCTTCTCGCTGCAGGTTCAGCTCAAAAGTGACGAGAACAAAACCTTCGCCATGAAGATCCTGAAGAAGCGGCACATTGTCGACACAAGACAGCAGGAGCACATTCGCTCAGAGAAGCTCATCATGCAGGAGGCGCACTCTGACTTCATCGTTAGGTACACATCAAGAACAGCTTTATTAGACGCCGATATATAAGCAATACATTTCTCAAGGAGCGATAATTCATCACCTCAGAACGAAGGGTTCTCTGCATGTTTGTGAAGTTTCCTCTCATGTGCATGTCAAGTACACACATTTCAATGTACAGAAAATAAGTAGTCTGGCTGTTTCTGTTACTTAATATGTTAAAACTTTTTGTCTCCCTGTGATGATTCTGTGATACCCATGTGACCCAAACTTTTATTTAAATGTGAGAATGTTCATTGAAATATTAACTTAGCTTTGCATGTTAATTAAGATCACTTCTCCCACTAGATGTTCATGAAACATTTCGTATTTTGCTTTTGTGTTTTCAGACTCTACAGAACATTCAAGGACAGCAAGTACCTCTACATGTTGATGGAAGCGTGTTTAGGAGGAGAGCTGTGGACCATTCTGCGAGACCGGTGAGCTCAATTTCACTGTATCACAGTCGCTGTGTCACATTTCGAGCTAGTTTATGCAAGTTACATCTAAGAACTACAACATGGAAAGAGAAAGTGTCACAGTTATAGAAACCTACTTGAGATACACTTTGTAGGTTTGTAGATTATTAATGGTTTTCCATTCAAGTTTTACAGTTTATGTCGGTTGGTCACATTAAGCTTTCGCATATTGCTCTCTGACATGTTTTTCATAGAGTTAATATGTCAAGAGTGAACTCTGCAGCAGCACAGTTCTAACTTTAGAGTTACATTTATAGCATGTGCGCTCCAAATATGGTCAATTGTTCTAAATTCTGTATGACTTATAAGTTTCAGCCGGACAGAGTCCAAGGCAAATTTCCCCAAGGGGACAATAAAAGTAAATCTCATCTTAAATCAAGGTGTTGAAATTCAGGGCTAATTTTATGGAGAGTGTATTTTATACTTCAACATGTTGTTCATGAAGAATCTACTATGGGAGTATGCAGAGAGAGGAGCGTCGAGAAGCTGGTGGTTGGTACAAGAGAAAATGATTGTTTGTTTTGAACTCTGTTGTCTTGGTGTGTTTCCAGGGGTTCATTCGAGGACTCAACCACCAGGTTTTACACCGCATGTGTGGTGGAGGCCTTCGCCTACCTGCATTCCAAAGGAATCATCTACAGAGACCTCAAACCAGAGAACCTTATACTGGACCACAGGGGATATGCCAAACTGGTGAGAGATCATTTGAATGACAACATAAAAACTCTTCTTCAGTGTGTTTGCTGAAGGTCAGAAACGCTGCTAATGAGAAAGCTGTTCTTTCTATGATGCGTGGATGATGAATCGAATGAAGTTTGAACACTTGCCTCATGCTGGCTGAACACTAAAGCATAAATATAGAATAAAGAAAGGCGTAATTGAGGTTAATTCATGTTCTGTGTTTCTTGGGGTAGTGCCATTCCCCTCACTCCTCATGGAGAAACCAGTTTGTAGCTTTTGGCAGAGCAGCAACCAGCTGCTCCCGCCTTCTATCCATCATGAATAAGCATCAAGTGAATAACTCTGAAACTGAAATGATGACACTGTTTCCAACTTCACTATCATTATAACTAGAAACGACTTCAGTCTAACCAGAAGAATCTTTCTTTTCCGTCAGGTTGACTTTGGCTTTGCAAAGAAGATCGGCTTTGGGAAGAAGACGTGGACATTCTGCGGGACGCCGGAGTATGTAGCACCAGAGATCATTTTAAACAAAGGCCACGACATCTCAGCCGACTACTGGTCGCTAGGAATCCTCATGTTCGAACTCTTAACTGGCAGGTACACACCAGCCTGGGCATGTCCATCAAAATAATATAATGTACCTCCTCAACCATTCAGAAACTCTGACAACACAGTTTAGTGTGACTAGATGAAATTGATCTATACATGTGCATTTGTCACTCAAGATTCATATCTCTGCCTCTGTTATATAGCCCTCCTTTCTCTGGCCCGGATCCTATGAAAACCTACAACATCATCTTGAGAGGCATCGACATGATCGAATTTCCAAAGAAAATTACCAAAAATGCTGCCAACCTAATCAAAAAGCTATGCAGGTGAGTGTTGATGTTGAAGCCCTTTAAACTAAGAGTCATTCTTTGAAGTGGTCTGTTTGCTGAATCAGGTTTTTTTTTTTATTGGTTTGTTTTTTTCGGCTGCAGGGATAATCCGTCTGAACGACTGGGAAACTTGAAAAATGGTGTCAAAGACATCCAAAAGCACAAGTAAGCATGTCTATAAATACATATAATCCTCTTATTTCTACATTTGTCTCCGTGGTCAAAGTGTGGAGCAAACCGTGTTTCTTTTCTCTGTAGATGGTTTGAGGGCTTTAACTGGGAGGGCTTGAAGAAGGGAACACTGACGCCGCCTATTATTCCTAATGTAAGTACACATTGCTGATTGCTTTCTCTCTTGTGGTAAATTTCACACCCAAAAAACTCACTTTTTGTTTGCCTCCTTTGAATCACTCCCCTTGTCTTCCTTCCAGGTCACATCAGCAGTCGACACGAGTAACTTCGACAGCTTCCCAGAGGACAACGAGGACCCGCCTCCAGACGACAACTCCGGCTGGGACGTTGACTTTTGAAGTCCTCCTCTCTCACCTTAAACCAAAAGAAAATCTTCTTTTGTTGGCTTTGAGGCCGGCGTGTGGACAAGGCAGTGTTGTAACAAAAAAAAAAGAACTGCTTAAATACAAAAGAGAGCATATGGAAAAGAAGTTAAACGGATGGATGGCAAACCCCTCTGGGTCACCGATATGCCTTTATTTCACTGTGGCTCTGGATCAAGCATTTAAAAACGGGACTGCTGTAGCACTTCTTCAGTGTTGTCTTACACTCAGCTCTAAAGGCAAAGGAAAGAAAGTGCAGGGATACTCACACATACACAATACGCTGATTATGGAGCCAGATTTCCATGTAACAGGGATTTAGTGGTTGGATGAACGTTCGATAGTCTAACTTTTTGTTTTACACAAACAAGACGAACTGCTCAAAAAGAGGGGAGGCTGGTTGTTGATTTTATTTTTCTGTCTTCGTTTCTCTGCAATATTCGGGTGAAATATTTGGTGGATTGTGGGAGGATTTAAGATGTTACTGCAGTTGCTCTCTATTTTTTTGACATGCAGCTGCTTGCTGCAGTCTCTGTCAGTCCTCGGAGATTTACACATCACAGTTTGCGAAGTTAAACTGGTATCAAGTGCTCAAGACTAACCTGAATGTCACAGATTTACTCCTCATTTTAACATCCATTCTGCAATCAGCATGTACAGTACTACATTTGTTTGGATTCACAAGAAACATCCTCTCACATCAAGTACTTAGTAAAACTACCTTGAAAAAAGCACAAACACTGTTCATTCAGTGGAGAGAGACGTGACTCTTTAAGTGCCCTGCTTGAGATTTAATGAATCACACACCGACACACATGAAATGTCAGCTACTATTTCCATGAAGCAACGTGTCATTATGCACTTAAGACCATTAACTGGGAAAATCAGCAGTTCTAGCTAATTAAACCGTGTTTGTTTTGTTCTTCAATATGCTCTTAATCACACATATGAATGCTTCTCTACCTGCATACTTCCTTTAAATCATCCAAATGCCTCGTCCCCTGTTTTCTTCTGACATAACTGTGAACATGGTTTCTACGTCTTTGGTGCTGTTATTGATAAATTATGACGAGTGATGGCAAGATGACAGTACTGGTTATTGTTTCGTATAGTGATTTTTTTTTTTTTTTTGTGCTCGATTTCTTTGTAATGTACTTGACTTCCTACTTTAGAAAAATTGGAGACTTTTGTCAATTTGTAAACTTGAGTGGAAATTTGTTTGCTTTCACTTGGCACCGTGTCACATTGTGCTCAGTGGTGTTATCAAGGTTTTTAAAACAAGTTAAACTACGTTAAGTTCATCCATTAAAAACTCACTTTCTTCTTTGGAGGCGAAATTTACCTCACATAATCATAATCATATCTTTACTTCGAATCATTGTATGGAAATTAAGGAAAGAAAGTGAAATGAAAGACTGGGGGGGGGAAGCGTATATATATTTTGCGAAACGTACAAGGTTGACCACTAGCTCGATGACCTCATCCTGATCATCCCATCTCTCATCCCAAAGTCAGAGCATAAAATCAGAAGTAATGGAAGTGCCTTAAATCAATGGCATACAAAATTCACATCACATGTCCTCTTTGATGCTGCATGAACACATATACACCTCAAAAACTGACCTGTCCTACTAGACGGCTGCTTCTCATCCTTTGTTATATCGAATAAATACATCAAACACCGTGGAAAGAGATTTTTACGTCATTTGATGGCTGACAAATGTGTATGAAATGAAAGTCCTGCTTACGCCTTTGATTTATCTCACAGAAAGAAATGACACACATATTTATCAAACCTGACATGGCTGCAATGACATGCTACTCTCTTTCTCTGTATATCATAGATGGTCACAAGAAGTCAACCACAACAACTGGCCTGATATAAAGTGAACAATAAATCAAAGCTCAGACGCCGGTCATACGTCCACTCATGAAATCTGAGCGTTTAAAGATGGCAGGAATGATTTGCAGTCTTCATAAAAACTAATATCCTTATTTGTTTCTGTTGACTATCTTCGGCGGCACAGTATCATTGATCAAATTGCATCATCATTTCATGACCTTGTTTGAATAATGCATAATTCACCCACACAGACTGATATGCTTACATTTATATCCATAAATCATTAACTATAAAAAAGAGAAAGATCTTTTGTAGGCATACCATAAGTGTTTTACTGTATTACAAGCAGGTTATGTTGATCACAAAGCCTTATATATGCCATCACTTAACAAACCACTGGTTTTAAGTCTTATATTGAGCGCCTTCTGCAATGTTACCTGATATCTGCCTTGTGTTCTGTTGTTTATTCTGCTGTAAATTGATTTTGCAGAGTGCCACGTGTAAGATTTTTAAAAATTATAGAGTAAAAACAATACTTTTGAGTGGTGTTTGTCTCTTAGTCAATTGCAACAACACTATGATTGATTTGAAGCATATAGAGGTGTTATTACTCATTTCTGCCACAAGAGGGAGCTGCAGGTAAGACAGCCCTCTCTTTACAACCAGCTGTAGTGAACTGATATGTTCAGGTTGCCTGAGATCTAATAATCAGTCCTGGTGTTCGTGTCATCCACTTAGAGGTAAGTGCAGATGATTCAGCTTCTCTGGTCTCAGTGTTATTCGAACAACAAATCTGTTTGGGGGACAGGGGAACGGCTTCAGCCATAACAACAGGGTGACAACTCGGTGAGATCAAAGGGGATCAAAGTGCATCAAAGGGGCTCACCTTACCAGCACTGACATTTAGTAAAGTGGAGATAAAAGCTCCACTTCAAAAGATATACAGCAATTCAAACGCGCAAAGTGCTACAGTGTGTTTGTCAGGTGTGTATGGCGCATCTCTGTCTCCCGCACACACAAACAGAGGACACTCATGAACGCGCACACACGCGCACAACCTCTCACTCCAAACACAAGCAACGTGACCAGCAGATGACGTCCAAGTACCAAAATATTTTCAAAGAGTAAAAATACGCACAAAAGCACCTGTGAATTTCCCCCCAAAAAATATTACAGACGAAATAAGCGCCCAAATGCAGTTTTGTCTCTTTAAAAAAAAAAAAAACATTTCCAGCAGCAAACCTATAAGACCGAACAATTGACTGCACCATATCTGGTAAGACTTCCTTTTAGAACTTTAACCATTTGGTTACGGGACTGAGGACAAGCTGTCAAACACAAACTCTTAGGACTTTATTTAAGTAGTTTAGGATATTTTTTGGGTCTCAGGTTGGACATTTCTTGCAGTGGGTGAGCCCAAAGGGTCGGGAAGAGCAGGACAGATCAGAGCTGCCTTTAATCTCAAAGTGCCAGTCAACCCTGAAAGGCCTCGCCGCGGAAGTCCATTAATTCGGTAAACTTTTCACACCCCTTAATGGTCTGCATATCCTACACATTGATGTCCGCCTCTGGTGTAATCAAGCACACTTTGGAGGATAATTGCCCCCTTTGCAATCAGAAGGATCAAATGAAGTAGTTAATCGACGCAAGTGACTTCAATCACTGTCTTCACACAGCCAAAGGGCAGTTAGGCTACTTGAATGTCAAAGAAGGTGGAATAACCAAACAGCTTTTTATAAAGGAGGCTAACGGGGCTTTTAAAGAAAGACACACACTGAAGTCTCACACTGTGAAGAACACTGGCGAGGGTTTGTCACAGTTATAAAGTGAAATAATGGAACAGATAAAACGTGCTGCAATGCTCTGTATCAAATAAGTTCTAGTTCATTTAATTACATATACAAGTTTACATATACAAGTGGTCATCATGAAAATAAAAGCCTCTAAATGTTGAACAGCATTTTGTTGCATACACATCTGTTCTTTTGGATTAATAACTTTACTTATGTGTCAAACAAATTCATAAAGGACTAAAAGCATTATTTTTGTAAAAGCTAAGTATAACTACCATCATTTAAAGAACACAATAAAGAGAAAAGACTGTTTAACAGGTGAGACAATAAGGTTATTAAATGGAAAACCAGATCATTAAAACCAAAACATGAAGGGACAAAGATTTTACCTGATGCGGTGAAACTTTAACATTTGTTTCACTCAAGTTTGAATAAGTCCGTGTATTAAAAACACATTTAGTAAGCAGACTGATAGACTTTATCAAAATGACTCTTTTTAAGCACAATATAATGCAATAAAGAAAACAAATGAAGTAGTCAATCTTTGTCATCATCGAAGTTATTTCATTGTGACAAGAGTGAGACAGTAGTGGTGGCCGTGGATATACTTTTCTTCCAGAATACGTCACTGGGTGATGGGCATTCAGACAGAACTTGCAGGTCATTATCATCACACAAACATTGTGAAATGCAGTCTTTTTCTCTGTGCACGGAGAATAGATGGCCATTTCCGTACAGTGGGGCTCTCTTTGAAATTCCACCCCTCCGCCTTTGTTGTGCACAGCGAGGGGCGGGAAGACAAACAGGTCCACATGTATAAATGGATCATCCCAGGACTCAGAGGCAGGAGTCTTCGAAAGCATCGTGCTTAAACTCTCCGGAAACTTTTGGATTCAGGATTCAAGGCCGCTTTGGACTTTGCTACTCGATCATTTTGTTATCCAGGATTTTTTTTTTTCCGCTTCTCATTGCAGCACAGCATACATATAAGGAGAAAATCATGCAGATTCCATCCGCGCATCGCTTCTTGGCTGTGTATCTCACGCTGTTTGGATACCTTGGGGACGTTTACGCGGGGACCGTCCTGCTGAACTCCAACGCCATCAAAAACTTGCCCGGAGCTGCGGGAAGTAAAGGAGCCGACACTGTCAGTCCGAGTCCGCGTACCTCTCCATCCAGCAGCTTGGCACACAAATCCCCTGTTGACACCTTGCAGGTAAAGACCGTGCGTAAAAGTAACCCGTGTGCGCCACGGCAACAGTTGCGTTTATGGAAGTTTTATGAGTGATATCTATGTGCTTAAATGACGTGGTGCTTTCCGTTTTCGTCTAACTACAGCAATCAGGTGTTTGCACGGATGATGAAGACTGCGGAGGTGATGAATTCTGCAATGACGCCCGAGGCGCCTGTCTGCCGTGCCGTAAGAGCCGGAAGCGTTGCGCACGGGATTCAATGTGTTGTGCAGGAAACCGCTGCAGCAATGGTGAGCAGAGAGATCAGATCTCAACTAATACTGATAATTTGACTTTGGAAAGTTTTTATTGTTATTCTGGGATTAGTAACTGTATTCTCGATATAATTACTGCTATCTGCTTATTTTAAATTGCTCAGGAGAAACGTGACTTAACATTTGTGCTACTATATATCATATATCAATACAGACCCTAAATTGAATTTTATCTTTCAACCTTTATAGGTGTTTGCCAGGCAAATGACATAGCTGGTACAGATGCATCCATCATCACAAGCTGGCACAAAAACAACAACACAATGGAGCATCATGCCAAAAGGCCTCCCACAGCCCACAGCAATCAGCCTCATGCTGTGAAAGGTGAGTGTCCTGTTGAAAACCATTGACCTTTATCAGGGTCAAGTAATGGTCAAGTAAAGAAGATTTCAGTGAGCTCTGTGTAATAAATTAACATATTTACTTCTCTTCCCACTCCAGGTCAGGAGGGTGAAACATGTCTGAGGTCTGCAGACTGCTCTGAAGGTCTGTGCTGCGCCCGACACTTCTGGTCTCGCATCTGTAAGCCTGTGCTGACGGAGGGCCAGGTGTGTACGCGCCACCGCAGGAAAGGCAACCACGGTTTGGAGCTGTTCCAGCGCTGCGACTGCGGCGACGGCATGACCTGCCGACAGGAGAAAGGGGAGCGAGACCACAGTGTCAGCAGGACTGCAGCCCGGAACCTACACACCTGTCAGAGACGCTGACAAAAACGCATGGACACACATAGAGACTGAAATACACACTCAAAAGACACACACCCAGCAAACCCGTAAATCAGTCATAGACACTGACAAACACTTTTCTGCCTTGCATACACCCGAGATGCTGACACACACACACAGACACCAAACACCTAAGACATTCTTTCCTGCCAAAGTTGCTGACAAAAACAGCACCCGGAAGGATAGACATGATTCCTGGAAAAGTGATACACCCAGAGGGATGCAACAGAGCAAGACGGACTGATCCGATTCCCCCTCAACAGATGAGGAGTCGGAAGTGTTAGGCAGTGCCATTTCAGAAGTCATGGGAAGATCGATTCATGTCGTTGGTAATGGCAGAGCTGTTTTGTTTCTCTTTTTATGAAACTTGAAGCCTCAGTTATTGCAGTAAATTACTGTATTGTATATATTATCCTAGAGGTGGCACTTAATTGAGCTATTAAATTCTGTCAACACCAGTATTATAAAGACATGGTGCTGCATGCAATGTAAATGTGTTATAAATATTGTTTTATAAGAAAATGTTATATATAGAAAGTCTGTATATATTTGTTTTTATTAAACATCATGTGATAACCTCACTTCTACTTTTTGCTCCTAACTTTTTGCCCAAAAAAAGAAAGAAAAGAAATGTCTTTTGGAAAGTTTTCAATCCAGTTTGTCCAAATATTCACTCATCGTCTGGTACATGTGGGAACATTTCTGGCTTAATAACAACCATCCACTCCTGGAAAGCAAGAGTTATTTGAACAATCACTCAGTGCTGTTTAACTCCTAGCCTAGGCTTCAGAAATCAGTGGTTGAAGCTGAGTGAATGGTTTAAATTGTTTGGCCAAGATTTGATTTTTTAAACTCTTTACACACGATTGTTGAAATCTGTGCAGACAAACACTCATAGAAAGCAACATACATGGTTAATGAGTCATTACCAGAGCCTCAACAAGCCAAATCCTGCCATGAAGACAGAGCATGGTCCATCAGGGATATTTAATCACATGGAAATAGAACAAAAACAGGACAGGATACTGCAATATCAAATGATAACTGCAGAGAGGTAATGACAAAGTATGTTTGCACTGGCGAGTGTTTGCCAGCTAACCCTTTGGTGTTGCTGGCTAGTTTATAATTATACCTTCCCTACCTTCATGTGCAGCAGAGCAGATAGCTAAACTAAAGCCTCTAATTACTTCATCTTACTCAATGTACACAAGGATTCATGAAATGAGGTGCACCGCAGCACTTTTTTTGTGATGCAACTCAAAACAAATGTAAGAAAAAAGGATGTAGGTGCTCAAGAAGCACACCCCATTTCCTGGCTGTTGTGCAATGGATGTTCTCCAATGGGTAGACGATGAATCCACCCAAATACACCTTGGTTCCTGTAATTAGACCTGTTTAGATTAGAAGATGGTGAGGAAATGACTGTACTTTCGGCTCGATTCTCGCGCCAGATCAAAAGGAGTAAAAGACCCGCTTGATGTGTGACCGAGCCAGATAACCTCATCATCTGTTTACATGTACAGACATTAATTTCAAGTGTGTCTGATGGAAAACAAGGTGAGCTTGCTCTGTAGATCAATGGTATCTGGCGTCATGTACTCATTTTTGTACTCTGATAATTCTCAGGTACATTAAACTTCAACTGTATGCTCCTTAATACTTCTACTTAACTCATTTCCATTGGAAAACATCAGATGTTTTGTTCCCCTTCATTTACTCTACAGCTTCTGTTACTGGATTCTTTGTAAATAAAGATTTTTACAAAACTTTAATGAGTCTATAAAACACAATACATGGTATTATGGCATGTTAAACTACCTGAAAGTATTCATCATGGTTAGAGTTGCATGTATCAGAATTAATAACACAATGGTAGAATATGTAATATTATTGGATAATTGGCCTGCGCACGTATTACAATTTGAATTTCAGCACATTTTTTGTGCCAATTATACTTACAAGTATTTGTGATTTATTTATTTTTTTACAAGAAGGCAGTCTTTTTTATCCATTTCGATTCTTTTTAAATGTTGAGCTCATTTGACCAAGGTTAAGGATTAGGTTGACGGAGCATGCAGTAGTATGCAGGCAGACATACAGAGACACACTCCATTTAAACAATTTAGTGTCCATTCTTCAGAGTAATTAAGAGTAATGGGAGCATTGTCAGCAGTGCAATATACCATGCAGGCGCAGCCAAGTCATGTTTGTGGGGGTCCTGGAATCTGTGAGTGTGTGTGTGTGTGTGTGTGTTTGTGAGAGAGAGAGAGAGCTTGTCATCATTACTACAACCACAAACTAGCACAGGCCACAGGCATGCGTCCCAAACTCAAGTAAGGCCAGTGTGTGTGCGTGTGTGTGTGTGTGACATGCAGATAGGGTACATTTAGTGGACTCCAGAGAAACAACAGTAACAACAACAACAGCACGCACGCACACACACAATAATGGCCCCACATACCAACTCACAGCCATTACACACATACATCCACACTGACACATGTCCACACAGGTACACACATGTATTCACACACCCTTACAGAAACAAATCTTGGGGTGTGAGAGGTTTGGAGTAAGCAGCACACTCACCCACCCAATGGCATCCAAACCAATTACACTGAGTGTTGTCATACCACAAGAATGAATCGGCATCTCTACTGACATGCGTTTTTTTTTCCTCATGCTACTGTTGGCTTCCACAAGCTGAAAACATGTAACTACAGCAAAATGTAATGTTGAAGATACAGATGCATGCTATTAATCATAAAAACATGGATTAACACAAGTCAATTCTGATGGATCTTATTCTACGAAGCATTGTATTTGTTCCTTACATGCATTACCCAAACTCAAAGCAAAAGAAGATTCTAATCTAAGTGGGTTGTCTTTCATCAAGTACAGTGTATCACGATAACACTTAATGGGCAATCAAACCCAGAACTTATTTGTTTTTACCGCTGTCTTGAAATCTGCTATCTCCTTTCAGGATCTAGGCCTCACAATAAAGCTTTTCTCTGCTGGAGTACCTGGCGTATCTGCCATTGTTATTCTAACACCGCTGCCAAACACCCTTGACAGACATCCCTGAGTTAACAAACCCATGAGTGAACCATCAGAGATGAAAGGGTAAAGAAACGAGGTTGTGTACACAGAGGCAATGCATGTTATTTTGTCAGATGAAAGCGATGGCATACTTCTGGAATGAGCGTTCGGATCAAAACCAAGCTCTTATGTAAACAACATTTCACAGGGAGGTGTCAAACTTCTGGCACTGATCGCTTCATAGCAAAGAGGCACAATGCTCACTATTCATCTTTGTGGGATGACAATCTGCCTGATTGAGCAACATCGGGAAATCTCCCTGTCCTTGGGAAATAATAATTAAACAAAGGACAACAGCACAATGTGTTGAGTGTGTGAATGCAGGTGGAGAGCAGGTTCGCTCATTTCGTTTAGCTTGTAGGTGATGTCAACACAACAGGAAACAATGCTTTCATAGAAAGGCTGATGACGTATTATACTCTTATTGGGTTTCATGTTGTGCTCCAGGTTATTAACCAGTGACAACTGCCCTACTCACTCTCTACGCATTTGTATTTTGCTTCTCCTTGCCTCTCTCTGTCTACCTCTCAGTTCCGAGTGAGCTGTTAAGAAATACATTAATCATGGCTGTGTGTTATGGAGCTGGAGTCAGGGTTGCTAGCCTGGCCCCGGAGCTATGACACTACAGCAGAATGACAATGTAAAATGGGCTCATGACACAGCACAGTCAGTACGTGTGCATGCATGATTGAGCCATTCAATTGGACTAACTCAGTGCTTCTCAAATAGTGGGGTGCGCCCCGGGGGGGGGCGCGGTGAAGTGTCAGCGAGAGGCAGGGGGGGACTTTCAGAAAAAAAAAAAAGGGACGCGCAGTCGAGTCCGCGTCTGCACATCGGAGAACAGAGAGCATGACAGCTACTTTACTGGCTTTGAGGCTTATTTTGAGTCACTTTAATCAGCTACAGCCGTAAAATAATTAAAAAAAATAAAATGTTGTCATGTTTAGTCAGATAACGCCATAAAACTCTGGATTTCTCCATAATGAAGGCTGTCAGCGTTGTGTACCCGTCTGCTTGTGCTCGTGCATGAAGTGTACCGTGCCCAAGCACACCTCTCCGAAGTGTGCCAGGGCCAAGAAGTGTAGCGTGCCTGAGCACGGAACGGAGCGGTCCCACTGGCCAAACGAACTGGACTTCAGGGTTGAAGCATGATTGGGCACGGTACGGATTGCCAGTGTGACCGCGAAGTACACTGGAACACCGGTGTACAGAGCTGATGGAGGAAGAGAGATGGAGAAGTTTCTGACAGGATTGAAAAGAAAAGGTGTCAGAGGCAAGAAAAGCAAACCTAATAAGACCAGGAAATACGACGTAAACTATTTTGATAATCAGGTGATTGTATGCTAGGTGCTAACAACTCATACAGTGCACAGATAAATACACAGATAAATACAGGGGGGGCGTGAAAAAAATTCTGTCCCCAAGGGGGGGCATGACAGAAAATAATTGAGAACCACTGGACTAACTGTCCTTGTCCCAGTATTCAAGTACCAGGGAAGAATTGATTGATTGACGGAAGTATTACTGACTCTGCTAGACGTCGCTAGGTGGTGATATGCCGCCTTTCAGCTGGTTACTATGGGACCTTCTTCTGGTTGACCTCGCTAACAAGTTAGCAAGCAAACTGGTGGAATATCGAAAGATGAAAACATGGACAACTTTACAGCTCTATACATTGACTCTTTACTTTACTTTTGGTGAGAATGCGATGCATTGATTCCCTCTAGCATACAGTGATAACTGAAGGCACACCACAAAGTGACCTCTGCTTTGCTACGCAATTCTGCTCTTGGACTTACAGGTCAAAGCCTGGTGCAGGAACTGTCAAGCACAGAACACCTAGGTCACTTTGTTTCTGATTGAGGGGTTTACATGCAAGACCCAACCCCATTATCTAGGTGTGTTAGTCCAACTTTGGACTGATGCGTTTTAAAACTCCAGTTTTGTCCGACTTACACAATAAATCAACTTTTTCTAACTAGGTAGACATTCTGACTGTTTGCCTACCCGTGCTGTGAATACAGCATATTAAGGGAGAACATCGACTATGAATTTTCACAGTCCACTCAATTATGCATTTCAAAACAAAGCTTTGGCTATATGTTACTTTAAAAAACCATATTAGCCTGTATGAGTCTTAAGTGTTAACTGTAGGGCATATGTTTACCAGAGTTTAACTCAACCACTGGCTGTCTTCAGGCTATTTGTTCATTTCCAACCACTTTCTCGCAACCCAAAGTCATATTTCAGTCATTTTTAACTTTATCATTTACCTTGAAGATAGATTTTAGTCAGATAGTTAGCCAAAGTCAGTGACATCTCTAATACTGTCCCTGGGCCCTGGACAAAAAATGTGGTAGAGTTGATGACATCAATTGATAAAACTGCTTTATTAAATGTTTTACTGGTTTTGTCTATTTTTTTGGAAAGGAGACCTCTGGGATAATTTGGCTCCCAGTTAACACCTTGAACAAATTCAGACTAGTCTTTGTGAAGTTTGCTGCTCTGTGTGCAATGATAGAGCTGAAATACTATTTGACTGAAAAAATGAAAGTCATCTTGGTTTCTTTGCAACTGATGATTCATTGATATGAAACTTTTTTGATGACAGCTTTGCAGCACAGAGTGCCAGATACATGTGGTAGGCACCCGTATGTTTTGGTCTTTCTACAAGTAAAATGGCACCAGCTCTTAAGACATGACGTCATGAGGCTGTGCACAGTCACTGCGCCCTGCTCATGTTGGCCAAGAGTAGTCCAACACCTAACTTTCTGTCAAACCACAAACATTAATTCTTACACTTCTATTGTGTGGGTTTTTCCATGTGGCAACCACAAGGCCCAGCCCGTCTCTGAATGCTATCCCTGGGACAGATTCGTGACATCGGGTTTGCTCACGAGGGGAGGCTCATGAATGACTGGTTTGATCCATCCTGGTGTTCCTTCCATCTGCAGATGACACCTCCTCTGTGGTCTCAGGTCCCTCTCTGATGATGTCATACAATGTTTGAGTCCTGGTTTACCACATAAAGGAAACTTGGCTACACTGGCTTCAGCTGTAAAGGCCCATAGTCAGTAAGTGTGTTGGTCTAAAACAGAAACAAGTGGTCGTATTATGTTGCCTAAGCTGCCTGTTATAGTAACACTTCATGAAAGCCCAAGTAAAAAGATACCTGACCACAATACCCAGTGTTTTGCTTTGCTCTGTTGCCTTCTGGACTCTGTTTATTTTCAATTTGCTGCTGGCTTTTTCAACAAATCCAGTGGTGGGACCACTGGAGGACAAGGAACTTCAATTCATCCTCTACCACCTGTATCCTTCAGGTGAATTCTTTCACTCTCTACCTTCATATGCAACATATCCAGGGCTTACACATCTGCAACCAATTCAGTGCAAACAAACAATATGCCCATGGCTTTTACAATTAATATTCCAATATGCAACATCTACCCGCTCTGACAGAGGAGCATGGAGCAAACAGATGCTTTAGAAAAAGTAGACACAGAGTTGCAGCTGGGGATAAAATGCCTACTCTTCATTATGGCTGGTCCAGAAGCTTGCTGCTGGCGGCTTCAGACTGGTGCTAGGACAAGGGCCAGGACCAGCGCTGGCTCAGCTCCTGGCTGCTATGTTAAGTCTGCCTCAGCCACAACCACATTGCGCAAAGCTGCTTCACACATATAATTTACTCATTATTCAAGAAGTCAAAAAATATGCGACACAGGGAGAGAGATGGTAGAAAACTAACAGTTGTTAGCTGTTCTGTGAGAAATAAAGTTGTATCCAGTTATACAACATTAAGAGATGGCAGGCTTATGGAGTCACAGTCAATTAGCACAGCTGATTGCATAGACGTGACCGCAATATGCTTATACTTTGAAAAATACTTTATAGTACTGAGGGAGACAGCTTAGCCAATGATTGGCACACCTCAGTATGAGTGCATGCCATCAGTAGGCATTACTGGCTTCTATAAATAATCCAGTATGCTCATAGAGCACAGATTACTTTTTACAAGGAGCAGGAAATAGGCATCTCTGAGGCCTCGGTTCCTTTCATAAAACATCCTCAACAGGAGATGAGTCTATCTGTTTGTAGACAACACAGGCGCCTGTCTCAGTGTTTAAGCAGGAGCATCAAAAGCTCTGAATGTGGGGTAAAGGACTACCTTTACTCTACAGGGAAGCATCCTATCAGACAATGACTCAGTAATGGCCAAAGCAGCTGTCCCATTAACAGTCATCAGGCCTTAATCAGAGCCTTTTTGCCACTCGCCACCCTCTTTCATGCCATCCCCCATCAAATCCATCTCTTCTGCCTCATCACCCAAACTCTTTAATGTCCGTGCTTGTTTTCCGTCTTTTCAACAAAAAAAAAAAACACTGTCTTTAACCCCACCAAAGAAAATGGTTAAATGCACAATCTCATTTGTGTTAGGACTTTACTAAGGTGGAGTCTTTGGTAATAGAATGAAAGGGAGGAGGCTGAGGGGCTTTGATCTCTCTAGGGGGCAAATGGATTGGATTGTCTTGCCCCTGCTGGTGGGGCTAAGCCGGGGACAGTGTGAGACGCAGGGGGTCATATCAAAGGTGGTTTTCTTCAGAGGGGCTTCTCAGCGGCACATTAGTACACTATCTAAATGTTGATTTGTTCACACCAACATCAGAGAAACCCTAAATGAGCTGACAAAGGGAAACACCCAGTGAATGTTAATGAGCAAAGTGGTCAAGTTCACTTCATTCAACAGATGTGTGTATAGCTCTTCTCCTCCTCTCTTCCAATGCTTAATTTTAAAGCCGTCTAAAGAAGACAATTTAGAGTTCTTATCAATCATGGTAAACCTAGGCTTTATATCCTAATGTACTGGTTCTTCTTAGAGCACCCAACTTTAATAGTGTGACATGCTCATTGTCTATGTTGTGGGCAAGGCAATGATTGGGAACACCCTATAGCTTCAGCAAAAGCCATGTTGAGGTCGCTGACTGTGTGTGTGTTCCTCCATTGTGGGTGGGAAACATCATATTACTGTCACTCTCACAGCTGACATTTGGAGAAAGGTATAAATCAAACACACATACACACTTCAGCACCCACTGTCAGCCAAAACCAGAGACAAAGAATTACATTTATCTTGCATGACATCTTTGCCCCTAATTTGATCATCTGCAGACATCAAAATGATCTGTTCACAAATACCCTTGCCGGTGCAAACCACAAATATGCATCTGTTGGAGGGGACCACTGTTGCATTTAAAGTCATACTGAAGCGGCAGGGCTAACACAAGAGAAGGTGAACGGAAATAAGAAAAAGGAAAAGAAAAGTTTCTAAGAAGTCGAGTGACTCAAAATGTAATTTTAACGCGACTGCCAGAAGCTGTCAACCTGCAGAGTCGCTGCTGTTCTTCGGCAGTAAAAAGACAAGTCATAGCAAAAAGTTCCATCTTTAGTATTTTAAACCCTGCCAGGCTTGTTAGACAGAATTCTCAGTAATAACCCAAAAAAAAAAGACTCCTTGGCTGGTGACACAGTTTGCTATTCTCATTGTGCATGGCCTAATGTGGGATTGCAAATAAGCATGTCTATTTTTAGGGACTTCTAAGTCCAGGAGCACCCATGTGGGTCATTTCATATCATTAGAAACATTTCCAGAGATGAACAAATGCTCATGGCACTCATATAATTCTGGGCTTTATCCTTATAGTACCGTGAATCAAAGCCAAGTCAAATCATTGGTGTTATTTTTGAATCTATACTGAAATTCTGGTTGACACACTGGTTTAAAATGCCTGATACTTTGGTTATCATGCGCATCAAATGTTAAACTCAGCACATTCTCGAGAGGTTTGAAACAGACTCAAAAGTCTCAGTCTAACCCCCCCATTGCTGAGACGTACATTTCTCTTTACTCAGTTATTAACCATGCCATCTGTCTTTTAGGCTCTTTCCTCCGTCTGCTGCTGGTGGTAAATATTTGCTAAACAGAGATAGCGTTCTTGAATTCTTACTCCAATGTCTCCTTTGCATAATAGTTGTTGTGAAGGCCTCCATTGTCCCATTTAAACTGACCACAGAGTGTATTTTGGGGATGTCGGCAAGGCTTGGCTTCTCTACAACTCTAATTAGCATTCCTTCCAGATAAAACAATGATCACTTGAATACGACCAAGCTAAGCTTGCAGGAAGTGATCTAAAGAGCTGATAGGAACCCGTGATTACAAAGCAACTAACTGCAGTCCTCCATGTATAATGTTTTGATTCAACATCACCCCCTGTCACCCCATGTTGTCCCATCACTAATCTTGTCTTAAGTTATCTTCAAACTACCGCTTCTGCCCCCGCAGCTACAGGCCTTATCATTTATTGATTATGTCTCATAGATTAAAGGAGCTGCTTTCATTTCCAGAAGAATGTGCCCCACTCTTTGTGTCCATATGGAAGCATTTGCCGGACAGATGGGTTATTTTCCCCCTTAGAAAAGGTCCCGTCGGTCAGAAAGGGATTCACAGGGACTTGGTAAGAAGTGGTGCTATTGATAACCAATTGTCGTTCGCTTTGAAGTACAACTCCAAGGTGATCTGACCATTAACAATAAAGAAAGGTCGGTGAAAATCATGCAAGAATTAATTAAGAAAAATAAAGTGAAGCCGAAAGTCTTAACTAAGATCTCATGAGCCTCTTTTACAACAGATCATCTTAATTCCTCCAGACAACCAAGGCCTGTCAAATGGCTGCATAATACCACCTCAAACCCCCTCAAGCCTCCCAGACTTAATTCCATGTGCTGAGAAGCTGAATTGCCTGAATGTGGGTTACACACAAATGACGGACATTTTGTCTTGGGGTAAGTACTAATATGCCACTGTTGTTGCCCAGGCTGCCTGTATCTGGGTTTCGGTTTAAATGTTGGGTTTACTCTCCCTGGGCTGTGCGGCTTGCAGCAGCTTAATCACGAAGCCACAAGCATCTCAACCATTTTGATAGGAGCCAAGTTGGGAAGGTTGCGTACGTTACACTGTTTTTGCTACTGCTACATATAGTGGGCTTTTTCTGCAGAGTCAGCAGGGCTAACTACATTGAAATAGTTCTTGTTGACAAATTAAAAATGTGCAAATAAAATGAAAATAAACTCTGGGGAGTTATGGACTGTAAAATGTTACGGGTTGTAAATGTAATGAGCAGGAGCTGAGGTTTACTTGTGCAGGAATGGAAAAGAACAGTTCATATTTAAAAAATTCCACTCGGAGCGAAAATCCTAAATATTAAAAACATTCAAGGATCCCAAGAAGGTTGCTGCTAACACTGTTTTAAGTATTGCCATTCGACATGCTTATTGGCCGGCTTATTTTTAGTTTTCTTGCTTTGAGAATTGAGCAAAGGACAACAACTGGAGCATCTGGAGACGGTTTCCAGATCAGTTTCAGCCTGGAATAGAAGATGAGTGAGAAACCAAAGCATGGCTTTAAGATGAAAGAGAATTAAGTGATAAAAGATCTTTGAATTGACAATCGGAACCACAAGTTTCTGTGAGATAACACAGATCACCAGTTTGTGAACAAACACACGGACGGCTTTTCACTTATCAGCGCCTGACAGACTCACAATCCACATGTCCTGATCACAAACAATATTTCCCAGCACACAGGTGTTTACAATCCTTTCCGAACAACCGTGTTTACAAAAACAACAGCGTTAAAAAAAAGTTACAGGCAACGGGGCAATTAACGCCTGTGTACCACGTCGAGTGCCTCAGCTTACTTACTAATGATTTGGGGCTGAGAAACAAGACTGCTTTTTATGGAGAGTTCTACTTGCAAGATGTCCAAAAAGTTGCCACATGGGAGTTTATTTTTTATTTTTGAAAGGCTGGCTCACTGCAGACACAGAGGCTTTTCTGTTGTGTGTGGTAATGTGCATGTAATTTACAATCAAACTGATGGACTAAGAGAAGCTGCTACTGTTGACTCCCGCAGTGCAATCACATAAACTTGGTGCACTTTGGATGTTGTGCAGGAGCTGTGAGAAATGTAAGCAGGTCAGTGCCAAGTTTAGCCTTGCAGATTTTCCACGGAGGAAAATAGCTGATTCATTAGAGGCTCATTTACGATAAAGCTAATTTAAACTGTGTTCTCTTTATTTTAAAGCACTCCGAGCTGCTTTAGGCTTATATGACAGATGATAGTTCAGAAACATGTCACAACTGTGAAAAATACAACTTAATTATGACATGTATCTTGTTTCTCATCTCTCTCTTCTTTTCTTCCCTTCTTCCCTCTGATCTGTCACCCACATTGCTAGGAAGCTAACCCCTCGCTCCTCAGAGATCTGTGCGTACATAGTGAGGAATGTGTGTCCTTCCTGACATTACAACTCTCTTTATCAACTAACAAGAGGAGGAGGAGGAGAAGGAGGGAGGCGGGGAGGAAGAGAAGAGGAGGATGTTAAGATGTAAGAAACGGTTTTGGAGCTTAGGGGAAAAAAAGAGAGCTCTTTGTGGCTGCTTATCAGACAGGATATGAAGCAACTCAATGGCTTTGGCATTTGGCAAAATAGCTTCCTTCAATGGGCATTCACTACAAGAGGCATCCCCTGACATGAGGCCACATATGCCTGAGCAGCTGAGAGAGAGAGAGAGAGAGAGAGAGAGAGAGAGAATTTCAGGAAGAGGAAGGACAGCCGGAGGGTGTTTTAGAAGTTCCGTATTTTGTTAATTGCCCACGATAAGATGCAGCAATTTGCCGGTAGTTTTGATGATTATCAATGGCAGCAATTTAACAGATGTTGTTGGACTGTTTGAGCTCTTAAACACATCAGTCTTTCCTGCGCCGGCTACAGGACTAATCTCTGAACTCTGGAGTAGATCTAATGAGAAGAGGAGACAAATTTATCCCGCCAAAGGACACTTCTTCTTCATACAAGAACACGCACACACCACCGTTTCTGAGTAATATTTTTGTTCACGGGATCTAAAAGGACATCGTTTTCCTGATGTGGTGTAATTGAAGCTGCTGTATTAAAGGGTTGTGTTCCTCTCCTGCTGCTGAGACACAAAGTACTGCAAACCCCATCCCAGTTATTAACCCAGGAAGTCCCCATGGTGCACTGCTCTCTAATGAGAGAGGCCGATACCTGTTTTATTTTTTCTTATTTAGCTCATGTCAGCCTTTTGACCCCTGTGAAGCTCATCCGGTGCTCAGTGGTCCACCTCCATCCCTCTTCTGAAACTTGGTCTGAATGCTCACTAATTTTCCCTTTCAGTCGGACTGAATTAATACAAAGGAGAATGGATCTGCATTTCAAGTTACCTCTCCTTTTATCTTTTGTTTATCCTGATTATCTTGCAGGATAATTATTGAAAATGAGATGAAATAAGGAACAGACTTTAATGCAGGGTTCAGCTTCCTCTGAGCTACCTGCAACCTGATCAGGAGCTTTTACTTTTTGAACTTCATGAGAAGAATACACAACAGATTTGCTGTTTGCAGGATTAGCCTTGACGTCTCAAAGAAACATGTTTATACCATCTCATTATGTGGTAAGAACTTGATTTGTATTCATATCCCTATTCCATCATTTAATTAATACTTCAATATCAAAGTGTTTACATGTTTCTTTGCCTTATAGCCTGAAAACACACAATATTTTTAATTAATATTATCTGTGGGTTTATTTTATCAACTGCACACAAATATTTTCCATTCATTAACAATTTATGTTTCATTTGCCAACATTTCCAGATAAATCTAATTGATGCCATCCACGCCCTCACTATAAACACAATGGGCCTTCTTCTCACAACACAACAGCTCCTTGTCTTTTAAACAAATTAACACTAATGTATCTTAATAGGGTTGAAATTACAACCCCATGTTCCCCGAGGGCCATTTCTGACAGGCGTTCTTATGGTTTTTCACAATCTCCATGAACATCTGGAGTTTCCCATTTTGTACTTTTTTATTGGTCCACTCCTCTCTCAAAATGTTTTAACCTGATTGGCGGTCTTTTATACCGTGTTCCTCCAGAGGAATGCCATCACTGTTGTGTATCCAAAGAAGAGATTAACTCAACAGTTACTCAAAACACTCCAGATTTTCTCACACAGGGCAAAAAGCAGCCACAGTTGTATTGTCTGCTTTGCTTTGAAGTAGGACTTTGAGCCGTGAAGGACGTATTATATCATTTACAGTTAAAATCCGGGGTGGTCTTTCCCAGTGTTAACAGCTCAGACCTGCTTTGTGTCCCTCCGATTCAAGAAGAGGCGATATTTCTCAGGCTGTTGAGCGTTCACTGAATGGTTTAATTGCGAGCAGACTCAAAGAGATGGATATTTGAATCACGCTGAGTAAAATATTCCTCCATCTGGATTTGATAGACTCATAAATGAATGCCATGTGATGCTGATTTTACACTTTACACTTCAAACAATTACATTAAATCCAGGGCACTTTCTATACTACGACTGTGTAGTGAAAGGGCACTAAAACAAAGAGTAAATGTGGGTTTAGAAAATGTGCGGTTTCATGCTGCGAATATTTCATAGCAGCTCCTTAAACCCCCCACCAAAAAAAACATTTTTATGAAGATAATAGCAAATACATGTAAGAAGACAGCCTTTCTTCAGTGAGAACCATCCTGCAGGTTAGATAGTCTCCTCCTTAGAGAAAAAGGGATTGGTGCGTTTCCACATTTGAACACCAAAACAATTCTTAACCGTTGTTTGGGAACATCAAAAACATTTGCCAAAAGATCTACTGCAATCCCCGACTCAATAACATTTACACACCAGTAGCTTGGATCACAAGAGTTCACGAAATGTGTCAAAACAGGTAGAGCAGAGGAAGCATGAATCTATAATTATATAGATGGTATAATTACGAATCAAGCACGTACACAATTCACGGTATAATTATGAACCTCTGCAGTTTTAAGCCACTAATGGGAACTGAGAGTGAGGGGTTATTCAACACCCAGACAGCGAATTACGGAGTAGGCCTTGTTAATTGGTTATGCCCCCAGTTAAGAACGGGAGCGTGATAAGGTTGGCAGATTTATGGAGTACACATACTAACACATCTGCAGTGTTTTGAAGAAGCATTTTTTGTGTTTGGTAATTTGTGTTTACCAGAAAAAAAGTGTGAAAGTGGGACTGACCACATAGCGAAGAGCATCTGACTCACTTTGAAGACACTTGATGTCAGCTGTGACATTATTTACAACAAATGAGCGTCTGCCACCGTGTGTGATTCTGAGACTTTCACACATGATAAAATGAAGAAGGCAGCCGTTCTTAAACAGCTAATCGCTTAGCTGTGTGGTACGGTACCAAAATAAGAAAGGGAGAAAAAAGGAGGCCCTCAGCTCACCAAAGCAGCTTGGTTTTGTATGGAAACAACTGTGGCTGGATGTTTGGTTCTCATGGAAGCCACATGACAGGGAGGTCATATGAGAGACAGCAGGCCCGGCACTGTGTGCGATCCCACCACACTCATTCCCCCCGCCGTACTTTTTGATGTTTCCCTCCACGACTTTTATCACAGTTCCTCAAGAGACCCTTACTCTCACTACTGTCAAGGAAGCAGACACACGCTGTTACTCCTGCACCATCTGAGCTGAATACATGCTACCACTACCCATTTCCAGCTTTAAAAAAAAAACTTTTTTAACAAGCAGAGAAATCATTTAGCAGACATTTTCCTGAATTATAAAACACCAAATGATGGCTTTGGGAATCCTGAGCTTTTATTGATCTGTTGTTGTACACTTCCTGGGCCAGGCCTGGTCAGCTTGGAGGAGAGGAAATGGGGGGGGGGGGATTAAGTAGGGGGTGCTCATGTGAGGTCGAAATGTGATCTGGAGCCTGTGTCACATTAGCCTTAAAGGCCGTGTGGCAGACGCACTGGCACCACAGAACGGAGAGGATGGGTGGCTGAGGAGGAGCAGGAGGAAGACGAGGGAGGCAAATCCCTGGACACCCTGTTGCAGGAAAAAGTATGTGGAAGCTAAAGCAGAAGGATGGAATGTCATCATCATCCTCATTGGAAGATTTCTGGCACCTCCCTCCGAAAAATGACAACAGAGATGGAGAATGATGCTTATCCCTCAATCTAAATCACCTTTGTACCTGCTGCACACACATCATCACACATCCACCCGTCAGCCTGTCATCCCACAGGGGTCACGGTCAAGCTGGCGCTCCTTCTCTCTCTCTGTGTCATGTTGTCTCTCTCCTGCTCTGTAATTTCCTTTTTTTTTCTCTCCTTTTTCCCGGAAAGAATGTGTCTCCCGTCGCTCCTCCAGTCAGAGTCAGGGGGTCTAAATAGCCCATTTGGGTGTCTGACTCAGTTATGGAGTCCCAGAGGTGCCTGAAGGATTCCAAGAATTCCAGATTTTGCACCCGCAACAGTGACGCCACCTGAGGGAATGCCATAGAGATCATACCAGACACTTCCTGTGCACACTCAGGATTCATCTACCAGCTACAACATGAATCACTGTTTCATGTCAAGATAAGAAAATGTAAGATAAAGGAGAAGCAGAAAGGAGTTGCACATGAAGCTGTTGTTGAGTGGAATATTGTGAGAATCTCTGTTGATGTGCATGTGCACGACTGAGTGATGATGACAGAGAGGATGAAGGAGCAGGAGAGGCAGAGGAAAGGGAGACAGAGTCAGAGTGAGAAGAGTGGAGGGGGTAATGACTAGGTCTGCTCAGGACAGAGGAGGCGACAGAGGGGGGAAGCGTCTCCGATCGTCTCCTCGTGGCTCCTCTTTGGCGTCTGTGATCCTCGGACCCTTCACGCAATCTCCCTTATTACAAGGCTTCCCCTCTCCACACGGGCACCACTACAAAATGGAGCAATTACATTTAATTAGGCTGCAGAGGGTAGCTCGCCTGCCCCATCCCAAAACCTCAGAGAAGCGCAGACTTCAGGTAACACAACGGTCGGGGAAGAACTTCAAAGAGATGCAAAATTACAGCGCCATTAGTGGAGCCACCACAGAACTGCTGTGAAGCCAGGGAATCATTTGACCCGGAGAGGTAGATTCAAAGGAGTTAAAAACTGCAAAAGCAGAGTGGTGGAGACAAAAACATCTCAGCAGCCAAAGATTAAGGGGCAGACGGAGCATTTCTCTAAACATTGTTTGTGTTGTATGGGAGACTTGAAAAATTAAGAAGTATTTCCGACGCCTATTAGTTAACCCAGACCCCTCCAGCCTATCTGCAAAGATGCTCTTTTTAGAGCTTATCAAACATTTTGGGGTTTTACTTTCTTTTCTTTAAGACTACTTTTGTTCCAAAAAACAAACAAACCAGGATTAAGTGTCCTAATAAGTCATTCAGACTGTCCAGGAAAGATGATATATGAGTCAATCCCACTTTATCTGCCTGCTGTTAGCAACGCTGGATCTTGGCTCACAGAGGGCACAATGGCCCTAAAGTTTTTATTGATGCTGACTCACTAGCCCTCAAACCAGTGTGGAAAATTTTGACTTAAACGCTGCTGAATCTCCCGAGACAGAAGCACTCTTGTTTAAAAGGAACAACATCCTCACACAGGTGAGCTAACAAACAAACATGACGCATTTTTCTCATTTTTCCTGTTAGTTGTAATGTGATTAAGAAGATTAGTCATGTGAGGAGTCAGGGCTTCTTGCAATGACATAAACAAAAATTAAAAGTTGAAGCTGTATTGAATGACTAAAGAAACATAAAAAAAGCAGATCGTTCTATATGGGGCACAATGTCTATTTCACACCAATCACATTTCTTAGTCCCCTTGTGGTAACTCCACCACCATAGCCCTGAAATACAGTTCCATTTTATAGATTCTTTAATGTTTGAAACAAATGTAGAGATGCACCGACTGTGAAAATCAAGCTGTTTGAAACAAAACAAAAATTGTTGTAACACTACGCTTATTGCTACATGCGTCACTAGCCCTATTCAGACTGCAATACCGCTACAGTGCGGTAACAAAGCCTAGCCGTCATCATGCCTTGAGACATTCACATTGATTCTGCGATTGCATAACATTCTGGTCCCAGCCTGTGAATACACATTGCGTTTCAGAAGCTCGACACAGCTGGAGCTTCACATACACGTACAGTCAGACATGCACAAACACACAGTGCTGCACTCCTCTGTTAGCGCAGAGCAATCTCGCCCCTGTAACGCCTCTGTTAATACCTCCGGAGATGGTCTGAGAGGGGATCACTTCGTCCCCCTATTACGCCTCCGCAACATTCAGATCCAAGGTGAAACGTCACAGGGACATAATTATCGCACCTTGGAAACGGCAGTCTAAATAGTGTGATATGAGACAGCAATGTTAATCCGTTTCAATCAAAACGTGATCTGCAGTGCCCACTAAGTCTTGAAATGCCGAAACAGTTTAATTAAGAGTTTGAAGGAGGTTTTCTAACTCTTATGAAAGTTTATTTTTATTTGAATTTCAAGGTGCTTTTACACATACTAATAAGTCCAGTTTAGTTCAAACATCTCCCCGAACATCATGAATAGATCAAAGAGAAAGACTTGAATAAGGATGTTGTTCATCTTAGCAGTTGACTTCCTGAATCTCTGCCAAGAAGCACTGGAGTTATTCTTGAGACTCATGGTGGCCCAACATATTACTGCAACACTTAATACTCATGTGTCCCCTTATTAGTTGCCCGTCTGTACATTATTTCACGAGCGCAAAATAAAAAATAAAATTTCGATTTCATCCTTTAATTTGCTACTGAAACCTTCTTTCACATGCTTAATGCGTCTTTTGTAGTTAACTGCGACTCCATAAAGAAAGGGCCAGGTCTTTTTTCCCCTTACCACAAATTAGTCTCATGCTGCGTCATGATTTACTGTCTCCGTTATAGTAATCACAACCAGATCTGTGCTCACCGTAGACTACAAGCGACTGCTGGAAACTTTGACAGACAGCCAGTCGCACTGTTGTCGCCGCTGTCACCAGGACTCTTCGAAGTGCTATGGCTGATGGTAAATGCTCAAATGTTTCCCCCCACTGCATTTAATACTTCGTTTTCTTCATGTGGTCAGCTTGAATGAGTGCTTATAGTAAAGTTAGTTATAAAATACAGAACAGAAATGATCGTAAAATATAATGGATAATTGAACTTTAACTGAAAGAAAAACAAGACTTGTGGAAAAGACTGAGACAGGGCCTATGTAACAAGCACACTGGAACATTAAAATTAATGGGTCAGCAAATACTGATGAGCACGTTCAGAACGAAATGGGTTCCTAATGAGCCTGACAAGATATCCAAAACAATCTCAATAGATCTAATACAAAAAGACAGTAGGTGCAGCATTTTTTTTTGGTCAATATAATGACAGAGAAATGGGTAGTATCATTGATTAGGATCCATAAAAAAGAAAAAAAATATACAACAAAACAAGTAAATGAATGAGCGAGCTCCAGTGGAAATCGAAATATGTTAAGTGACATCTATCTGCGAGAAGGAGTCGCTCGTGTGACTTTAAGCTGTAAAAGCAGCAGAAGAGAATGTTGATTTAAAGCATGACTCACAGCGGAGTGCAAACCTCTTGAGCTCAAGATGACATTGTGTCTCGCCCGTGCGTCCCTGGCTCGGCCCTGCACAGTGCTGCGGCCGGATCGTGACGACAGCATGATAAGACCAAAAGCATTCCAGCGCTCATCAGCTGCTATCTGAACAAGGCCTGCCTCCACTTTAGACAGCATGGATCTCTTTAAAGGAAACTTAAACGCAGTGGCTGATGATGGGAGCAGCCTGCAGATACAGTAAGTGATATAAATCTTTGGATGAGAGAAAGAAGCACTAAATAGATGAGAAGACGGAGGAGGGAAACAAAGACAGGAGCAGTATCTTGTCTCCAAATGCATCAAGGATATGAAGCATGTGGTGGCCAGCTGCGTTTAGCCTGAAGCTTTTTGAGTACTGGTAAAATATATTGCTGCAGTAAAGGTGTTCCTTTATAAATCATATTCCTCTGTATATAAGGTCAGGGCAAAAGGATATAATCGAAATCAATGTAGATATTCTGTTCTACAGGGCTACTGTATTTAAAGATGTCTATGACGATTAATACCTAATACTTGCAGCCAAACATCCAAACAACCCCCTGGTATCCCCCCACAATATTGTGCATCATATTGCCTGAGAGTAAACACCGGCGCTCACTCATCAATGCAAGCATGTCATTGGTCACGTGCATGGCATTTACAAAGACACAAACAAGGCAGAGGCGAACCACAACCCTGTGATTAGACTGAGTTATGAAGATATCAAGATGCACTCCAAAAAAATGTGATCTACTGTCCCTAAAAAAAATCTAAATGGATGAGCTTTTAATGTAGCAGCCTTTTTTTGATGACACAAAATAGATATGGCCACGATAGCAGAGTTGAAAAAAAAGGAGCCCAAATTTAAAATACAATTTGAAAAAGCGCAAATTTAAAAATACATTTTACAAAATCCACCAATGCCAGAGTTGGTACAGCTTTAGATATCAGCACCTGAGGAAGAGCCCGGACGGCTCGAAACGTTGTGATTAAACACGAGTATAATTGGGAGCTTTAGTGTTGCGTGTCTTTTTTTGCAATACAGCTTTAGATATCCTAATCACAACTGAAGTACCAGAACAATGACATCCCTGCTTTGACAAAGAGGCCTGACTGCAGCTCTCCATCACATCACCGATCAATGAAACCTAGACAGACACAAAATACACTGCTAGCAGTGTTGCCTCAAGGCCCTACTGTATCATAAATCACCAACGAGACCACCATGATACCAAACAGCACTAAGCTAACATTTAGGCCACATTTAATGGGAATCCCTTATGCTTAAATGCATGTTGATGATTCAGCCTCTCCTTCAACCTAAAACCATTTTTTGTAGGTTCAGATGCAACTTCTCTGCGTGAATTTCCCTATTTTTTGTGGATTTTTTTTCACTTGGAGTGTCTGTGCAACACTCTGATGCCCTACTTTCATTCTCAGGAAAACAATCATTCCGTTAGCCACATTCAGAGATCTGCAATTTGGTTTTGTGTCAATATACATCTTTGCAGGATCATATCCAGTCCTTCCTCTCAACACCTCTTCTATTTCTGCCCGCAGACTTTGAAAGGTACCAACTCTATCCCTGATTGGCCAAATTTAGCAGCCCTGCACCATGGGAAAAGCTGGACTGTGCAGGTTGCATAACTCTCCCTCTCAAGAGGTCGCTCCTTATTCCTTTTTCTCCCCTGTCCTCCTTTCAGTAAACACCTCTACTTTGACAGGAGTGGCAATTTTCATCTCACTGATTGAAGAGTAAAGCTGCTGCTGGTCCGCCACACAGACTCCTGCCCTGCCCTGCCTTGCTCCCTCTCTCACTTTGTGCTATCAGTCATTTAAAAGAAACCTCCCCCTTAATCCTTCAAGTCTCAAGGCCCCTTAAGAACCGAGCCAGAGTCCACACTGTCTCCTGCACTTTGTTTTATTTGCTCTTCAAATACAAAGCAGAAAAAGCTATGCATTTTTAACTTCTAAAACTTCTGCACTTGCAAAACTTATTTTCAAAGAGTGTGACTTTGGGCACAAATCGGCACACACGGGCTAATAAGTATATTTAGACTCCTGGATAAACAAACAGAATGTAATTAGGTCCACCTTTAATGAGCTGACTGCTCGCAATAACACAAAGAACCACTTCATTTCTCCTCCCTTAATCTGCCAGTAGCCTGTCCCTTTAATAGCACTGCTTAATTGTAATGACTGTGTCTGTTTGTCTTGGGATGAATGAGGCTCTGGGATAGTAGGGAGGCGGCGGGCCCAGACCACAGAAGCAAGACTCGGCGGTGGTGACGACTAACAGCTCATCAGTATTGGAGTCGGAGGGCACCTCATCAAAGACTAAATCATCTAAACTGTCCCCCCGCAGATTAGAGCCGCGAGTGTCCGAAGCCTCCTAGCAACGACTTTGGATAATCTTTACATCACCAAAGCCTCCACTAATATGAAGAGAAAATAAAACACTAACCACAGATTGTGTCTAGACGGAGCCTTAATCTTCTCTGATGACTTAATCTAAGAACTTGCAGATGAGGATATTGGCATCATTGGCGTAGTTTAGAAATAGAATGAGACACATAGACTCACAAGTAAAAAGTTAACATATGCTTACACCAAAAACAAATGAGCACTATAACTTTAAGATTCATTGATTGTTGAATAAAAGCATGTTAATAAAAACTATTTTTTGAGAAATCTTGTCTTCACAGTGACACACAAAGCAAGTTTTGAGCTCCTCAGACAGTTAATTTCAAAGACTAGTAGCTCTTGAAGCAAAAACAGATTGTCTAGTTTTAAAACTAGACTTTGGAAGACTTAAAGGTTTGCTAAGAGCCTAAAAGCTCTGAAATATTGTCTAGTTTCACAGCCATTTGAGCCTTCGAGTCAAAAAGTTACATCTTGAGATTAATTCCAAAATCAGCCAAAAGAGTGTTGTTATAAAAGTCAACTGGTTTGAAATAGTTACAATGATCTAATTCGGGCAGGATTCTTAATATAATAGGAATCATTTCATTCTTTTACTTTAATTCTTTTGTTACATTATTGTTGTATGGATTGCCATAAATGGACAAGGACATTGATAAGCAAGTGAGATAATGAACTGCGGACAACCGCAGCAAGTCCGAATGGGCTGATGTGAGAACGCCACAGGATACTCTCCGGAGAATTCAGCTCGAGTCAATAAGAGGGGGAGTGACGTTTCTACACTGTTACTGCTGCACGGTGCATAGAGTGTCTGCACGCGTCCACTACGATCTACGTACATGTAATTAAACAGCTGTATTGTGTTTTTCTGTTCACCAGTATGTTGTTCTCCGCTCTTTTGTGGATGTTGTCATTCATTGATATAAAGGCAAATATTGTCATTATAACGTCATGTAGCGGACTCTGTTGCTTTGTGACCCCCGGCCCCCCCTCCCGTCTGACAGGGATAGTCTCCAGCTGTGAGGAGCATGTATGTGAACAGCCAGGTTGGGGGAATCTCAGTCCTCCTGTAATGATCTAGATATTATCCAAAGTGCATATGTGAAAACGGCTTATGAATGTTTTGCTATTTTATTCCCAAAGAACACAGACAATCTAAAATAAGATTTGTTAAAAAAAAACCTACAAATATGAAGGACTTACAAAGTTACAAAATTCCTCTCGGTTTCCACCCATATTGTGTTCTTGCCTTGAAATGTTAAGAAAATATCGCTGAATCCCACAAAACTTTAAAATCTTTCAAATGCACAGGTAAAAATCCTATCTGCAAGTCGAACTTTTAACAAATGAGACCCATAATGTCCGTGAGAAAATATGTACGTGTAAATAAGTTGATATTTTACCATACGTGAAGAGGATGATAAAATCCCTGCACTATCACACGCTTAGTACAACAATACCTAACGCTTTTAAGGACATATATTGACCTAGAAGCCATTTGAAATGCAAACTACATGCAGCCTTTCCCAGAGGTAGAGAGAAAAGGAACAACTCTAAGTTGGCTAAAAATACTATATTTGTTTGGATGGACTGGAGAGCAGCTACAAAATAATAATTAGCTCCAAGGATAACTCCCGACTGTGGCGTCCATTATGGCATGTGATGATAACTCTATGTGTGATGAGAGGAACAAAACAACATGCCTCCTTTGCATTTCCCCCACTGCTTTAGTTGATGTTCCTGCATGATGAAAGCATCCCATAATCCTGCTGGAATGACAGTGGACAAAACATGGATAAGAGCGGGGAGGAAATTGCAGTACAAACAGCCTGATGAGTGCCAGAGACACGGCCCAATGAGTCTGGTCTGATCTGTGTTTGCACAGGACCACAGAATGCAGATTGAAGCTCAAAGCCTTTCTGTGCGTGTGTGTGTGTGTGTGTGTCAGTGTGTGTGCTGCATTGAGCAACAAGTTGAGGTAAGGGTAACAACAGCAAGTGAGGCCAACAGGTGATTCAGGACAAGACTTTTCTGCACAGATGGATTCCCATAGGATTTGTGGGCAGCTTTTTTCCCCCCTTCTACCTGTATCCTCTCACAGATTCCAGAGGTGTGATTAGAATGACATAAATTAAGATCTGTCTTGGATTATTGACAGGCAGAACCTTACTAACAATGAACATCCCTTTTTTCACATGAATTGAGCAAGGCACAAGGTTTTGGATGATAATCTTTTCTTCCTCTCAGAAAGCGTCTAATTGCATTGGCAGGCAAGCCCACACAGAATGGCATGCAGTTATGAATGGTGTGTTTACGCAGGTTAGTTTTTATGTGAAGTGTATGTTTGCTCTCGTATTGCATATAATTTGCCCAATAACACTCACATCTGCTATTAACTTACCACAGAGTTACTTCAGGCAAACACATAAAGGATTAACTCTTTGTGTTCTTGTCTCGACTGCAACGAAATGCTACAAAATACAAAAAAAATCTGCAATTTGTCGCTGTTCTAGAAATGGAATTGTAGGTTTAAAATCTAGCTCTTTTGGAGTGCAGACATCCCAAACATCATAGCAAATTGCCATCTTTTGATCTCCAGATATAACCAATCCTCCAGTGGCTATTTAAACTGTTCCAGACACCACAGTCACAGATATTAAAAAGACATTCACATCCAAATTCAATGTAATAGGTGCATAGTGTCTATTCGCATGCTCGCATTGTCCCTCCACACACAGCCATGGCTAAATCAGTGGCGCCACAGCCGCAGAAGCAGGTAGTAATAAGGCTCTGGATGGTGGCCCGTAGATGTGTTAGCTGATGTGTTACTCAGAGGGCCCCTATGAAAAGACCCCAGGCGCCTATCCCAGTGCCTGTCTCCGCAGCATAAAGCGACCATTAGGGCTGGATTTAAAGGGCAAGACATTCAGGCTGCTGTCATCTTGTGTCAGTCCACCACAGGGACCGCGCCGTGGTTAAACAGGCTCGTAAATAAACACCACACACATACAGGCGGGGAGCTGGGCTGTGGTGGTGGTGCTGCTGCTGCTGCTGGTGGGGGAGCCAACCACAGGTTTGGACCAAGGCTCCTCTAAACCCCCCACACACCCCCCAACTGCGGCTCTGTGGACTGCCAGACTTAACCTTCAGCTTCATCAGTCAACGAGCAGACTCTCGGCTCCCCCTCACAGTCACTTTGTCCCCATCTTACTTTCTCCCTTCTGTATTTCTCCCTCCTGTCCTATACACAAACAAACTCACAAAAACACATTTTTGCATCTGCCTCACACTGTCCCCTGGCTCAGCTCAGAGACAACACCACCACCACAGTGCTTGTGGCGACAGCAGTGATGGAAAAACTGAGGGCTTCTTACTGAGCAGCCTTGGGGTCCCACCAACCCTCCCCTCCCCTCACCCTCTGTCTCTCCCCTGTCTGTCTTCTTCTGGAGTAGGGACCACACAGATGTTCCAAACCACATCCAAGCAGTCTGGCTGTGATGAGCACATTTTACACACAGAGTGTAAGCTAACAATCTGCCAACAGCTAAAAAAGTGTCTGACTCTGGCCTAACACTAATCTTAGTCTAAGACAATGGCCACTGGAACACAAATTGAAGCTGCTTACGTAACTCTGGTAGACTTACTGGGAGACTTGCAAATAATGGCAAATTATCACATGGAATATGGGATGAGTTGTTGCTCTGGCAACAAGGAGAACAACTTAATAGCTCTTCGTTGCCTGTTCAAGCCGCTGAACTGTCAGCAGTAATGTTTTGATCATCAAAATAAGACCAGTGTTTGCAGAAAGGCTTGTGCCTGAAATCACTCAAGAAATGAATCTACTGAGCGAGAAAGCCGCGGATTAAGAATGTATTACAGTCAGGAACAGCTTAAATGGTGTGATTCAGTCAAACTCCTCCGAATAAAGAGGAATATTATAAGAGTTACTGAATGCCACGTCCTCTTTGAGTAATCAGCCATCTTTACCAGTCTCACAGACATCAATGCAAGTATGTCTCAGCCCCTGTCATTTAAAACAGCTACTGTTTTAATGCACCAAAAACTAGTCAAACCCCTCAATTACTCTTCATGTGAATACTGTGTGTGTGTGTGTGTGTGTGTGTGTGTGTGTGTGTGTGTGTGTGTGTGTGTGTGTGTGTGTATGTGTGTGTGTGTGTGTTTGTGTGTGTGTGTGTGTGTCTGTGTGTGAGTGCGTGTGTGTGGTGCGCATACTCATCTGAAGTCTGTGGTTTGGTATGGTTTGGCGGGTGTGGGAAAGTGTGGTCAGAGCTACACTCACACAAATAGCGGTTTGCAGTGTGAGCAGACAGTGAAATTCTCATTTTAAGACAACAACACAGTGTGTACCTCGAGGCTCGCCAATGGCCAAACCGCACAATGTTTAAATCATTTTGGCTTAATTGCTTTTTAACAAGGCTCCCTACTGCGTTGACATTATACATTAACACTGTGGGTGCTGAAAGCTTGCAGTCTGACAAGTCTGGCCACGTAAAGCTGCGTCTGACTCAGAATAACACGAGGATTTTTTTTGTGTGAAAAACTTGATTATGAGCTTTTAGAAAAACAATAATGAAAGCTGAAAATGCACCCACAATGCAATGAATTATATTTGTATGCATCAAGGGCAATCATACATTTTCTCTTTTTGAATAGTGGCCTCACATCTTAAAATTATGTCTTCACTTTGTCTGATCGACTGAACTCTGATTGCAGACTTGCGCTGCTAGTAGATATAGGATGAGATATGATCTGACCTTGTATCCAGTGATAGAGCGGTGCATGATACATGGTACAAACACAGGACTACCAGTCATAAACCCCTTCATTAGGAGAGCCAGACAGTGTGGAGCATGTATTTTACTACACACCCAACATTTCGGATAGAATATAACCTTTGGGCGGGATGTCGTAGGACTGGGCTCCCTGAACTGCATTCTGTGTGTGTAAGTATGTGTGTGTGCGAGACCTGTCTGTCAGTTAAGCCTTACTTTGGGTTTTGAGAACATTTCCAAAATAACAATGTGCAGCATAGAAATTATAAAGCACTCAAGATGTACAATATATAGTTATGGAAACCTAAAAACATCTGAGATGACTTCTTAAAATGGCATTAAGTCAGATGGCACACGCTTCATGCACACGACGGTCTAGTGAAGGTATAGAAATGTCAAAACAAAACACTCAGAGACATCCTAATATCCTCAAATTAGTTTGAAAGCAGGTCCCCAGATAGCTCCGGCTGCGGTCATCGGGCGCCTATTTTTGAGAGGCACAGTCTTAAATAGCTGCAGGAAATGAGGAGATGATGATGGACTTGAATCTACCGTCTGCCTAAGCACCGCTCTCCATAAATAGGAGTGATCTGTTGTCCTCTACATGCCAGACAGAAAGAAGACAATAATAAGATTGAAAGACATGTTAAGTAATTAGGCTGGCAGGAGAGGCAACGATTCAATGATGTAAACAGCATCATTGTTTGCATTTTTGCATCGAGAAAAAAGCATGAAAACTAATTTACATGAATAAATAATCATAATTAATGGGCTGCCAAAAAAACATGTTTTTAATTAAAGACATTCAACACTAGCAAAAAATGACAATTAAAGGTTTAGTTCACAAAAACTCCTAAAATTAAACTTAGTCCAAACAAAACATATTTTATTTTTATGTTTCTATTTTTGTGTTTTTATTTACTTAGTAAAAAAAAGAAACCCACAAGAGCTGAATAACCAGCCATGCTGCAGGGCTTTTAATGTTCAAAGAGAGCAGAATGAAATCACTCTTTCTTTAATCTACACTAAGTCAGCTCAGTATTCACTGCAACCTCTTTAAAGGCAATTAGCGTCACTTCATTTGCTCTCTCATCTCACAGGTTGCTGTCAAGCCACAGCCGTGAGTCTCAAGCGCCATCTTGTGGTCAAAAGCGTCCCAGCATCTTTGTTCACGTGAGGCTTAAAAATGCCAGTTGAAATACTAAAATACAGTTTCACAGCACTCAGGACATGCTCAAAGAAAAATCACGTCATGTCACTTTTGCTTTTTATTTTTCACCTTTATTTTTTTTCACTCTAATACAAATGTGATAATGGCAAATATATGTATTGCTAGTCAAGTCAAGTCCTTTGAAACTCAAATGCATAATCATAGTGAAACGGTAATTTTCAATAAGGTTTTGATCCTCAGTCTTCTTTCATTAATGCTCAAGAAATATCTATACGCTCTTAATTAAGCTTTCATATACAAATAGAATAGAATATGAATATCATAAAATATAATATAATGAAATAAAATAAAATGTGCTAATGTGATAGAATTGTCTAGACAGGTAATGGACAGGTTAGAACAGGATTTAGACAGGTGTCCACTTTCACATTGAGTATAACAGGTATGAATGTAGAGTGTCATGTGTATCATTGAGGTGTGAGTGAAGTGTCAGAGTGATGACTTCACTAGCTGAGGCCTTTAAGTCTTATGGCCTGAGGGATGAAGCTTTCCCTCAGCCTGGCCGTGCTGGACAGGATGCTGAGAAACCATCTGCTAGATCCTTGGGTGCTTGAGGAGGATGTTGGCCTTCTTCCTCCATGTACTGTAACTCTGTCCTTCTGATGTACTCAGCAGTATCACCATCCTGTGTAGAGCCTCAAGGTTGAGGACAGTTCACATTCCATTTTAAGTTGTGATGTAGCCAGTCAGGATAGTCTCAATGTGGCACCTGTAGACGTTTGCAGAGTGAACTAGCGTCAATGTTGAGATTTTAGCTTTTAGGAAGAGCTGTAGTCTTACTGTCCTTGTAATGGTGTCTGAGTGATGAGTCCAGGTCAGGTCCTTCCAAAAGTGGACCAAAGGAAACCGAAAGTTGCTGACTGTCTTTGCTGTAGTACCACTGGGGGGGGGGGGGGGGGGGGGGGGTCCTGTAGACCACAATAGGCTCATTCGTCCTGCTGACTCTGAGATGGAGGTTTTTTTGTCTTGGCACCAAATTTTCTGACCTCTTTATTGCCTGTCAGAAAGTTCTGGAAGTTACTTCAGCTGTGTTTGAGCCAAGCAGCAACCTCTGGTGTTGTAAAATGAAGACAATGTTGAAGTGCAAAATCCTGCAGTTTGTCAAGGGTCCGCTTGAGGCTGGCTCCAAGAGCCCCAGAAGTCAAATACACACCCCATTTAAATATGCTTGTATTTACAGCCTGCAACAAAAACCAATATTGGTCTGATTAGTTTTTGTCCTCATGGGCACACAGTCTGTATACAAGTACAAGTTAGGCGCGTACATAGTTAGGCGCGTAGCTGACCTAATTGACGGGAAGGCGCAGAGTAGCAGTTTGTCAGGAGGCTTAATACCTGCCTCAGCTCCAGCTCTCAGCCTGTTGTTAGGTTGACTGAAAGTTAGGCTGAGACAGGATTTCCAGCATGGCGGCTGCCACCGATGAGCCCCTAGAGCCCCCTGCAGTAACAGATGATAGACGTCACTCAGGCTTCGTCCATTAATATTTACAGTATGGTTAGACCCTCAGATCTTTTACCTTGATGCAAGCTCGGAGGAAACAATTATGTTGTAGCTGAACAATAGTCGATTAGCAGTTTTCTTAAAAATGCATTACTCTGGTCTAAGAAGGAGGGAATGCAGTGTGTAGTGTTACGGCTATGGTGTCTCCTAATGTCGTAGGCCTAATGATCTATTTAGTTTGTACGAAAACTGAATGGGATTCAGCAATTTAGGGAAGGTGGGGGTATTTAAGATTTTAAAAACTATTTTTGCCCCCAGCTCTTCCTGATGCTGGTTATTAGTAATTCAGAATCAACCAGTAGCTGTGACAGTCACTTTGTAGCAGCTGCTATTGATTTGTAACGCAACAAAACCATAACTAATAAATACTGTTACAACAGGAAAATAACCAAGACGTACTTATCTTATATTGAAATGCAAGCATATATGATATGAATTAACCTATTAAATGCATAACACAAAACAAACAACACGGCCCTGCGTAAGTGAAATAAGCTTTCATAGATTTACAAAAATAGACCTGGATAAGCAGGTTCTTGTAACTGTTACTATGGAAACAGAAACACCACTTCAGCTAGCCAGCAGCGTTGCAGCAGTTGTTGTTAAAGTTAGCCCGAGGCACGCAGTTCAGGACAGTGTATCCTAGTTTACGTCCAAAACATTAACTTACTGACTGTTTGAATGTAGCTCATTAAGACACTCGTTTCCCTCTCTGTCAAACGTTTCTCCTTTGTTATCCTCCTTCTGTGGCAGCATAATGTCTCCACCGCGTTAGCATCCTCTTTGCTGGCATTAGCAGTCCTCTATCTTCCTCACGGTAATAATCCACTCTCCCTCGTTTATTATCCAAAGCTAAATTAAAGCGTTACATAATCAGCTCATTAGCATAGTCTTATTTTGTTTCACAGAATCGATACCACTTTTCTTTTAGCTCCTAAACTGGTTACAGCAGCGTTTGTTTATGTTGTCCACTCAATCAACACTCGCGCCGATATGAACTCACCAATCAAACTGCACGTAAGTGACGCAGCAAAGTTCAAGGGTCATCAACAATTGTGTCAATGTGTGAATTTTGAAAATCCATATATTTAGTTTTCATACATTTAAATATAACACAAATAGATTCCTCCATATGAATATAATATGTTTTTTATTCCACAGGCTTATAGGCTTCTTAAATTAGCCTACTAGAGGAAGTGGGGCTCAGCTTTTTACAGGGGTGCTCATAGGCCAACATTGCTAGCGCCCCCTCCCGCCGCGGTAGGATGTAAATGAGTTTACTTTTCTTGAATGCATCATAGTTTTGTGCTCCAGAGGAATTCTAATTAGCAGGCAGTTATGTGCTGAAAGAAGTGTAATCCTAACAGGTGGCAGAGCTGCAGGCTAAAACTGAAAAGATGAGAGCCAAATTGATCACAGGTGAAATTAGTAGCCTCTGGGTGCCCCGAGGAGGAATCTCAAAATGTTTATGAATAGCACTTGAGTGTGGTTAATCAAGTTATGGCCGATGGGGAAGCTTTGATTAATTTAGCATTGATCAGGAAAGGCCAAAGCTCCAACAATACCATCACTTGTCAATGGGATTAATGAACTATCGAAAGCTGCAACAACATAAGAACTCGATAAATGTCTCCGCTCTGAAAGCAAGACAGGAAAGGGCACAAGAACAACACACTACAACATCATCTAACTGCATTTGGCACTGACTGTTCATCCTTATCATCAGATATAAAAGAAATTAATGGCAGGAATTGACTATTTGATCGGTGAATATCTCAACATGTATTTATTCATCAAAACTCAAAATCTGTCAATACAAATTCAAAGACTGCACAGAACTTCAAATATGACAAAATCTGCTGTCTATCTTCCTTCATGTCCGAGTTTGTCCTTGCTAACTTTTACACAGCAATTTATAATCTACAATCTTTCTACTCCAGTGCATCACCTGCCCTACAAAGCATGGAAACAAAATTGACCTCTGTTATGGCCCTATTAAAGATGCACATAAATCTCTAGCAATCTCCCCCATCAGGTCAACTGAAACTTATTTGAACTTTCACGCTGGATCAGCGATAAGAAGGTCAATGCTGCAGTTACAGCAGTAAAACATTTTTTTCAACATCAAAATGAGGCACTATATACTTGCAAACACTACTCACTTGTTACATATTGATTATGACAATTGATGACACGTTTAAAATAAGAGTGATAGTAATGGACTTAGAAAGAATACTTTTTAGAGGCCTGAGGCAGTGAAATTGAACAACGATTCCCTAAAATAAGTCAGAGATCAGAGCAGAGATTGGTCCTGGTACTGGTCAAGGGGTCGTAATGTTGATCTGATTCCTCGGATGAACCTTACAACCCCTTGTGGTGGTCTCTACTTCTGGCATGAAGACCCTGGAGCTACATTTTCCCAGCAGCTAGATGTGTATCTTTGTATTTGGATTGAAAAATACCCCACACAACTGCAATATAATAATGTCTTTCAGGAAAGAGTTTAAATTGGTTTCTATTGTTTCTGTGACATAATATTTTAATATGGATTTTATTCAGACTTTGGCTTACTATTGCAGATAATAAATTACTCTGTTTAAAAATCCAGCTCAAAATTCACCCCTGTGAATAATATTATTGGTTTTAGCTAGCAATGATCAGTTTAAAACTGATTACAGCACGGTGCACTACCCAGACAAGAGAATCAGCAAAACAACCAGCATGCACCTTGTTTACCTTCATAGAAGAGCATCAAAGCTTCAGCTTCTCAATAATAAAAAGACCTTCACCTTACAATTGTTCTGATCTTTATCAAAGAAATGACCCCCTGCACCAGATGGTGTGTACACAGTTTTGCACAGCACTCTGGCTCCACTGTTATAACCATATCTTTGACCAGCCTCCCTGTTGCATTGAACTATTCCCATTCGTCAATGTGCTGGCTGCAGAGGCAGACCTGATTTGTATTAATGAGTGAAAAGCCAGAGGTCAGTGAAAAAGAAATATAATGACACATTTGCAGTACTGCGTGGGCTGTAAAAAATCTTTAACCAGAAAACATACAAAAAAACCTAACTGCCCCTGTATTTAGGCTCAATAACATACAATATAATACAAATGTATGGCAATTTATTTTATGTTCTGACCCTTCTTCTGTCTTATTTGAATCCATAACTGATTTTTCAAAATAAAATATGTAAACTCTGATTTTTTTAGGAAAAGTGTAGAAAATGTTAATTTTATTTGAAACAAGGATTATTGCCCTCCAGGTCTGAGCTTGCAAAAAGCAATGGTGACGGAAAGGCATTATAAGGAGTTTCTCCTGCCTCCGTTGGGGATTTGTGGTAATCTCCTTTACAATGAGTCATGGGTAGATTACCATATCGCTTGCTGTAGGCCAGGATATCCTATATGGGCTATGCTAATAGGTGAAACTCAGGAGGCTTGCCGTTGAGAACAGTGCTTACCTGTACCTGTGAAACACATTCCTGAGAGTGTGCAGTGGTATTAATGCATCAGCCACTCCTCCTGTGCACACAGAAAAACCTAATCTGCATGCTTATGTAATGGCTTCTGCTATCAAACATCTCTTTACAAATTTAGGACGTTCAGTATTTACATGTGATAAAAGTGTGTCGGCTGTATTTGCCTTTCACACACATCAGGAGTAGAGATCAACAAACAGGGGTGCACAAATCAAATAGTCATCTGAATAGTGTGTCTGCTCTGTGCATGACAATGCAAAGACCAAGGAGTATGTATGAGGGACCTTGTTTCCCTGCAATCCTTTGTTTAATTACAAATGCAGTATTTGCATTAAGTGTACAGCAGTTGCTAGTTTTGTCATGTCTTTTGAGCCATCAGTGTTACAAAACTAAAGTCTTAAAATAATTGATATGCCCATTTTGTTTTCTCTGGGCAGTTTGCCAGTTGAGCACAAAGGGCAAAACACCCCTGAAATGTGAATAACGTGTTGATATTCTGATAATAACAGGATTTATACTATTTGCAGTAGCATCATGAGCAAAGAAGACAACTTTTTTTACCATCATCTTATGGAACATTTCACAAGAGCATAGTCCTTCTGACATTCAATACCAGTTCTATACCATCAGGGAATCATTTGTCCAAAGGGCTATTGGAGCTCAGACACTTGAGGCTACTCTTAAAAAAAGAATAATCACAATTCCTATTGAGCTTATGTTCCTATTTTCCATTCACTATGAATAGTTGATTACAAGGTGCTTTAATATTGATGAATTTCTGTGGACTTGCTCCCACTTCTTGTCAAATTAAATGCTCAACATCAGGAGTGATGTGGCTCTGTGTGCTGCAGCCATGGGCCGACTGCCTCCACAGAAAGCCAATGAATTTGTTCAGATGCTGTTAGCAAGCCATCGGGTGTATCTGAATGCATGCCTGAGCTCGTTGCACTGATTACACTGAGGGCCAGGAACAAGGCCTCAGTAGGCTAATTAGAACAGCAAACCGTCACAAGCTAGCATTGAGACAGAGCATGACCCTGTACACTTGTGTGGTAAACACACGGCACTACAAACTTCGCAGACTCACTGTTGTGTGAATAATCTCCCTCCATTAAACCTTTTGAGATTTATGAATCCCTGTGAAGTATACAGCAATAGTTCTGTCATGATTTATAGCCACAGGTATATTTGAGAATTACTGCTGCATAAAATGACTTCACATAAACTCAAACTGTGGCAGAAGCTGTTTTGAAGGACGTATAAATACAACTCGATTAACCCTGAGGTAAAGATTATATGATACAGAGGTGCAGAAAGACAGCTCACCATTTCTGTTATCTGTTCATAAAGCTACAGTACTACATCTTTAAATGAGCATACTGCATTGACTGCATATGTCAGCTATTTGTACCAACGTTTCACCTCTACTATTCATATTTGGAAATGCAACTCCATATGTGCAATAATGTTACAGCTGTGCTATAACCTCTGTGAGACTACTGAGCCACAGCAATGCTTGGAGAAACATGCTAGCAGAATGTGTTTTAACAGCATTTTAACTTCATTCACCATTTCCTCTGAGCATCTTAATCTTGATAACTTTTGGTTGTTAGCATTAACTATTATTAATTGGCTCCAAAAACCAAGAAATCCACATTAGAGCCTATATGAATGCCAATTTTTACAGCAAAATTAAACAAGTTTAAAGCCTGGAACAAACCTGTTTTGGTCTCTATAGCTCATTTATTTTCTATGTAGAAACTGTTCTGGGGTTGAATTTTTTTTCAACACATCCATTTTGACTTTATTAAGGCTAAGTGTTATGAATAACAGGGGTGTGGCTAATTTGACTGACAGGCAGGTGTATTATAGCTGTTAGACCTGAGGCTAGGCCTTACTTTAGCTAAATCTAGTTACTAACATTTATAAGTGTACATGCCATGTCTGTGTGTATTTTTTATGGGACAGTTGTGACAAGGTTTCAGAGGGACTTTGACACAGTCACCAGCACTGCCTGTGTACCCACCACATTTGTCCAGGTTCCCGCAGAGACAGGCACCTGTTGGTCATTGAAGAGTCATGGGGGAATCTAGAAACAGTTCAAGAGGAAAACTGCACAGGAATGATTATATATGATGCACATATGGAACAGAAGTCATACAGAGATAAGAGGGTCTCTTGACACCGTCATGAGATCTGCACCTGCAAGCTCGATTACCTGCGATGTTACCTAATAATCTAAAGAAAATCAAACTAGAATCCAATACGTCTGAGCTAACGGAGATAAAAACAGATAAAAAGAGGGGTTGGCGCTCCATAAGATTATAAAAGTATGCGCTTCAGTTTTAGTGACTGTGCTTATGGCGACAAGACTCACTGTGCTTACTTGCTTATAGTGATTACAGTCCCTCTGTCCTCTGTTTGCTACTTACTATTAAATTAATAGCTAATAACTATAGATTGAAGTTATGGAAATTATGTTTGATGGTTTAGCAGTGAGGACAGTGTTTAACAGCGGTAATGTTACATGGCCCTATAATAAACTCAAACAGTTCCAGAGTGTTCTTGCCATTTTCAGTTTCAGTAAAATATTTTTAAATCATTATGGCTGTAATGTATTCAAGTCTTGTTCAGGTAAAATAGGACATGATAATCTGTGAAAAAAAAAAAGTTTTTCTTCAAAAACACGTGCTGTAAAACCCACACACTCTACCTGCTCTCTGAAACATGAAATATGGACGAGTACTCCATTTATTAATGTCAGACAGACTATTTATACACTCTAAAAAGATGTGTAGCTCAAATTTGTTTTGAGGGAATTTCTAATACTGGTCAAAGTTGACTGGGACCATACTGTGGAGGATTCGAATATGAACAGTCTGTAAGGGTTAAGTTTACATACAGCTGGGTGTAGTGTTCACTGTTGATCAAGATCCAGAGACCCTCCTACTGTCAGTGATGATCTTAAAAGGAATCCACATGAAAGTGTCACAAATTTACAGTTGGAAAAAAAAGACCCTTCTGAAATATAAATCACTCTGCAAGTTTTTTGTTGTTGTTGCAGGTGTTTCTTGTGTATTTTTCCAGCAGCAAAGTGCAGAGGCTTGTTCTGATCCTTTAGGACACCAGACTTGTTGTGTTGGGAACAAGGTTCCCTCCTGACCTATTTTCTGAGCAGCTTTTCATGCTACTTCACTCCAGCATTCAGCCTCTGCTCCTTTCTGATCTTCAGTCTCCAAAGAGCTCTGTGAACTTGATTGGCATTCGCCGAGTTTGATTGACTGCAGGACACTTTTTGTAAATGTCATTCTGGATGTGTTAGATGTGTCAATCTCAGATCAACCCAGAAACAAATGAAGAGAATGTGCTTCAGTTTTCCATTTCCTTCTGCCTTTTTCCGTTACAATAACTGTCATCTTTGAAAACATGGTCTTTTTTTTTTGCAGTTTATGTTGACAGGTGAGAAAGTGGGCTCAAGAAAACTGTCAGTTTTCCAGACTTGTTGTCATACTTCCCACTACTTTTCAGAGAATACAGTAGCTATCCGTATCCCCCTGTTCGGTGACCTGTCATCGCTCTTATTTGGAGTGAAAGCCGGCTGCTCAAAGAAGGCTTCATTCTGACAGACCTCATTCTCTGCAGATTGTACTTTCATGAGCTGACTGTTGAGTGCCACTGCTGTGTGCTGCATTATATTCAACATTCATTCCCATTATGTAATTCAAGGATTGAATCTTATATCTCAAAACATGCTCACCTTGTCATGCAGACAGTGATGTAGCTACTGTTAAACACTGTTCATGTTGCTGAGGCCCTTGACATTGAGGCAAAGGTCAAGCGGCAGAAATACTCAAAGCCTGGAATTATGCTGCAAAAAACACATCACAGAAGATTAGAACTTTATTGTACAGTGTGTACACTTTTTTGGTGGTCCTTTTGCCATTATTTGGGGTCCTGATGTGTCAGTGAATAAATGATCACTGACAGGTTGAATCTGCAGGTTGTAAATGGGTTGAAAATACTGCTTTCTGTTACAAATGTCAATATAAAAACACTTTGATCACACTGTCTTCATTCCCAGCTGAAATACAGCGATGACATACACATGGGTATTATATCTTTAATGTCATTTGATAGATTCTCCATCTCTGTTAGATACAAAATAGACAAAAATAATTTGATAGATTTTTCAGAAATTTCCCCAAAAAACATCATAGAGTGATCACAACATAAAATAATCAATGACAATCGTTATTATTTTTTAAAAGTAAAACGCTATTAGCAAAATAATTGATTTTTTACTCTTTATCATATACTATATAATCACTATTTCTTTACATATTCACCATGACTTCCCTTTAACATCATAGTGAAACGAACAACAATCTTTGTGATCTGTTTTAGGATAATCAAAACAAAAAAGAACGAGGCTGAGAAAATAAAGAAAAAACATGGAATCACTTCATAAAACAGGCCCATCTTCTGTGGTAAATAAAGAGTTAAAAAAAAAATCATGTCAAGCACAGTTCACATAAAATGTCATATTTCTTTGAGGCACTCACTGCCTTGCAGCTTTTTGTTCCTGTCTCTATTAGCCCTGTCGGTGATAAACTCTTGGTAAAAGTAAGTTCTAACATAATATGAGGAGATGAAATTGGAGTGCAATCATCTGTCATGGACAGTGATGTGAGCTTATCCAGTTGAGGCACACAATCATTTGTTCAATAATTTTCTAAACAAACGCAACATGATAAAGACAGGAACATTACGAAAAGGAAATTCATTTTTCTGCATGACCAGTCAGAGTTTTGTCATTGGTATGTGCAGGCTGTTCCAGGGTCCCATCCATAACTCGTCCTCGTCCGATAACGTGTGGTCACTGTGGGACGTCAGTGTCTCCCTGCTGGCCTTGTGGTTGTCAACAGAAGTCTCTTGCTCCTCATTGACACATGGGCCCACGCTGTTCCTGTCAATCAAGGTCTTGGCAATATTGTTTCTGGACCCAAAACTTCGAAGAATTGTGTTGGTGGATCCCAGCGTGCCATAGGACTGAGTGTTTAAGTTGACATCCACACTAGAGGAGACACATGTGCCCGTTCCATTTTCTGTGTTGTTTCCCGTACCCTCGATGCTAATGATGGGCGGAGGTTCTTCATGAGTCACTCCCAACTTGTCTAGTTTTTTAAAATGCTTACCGAGACGGCAAGGAGAGCCCACCTTCAGGTTGTTTGGGTGGGGTGGTCGCCTAGTTCGGACGATAGTTCCGTTCTGTGAGAGGTAGATGTTCCCGTTGATGTTGCTGTGGCTGTTGGGGAGTCTGTTCCGCTGAGTTTCCGTGGTGCTCTCCTCTCCTGTCGAGCTGGTTTCATTCTCCCGATCTACAACCAGCTTTATCCGCTTCTTTATCCCAGCCTGAGGGGGAAAAAAATCAGAAATAATATTTTGTTTTTTTGCACAAGGAACAGAATCTTGAAATTCTTTAATAAAAAAATGCACTGCAGATAGCTGGGTTGTACACAAAGTATCAAGACCACAAAACTCAAGAGAAATTATTGCCATAATTTACTTATAATTACTCAATTACTACTACTCCATGGAAAGATTGTGTATTTATGGGTCATACTTTGTGTTGTTATTATAACTTTTTTTTTCATGGTCATTATAAAATGATTTTATGTTGTAACCATAGAGGGTATTAAAAAGAGGGACGAAACAATAGCCCCCTCTAAAAGAGATTTAGAGCTTCTCTTACTGCCTAGCTGTAGTATAGATCATAAGCTCCTCCTCCTCCATGTTAACAGATGGGATATGGGCAAACTTTAAAATTAAAATACACATCAAATAATTTTTTTTCCCAAACCTGGATTCTTTCATGTCATGAAGGTTAGTTTTTGCACGAGAATATCTTTAGACAAAATTAGTAACCCAGATTTTGTTCTCAGGTATATTCATGGAAGAATTTTTATGGCGAGAAATCTTGTTTTTCTTTGGAAAAGAGTAATTATGTATATATCTAGAAAGTGAAGTACTCAGTCAAACATTCAGTCCAGACAGATAGTAGCACAACATATAAACTCTCACAGCAAAGCAGACAAACGAGCAAAGGTGTTGCACTGGAAGTAAATGCATTCAACCACAGAACACATCAGAGAGAAGAAGAAGTCAAAGATGTAAGACAGAGAGCAAAACTCAGTGCAGTAGAGAATCAGAGTTTTGTCTTGCTGAGGGTGAATGAGAAAAAAAGTGGACATTTGAAACACTCTGTAGTAGGAAGCAGTATTTCTTCACTCCCATGCAAGGGAAATTGATTTTTATTCACTCTTACTTCACAGTGGATTATACATCTCTCTAGAAGGCGGTCGAGTTTCCTTCAGACTCTGAATCAGCATCTGATGTCGCTTCTGTTTCTGCTGAACTCTCAGAGACACTTGTTAAAGATGTGTCTGAAGAGATGGCGTCCTCGTCTACCTCAGTGATCGGGGACAGTCCTCCGTATGTCTCTAAAGAGGTCTCACCGATGCTTCTGATCTCAGATGTGTACGGGGGACCAGTGTAGGGGGCAGAGGGCCCGGGATCTCCAGATGCCACACTGGACCTCCTGGACGACCCGCTATCGCTGAGCTCGCCAGACGACTCTTTGCTCTCGTCTGCAGTTTCAGATTCTTCTTGTTCTTCTTCGCTCTCTTCTGTGATAGTTTCCTCAGATCTCCCACGGCTTAGGGAAGACTTTTGGGAGTGCCGGCTACCACTGGTGGACCGGGAACGAACTGAACTCTGCCCACTTCCTAAGGAACTCTGATCTGTCATACGACTACCTGATGAAGACCCACCAATAGACTCTGACCCAGACATTTCTTTCTGGCTGGATCTAAGAGATGAAGACTCTTCACTTCCTGACCCTGACCCTGACCCTGACCCTGACTCTGCCTCGCTGGCTGTCCCTGTCCCTTTCCCTGACCCTGACTCTGACCCTGACTCTGCCTCACTGGCTGTCCCTGTCCCTGATTCCTCCTCACTAAGTTCTTCACTGGATTTCTCTGAAGTTACAGTGCTCCCTGATGATCTGGTTCTCTGTGATGACTTAACACTTGAGCCAGAAAGAGATCCAGTCCCACTGCCACTCTTACTTTTGCTTTCACTTCTTTCTGTACCACTCCCGCTCCTAGTCTCGCTTCCACTTCCGCTGCCGCTACTGCTCATGCCTGATGCGCTGCTTCCTTTACTAGCCTCAGTGGCCGATGATCTCACGGAAGAGCGGGCAGAGGATCCACTTTCTCTAGTGCTACCTGAAGCCTCTTCTTCCTCAGACTCTTCATCAGAGTCTTTCTCTGTTCCTGAACCCTTTTCTGTGCTTGTTTCCTTCTCTGTCGCCGTACCTGATTCTGTTTCTTTATCGGATTCAGACTCTTTCTCAGACTCTGACCCTTTCTCTGTAGCTGATGACCTTTCTGACTCTGATTCTTTCTCTGACTCTGATTCTTTTTCAGTCCCAGATTCTTTCTCACTCACAGATTCCTTCTCCGTTTCTTCTTCTTCATCTTCAGATTTGGACTTGCTTTCCTCATCAGAATCTCCTGGCTCTTCATCAGGCTCTTCCTCTGAGTCCACTGTGCTTTCGTTGGCATCGTCCCGGTCTAAATCTACTTTCAGATAATCTCTGTCAATGCTGCTTTTCTCTGACGATTCCTCATCAGAGCCTTTCTCCTTACTGCTTCCACTTGTACCTGCTTCTGGCTCACTTTCTGTCACACTAATAGACACTTTAGACTTCCTTTCATCCTCGCTTGCTACTTGTGAGGCTTCTTCGTCTCTCTCACTGCCTGTGGCTGAGCTTCGACTCACGCTGCTCTGCGACTTCCTCCGCATCTGCAACTTTTTGCCCAAGTTGATTTTCTTCAAAACTTTGCCAAGCCGGCTGCGGGTATCAGACTTGCTGTCGATAGGTCCCATCAGTGCCGGTCCGTCAGTCAGACTCTCCTGGCTGTCAATTCTGCGAGCTGACATCAGTTTGGCGTAATCCTTGTCCTTCTTCCCGGCACCGAACATCTTGAACATCTTGGCTTTTTTCCACGGAGATGGGCCAGAAGGACCGGCATCAGATGGCTTTTCTCCTCCCTTGCTTGCCGCCAAGAGTTTGCTGAGCTTCATGACAGACTTCAGTCTCTTGGCAGCCTTCGAAGGCTCGCCCTCCTCCCCAGGTTCAGCTTGTCCAATTTCATCCTCTGGCAGCATGTCCCTAAATGCAACCCTCTTTCCTGGATCTCTACCCCGGATGCCACCACGGCCTCTGCCACGGCCCTAAGACAGTCACGTTTAATTAAACAACCTCGTTTATGATTCAAAGTCACAATGTTGGAATGTAACATAGGGATTATACGGCTGTTTCAATAATACATTTGACACACGACCTATTATGGTAATAATTATTGACATTTTCACTGAGAGTATAAAAAGATATTACCTCTGGGCCATGAGGACTGTAGAAATACCCATCATCCTCCACGATCACCTCCCCATATTCATCATACATGGGAGTTATCAGCCTCCGTCGACTGCCGTATTGAGGAATGTCATACCTGCAAATAGATTCACATTCTTATATGGAAAATAAAACAGTCTTTAGAATAACTGAAAGACAACCTTGACCCTTTTTGTATAGTTTTAATAGATCCTTTATTCAATCTGAGAGCTTTGGCAAACATTACTTACTGAATGTTCTTTTAGAAAACGCACAGTTACAGATCTCATACTGAATTATGAACAGCTACTAATAAATGTTTCACTAATAGAACTGATAACAAGACATCCTTTTTAATTTTGCTCTTAACTAGGATTGAACTTCCTATATCATTATTATTTTCTCATCAATTTATATTTGATTTGGTTTTAATCAATATTTTGTTTATTTATAAAGCATTATTTTAATTATTTATTTTTTAATTATTTATTCACATATTAATTTTATTATTCCATCCATTCATTATCTTTAAGCTTTTCCCGTTTGGGGTCGCGGGGGGGCTGGAGCCGATCCCAGCTGTCACTGGGTGAGAGGCGGGGGTTACACGCTGGACTGTTCGCCAGTCAATCACAGGGCTGACATATTGAGACAGACAACCAAACACACTTATGGGGAATTTAGAGTCACCGATCATCCTTACGAGCATGTCTTTGGACTGTGGGAGGAACCCACACATGCACAGGGAGAACATGCAAACTCCACACAGAGAGGTCCAACGGGGATTTGAACCAGGAACCTCCTCGCTGTGAGGCAGCAGCGCCAACCACTACACCACTGTGCAGCCTATTTTATCACCATGAATTATTAGAATTATTATTATAAATGTTTTGACTTATAAAACACAATATTCATTCAGTGATGATTATAAAATGTATGGGATAACATTTGTCTAATTAAGTAAGGATTTGGACCCCCCCTCTTTTTTTCAGGTTTCGTCATTTCTTTGATCAGATAAGTATTCTTGTGTTGATTTCCTGCGCTTCTTACATTCACGTTGCAAGTTTGCAGGGGAAAAAAGAAATGGATAACAAGAAAGGAAAAATAAGCTGAGATGTGATCCCGCAGAAATAAATCAAGCCTGAAGGTTGAAGTGATTCATTTTACTCACATTAGTTCTTTTACGTGATTTAAGCCTTTAACAGTGGTTGTTTTAAATATGCCAAATAAATAACCTGTGAATAGATTTGATCTGAAAGCCCTTGAATCAAATCAGTTTGTATAACTCTTCTCAAATGTGTCTCTTCACACAGACACTTTAAATCCAGTGGAAAAACATTTTTTATTTTTTTACGTGCCTTTGAATAAAAATCCTAAAACCCACAAATTAGCTTTACTTCGCTATAATTTCTCCTATTGCACTGAAAGTTATTGTTATGTAGTTTTGGAGAATCATGTCCGCCTTTAATCATTCTTTAAAATGTATTTTTAAATGATTCTCTTTTAGTAGAATTTGACGTAACCCAGTATTTTAACTATCTTTCAGTACTTCCATCTTCCCTTTGTTTGAGCATGTCTTGTTAAAATGGTTTGTTTATTTGTGTAAAGCACCTTGACTTGCCTCTGTGTATGAAATATAAAACATATAAATACACTTAAAATGTTCTCTTGATGCATGGCTGTCATCAGGGAAAAGCTAAATGAGACTACCCTACAACTCTCTCCACAAAAAAAACAGCAGACTGCTTCTTTTTCTGTGTGTCTCCACACAGAAAAACAGAGAAGAAAACAGGTCTATCTTCTGCTTTTGTTTATCAGAGATGGTATAAAAATACCAGAACATGAGGTGAAGACAGTGCAAATACCTTTGGACCAAATCCAAAATGTAATCAATCACTCATTGAGTGTGTGATCGGAGGCCTCAGTAGAGTAAGATCTTCAATATTAAATGTGACATATTGTTAAATCCTGTCAGTGCCACCTTCTGAACATGTGAGGGCGCCTCTGAGAACCACTGATGACCACTCTGGTGATTGCTGGATTAAAAGCTTGACTACTTTAAGAGCAAACTTCTTAATGCGAATAGAAACAGATCAAAGGCATCTGGTTGTGGTGACGGTACACTCATTGGCAGAAGCAGCTTTCGCAATGAACTTTGTGACATGCCATTAAAAGATAATTACAGCTCGTTCCAGTGAGGGCAAGTGTGATGCAGACACGGCGAGCATCGGCTGAGATAATTAGAGTTACCAAAGATGGCAGGTAGGTCGGTAGGTAACCACAGAGGCAATTACAACATGTAATTTCAATATGGACAGTTTGTAACATTTGTCACATTTCCTTTAAGTGATTTAATCCTTTAAGGTGTGAAAGCGTCTCTGTCTTGTGATAAACTTGCAGTGTAATTCCCCAGAGCGGTTCAAGTCACCTGCCATAGAGAGAGAGGGCTTTTAATGAATAACAATTTCTCAGCAGCTGTTACAGCTTCAGGTTCCCTGTTTTTTCCTCTTTAGGATCATATGGGCAATGTAAGGCACGCTAAACCACCTTCAATCCATTAAACCATGGGAAAACACTTTCACAGACTCAGGGCAGCATAATTGATCTCATTTGACGAGAGTAAAGAGGGTAAACGCTCGGATGGTGCATTCTGCTGAAGGGGCAGCATCAGTTATGCCTTTAATTTTAGTCTGAACTTCTTTAAAATGCTCTCCTCACCCAAAGGAGCGTAGTGCAGAGAGCTGGAAGGCGAGGCTATGGTTAAAAATAGTCCTAACGATGTACTCTTTTTTTTTTTTACTTAAAAAGATTGAATGGAGATCAGTTGCATGGATTAAAAGTAACACAGATGAGGGATGAAGCATGCTCACCCTTGGTCGTAATTATAGTAATCCTGCGTGTAGTAGTCCTGGCCCGGGTCGATACCTGACTCCATGGAGAGTTCCTGCATTTCAGAGAGGCAGAAAGAGAAATTACTCAGCAATCCTCAGAGAAAGACAGAAGATGAGAAGCAGGAAACAGGGTGAGCATACAGCAGTATGACTACAAATCCTGGGAATTAAGAGAAAGCAGGAGGGTTTTCTACCTCAGGTCTCAGAAGAGATGGCCTCAGCAGTTGCTGTTGCAGCCGGAGATTAGTACGGAAGAAGGATAAGGTATACGGAAGGGATGGTCAGTAGAGACACAAACACAAGGAGGAGTTTACTCTACACTAGAAAAAGCAGGCCACTCTTTAAGTTTAAAGTTGTTCATACTTCAAGGAGAAGCAAGGTTAAAAGACTGATAACATATGTATGGAAACAAAACAAGGAAAAACAGGGAATGACATTAAGAAAGCACAGCTAAGAGTAAACGTCCTGCATATGTCTGATGCTTACAGAATGCAGATCATTTAAAAGTGATAAAAAGTTGATGATAACAGAGTCTCTTTTATTTGGTTCCTGATTGTGTCTTTTTTGCCAACAGAGGAGACAAATCAAAATGCTTATCTGCCATTTGACAGGAGCGTTGGAGACCTTCGAATCAAACCTACACTGTAATGTCAGTGTCAGAAGTCCTATCAGCGAGGATCTCATCTTAATCTCATTCAGTGTTTTCCCCATCAAGTGAGTTGTAGATAAGAATAATAGGATATAAGCTGCCTCGAGCGGCCTTCAGAGTGACAAAATGTGGCGACACAACAATAAGATAAAAACCCATCACGGCAGAAATGCTTACCTGTCTGCCGTAGCCTCGCCGCCTGTGGGCCGCAGAAAGGAGTAAAAAGAAGACAAATAATGAATATGGATTGACAGCAATATTTCAAGAGCTTTCCGATAAATGAAATGTTAAGTGTACAGGACTAGTGTGGCTACATTCTGCTGACCAGTGAGGAAAAACTGCAGCTTTACTTACTGTGCATTTTCATGTGTTACATTACAGAGTTGCAGACGTCAGTTCGGGGTGCCTAAGGCCACAATGTTATCATACTTGTGTGGATCCCCCCCCCCATACCCCCCCCTTATCTCATCCAAACAGGGAGAAGAAAAAGAAACAATGAATGCAAATATAAGAACTGGGAAGATTGGAATGTTGAAAACGTGTTTATACAGATCTATCTACAGCATCTCCGAGCAGGTATGAAGAGAAAGTCGTCTAGAAAATTAATAGAATTGGCTCCGGATTCCACGTCATAATGTGCCAGTTCACTTTGTAAAAGGAAATGTTTTTTCTATTAAAGTTAGTAAATCTTTCAATATAAAACACAAAAAAACGACTGCACAGCACCGGAGGACAACAGTGCATTCAGCACAAGTCAGTGAGAAACAGCGAGTAATGGAGGAGCCCCGTCTGAAACCTCCAGGTTCACAAGCGTACAACTGTAACCTGTCCGAGCCCATAAATAACGACAACATTCACACTCAGATATATGGCCAAGCAATGATGTGAGCTTCCTCTGGAGGGCTGTAATCTGTTATTATGGCCAGGGAGCAGGGGACAGAGCACAGCCATATGGCCACACCTCCCAGGCAGAGTGGATGATGGGAGAGGGATCTGATGGATGACCTGTTGGCATGGCTGCTGGCTACTTTTGCCTCATGCAACATGGAGAAAAACAGCCCAGTGGACAGCTGCAGTGGAAAGTTTGGAGGTAACACTGTGGTACCAAAATGTTGAGGTGAAGTCTGTTAAAAAGCAGATCTTGATTATGTAAGAAACAGATGTAGTTTATCTGAAACAGTAAGATGATTTTGAGTTTTATAAAACAACCTCTATATTTTTACATTGCATGATATCTTTAGAGAATTCTGAAATGATCTTATTATTCTGCTGAAAACAAACAAAGTCACCAGACCTACTTCTGGAGGACTACTTCAACCTTTTGGGAAATATACTTCTCCCTGTCGACAGTTAGATGAGAGAATGTGAGGCTATAGCCAGCAGCCAATTAACTCTGCATTAAGACTGGTGAAACAGCTTGTCTCGCTCTGGCAAAAGGAAACAAACTTTGCCCATTAGGACCTCCAAAGCTCATCAATTAGCATGTTACATGTTATTTATTTAAATGTACAAAAACAGAGCAAAACATCAAGATCAAGCTGGGGTTTGGGGGGGTTAGTGCTTGACTATTTCTCAGCCTGGCATAACCCTCTGAAAAAATACATCTTGTAATTTCTTTATTTTGATTTGTGTACAGGTTTAACAAAGCAGATATATTGGGTTACTGAGTGCACTTTTAGATGGGCTGGTAGGCAGAGCTTGTGCCAAGCTAAGCTAACAGGCAAGTCTTCCAACGATATGCATTTTAGGATGAATTCAAAAGAATTGAAGCATTGTTCCCAAAATGTTGAACTATTCTCATACCAAGAAACATTTGGTTTAGGATCAGTTTGATTTGTATTTTTGCAACAAAGGATGCTTCCGATCTGTGTTTTCGTGCTTACATCGCTAAAAATAATTCACTAATTTTTTGTGTGTATCATATAAAGTTTGTTCTTGCTTGAACACACTATACTTCATATCATTGTACATTGTACGGTCACGTTGGCTGGCCTGCATTGTCTATGCGTAGACAAAATCATCGGCATTTCCTTATTTATAAGGCTATACTTGACCTGCTTCCGTCATACATGTGTAACTGTATTCATGTGAAAAGTGCTGGAAGCCACAGTCTTCGCTCTGCAACCCAGTCACAAAACCTATTTCTGTTATCTGTTCCAAAAGTGCGCCTTGAAACTTGTAAAAGGAGTTTCATGTACGCTGCTCCATGTGGCCTGGACTCTCCTGCAGAATGATCTGTGTCTCTTTAAATCTTTTTTAAAAGTAGATTGAAGGTGTTGGAGGAAGATGCTTTGAATAACGACTTTTCTGCTCTGGGCCTCAAGAAGTGCTGATCTGTGTGTAATTGTTCTGTGTTTTATGTCTGTAACTTGCTTATTGTGCTGCTAACCCTCTTTGCCAGGACACTCTTGATCACGAGATTCTTAATCTCAATGAGGTGCTCCTAGTTAAATACACTTTAAATAAAATATAATAATGCTGATATCCAGTTAGAAGAGTCACCGGCATTTTGCACATTTCCTTAGAAAAGTGATTTAAAGTTTTTAGATCTCCATCTACTCTAAAGCTGGGGCAGGTACTTTATTTTAAAAGACTTTGCGAAATATTTATTGAAATTCTCTTTAAATCCTGACAGAAGTCAGTAAATCAAATGCTTTGCCGAAATAACAAAATCTGTGTCCATTATTTCAGTTGCACTGAATTGTTCGTGTGGAGCAGCTTTTGGATTTTCCGCTTTGGATACTTTCAAAATCTAACCTTGCCTGCTTCTCCAAGTTTCTCTCCCCAGCTTTAATTTCTTAACAACAGTATACAATTTTTATTCTGTCTTCCTGGTGTTCATTTTGATCATGTTTCTGCACTGAAATAATAGTGGAAACACAAAAGAGAATGCTAAAACCAGCCTGAAAAAAAAATCGAATGCAAAGAATACCATCCATTAATGCTTCCTGCTCTTTGGGTTGAAAAAAAAAATAGCATGTGAGCGGCTAGCCTTTTTACAAAAGCGCTGACCCCATGTAGTGAACATGGAATACAGAATTAGCAGGCCTTCGATCTGCCCATCAGGGGTACGTGTGATGAATCAAACATTACATCGCTGTGGATAGGGAGGTATGCTGGGGCCATTTGCCTCAGGGCACAGAGGGTGAAACAAACACATGAAGGGTATGTGAGGGAAAGATGGAGAGCGGTGGAAGTGAAAAACCTGAGCATAGAGAGGGGACATATGCTGCATTGCAATGAGTGTAGAGAAGGCAAAGGAATCTCCGGAGAACCACAGGGAAAGATTAACAAGAAGACGCCAAGGAGAGGAACGTATTGGAGCTAATGACAGGGGGAGAGAAAGTGGGAGAGAGGAACGTAGACAAATGGGACAGGCAGAAGGCCAGAAGGATGGAAAAGCAAAGGAGAAGCTAACAGCGCCCGACAGTCCCATAGGCAGCGGCCCTGCTTAACGATTGATTGGTTCTCTAATTAGCCTTTTCCAGTGTGCAGCTGAACATCACACTGACTACTTCATCATGCTGGGGGGATCTGGGCTGACATGTGAATAGACAGGTCCCCCAGAGGTTAGCTCTCTTCATTCAGCATGAGCCTGCTGGGGAACCCAGTCGATGTATTTTTTCTTTTTACAGCCGTAGCTTCAACCAGAATAACAAAATGTTTTCTCTTAGAAGTGCCTGACCTTGTCGAATCTGTATTCAACTGCGTCACATTAAAGTAACAGGATTTCCTTTAGCCTGCCTCAGTGTAAAATGCTATAAAAAAATGATGTCATGTTGGTTTCAGTGCATATATTTCCATCTGTTTTGGTACAAATGTACATTTCCCACTGTTGCCCTGCTTGGAGGCATTATTGCATCATACTTCTGTCTTTTTTTTTTTTATCTCATATCTATTTATCTACTTTGTGTGTAATACATCTAAAAAAAATGTTTATCCTGTATAGTACAAGTGACTGGAACAACTTTCTGAATATGAGTCACCGACAAATATGTGATTATCCTTCCTCAACACTCCAAAGCTTACAATTTTTGCATACCTTTGGGAAATTTTTAACAGCTATGGTAATTTTACCTCATTTGTAAAACATCTAACATTATCAATTTTCCCTTCGCCTAATTTGGATTCCGCAGGAAGCAACAGCAGCCTGAACTGTTATGCTTTGTTTTTTTTTTAAGAGAAAAAAAAAGTTTTAAAATCAACGATGTGCAGACTTACAAGGCCCCAGGGTCGTGGAATTTATAAATGTAGGTGTTTAGTATAATTTAATTAAAACAGCTTTGGTTTTAACGTTAAGATTATAAACTCAAATAACACACTTATGACATCATGAACCTCCTAATCTGCTGACTCTAGGGTATACTTAACACTATCAGAGATCTCAAAGCAGCTCACATAATGAAAACATGCAAATGAACTGAGCCAAACTGATACTGTACATGCAAACCTCTTTTATGTTATAATGAAGCCTTAAAGCACATTGTGCATGCTGATGTGGCAGAGCTGAGTACATTTCTTGGCAGACGACACTAAGATTTGATTTCCATAAAAGTATCAGGTAAAAAAAAAAAGCATTTAGTCTCTTTAGACTGTGCCAAAGCTCATATGAAATACTACCAACGGTGCAAAAACAAAATGAAAGCTTTCAGAACAACAGGAACAACTGGCATGGAGACATCAAACTAGTAATAAAGAAAGCATGGAGAAAAGGAGAAGAAGTCAGAACAGTGTGGATTGAGAGGAAGAATCTTCACTGAGCTCTGGAGTGTCTATACTGTTTGAGTACAGTTGGTTTGTCTGCTGCACTTCTGCTTCCTCGTTCAGGCGACTCATTCCATTTTCGGCTAAGTTTGAGGTGATTTTGTCTGCAGAGTCGGAGTTGGTCATGTTTGGCATGCTCTGCCCATTGTAAGGATCAGAGTCTTGCAGCTTGTTAGCACCCTCTGATTCCTCAGTCATTTGTGGCTTCTTGTTAAATTTGGGCACCTTGCTTTTTTTGTCTACTTGGCTGTACAGGTTGGCAACGGACCTCTCTAAGTCGGCTAGATTCTGAATGTTCTTCAGGATCCCTTTCGGTTCCTTTTTCTTCCCCACGTCCGTTTGTGACGGGCTAGGAGGTGGGGGAAGTTTCCGTTCTGACACAGGGCGAAGCGACGACATGGGCGGCAGGTTGGACGGAATGAACTGGACGAAAGGACGCGACTGATCGCTAGCAGGTGAAAGAGGTGGAGGAAGAGGCGGTGGGGGAATAGGGGGTGGAGGAGGAGGAGGAGGAGGAGGGGGAGTAAATGGATTATGGACAGGCAGGGGAGATGAAGGGGTTAAATAAGGTTTGGAAGGACTTGAGGGTGGAGGTGGAGGTGGAGCAGATGGTGGACTTGGGGGAGCAGATGTGGTTGGGAAAGGTGGATGTGGCCGCTGTGGAGGTGGCGGCGGTGGATTTTCTGGAGGGTCCGGTATGATCTCCACGTGAATCTGACATGGCTGAACTGTCATGTAGCTGGAGATGCTGGAGCTGAACTTCCTGAGGACAGGTGGAGTCGGTCTCTGGCTAGAGAGAGGCCACGACTCATCTCCCTGAGTGATGATAATGCTGGGGGGCACGTCCCTGCCCACAGAGGAGGAACTGTAGTCCATAAGAGAGAGCAGAGATTCTGACGACAGCTCCAGCATGTCATCGCTGTCTCGATCCCTGACAAGAATGGAAGAGAGGGAGCCAAGGGAGCCTCTGTTTTGCTTGAGGGTTTGTTCCTGGAGGGCCTGTTGCTCAAACTGTCTGGCCTGCTCGCGGACCGACAGCTTACTCTCTGTGCGGCCACTCAGGTTAAGCATGTCCGAACTCTCTGGCCCTCCCCTGCCTCTCATGGCTGCTTGGAGTATCTGCAGCTCCCAGTCGTTCGGAGTCATTAGAGCTTGCCTCCTTGGCACCTCGTAACCGAGCTGCCCTCCGTGAATGCGAGCAGGCATCGACCAGACACAGCTCGGCCCTGCTGAGTGGGAAGGGGAAAAGGAGAACCGCTTTTCAGACAGACTTTTCCCCTGTGAAAGTTGTCAGGACTGCCAGGAGGACTGTTGTCATCATAGACAGGGTTGTGAGTGGTGAGTGGGTTGCGGTCAGAGAGGAAGGTCACGTTGCTCGCTGACTTTGGCATGTTGACGTGCCATGTTCCGTTGCCGCGAGCTGTAGTGGAGCGACAGGCAAAGGCGCTAAGAATCCTCTGGTGTTCGGCGTCCTCCATGACAGACTTTTTAGCCCTGATCCGGTAAAAAGGTGGAAGTGAAGAAGGAAAAAAATGCTTGAAACAGGTAAAGATTGATGGTATGAAGGAGAGCCGAGCAAAGGAAAAAAAGGTGAAGCAAAGAAACAGAGCTACCAACTGATTACGATTTGAAGTATTGTGACTGCTCCTCAGAAATGTGTGAGTAAATTCAACAATGCAATTGGTATATTTACTTACAGATTCATTTTAAAGATCTACAGAGCCTACACAGAAATAGGAACTTTTTTCAAAAGCAATTCTCGAGATTCAACGTATGACTGATATAGTAAGATAATAATGGTTTGCCGGGCTTTGTGCCACACATATAGTACACTATCAATATATTCCCAACATTAGCCCACAGTGGATGCATTAGCACAATCAGTCACAACACTTAGAGATGTGAGGGTAGCAGCTAAGGAAACGTAACGGGAATTGGGAGGTGAAACTGCTATAGTGATATTTACTGTCGGGAAGGACCTCTAAACACAGGGAGCGCCACTCTCCCTGACTACAAGCTCTGAACTACAAAACTTTTCTAACAGCCAACACTTTACCACTAAGAAAACAGGCCCATAAGAAAGACATTAACCCATATAGACTTAAGGCCACCTAAAAGAACACCCTCTCAAACCTAAGTAACGTTTGAGATCGACCTGCTAAAACCTGAGGATTTCAACGTTTACTAAAATCTTTATGTCTCAGCCTCTGTGTCAGGTAGAGACATCGAAATTAAAAACATTTGAAAGCTTAAACTCTTGGATTTAACTCTAAATTGAAATTGCCCTTGCACTTTAGGTTATTGCCTTAAAAAAAAATCATCAATAAACAGAAAGACAAAACAACAAGGAAACGCAGACGTCTCATCAGGTCTTAAAGGTAGAAGCACGCCAGCGTCTCATCAGGTCTTAAAGGTAGAAGCACGCCAGCGCTTCATAAGGCGTTGAAGATATATACAAGCATCAGGTCTAAATGGGTTAATGCACAAGGATATTAACGGTACATCACAAATCCTACCCTTTTAACAACGTTTAAGTGCACATCAAATGAATAGCTTTATATAATAATTACGTCTGAAAAGCCATGATCCAGGAGGGTAATGAGAGTTCTACTCCTGGTCATGGATTTTTTTTTTTTTCTTACAGTGAATCTGATCCTATTTATAGTCCTTATATGTCACATGTTGAGGGATTACTTACTGCAGTCTGAATCCAGAGAGACAGAGGAATGGAAAGGATTGAGAAGACAGAAACACAGAGAGATGGTAAGATGACTAAAGCATAAACGTCAGAGATGTGGATGAAATGAGAGGCTTCAAGTGATTTCTTTTCGTGATTCTTTTGGTAAATACTGATTTATCTGCTGCCTGCATCTCGGAGTATGCAGGCAGCAATAAGTGCAAAGCATACACACAAGACACACACACTGAAATCTTTCATCATAGAAAACTTTGTGTTGAGTTTCAAGGTGTTTTAATGGGGTTGTTTATAAGAGCAGCTCTTCTTGTCTCAAGTGCAGGCTGGAAAACAACCCCCTAATAAATGACACTGAGCTACAATACAATCCCCATGAGAGCTTTTCTCCCGCTATAGAACCAAGGGCTTCTTGCTTGTTGTTGAGTGTTGGTCAACATCTGTTGTAAACATCGCAAAACCTCTTTACAGCATGTCGTTAAATTTCCATTTTCTTTTTCTTAATAGCATCCTTGTCGTTAGAAGGAGTATTTCTTTAACGAGCTGTACATCAAAATTATTAAACCCAGCGGGGGCAGCAGTTTCAATTCAACCTCACTTAATCCGCAAGCATTCACTCTTCATTTCACGTTCGGGGGGGTGGGGTGGGGGGGGGGGGAATTATACATGAAAGTTGAAAACCGATTGTGTTGATGGAAAAACACTCTGAATGTAAAGGCAGGCTCGGGAAGCAATCGATGTCTGTACTAATCAAAGGAAGCTTTAAAGAAATTAATGACAAAATCAATTAGAAAGCACAGAGCAGATTCACTTCTTGTTCCTGTTCCCAGTTAACTATATCGTATATGATGGACTAAAGCACGCTAACCTCGAGGGAGGGCCTTGACAAAAATGCTTACACACACAAATTAGAAACACACATAAGCTAGAGCTGAATCACCAGCTGTTCAGCGGCATACAGTGTGCTATGCTACCTCTGATATAGGTTGTGGTAATGAAGCCAAAGAGCAGGCAGATCTGTTGATTGATTGTAGCTATTTATATATCTAATGAAGCAGGTAAATGTCTGAGGTGAACATGCAGTGCTGCTAGTAGTTGTTGTAAAAGGGTTTTATGGGTTTTTAAGCAGGAAAATATCTATGCAAGGCAAAGCAAGGCAAGTTTATTTGTATAGCGCTTTTCATACACAAGGCAGACTCAAAGTGCTTCACATCATAACATGTCATACAATAAAGTGAAAGAAAATGCAAGAATTAAAAGACAATTAAAAAACAGAGAATAAAAACATATTGACAATAGAAATTTTGGAGGACATTCCTTGGCATTTTTACTACTTTCAGACCCCGTACTTGTGTTTGAAAGACTCACGTGAGATTTTCCCTGAATCCTGGAAACGTCTTTGCAGGATGCGTATTTTTATGGTTGTACGCCAAACCAGACAATCCAATACTTAGGATTGAAATCCAATACTTAGGATTGAAATCCAATACTTAGGATTTCCGTAAGATTAAGGCTTAAATCTTACTTCAGATACAGTAAATGCCAAGTTCAGTATTAAAATAGAAAATTTAAAAATCACTGAAATTATTAAATCTGAAAATATGTTCAAGTAAAAATAATTCAAATAAAATTACAAATATAAAAAGAATTAAAAGTTGCAGTGCAATATGAGAGATTAAATTCTTATTAAAATTGTTTAATTAAAGGCAGAAGTTAAAAGTGCAATGTAGGTAAAATTTAGCAGAAGGCTAAGGTGAACATAAAATATGTTCAAGTAAAAATAATTCAAATAAAATTATAAATATAAAAAGAATTAAAAGTTACAGTGCAGAGTGAAGGATTACAATCTTATTAAGATTGTTTAAATGCAGCTGTAAACAGGTGAGTCTTTAACCTGGATTTAAATATGCAGCAGTACCAGCACCTACCTGTCAGCACTTTAAAGAAAGGAACCCAAGAAGCCAGATAAAGTATAACCTTGGTATCATGGGAACATGTGAGGGATGAGAAATATTATAAAAGGTAAGGTTTGACTCACATGCTGCTGTCACCCAGCTCTTCATAGAGGTTAGCACTGGGAGCGGCTGCAGGAGCTGCTTTCCCTCCTGGTGGTAAAGCCATCTGAATCCTGGCAGTTTTGGCACACTCTGCCTGACGCCTGTGCAAAAACATTTTACAGTAAGATACGTTTCTGCAAATATTGGTGGGCAAACTAAAGCTAGCATTATGTTAAGACATGGCTAAAGACTTATTATAGTTGGATAGCTAAAAACTGCTCAGAGTCATTTAAAGGTAAAGATATAATATGCTCTTTTTATGTCTAAATTGTTCTCCTTTTGCGAATTTAGAAAATCATCTCCAGCACAAACCTAAAGACACTATTCACTTTTCATTGATTTCATTTGACACAGAATTACATGCAACAAAGTGATCACAAGGGAGTCATCTTAGTCTGTATGTGTGTCTAATGTATGCACATCCAATATTCACTGCCATTCGGGTCCTGGTTTGTTTTGCTCTATATGTGGCTTTTATTAGCTTGCAATCAATTCAAGTTGTTTTTTTAGTGGAAAAGATGCAAAGAGCTGCAAGTGTTGATCCTCAGTGGGATAAGCAGTACTAGAAACCCCTTAACCTTTAAGGTTGTTCTTTTCTTTACAATTAAAATGTAAAAAGTGGAGCTTCACACATGAGAATAACAAAATAAGGAGAACAACACTCGACTTGGTAAAATGTCAGAGAGCAGTGAGGTTTGGACAACGTGGTGCTGTAACTCTGAGAGTTAGTTTTGAACTTCATGCTACAATGAGGGCGCTTGTACTTGTCTTTTCTTTTTAATTCACATGCAGTTCAGAAGCGATATTCGACATGATGATCCAGAGGACATTATTAGAACAATGACCGTTGTTGACTTTGGCTTGATTTTCCTTTGAATGTCATCAGATTTTTTTCACATGAAGACAAACTGTTCGGCCAAATGAAACATTCATTGTGTAATCTGTGACCTACGAGATGAATCAGCGTCGCTTCATGTCATTATGTCGGACATTTCTTAAGGGTGGCAGTGGCTAGCGTGAATTTCGTTCATCATCTTCACACGTTCGACTCTTCTTTGAATAATTAATAAATAATGACGACTCAAACAATGAAAGAGCGATCACTTGTAAAACATGAAGAATAATTACTTACTCTTTGAACCTGGTGATGGGTTTTGATTCGGAGGGGACGTGAGGAGAAAAGGAAGAGAGAGAGAGAAAAAAGATTAGTAATAACAATGTTCAGGGCATGTAAGTGTAACACGCTAGTTTGGATAGTCTTTTTTAAACAGAGAAAGCTGTTTGATTAAATCAGTGGCTCCCAAACTTTGCCACGCCATGACCCCCATATAGCACTAACCTCAGACGTGGACCCCCCTCCTGCAACATTTCTTAAAACTCCCTGAACACTAAGACAAATATAACCCAACAACACGGAGAACACATTTGGTTACTTCACTTCAATTCTTACTTCATATATTAAAGTCATACTCTATGTGTGCTCGCTCGTAATGACACGTTTTAGATGCCAGAGCGGCCTTCTGTGGTTGTGGCTCTTTTTTTGTTTCCCGGTGGTCTCATCTTTCTAAAAATGTTTTCGTAGAACGAGGTGGCAGGTAGCTAGTTTTCAGTCTACTGATCCGTCAGTGTCCCTCAGCTGCTCGGTTCTGATTGGCTGGCTAATGTTTGTTATTCTTCTTTACAATGAAAGATAAAAACATATATTTTAATATGCAGTGATTAATAACATCTAAAAAGACACGTTACTATTTCATTCTCACAAATACTGTTCTACGTTTTTTATTCTTGTTCCTTTTTACTCCCTCTATCCTCAAAGTTTTCATGTCCCCCCCTGGCACTCTCTGGCGACCCCCCCAGGGGGTCTGGATCCCCGCTTCGAAAAACACTCGATCCAATAATGAGCACTATTCATGCAATTGTTAGTTAGACAACAAAATACATTTTTACAAGACACTGTCAATCTATAAAACAGAGAAAAAACTTTCTGTATGTTTCCTTTAACTTCAATGCAAAGCAGGAAGCCCTCGTCCCTCCAGCACTTACTGCAGGCCTACATGCAAACGTTGCTATAGCTTTCATCTTAAGTGAATCTCCTCTGCGCGATGCCACCATTACTTATTCACAGCAAAATTCAATTATTCCACATGGATAAACAGATTCATGTTTGAAATATTATTTTCATCCACAACTGTCCACAACAGCAAATTATGTTGACACACAGAGATGAGGAAATGATTTCCTAAATCATTTGAATTTACCAAAGCAATGTTGCCACCAACAAAGCGCCATCTGCTCTGACAGTTTGTGCGTTAGGTCTCGTGTCACCATCAGCAGCTTTCTTGTCTGTGTTTGGTCTGTGCGTTTGTGTAAGGAAAAACCAATCCGCACTTCTGCTGTGAATAAACATTTCCCAAACATTGCTGTTCATGGCAGCCTGGCGGGATACCAACTATTAGAGGAGATAAGAACCTGACTTCTGTCAAACAAGGGTTCAATTATCTCAAAGATCTGAGCAATGCTATAAACAAAAACATCATGTTTTTGTGCAATGTAAGCACTGTTGTGTGTGTGTGTGTGTGTGTGTGTGTCAGGCAGTGATGATTAAGTAGCGTGAAGACACACTGTGACGGTCACAATTGGCTGTAGATATTTGTCACAAATGAGTGTTAATTAATCTGCTTTCACAGAGCATGAGCAGGGAGATTAGCCCAGCAGAGTGCGCAGTCAGCATGTCTAATGAGCGGTGAGAGAGAGAGAGAGAGATGAAGACACACAAAGAAACAAAGCAAGAAGCGCCTTATCTTTATCTTAAATACTTGACAAATACTTCACAACAATGCTGTTTATGTTGTTGTTGGCTCTATCCTAATAGACCACAGGGTACAGGATTTAAACAATGTCTTACACTCCAAGTATAAATATCGGATTTATCTGTGTGAAACTAATTATTTAGCTCAAAATGTGGGTAACACAGTAGCTCCGGAGACAAAGCTCCCCTTAATTAAAATACATTTCCCTCTTTATTCCCTGACACCCAGTTTAAGATGATTAACGATCACAGAGGCCAGAGATTATTACTGAGGGGAGGCTACTCACTGTTTGTAGGTGACCATGACAATGAGGATGGCAGGGATGCAGCAGAGGATGATGATGATAGCCAGCGCCAGGAGAGCTCCCTCCGTGTAGCCCACAGCCTGGGCCGCTTTCTTTACACTCGCGACGATATCTGGAGAACGGATCTCAAGGATGCGGCCGCCCTCACCCAGGTACGGCTGGAACTCCTTGTTGATTTCCAGAACATTCCCATCGAGGAATCTGTAATTTAATCACAGGATGAAAACAGATATTGCATTGTTTATTCTAGCTGAGAAGTGGCTGAGTAAGTTATGTGTCTTGATTATGCATGCTCTTGAATATCATCTGTCTTACAGCGGCCATAATCAATATTTTTTAGAGAACTATATATTGAAGTGTACATAATTGTAAAACAAAATATGTGAATAAGGTGAAAGGGGTCAAAATAAAAATGAAATGGAGTTAATATTCATCTTAGTGTGCTTATCACTTGTTATGAACCCTGAATATTAAGATGTGCTGAGCTTATTGGATTGACATTGGTTACCTTTAATCATATGACCTACGAGACAACACCTTTTTCTACATTTTAAGAAAACTTAAAAAAATAAATTAAAGTGAATACAGTCGCAGAGAGAGGGTGAGTGTGGCACTGAAACAATGGTGTCTGTACGACACACACACAGAGAGAGAGAGAGAGAGAGAGAAAGAGAGAAAGAGAGAGAGAGAGAGAAAGAGAGAAAGAGAGAGAGAAAGAGAGAGAGAGAGAGAGAGAGAGAGAGAAAGAGAGAGAGAGAGAGAGAGAGAGAGAGAGAGAGAGAGAGAGAGAGAGAGAGAGAGAGAGAGAGAGAGAGAGAGAGGGGTTGTTTATTCAATCTTCGTTGTGAGTAAGTTTGTAATATTGTTTTCTTCAATGACACTGTGCTCGGTGTAGAAGTCATTTTAATCATGGTCCATTTAATTTAATTTGCTAAAACATATTCTTATTTCAACATCATGAGAAATAAGAATATAAATGATGGGAAGTATTTCCTTTAAAATATCAAACTTGTATTGCTTTTTTTGTTAATTATTGATTTATTTGTACGATATTTTGGTTATGTGTAGAGTTTAGTAATTGTAGAGCGCGCGATGAACAGGTGGTTTGAGAAGTGAGAATGCGTTTGCAACCACGCTCTGGTTATTTTGAGCCAAAGGGGGCAGCGTTTTTTTTAGCAGAACAACTCTAAAAATGCCCTTTACACTGCCTGCTCAGCACCAAATGTCTAACAGACACAGTTAGAGAATGAATATAGTGGAGCAGTTAGCTGCTGAGACACTTTTAAACAGCTATTGTTTGCTCACAACTGGTTGCTATATGAATAGAACAATATATATCACATTTGTTTCTGCTTAAAAAACACAAAAAAACCATCTCATTTGCTCAGAGACAATTATTTCATGGTCATGTAGTATCTAAGATACAAACTGCGATTGTAATAAACAAGGCAACATACATACAAGCGAGCCACCCACTGTTGTGTCATTGTTGTTTTGTCACAATAACCAGAGTGCCTTTCAAATATTCTGCATCACCGGAGTGAGCACACTGCCACATCCAATTACTGTCATATTTGTTTTTTCTATAGGTGGACAAATGAGCGGAGATGAAGGTCATCAACTGGTCTCCCTGGCAATCTGTCCTCCAGAGAACGCAAATGGTAGAGATCACTGGATTCAAGGTGGCTTAAGGACAGTGGGATGCAAGAATCCACTTACTATGTCATCTCTCTCCCTCTGGCAGCAAAGTCACAGACATATTACATGTAATTACCTCACTATATTGTAAGACATGCAGTGAATGCATAAACAGCCTTCCTCCTCTATTCAAAATGATTTTCCTGACAGTATCTGTATCCAAGGAAGCAGATTCTTATTAAAGCAGGGATGTAAGAAGCCTCTTTCAACATAAGCTCAGATCTCTTTAAGGCTGCCCATTGCGATAACAGCCTTAGTCACTAGCTTTTGTAAAAAAGAAAAAAAAGAAAAAGCTGTTTTTATGACTTCAGGGCCACCAATCCCATATTTAAAAATCGGTCGGGACCGGCACTGACATAATGTCAATAGATTAATTCACTTCAAATAAAAAGCACTTCTAAATGTCATTTCAGCTGAGCTTTTCCAAATGAACTGAAACAGTCTCAAAATGATGTCCAAATAGAAAAGGGAGGAGGACGTTTCTGAATTGATCGGACAAGGATAAATAAAGACAGAGGATGGTGTCAAGGGCTTATTGTAAAGAAAGGAAGAGAGCAGATTGGTAGAGTGTGTAAGGGACAATTCAGATGGTGTTGCCTATTGATTGTGCAAGTCACATGCCCTGATGGAGATGCCTTTTCTAAGACTGGTGTCTGATCGCTTTGACAGAAAAGCAGAGAAACACTTCAGAGGTGAGAACGAGCTAAGGCCAAGAACTTTTTTTTTCTCTCCTGATGGGATGTAAAAGTGTCTCGCAAGCACTTTTTCCATGTCCCTATAAAAGCCTGAAAACATGGCCTCTCACCACTCCAACAGCGTTTTAGCACACTGAAATCACTTGATCTCTATGTACAAAGACAAAAAGAACCATAGCTGGCATTTCTCCAGGCTTTCGGAACAACCTTTGAGGCACGGGCATGACGGGTTGATGGAGTGATTGAAATATTCCCTGCCTCACTCTCACTTTGTTTCTCTCTTTACCTCCTGCCCTCCTTTCTCTTCTGATTTCTTGCCCTCTCTAAGACAAACGACAGACTTGGTGCTCCTGCAGGGTAATCAAATCTTAAAAAGAAAGTGAAGGCAGTGGAAAAAATGGACACACATTAGAGGTGGAAGCCAGGGGGGGGTATTACAGATACATTTGCTGACTCACTGTATGGACAGAGGGTAAAGAGAGACTGTATGGAAAACATGAAGCACACAGCAGGGACATTAGGACTTAATTTATCCCAAATGGTTGACTGTACTTTTTTAACAAAATCGCCTGACTCACTTGAAGAGCTCCTTGGGCGAAATGGCTCTGTTTGTGAGCGGGTCAATGGCGTACACCATCAGGTCAGACTTGCTGTAGTCCTCCAGTTCAAAGCCATCACCATGACGACGTGGCCCGATGGATTCTACAATCACCTTAGCGCCTGGTATCTGGTCCTGGACGTGACGCTCCAGAATTCTGAAATGAACAGGAAACAAAAACAATCAAACTAATATAAAAAGGCAGTTCACCATATTCACATGGTGCCTATGTTCCTCTGACATCATGCTCAGGGCGGGAGGCTCAAATGCAATGACCAGTTTAATGTCATAGCACTGTGAATTTAAAATGTAAGTTAAATAAAAAAAGGGAAAAGATAAATGGATATCATTTCACCATTTCATGATTGATGAGAAAATGGGTAGAGAAAATCTTGAGGGACATTGGGCTAGTCCTGGGCGATAAAATGATAATTATCGCGATATAACTAATTATCGCAATATCATTTTTTCACAATTTAAATATAACAAATGTTTGATAGACTTACACCTAAAATTACACCCGAAGACATGTTAAGGCCAAAACAGGCAACACCACAAACCTTTTTCACCATTTGAAACATTTTCACCTGTTAGAACTCAGCAAAGGAAAAAAAAAAAAGGCCAAACATCTCAAACGAGTGTTAGTGGACCCTCAGCAAGCACCGGGCCAGTAAGTGTTACTGCCCAACAGCAAACTGTCATATCAGCGTTTTCCAGCACCGTGCACTGTGCTCATGATACTGAAATGTTCCTCTGTTCAAGTATAGTTTGTCATGTTCTGACAATAAAGAATAATTAAACCACATTTTACCATCTGGTTTCTTCAACTTTCACATTGACATTTATCGTCCAAATTATCGATATCGACTGATATGAATTGTCTTTATCGTGTTAACATTTTGTCATATCGCCCAGCCCTACATTGAGCTATATTTCAAGTTAGAATAGCATATTTGAAAATCCATTAGCTAACATCACACAACAGCTAATGTTAGCATTCTGACACATGCTAGCGGATATTACTGTGTATGGTAACGCTACCTTTAAATCAAGGTTTATGATGCAGTAAGAAAGGCAAACATTAGCTGTTGTTTGATGCTAGCTAATGGGTAAGTAAATATGCTTACTCCTGGTTTTCACTGTTCATTGTCTTTTCTCATTAAGTCAGTGAAATAATGATAATCAACCAGATATCCCAACTTTAAAGGATATGGCGTAATAACAGCATTTAAGCTTCCCTCTCTGAGCTGGGTGTCAGAGTGAGATGAATGCAGTGTGAAAATGGTCCTTTGAGGTGTAAATCCAAAGAAGCAGTTAATTTATGGACCAATACACTTCAGATTTATAATTCCAAGAGCACGGATCAAGCTATTTCCGGCACCTCTTTGCCTAAAGTAATATAAGAGCCACCAATCTTAAGTACCCCACTCTGGCAATGATTGCCCCATTGGGCAGCAGTTTTCCTCTCCCCATCGCACTCTTGGCAAAGCAAGGCTCTGATAATCCCATTCAGGCAAGGAGAAATCCACACCTCACATTACAGCCAATAAAGGGAAAGCCGTGCTGTCTGCCTTTGCCAAGGTGGATAAACAGTCTGAGCACTCAGGTAAAATGACCCTGGATCATGACCAGGACTGTGCAAAATCCCAGACCCCTCAAATGTCATTACTCCAAAGAGCTTAACATGACTAATGTGTGTGTTTTTCAGCCTAAAGAGCAGTGTCACTTGTGGGGAGAATCACAGCGAGCTCTTGACAACAACTGTTAACGCGTTGCAGATTGACTAATTAGACTAAACAGTGTGCCCCAAGAGCTGCAAAAAGATGTTCCACGAATCTCGATCATTAATTAATTTGGACCAGGAAAAAAGAGCTCTGGAAGATAGACTTAACTGTCTTATTGGCTGATCAAGGGTCTTAATTCATGTAAGTGTTCTGTCAATTATTTTTTTTAGTCTTTGAATATTTTCCACGACCAAATTATACACATTGTGCTGTTCCTTCAAAACATAATTGTTATGCAAATTAAAGTGTCATCAGCAATATTAGTAAGGCATGGAACACAGAGATGTAACTAATTGTGCAGTTCCAACTCTTCTTGAAATCAATCAACAAAAGAAACATTTGGGCAAGAAATTGTCCTCCGAAATGCAGAGACATGTCAAGCTTTATGAAAAAGAAACACACAAAAGAATACAGTTGCTCAATCATCCATTGATTCCCTCATATTTAACAGGCTAACAAAATACACAGTGTTTTACTTCAACATTTCTATTAATTTTAAAAATCATCATACCTGATGAGCTCCTCCCTATGCTCTTCCACTAAATGTGGAGGGACAGTGGACACGACAACCTGCATGTCCAACGCGTTGACAACAGAAACCTGGTAAAGAGACAGCGTAGAATAAAGTACAAAGAGAATAACAGGCAGCGGAAAATAAAGATGAACAGTGATTACATCTGTGATTCATTTTTGTTCTACTGTGAGTTGGCTGGCTCATGGACATGCTTCCTTCAATGGACCAGTGAGACGCCATAATTGCCTGACTGTATTGGTGCCATGCGGTAAACTTAACAGGACCTAATTCTGACGCTGCAGTTAAGTGCATAGGCAAAGGCCTCTGTGCTCTGGAGCCAAATCTCCCATGCAGCTCCTGTGAAATTAGGTTTCCTCTTGAAAATTAACGAGCACTATGGTTAAGCACTCGCAGCTCTCTCATATCCAGGCAATGTCCCAGACCCTTCTACCGTCTCGTTAGAGGCTTGTTAGCCGGACATATTTTACTGAAAGGAAAAAAAATAAGCCTGCCCACAGTCAGGAAAGATGAGCAGTGAACTGGGGGCAAAGCTGAACCCAGTCACAGTAGTTATTATTACAAAGAAATGTACACAAACAGACACATGAACACTCGTACAGATAAACCTGCAGGAACACATACTGTATGTAAACAAAAAAATATGCAGGAAATTTAAGGAGTAATTAAACATGACAGAAAGAAGGAGTTCAATTCGACCATCAGCCGGTTACAGAGGTCACATCTTGATCATCCTTTGGCTTGTGGAATAACTCAATAGACCTGTACCCTTAGTGCTGAGCAAAAAAAATATCATCAAGGCTCATAATAAACAAACTATTGAGCAGAAAAATAGAGCTGATGTTCTTAAAAAATCCCTCACTTATATAAACTTGTGGTCAGGGCTGTTCTTCCACGACAATCTTTTTTTTAATCCTTTTGCGAGAGTCAGGCTGAATGCCTCCTATAGTTTCCAGTCTTTGTTCAAAGCTATGCTAATTGGCTTCCTGTTGCTTTTTATTTAAATGACATACACAAGCTTAATAATGTAGATAGATAATATGAGATTTTTTAATAAATAACAATTAGAGCCACAGAAGATATTGTTTTTGAAAGCTTTACAGCACAACCTATCTAGTTAATTGAATTTGATATGTAAAATTGGTGGAGGACCCCTTTAAGGAGGTTCTCCTGTATAAATGAATTGTAGTCCGGTGACATTGCAAACCAATTTCACAATTCAAAGATATGTTCAATGCAGAGATAACATGCTGTGAAAGCTGAATGCAACATACAATCAGTATGCCACTGAAATGCAGGGGACATGCAAGTCAAGGACTCACCCGTGTGTGCAGAAACACTACACAACTACCTAAGAAATACATTCACTGTATGCAGCACATTTGTCAAAACAAACCTACATTAACACTATACAGGCGCCATACTCACCACCACGTCAGCACTGTTGCTGAGGCCTTGTCCATAATCATCCGTGGCAATAACCTTAAAGGTGAAGTAGGACCTGCGCATGTTTCGAAACATGATGGCTGACTTGATGACTCCCGTGTAAGTCTCAATGACGAAGCTGTCCTGGCCCTCTGGTGTGGGTGGGATAATCAGCCGGTAAGCCATCTTACTGTAATTCCCCGTGTCTTTATCATTGGCCTATAAGACACAGACAACATGCACACACCCAGAGAGAACAATATCAATGTTTTATACTTAAAAAATAACAAACATTTAACTATTTATTGAGAAAAAATAAAATGACTTATCATTAAAAAATCACCTTTCATTTCAGTCCACCCCAGCATCAACCAACCATTGCTTGAGCTCCTGACCATGTCGGAGGCTGTTTAGTTTGACTCTTCTGACCACTTCCCAATCAATGATATTACAGGACATGTTTTAGGCCTGAATAGTAAATGGGAATTACCTGCTGTGACATCAGTGAATTGGGCCAGAAAAGCAAAATATCTATACAGAAAACACTGCAGATTTGGCTTTCTTCCTTCTTTTATTCAGTGTTGTTTAACCCCTACAAAAAATTGTTATTGTAACTGTTATTTATCACACAATGATTCTGCAGTCATGAAAAAAATCAAAACAATTCATTTTTCTTCTAACAACGTACCATTACTGTCAGGTTAGAGGCTAGAACTGGACGTTAGCAATGTTTATGCTAACGGATGGTGGGATGACATTTCCTTTAGTATATTCATGATTTGTTTCTACAGTGTCAAGTTATGCTGTCTTAGGATGTCAAAACACCCTTTGATGGATAGCTATTATAATATTATTTTAAATTACAACTGCAGGCGGATGTGGACCCACTGACAGTTTGGAACATTTTATTAACAACTCACAACAAACCTAGATAAGACATGAAAGAATGGAGCCTTTGACGGATGTCCTACTGATGGAGATATTTGCTCATAATTCTTTTCCAAGCAAGTGTTCTGTAAAATGGAAGACAAGTAAAAAAAAATAGAGCGACAACCAGAGACTTACAGGGGTCTACCTTAACTGTTGTTTGAGCAGTTGCTTTACCAGTAGTTACCAACAGTGTGAAGGGCTAAAGAAGAGGCAAGATTTACAGACTTTTTTTAAGTGTTGGGTGAGCTACTTGGAAAGTGTAGTGTTCTATGCTGCCAGCCTCTACGTTAAAATAAAGCTTTGCTAGCCTGAAGCTTAATGTTTTTTTCAGTAAGGGCCTTAAGTTGTAAACCGTTTCAAACAAAGCATTTTAAATGTATAATTCGTGTAACCTTTAACGACTTCCTACTTATTTATTTTGGAGATCTGTAAGCTAATGGACTTGTGTTGGAGAAGAGGTCAAGCAGGAACAAGCAGAAAGTTGTGAGTACATTAACACAGTGTAGCGTTAAGACTTATTAAGCTAACATCTTGTTAGCAGCTTGCTAGGCAAACTCAAGTTAATAGACTTGTATCGAAGCACTTGCATTGCTGTAGCACTACTAATAGACTTGTATTTAAAGCAGAACGAAGCAGACTGTTTTGAGCACATGAACACAGCATAGCATTTAAGCTAACATCGCTAACAAGTTGCTCGCAAACATTCATTTAGTGACACTTACACAATTGTATTGGGTGTTTTCCTTTCTGAGTTTAAATATTCACTATTCTTTACTTCTCTTTGTGGTCTCTCCAAACTCCTATAGCTGCTCTCAAGAGACTTAAAGCGAGACTAGCTAGTGGCTCATCCTGTGCCAAAAGGCTTATTACCTAGACCACGGGTCTCCAACATGTCGCCCTTGAGCTACTGAATTTTTAGGAACTTGCCAAGAGGTACACAGACTGGTACACAAAAAATCTCATGACAGTAAATGCACATCGTCGTCGATTCAATCAAATACACAGATATCCCAACCCTGTCCAGTACAAAATAATAGGATAAGCCTATCAGGTGTCCATAAAAAAGGTGATGTTCCTATCAAGATTTTCAATTCCTGAAGCTAACCTATCACAGGGATGTCACAGCAACCTCTTTTAACATGTTCGTTCTGTATGCTAGCTTAGCTAAAGTGAGGTCTCTCTAAATGTGATATTTTTTTTGCCACATTCATTTCAAAATTGATTAAACATGATTTGAATAATAATAAAATACATGAGAGTTTGATTAATTTTGGGCAAGTGTTAAAACAGTTTATTCAATTAATAAAAAATAATTACAATGTAATAAATAATTAAACCACTTACGAGATAGAAAAAATACCTTTTAGTTTGAAAAACCACAGAATATTGACCTCTAAGAACAAGTTCTGACTGGCCACAGAAACCCAACACAGGCATCAATTTTCTGCCTGCTTGTCTGTAGAAAGTGACACTGATAAATAGGTACAATCTCTTTTATTCTCCTCCAGCTATTGGCAGGGAGGGGGGAGTGGGGGTTAAGGTTCCACCGAAAGGGCTACATAAATCAACAAAGTGAGATATTCTGGTTGGCTAAAGAGACATTCACCAAATACATGCACACTCATTATTTATGTGGGGCAAACCTTTTAAACTGTCACTGAGTGAGGGTTGTTTGCTGCAAGCACTGTGAGGGGGAAAATATATATCCAGAGGGTTTGCATTAAAAATCTTTAAAAAATCCAGATATTACTAGACTTCAGGCAGCTCAACTTTGTTCAAAATGATTTGTAGGTGTTTAAAGCTAGGCAAACTCATGAAAGTAATTACTCACTGATTAAAAAACAGGGTCAAGTAAGAGCCACATGGAGCATGATGTAAAGATTGAAGTCTTTTCTTCTACACAGCACAGTTTTTGCTTATAATGAAATATTTTTCATTTAACTTTTCCACTCCAATGAGATTTGACATCAGTAGTAAATTAGCCCAAGATAATTTGCTAATGCTAACATGCCATACTATCTGCTTGAGGTTACTGTGACTTTTTTATGTGATGATGCCATTTTTGATTGAAGGTGGACTAGCATGATGCCTGAAGTGTCAGAATATGCCAAATGTTCACTAAACTTATTTACATAATCTCCAAAGAAAGGGATGCTCAGCTTCTTTCTAAATTAAGTCAAGCACAAATGCGACACACTAGACATGCTTTCCACCGGGTTCCCCTTGCGGAAATTACAGGATGATACTTGACCTAAAAATCTACATTTTGTTTTTATTTCTTCCTAAGGAACTTCAGAAGATTAATTCAGAATTGACATTGACAGAAACATAAATAGCATCGGTTCAATTGTTATCAGATGTTAGTCTCTGTGTAAAATAAAAAAAGACCTGTAAATCAGTTTGGGGGGGCTGGATCCATCTACATTACAAACGTTTGCTCCACCTCAATAGGAAAATACATAGGGGATATGTTGGTTTAAATTAAGATGAGATTGTAGTGTTGTAGTCAAGACCACTCTAACCGAGACCAAGACATTCCTGAGACCAGAGTGCTACGAGACCGAGACAAGACCTAGACATTAATGGATCGAGACCGAGTCGAGACCAAGACCATAAATATTACTGACAAATCATCATCTTGTGTGCAGCGGGCGTGTCACTCACTAAGACCGTAACACCGCAAAGGTTGCAGTAAGGGGGATAAAAATCGAATTATGAATGAATGAATTGAAATTATTTTTTCTTTAAGAAAGGGGCGTTTTCCTTCTAATCACAGTAATGACGTGGAAAAAGTCCACTGAGTCCACCCAGTCTGAGAACAAACAAGATTCGATTCCGAGACCTTCAAAAAGTGCTCTTGGTAATGAGACCAAGACCGATTTTGAGTACTACAACATTAGGAGATTGTATTTCAAACTGAGCTTACCTTAATTAACTGATTTAATTAACAATAAAGACATTTGGTTAATATTTGGGCCGTCAGCATCAACTAGTAAACCATTATTAATTAAGGTCTGAAATTAATGCATGTACGTTTTGTCGCGATTAATCGCATGCTATTTTGTCCCGTTAGGCGCACCGTGGATAAGCCACCACAGTATCTCCCTGCACTGCCGCATCTTTGAATGTCTGATTTAAAAAAACTCTCACACGGCTCAGTTGACGAGTCCAAAGTTATATCCACCTCATGAAACATTTCACTTTTTACCGTTCCGTTTTCTGTGGACCCACATTAATGATAATGTTCTTAAAATGTTCCGAGGCTGACAATGTTGTACAGTGCTATATACAGTACTACCAACAATGCTGCTGTTATCTGAACAAAACTCTAAGCCTTCAAATTACGTGACAGCAAACAAGCTTTTGTAATGTATTATTCATTTGTAACCTTGGTGTAAAGTCAATACATTTAGGCTTAATAAATGTGTAATGATGAGCCATTAACAAAGGAATGTTTGTGCTTACTTATTTCACTTTTTGTAAACAGCTTGGTGTGTTTAGATGTAATTTATTACTGGGTTTTTTTTAACAACGTCTGCATCACTTCACATGCCTTATAAGTACATGCTCACCTCATATTCAGCGTGAACACATGAAGTAAAGAATAAATCAAATAGCTTTGGTATCCAACATGAGCTTTTGTTAAAGATATAACAAAGATGAGCACATTTCCTGCAATAAAAGCAAACCTAGAGTTTTACATGAGTACACCAATATATGGAATATAATCCCTTCCTGCTTCTAACACTCTTGTTTTTTTTTACTTCTACACATCAACAAAGTCCTTACCTATTCTTTTAATAAGGACAGGGTTATGAGTTGAGTGTTAGCTCCCTCCTCTGTATCATTTGACACATCTGCTGCAAGGTTTGAAATATCTTTTTATGAATCTTCTTTAATGGCCTTTGCACTCCTCATCTTGCCTGCTGGATATTAAACCCACTTCTTTTCTTAAACATCCTCTAGACTCCATTAGCCTGGGTCCAGTGTCCATTATACTATAAAAAGCTCCCACGTTTCCGGGCCAAGTCCCAGTTTAATTTCATCCAGCTGGAGTTCCTTTTACTGAATATGTTTCCTTTCACCTTCAAAGTATTTTGAAAAGTAAAACACCATGTGATGTTCTGTGGCGGTTTTGACTACAAAAAAAAAAATTAAACAAAGTTCAAAAGTCATCGTTCTCAAAAAGTATGAAGTTGTTGAACCAGGTGGGAAGAAATGTCAGGGTGGCTACATTTGCAAACAAATAAATGAATAAATAAGAAAGGATGAAAAATAAAAACACCACCTTATAACAAGACATAACAAGAACACCTGCTTTTTTCACAGAACGCCGTAAAGCAGCCCTGACATAAAATGTACCCTCGAGCCAACCGCTGCTTGGTAATCGCTCTAGTTCACTCTGTCCCTGACTACATACATGCACAAAGACATCAAAGATTCTGTTGATCACATGTAAGACTCTCTCCAGTCAGGCACATGCTCAAGGTTGTGAACAGATGACATCCTACTACACAAACAGAATCTAAAGGCTGTCTGTATATGGTTGTCCCTTTGTCGTTCTTCAGGGCCAGTGGTTACTGAAGTGCTGTTGGGACCAAAGGCTCTGAAACAAGCTTTCAAATGACATGATAATCTTACATATGAACACTGCAAGCTCCCGACATTGTCTGGGAGGGATGCATGTGTGAATGCAGACGGACACTTCTGTTCACCTCAGCTTTATGCAGACTTTTTCCTGCTAGCCTCCTGCTAGCCTCCTGCTAGCATTTTACAACAAAACGGAGTGAGTGGGCAAGCTGACGACGCAGTAGCTTCAATACTACAGTACAAAAAAATGTACTGTTGTGTTGGTATTGTGTTAACATCCTTGTACATCTTACGGAGGCGGAGTACACCCAGGACTCTTCGCCGATTGACCAAACAAACATGTCTTTGGACTGTGGGAGGACGCCGGAGTACCCAGAGGGAACCCACACATGCACAGGGAGAACACAAACTCCACACAGAAAGGTTCCTGTCCGACGGGGATTCGAATCAGGAAACTCCTCGCTGTGAGGCAATAGCGCTTACCACTGCACCACCATGCAGCGTAATACATATATCCCAATTTTTATGTTTTTTTGGAAGATATACTTTACCCACAACAAACGCACAAAAACAAGTTTGTGGACAGAGAAATATTTGTGGATCATGATAATATTCATTGTTCCAAATCATCGTCTGGGTTACTATGATGAAGGCCAATTTGATACATTTTGACCCTAAACAATAAGGCAGTTCAGCCTGTACAGTGTGTAGCCTCATTAATGAACCAGGGAAAAAACTAAAACTTTAATACAAAATCACCTGCTGCCGCACGTGAAGCTCAGAGCTCAGTAATAGACGAATGTGACTCAGAAAACAACATTTCCTCCAGCTCGGATCGTCTTTTATCTCCACCACGGTGGGTGGCGAGCAGGAAATAGAGAGACTACAGTAATACACCCGATGAAGAACAACTAGACAGACTAACCCAGTACAACACAATAATCCTGACACCTTGACAAATGAACAAATGGCTTTTCATGAGATACGCTACATTCGCATAGAAATGCATGACTGCCAGCTGCAGTGTTGACATTCAGGATGGGTTCTTGAGGATTTTGTACAAACAAATAACAAAAAAAAAATACACACTAACCTAACAACAGCCCACGCATAAAGAGAATAGACATGGAGTGTACACAGAGTGACAAGCTTGAAACCTTGACGGTGCAGGCTGATAGTCAGACTGGATGTCCAGTTATGCTGCTGTGAACACGAGAGGATTACAGCACACAGCTGATCACACCTGTCTGTGGACAGGGCTGACGGCTGGGAGAGCGAAATTAAGGGGGAGATGAAGGGAGCGATAGTGGTAGGAGATAAAAGTGTGCCACAGCGAGCAGATCAGATGGCTTCTCCCGTCATGGCTGCAGGGTAAGTGCTAACGAAGCAGCAGCAGAATCTAGCACTTTGGTTTCAACCTGTTTTCATGTATGCTGATTTTAAAAAAGACAAAAGTAGATGTTTTTCTTACCACTATCTTTAGCACCGAGCTGAAGATCTTGGTGTCCTCCGTCACGCCGCCTATATAGAGCCTCCTGGAGAAGACGGGCGGATGGTCGTTCTCATCCTCCACCTCAATGAAAACCTTCGCTGTGTTAGCTGCAAAAAAAACAACAAATAAATGTCACCTACTTTAATATCTTACACAACTTTTTCAGTTTATGAGATACAAAAAACACACCAAACACATCTTACAGTATAACTCTAATTTCTGTACAATGATGAGCTTTAATAACCCAGGTCTGCTTGACCCTCTCATTCTAAGAATTAGGACACACAAGTCCAGAAATGTTCAATGAAGAGATTTAAACAGTCATCAGAACTGGGGTCGGTCAAATGTTGCAAAATTGAAACGTCAATATAATTTGTCAGGGTGTTTAAATGGTGTACAACTTCAAAAGAGAGCTTGAAGTAAATTGAACAGAATATTTTTCAAGTAAATGATCAGAGAAAGCTTCACAGAATGTTTTTTAAATGAGAACCCGTTGGCTAGCCATCACTTCTTTCAAATCAAGTCGTTCTTCTTTAATTATGTGTGGAGGGATGGTTTGACGAGCTTGGTAATTTACTCAATTTTAAAATTGAGACATCACATTCACCTCTCTAAAAAAAAAAAGTCCATGTGAGAATATAAATGGGGAAAGAAACTTTTAGTCTTTATTTTGACCAAAAGTGGACCGAGTGAGGTCAGGAAAACTCAACCACCCTTTTTAATGACTGTATTGAAGGAATGTTTACTCGTCTGCTGTTTTATAGAGAAACCTGTTTTCTTGCTCCTAACTCACCCTCTCCAAAAGAAAAGGCATGAGAAGATATTTATAGTGACTCTGGAAACTTTGAGTAAATCATTATTTGGCTTAATTTTGTTTTGATTACAGCAAATGTTTTGACTTGGGGAAAAATGAATCTGGATTATGTTGATGAATTTCCTCTCTCTGCCGCTAAGAAGTAGTTCAGGAAAACAACTGAGCTGTTTGCATTCTGTTTACCGACCAATTAGCGATAACTCTCCGGCTCGGAGTGAAGTATGACTCTGTAAAACTATAAAAATGATGATGAAGATTTACATTCCGAGCCATTACTTTTTAGAGGGGGGGGTCTACTTTGCAGCGTTTATTGTTGAGAAGTTTGTTTTTCCCACAACTTGGGGGAAAACAACACCATCAATAAAAGGCTGTGAAAGTTTAACAAGCAAACCATTTGCACATTATTGGGAATAATAATTTGAAGGGCAAGCAATAACAAAGCAGCAAGACTCTCAGTGGAGTTTGAGGAAACACTGTGAGAAAGAAAGGCTCAAAAATGGGTCTTTTAATACTTCATTTGATGGCTGATCGGCTATTTTGTGAGGCTTTTTCAAATATCCAACCTGTTCTATTAAAAGAGAAAACACACATATAGCGAGTAAAACTCATTTCCCTCCTGCTACATCATTGTTTCACCTAACGTGTGCATGGCATAGCATTAATATTTACAGCTCAAAAATACTTCCAACAGTGTAGTTTAGAGGTAAAAAATATGCAGTGTCAAGGACCATTTTTCTTCTGGCGGCATATAAAAATGTAAAGTCATGTGGCATCGGAGCTACGGATGCACCAGGGGAATGGAACAAAACAAAAACACAGCACATCAAATTGCAGGCACAAAAAACTGTAGTGTGAGAGCACTACAGAGGGAGGAGGACTCCAGGGGCTGAGAAAGAGGTCTGTCTCTTTCCTCTCTCCGTATAAAGTGGCTGTATTCCATCCTCAGAGCATGAGGACATAGAACATAGAATATAAATAAAGCTCTCCCCTCTATCCTATTCTCTCGCCCCTAACTCTCGAGCTTAATCATAAAGACACATGGAAGAAATGTGTTAAGTATGGAGATGAAGTAGGCTCGCGTGTATATAAAGAGAGAGTGCATTATCATTTAGAGTTCAATTCTCCCACTTAATTAGCATTAAAATATGTGTGAATTTCACATTGTATAGTACATGTCAAGATTTACACCTTCATACACTGATTGCAGAAGATGCTTTGCAGAAACGATGATCAGGATAAGAGGAAATAGCAAACACACACACATGCACGCACACACGCGCACTAATGGCTATGCCTGCAGGAGCTTTAGTTCCTCTAGGGTTCAGCGTCTTGACCAAGTACTCTTTATAACATGTTGACTGCAAGGGCCGGGGATCAAGCCGTGGACATTGTTATTGGGGGATCACCCTCTCTACCTTTGAACCAAAGAGGCAACAATGTGTGCTTTTCCACCGTGTAGTAAAAACACACTGGTCCTAACACAACTAAAGACAAATCACTTTAGAAATACTCTTATAATCTAAACATCTAATCAAAGGGCGACTAAACCCACAGACCCAGACCACTTTTTTTCAGCTGAAAACTCAAGTCTACGGGTATTAAGTAGTGTTGTTGATCAATTCTGATTTAAATCTTGACATTTGAGTTCAAAGTATTTAAACTCTACATATCCTGTTAGAAATATGCACACATATGACTGCCCTCTACAGGTTCAAACATGGCTACTGCTCTATAATTTTTCTATTGGCTGATGTGGAGGCAGGTGATGTATGTGGTGCCAGCTTTCCTCACCAAACCCTAAAAAACTATCAGCCGACTCAGCAAACCGCGGGGAGTCAAGTGGATTTTAGAGAATTGCGCTGATTGATGATAACTGAAATCTAAGTGGCTTGTAGTGAAATATGGCGATTGTAAAGTTAAAAAACGGGCTATCTGTTTAAAGATGTTAAAGCCATAATATTCAAATCCTCCGGGGGGCATCATCTAACATTCAGAGACGTCCCACATCCTCTCCTGCGCTCTCCTCGTCATCAGCTGTCTCAACACTTGCTGCCTGTGTGAACGGTTTGTGGTCTACAGGAGACTCTGCAGGAGAGGTCCCCTCTACCTTAAAGGACATTTCTGTCGTAGAAGTGCCATTGCTGCTTCTCTAGTCGTCCCTCATGGCTAAATAACCTAGCCAAACTTGCTTATCAGTTGATGTGTGTGTGTGTGTGTGTGCCTTTGTGTTTGTGTGCGTGTGTCGCATAGACTGTAAGATGTAGCAGCTGATCGTGAAAGGTCGAAGAAGTGATTGGACCTGCCTTATCCCCCCCCGGCCCCGTCTATACGTGTTTTCAATAGTTCTAATATAAGAACTGTAGGAACCCTACCTCTTTTTTAGTGATTCAGTAATGCAGGAACTATGAACTATTTTTGTTGCTAGAACCCCAGTTTAGAGGAACCTTTTTAGCTTCTGCTTCAGAGTAGGAACTCTTCCAGCACCATGGTGGATAGTTCCTCCTCAAAAAGTCCCAGGAACTGTTTGGTCTGACAACACCTCACGTTTATAAATTGATGTTCTAAAGGCATTCTTTTGACATTCCAGGGTAGATGCACTTCAGTCAAAACTCTGGTGTTTACTTACCCTTCAATGAGAGGAAAGGTACTCCCTATTATTAAGGCTTGATCTACATTATTAATATTATACAAGTACAGAAAAGCTTAGTTCGTCTGCACTCAGCTCATTGATAACAGGGAAACTCTCCATCTTATGTGTAAGAGAGTCCTCTGCCTTACATCCATCTGATAGGTAAAGTGCTCAGTGTGTGTTAGTATGTGTGCGTATTCTTGAAGTGTAATTGCTGTCATCGATATTTGAGAGACAGGTGCTGTGAGAAGAAGAGAGGCAGGTCGAGTGGGTCATTGATTATTCACTTGAATCTCTAATGGTTCAAATGTGAGGTACGGACTTAACTAGCTGTTAGCACTTCATCTGTCGTTACAAAGAAAACCTTAATTAGGAGACTGTCCATTTACAAACCTAATGATACCTCAGCAGTGGCACAGCCAACCAGAGAGAAGACTCCAAAGGTCTTGGTATTCTTCAAACAAAGGACAATCTAACAATTATCTACGTTTTGCACAGCAATTGGTGAGGAAAGAAGGTTTGAAAATCCCTTTGCCTCTACTTAAGTACTTCTATTGCTATTTATAATTACCACCGTGTGCAGCATCATAAATGTGTTCATTGCTGCACTGATTCACGCTGACATGGATCACTCTCCATAATCACATCCTCCCAAATTGGCCGTGTATTTAAGCTGCAAAATGTCTGTGTAGGTTCTCAGTCATTCAGGTCATGATCAATTCGAAGCTTAATCCTAAGGCAACTTGACTCGGTTGAAGATCTTGAAGACGCTTCACCTCTCCTCCGAAAGGCTTCTTCAGTTCAGAGGAGAGGGGAAACGTCCAGTTGACTTCGGATCAAGCTTCGAATTAAGCTGCAAGATTTCCAGTCTCTCTGTCTGCTCTGTCTTTACCACGCACTGGTAATGTGCTATTGATTCAGCTCCACCAACCCCAGCGACCACCTGTAGGCTCTGATTAGGGGAGTTTGAGATGTTATCTAATCATTCCTTAAATTTCTGCATGTTAAAGAAATCTGGGAGGAGTGATGAGGTCAGAGCCTCGACCCCAAACAGAGACAATGTTTTGATACAGCAATCAACATTTCAAACCATTACAAACGTGAGTTGTCTGACTGAAATGGCAGAGGAGGTTTTCACCAAACTACACAGGTGCGGGGAGAGTAAGAGGCCTGAAGAGGTCAAAAAGCTCCAGCAACACTTGCAGAATGAAAATCAAGTGTTGTCTGATTGAAATAAAATGATTAAGGATTAGGTGTTTTCGGAGGAACAATCCACTATGAACGTTCCCTGAGAACTACACACATGGGGACTTTTCTTCTGTCTGCATTCGCACCGCCATGTCACATACTCTGAAGCAGGAGCTAAAAAGGTTCCTCTAAAGACGGTTCTAGGAACTAAAACAGTTCTTAATTCCTGCTGGCTGAATCAATAAAAATTGGAGAGGGCTCTCCAATAGTTCCTATAACCATGAAAAAGTTCCTGCGGTCTGAAAATGCTTATTGGGATATTTTTAAGTTCATATTCTTAAGGTGATTTCTAAAAAGAACCATTGCTGAAAGATCAAAATCAAATATGTCCATTAACTGTATATTATGTATATATGTATAATGTTTAACTCTTCAGAGTTCTCATGGTAAAAGCTTTACACAGATTTAATGCTATAGAGTTGGAGAAAGCATGATCAATTAGGATATACATTAATCAACGGAAAATCCAAAATATGTATGAACAAATAAAGCTGGCACTGCAATAGAGCTGCAGAAATAGAATGAAATCTCATCTTAAAGCAAACGTAGTCAAAAAATTGCAAATATTGAGTCAAACAACAAGCCGACCAACAACAATGCAGAGTTTTGCTCAGCATCTGCTGAGCGTGCAAAGGGAAAACAAACAAATACAGTACATATTTGGTCAATTTAAAATCAGCTTGCTGTTGAACGGGCAGCGAAACTGAACAATCAAGCACAGGCTGCAGCAAACCTTCCACCAATTACACGAATGGATCAGTACAGTGGAGAAAGGCCACGGTGCATGAAGCATGAAAGTACAGCAATAAACAGTGTGACCAAATATTTCTCTTGTTGTGATTAAACTCTGCAGCCTTTACTGGATGTGCAGCACAAGTGGATGTCATACTTAAAAGGGGGGTCATAGTCATGTCATAAAACGGGATCACAATGTTCCTATGCTGTATTTTTTTCCTCCTTAGCATCAACCTCCACAAACAGAAAATAATCCAAACACATTTAAAGACATTTTTGTACAACAGCTCTGCATAATTGCAGTAAACGTGTGAATAAATGTAAAGGCTCAAAATATGTTAGATTTTCTGCAGCTGTATTAAATCCTAATCTGTCACAGTAAAGGATTATGTTTAAATATAAATGCAACACCTGGAATCATGTGAAACAGCATTCCTTTTCTGTTTTCTTAAATCACAGCTCAACCTTCACCGTCTCTCTTGGTGGATATATCTTACTTTTTGAAGGCACACGCAGGTTGGACATGACGACCACCATGGAGTCCGCCTGAACCCGCAGCACATAGGAGGTCACATTTTCATAATCCAGAGGTTTAGCTGTGGAGATGACGCCTGTCCTGTTGTTCACCTCAAAATGACCTGAAGCAAACGAAATCAGAGAACACGAAGCAGTGAGAAAAAAAAAAGGACAAAACTGAGACATAGTGGAAAAAATGGCTGGCAGCATAGTTAAGCCTCCTTTTATAAACATCAAAGTGTGCTGATAAGAGTTACGTAGCTTTTGTTTGCACTCTTGGCACTACTCATCTCAGTGTTGTTAAAAAGCCACTCCTGCAGGTATAACACTAGAATGCATTTATACTCCTTCACAGGATCTCTTCTCTTCACGGCCAATTGGTCCTTTAGTGTGGAGCTCAATGGAATCTTTTTTACCTACTTCCATGCACAAATGACAGAAATTTGAAGCTGTACAATCTGACCGTTGTAAATATCCACATGTGCAGTAAAAAATAATCAAAATAAGAGTCTACAGTGAGTGGCAATAAGGAAATAATACACAAAAAGAATTTGAACAGAGGCTGCCTAAGTGATGGATGTTCAAACTTATTTTGCAGCTGAGTGACTGTTTAGCTGGCGCATTGACAAAAGGGCATATCACAGAAATACAGCTGGCTGATTTTTTCTGCCTCCTTTAATGGAATAGAAAGACCCTAACTCCTCTGTGGCTTTGTAAAAAGGTCATGTCTCAAAACGCCTTTGCTTTCCTTTAGAGCAGTACAGCTGGGGGGGCCGGGAGGTTGATTCACAGAACTCTTATTAGGTCTTGAGTTTGCAATTTCCAGGAGCATGTGAGGAAAACTGTTTCTTGTTTCTCCATGACAAAGACAAAGATCCTTAGGGGAGCACATGTGGTTCATAGTGGAAAGGGGTTAATGGCTGCCACTGTGCTTACTGCTCCCGCTCATAGGTACGCCTCCTACTTCTGGCTTGAATACCAGAGCTTACTTTGAACATGTCTGCTGTGCCCTTTCTCTCGGGGTGTAATTATGCTTTTCACACTTTTCAACATGTGCGAAAAAAGAAGGCAGAGTATGTCAAAAAAATTCATTTTCTGTCGACACAAAGACAATACGCTGCAGCACATAACACTACGATGAGCATGCCACATTTTCCAGAATGACATGGGAGCTTCTCAAGGAGTATTTCAAGGCTTTCCGGTTGGTAAAAACATATTTTTATGAACACTTCTTTACTGTGATAAAAATCTGGTTTGTTGATGTCTGCTTTTTGTCAGAGAAAAGCCTTTGTTAAAGTTGAAAAAAAAAAACACAGAATAGAATCTTTATGTAGAAAAACTGAACAAAGAGGAGAGGGCTTTGTACTCCAACAAAAAGCCTGTATCATCATTTAAGTTGGTGTGTCTGTCAGGAGTACAGGAGGAAGAAAAAGTTGTAAATAATACAATTAGTGTATGTGTCCTGTAGTCTTATAGGGAATATAATAGTGTATGGTATACAGTATGATCTATAGCACAAACCTAGTTCATTTCCGGCCACGATGGAGTAGAAGATGGTTTGGTTGATAGCAGCAGCTAGAATTGTCCCCACTGCTGTGCCGATAGGAGCCAGCTCGCTAACGAGAGCAAACCTGGAAAGACAAAGAACACAACTCATAGCACATATGTTCTGTTAGGCAGGGAAGGTTTTGTTCATACTCTTATAACTGTGTTTTTTTTACTTTATCAGCAAAGAGGAGATTTTTTCAATGCTTTTCCTACTCTTTTGGTAAAGCGTAACCCTAAAGCTGCTTTCACATATGCATACAGCCTGCCCCTGAACTGTGCCTGAGTTGCATATTCACATATGTCCCTAACAGCATGAAGTAAAATGGTAGAGCACAGTCCTAAAGAGGCAGGACATGACTTTAAAATTACATTATAATGTTTAGAAAATACTCAAGATGTCAGGCAAGGCACAGTCCAATGCTATAATGATAGTTTTTGCCTTAAAAAAAATCACAGTATCTACTGTACTAGATAGCAGAGAACATACTGGCTGACAGAAAAGAGTATGAAGCTGCTCCTTTACATGCATGACATTCGCAGGTCGCTCGCTCGTCACGTGACATAAATGTCATCACCCCCTCCTGCGCTTCTGTTAGGAAATATCCTGACTTTCAGTGCTGTGTTCACACATCAGCCCACCCTGACTTGATGTGGAAAAACTTTACGAAGAGGCTGGCAGGATCATTTCTGTGTAAATTCAGGGGTGAAGAATGTGGCGGTTTGGGTTCACACATGCAGCTCACCCTGATCATTTATGGGACATTTTCAAGAGTTGTGTTCACGTGTGAAACAACAGAAGTGTGTGATCTTATAATCTGCTTTGAATGAAATAGAAGTGGGAAAAAAATTGATTTATTTAAAAATCGAGATTCTTATTCTTATCTGAGATTTTAAATCGATTCATAACTTCCAAAAATCAATTATTTTGTGGCTAATCAGTCACTCCCTGCTAAGTGCTAAGGCTAGCTCTTTAACTCAGTAGAATGCCAAATGGAGCAACAAGAAATTCAGCCAGTCTCACAGATGACTGGAGAAGATCCTGAAGTATAAACTAAATCATAAACATACTTTGAATCCATGGATCCATGAATCCAGAATCGTTTTGAATCAAAACTAGATTCTGAATTGAATTGTGACCCCAAGAATCAAAATTGTATCGAATCGTGAGACACCTAAAGATGCCCAGCCCTAGAATGAAATTTACATTTTTTATTTAGTTAATCATTCGTAACATGGCAATGAAACTGATTGATGCAGAGAGCACTTATTCTTCCAATGAGAATGATATTTTTGCGTTTAATGTCTCTAGTTTTTACAGTTCACATTAACTACACCGAAGTCTCCAGATAGCAGTACAGCACGTTATTTGATCCTCTCTTGTCAATAAATAAATAAACAATTTCCCTCTATGGGAGCACAATGTAGTTTGGGTAAAAATATGAGTTATAAATAAATAATCCAAAACTTCATGTTCTAATGCCAAAATCCCTCCACATACACATCCAATAATGTTCTTTGTAGTGAGGATATGAACAGTCGAAAGGCCGTCAGGGGTCAGATGCAGCAGCAGCACTAGTAATGCTGGCTGTGTATCTTTGGAAGCAGATGAGAACATGAGCTAACTTCTCACTTTATTCATTAACCCAGTGAATATTTCTGCAATGAGTGTATGGTAGGGCTGCAGAATGAATCAGAATTTAATTGTTTTCCACAAAGCCCAACCCTGAAGCCTGTAAAGGAACTGACACCACCTCTGTATAGGTATAGCAAACAGCCTGCTAGGTGAAGAGTAATTAATATGCATCCTTTATTGACATGTTTTAATTAGGCCTATTTATGGTTGAGCACACGCCTGTATAGAATCGATCCTCATTAAATTTTAATAGTACAGGTATAGAGTTTATGACCTTAATTTGGGTATAACTTTAGAGTGAATGAAGACTATAAGGAGGGATGGGAATAGGACGTCCTACTGAAAAATAAGGCTCAGTGCAGCTAAGAACTAACACAATAAATGAACATGAACAGATTCTATTTTTAGACTTTATATTTTATATAAAGTGAACTATAAACATGAACTAGTTAATTTTAATGTGTGTGAACTAAACATTGAGCTTACTTATATTAAGTGACAGTCTATTGTTCATGGGGGGCGGCTGTGGCTCAGTTTGTAGAGTCGGTCGTCTCTCAACCAAAGGGTCACATGTGCGATGTGTCCTTGGGCAAGACACTTAACCCCCCATTTTGCTTTGTCGGTGGCAGATGAATGTGTATGAATGGATTAGTTACTTCTGATGGTCACTGTACATAGCAGCCTCTGTCATTAGCGAGTGAATGTGGTGTGAATGGGTAGGACCTACGGTGTAAAAACGCTTTCAGTAGTCAGAAGACTAGAAAGATGCTATACAAGCTCAAGTCCATTTACCATTTACCATAGTCCTGACTGCTTTCCTCAGGTGGTACATACAGTAAGGGTAAGACCCTTGGTATTGTGAAAGAATCACAGCAGCTTTTGGTTGGTTCTGCAGGACCTGTAGCCTCTACAACACAGCCCATTTCTGCAGTTTTCAGTATAGAAAGACAAATCCATAAAATCATAAAAAGCTGTTATTTTGAATCCTTGTTAATAAACAGATTTTTTTACTTGTTCATTTACACATCAGACTATTGTAACAGGATTCTCTTTGAGCAAGTTTAAACAAAGACCTCTCTCCATCCGAAATCTGACTGCCAAGCAGGCTGTTTTTGTTTTTTTACCATCCGATGAATAATTAATATCCATAGAGAAGATTTGATAGTAAATGCAGCACAAATTGTTCTGTGAACACATTTGAGTGTTTTTCCCCCCGTGATAAGATACACTTTGCAACAGCTAATGACTATGCTGACTATCAGGCACAGAAGTGGGTAATCATATCCAGCAGATATGATTGTCACCGTTCCACACAGACATTACAGCAGCAATAAATAGCAGAGCGCCCTGTCTTTGCTGTGTGTCAGTGAGGGCTGATTTAAGCTGATAATGTCATGTCGCTGTGACACCCTCTTGTTATACTGCGACTGCGTTCCCCCCACTTCTGTGTGTGTGTGTGTGTGTGCGTGTGTGTGCGTGTGTGTGAGAGAGAGAGAGAGAGAGAGAGAGAGAGAGAGTGAATTTGGGCATGCATGGTTCAAAGTTTGACTTTGATTCACATTAGCAGTAAGAAATCTGTGACAATGATGTGGGAGTAACACTTGCTCCATAATCAGTCAGATACTATTATACAGTCAATGTCAGTGTAAAAGGGTATTTTTGGGAATAGAAGCTATCTTGGCAGGCAGAGTTTTAAACACAAACTGGAGGCAACTGGACTCCTCCGGTCTTTGTTTAGCACACATTTTCCAATGCTTTCATCTCTCTAGTCTTCGCTGACCCCTCAGCTCCAACACATTTTACTACATGAATAATAAAAACTACCCAGAGAAGCAAAATGCGGTCGGACCAAGTTTCCCTTCTGGGTTTTTTGTTATTTTATCAAGCAACTCCCCCTTATAGGATTACACTTGTGAGAGGCTCCACAAGGCAGACTGAGCCAATTTCCCAGGGTGAAGATGGAGAGTGGGAAGAACTTATTCCACAGAAACAGAGAGGAGTGTTTGCTGAGGGGATACACAGGTGTAGAGACAATAAATGACACTGTCTTCAAGCTCACTGGAGTATAACGACACACTCACTAACTGTTTAGACAGCTGGCAGCAGGTATAAAAGTCACTATAGAGAATGTGTTTAAAGTTTCAGAGGCATAAAAAAGGTGCAAACTGTATGTTCCTGAAGGACACGGGGTAAAAAAAAGGATCTGTCTATCCATCGTGGAGGCTACAGTTACTGTCTCTGGAGACAAACAACCCCAAGGACAACTTAAGTTAAGAATAATTCCGGAAATATAGAAAATTCACGGGGCAGGCGATGATAAAACATGCTATCCTGAGAGATTAAACTGCCGAGCGTATATGCTGCGATGAACTGACTGAAACACAAAGCCCTTCAAGCAAAATAATGTGCTGTCGTTGACACGTGATGAATGTGTTGTCCGAGAAATCTAAATGACTCCTGTTCAATTTCCCCTTTAGGCCTACTGCCGGGCTGTCACTGAATAATTGCTGTATCTGTGCAATGCATCAGGGAGCATACAGCTCCACAATGTTCTACAATTGAAAGGAACCAATTCATTAATGTGGCCTTCACATATGTAGATTACCGGTTTGGCAGCATGAGGAAGCAGGCCCTCGGACATTGTGAGCACAGTAACATGCAGCAAAAGCCAACTGTAGGTTAGTCACACAAATGTACCGATAAAAGAAGCAAAGTGTGACACAGATGCTGTCACTACATCTATGTACCTTCTCTTTTAACACACCTTTCAGCAAAGAAATATCCATTATAAAGAAGAACAGCCAATAAGTCTATATACCGTTGGTTAAATGAGACTGTTTTCATCACACATTCATAACTGTGTGATGCTGAAAGGCTGCAGTCGAGACTGAAGAGAAACACTAACCATGTTTATGGCACACACTGCAGAGGCAATTTAATGTGATGAATTCTTTCAAATGGCAATTCATAAGCCTACACACAATATGGTATCAGACAGTGTTGAGCCATATTAAATATAGTTAGCTAGTTTTTGACTATTCTCCGAGTGTTTTATGACCTTTACTGTACACTGCTTTTCAAATAACAAACCTTGGATAACCAGTGACCTGAAAGCCCTTCTCAACAAGAAGAAACAAGCCTTCAGGTCTGGAAACAGGGAGGAGCTGAGGAGGATACAGCACGATCTGAGGGAGAAGCTGAGGGAGTGCAAGGACTCATACAGGAGAAAGCTGGAGGCCAAACTCCAGCAGAACAACGTGAAGGATGTGTGGACAGGTATGAAAGAAATCACTGGTTTCAAGGGGAGAGAAAGACTACAGTCAGGTGACATGGAGAGGGCGAACGAGCTAAACCTGTTCTTCAACCGGTTTAGTTCACAACCTTCAGCTGCCACTCACACCTCTAACAACAACCCTGCCCTTCACACCTCTAACAACAACACTCCTGTCGTTCACACCTCCCAGTTTCCCGTTGTGCTTTCTCCCTCCCCCCCTCATCCCCCCATGGTTAACTCTTTGGACTATGGCCCTGGCCCCGCACCACTGGAGGGCACTTCCCCCCCTGAGGTGAACGGCACCATCTCCCGCCTGACTCTAACAACTGGCCAGGTAAAGAGACAGCTGGAGAAACTACACCTTGGCAAGGCGCCAGGCCCTGACGGCATTAGCCCAAGGGTTCTGAAGACCTGCGCCAGCCAGCTGTCTGGGATTCTGCAACACCTCTTCAACCTGAGTCTGAGTCAGGAGAGGATACCGGTGCTGTGGAAAACGTCCTGCCTGGTCCCGGTCCCGAAGAAGACGACACCATCTGACCTCAAAGACTATCGACCAGTTGCTCTTACATCTCATGTGATGAAGGTGCTGGAGAGGCTTGTCTTGACCCACCTCAGGCCACAGGTGAAACCATCCCTTGACCCTCTACAGTTTGCCTACCAGCCACACCTGGGAGTGGACGACGCCATCATCTACCTGCTGCAGCGTACTCACTCACATCTGGAGGGAAATGGCTGCACTGTGAGAATCACCTTCTTTGATTTCTCCAGTGCATTCAACACCATCCAGCCACAACTGCTGGAAGAGAAGCTGCAGGTGATGTGTGTGGACTCGTCCATCACCTCCTGGATTACCGACTACCTGACAGACAGACCACAGTTTGTCCGACTTGGCAGTGTTCAGTCTGGAATGGTGGAGAGTAGTACAGGAGCTCCACAGGGGACTGTGCTGTCTCCTTTCCTTTTCACCTTGTACACCTCTGACTTTCAGTACAACTCGAGGTCATGCCATCTGCAGAAATTTTCGGATGATTCTGCAGTGGTAGGGTGTATTAGTGATGGGCAGGAACAGGAGTACAGGACGTTGGTGGACAACTTTGTGGAGTGGACAGGAAGAAATCACCTGATTCTGAACTTGGACAAGACCAGAGAGATGGTGATTGACTTTAGAAGGAAGAGGACAGCGCCACAGCCGCTGTGTATCCTGGGAGAGGATGTGACTGTGGTTGAGGAGTACAGGTACCTGGGTGTCAACATGGACAACAGACTGAACTGGAAAGCCAACACTCAGGCTGTGTACAAGAAGGGGATGAGCAGACTCTACTTTCTGAGGAAGCTGAGATCCTTCAACGTGTGCAGCAAGATGTTGGAGATCTTCTATCAGTCTGTTGTTGCCAGTGCACTGTTTTCTGCTGTGGTCTGTTGGGGGAGCAGTTCTGGAGCCGGTGACATTAAGAGACTGGACAAACTCATTAAGAAAGCCTGCTCTGTGATTGGCTGCAAGCTGGACTCTTTTGTAGTGGTGACAGAGAGGAGGACTCTGAACAAACTGTTATCCATTATGGATAATCCTGATCACCCTCTGCACCACCTACTGGACAGACAGCGGAGCAGCTTCTCTAACAGACTGATCCAACTCCGCTGTCACAAGGACAGGTACAGGAAGTCCTTCCTACCTAAAGCCATAGCCCTTTACAACAGCTCACCGCTTGCGAGCAGAGAACTGTCCTCATGATCATCTCTGTCTCTTCATACTGTAACCTGTTCTGCTCATGTAAAGTTTACAAATTATCCCTGCACTCAATTTCACTTCGTCTGTCTTGTTTACTCATCAATATAGTCAATAGTTTCAGATGATAACATGTCTACACTCCTGCACTTTAATATCAGTATCATTTATTGCACAGCTGTTCTGCTTTTGTAAAGTTTACAAATTATCCCTGCACTAAAGTTCACTTCATTTGTCTTGCCTACTCCTCATTATAGTCAATAGTTTCAGATGATATATGTCTACACTCCTGCACTTTAATATAGGTATAATTGATTGCACAGGTCAGAATTTGCACAGCTCTGGACAGCTCTTTATATCAATACTGCTCTTTTAATACTGTTATCACTGTTTATTACACATGTTCATCTACCTCCTGGAAAGTATGTTTACATTCAGCTAAACATGACTTACAAATGTTGCATCAAATTTTTCACATTCCAGACTAGTAGTAATGTTTAGTTAAATCCTGGATGTATATATTTCTTCTGAATCCTATTTTTTGTTATATTCTAATGCTTATTCACCTTGTATTTAATATTATATTGTTTTTAGTTACTAACATTGTGTGTTTGATAACCTGCTGCTGTAACGCCACAATTTCCCAGTTTGGGATCAATAAAGTACATCTATCCTATCCTATCCTATCCTATTTAAGCTAGTCTGAATCTAAATTTCCATTTGATTGACAGGGAAAATAGAAGCTCTAGTTTTAACGCAGAGGGCATTTTATTCAGACCTGCTAAGAAAACCCATACCAGTACCAGTACTGGCCTCTTATACAGCCTAAGATGTGTTATTGTTGTTCTGCTAGTACAGCAGTCAACGCACCACTCTCATGTGACAAAAGTCAAAAGCTAGCATAATGCTAACAATCAGCGTTTTCAACCATCTCTATGTACAGTATGTAGAATTTTTTTACAAACCCAAGATCTTAGTATCTGTATCCTTATCAGTAGCAAAAAAAAGCATCAGAGACGAGCAAAAAGGCCAGCAGGTAATCATCTGCACCTACTAGAAAGACAGTCACAGATACTAGAGCTGTGAACTGAGCTAAGTTGGTTTTCAACAAATCCGAAGTGGCAGCCGGTAAGATGCTGAACTTTAAAAGCTTTATGAAACTGTTTGCTGGCGTGGTTTACTGCCACAGGGGTGTCGGCTCGGGCACGCACTTACTTTGTTTTTTTTTCCCGCTCTGCTGTGCGTCTTTATTAAAACAAGAGCTTTCTGTTTTGGCGAGAGACAAACTGCCCAAATGTGTCCCCCGTGACCGTTCTTTACCATCCCTAAATATCAAATACAGGAATCAATGTGACGTGTTGAAGTGACTTGTACATGCCCCTTTAGAATGATTCTGTTTGTAGTTTTTGCATGAGGCTCAAACACTTTCTGCAGTGATCATTGGCATGTTCCCAAATACATCAAAGCGCTACATTTTCCTGGAGCGTCCAGCTTTGCTGTTTTCAGCGTTGGTGAATCTCTGGTCTGAAACAGCGGTGCATATCCTCTGCTGACCCAATCACAGGCTTTCCTCTGGTTGTTCTTTGAATGTGAGCCTGGTATAAAAGAGTGTGTGTGAAGCTTGTGATGGGCCCACATGGTGCTTATGCCAGGAAGAGGCACAGCTGACATGTTAAATCTTCCCTCCAAAGTGGCTCTGCCTGAGGGTTGTAAAGCTGTTGTGAAATGCCATGTGAATTGTGAAGGTGAATGAAGTGTGCAGATTAGTAAAAATGTCCATATGTGGCAGGAAGGATGACAGAAAGGTTACTGATAGGTAGACAGATGGATGAAAGGGCAGACTGTAGGACAAACTGACTGAAACATGCGATGTAGACACAGGAAATGTCAAAGTGGAACGATGATTTAAACAGCTACTTGAGCACGAGAGATAATATCCAATGACTAAGATACACAGTCTTGAACATGACAGAGAAGGGATATAAGTTTTGTATTAAGAGTCAAGTGGTAGATCAATTTAAAGAGCCATTTATGCATATTGCAAAAGCATATACCACTCAGCCGAGCCAAAGTCACTTTTCATTCCTTTCATATTCAGATGAGGAAAAAATCTCATCCAGAGAAAGAGAGAGAGAGACAGAGAGATAAAGAAAAAAGGGAAGATGCTGACATGTCAACAGGCAGCAGCAGAGAGCCTTGGTGTCGACATAATAGAGGGAGAGCGGGAGCGCCACTGAGAAGTGCGGGCGGCACACAGGTGTCAGCGAGCACTCTGCCCCAGGGCCAATGGCGGAGTGACGCTTATGAGACAAGGCAGAGGCGTATAAACCCTCGTCGTGCGCCACAGGGGCTGCTGTTACCTCGTAGATTCTCTTTTCCTACCTCCATTTTCCCCTCTCTTTTCATGCATTGCATCACAGAGTGAACAAGAGACGATGGATAGGCCGGGAGATACAAGAGTGACCTCATGGGGTGCAAGAGTTAGGCTAAAGCCTTTGTTTTTTTGACGGATGTTTTAATGCAGCAGCATCAAGGTCTGAGCAAAAAAAACAACGGCAGACTAGAGTCATTTAACTGTAATTTTCTCACTTGCAAACATCATCATAAACAGTGTGCAAATGCTCATGAATATACATGCAGATGTCTTTCTGCCTGACTGCCGGTGGTGAAATTACGCTGCACATTTTCCCGAGCAATTATGAATCAGCCTAATTTGATGACTGTTGAGGTGGATATGCGCTTGAGAGTGTGTTCGTTAGCGCTTATGTCACCCTGGTGTTAGCTTGTTTGTTCCAGCCTGGAAGCAAATTTCGGAGAGTGACAAACAGACGCCCCTCTGACTGCGACTTAATTACACATAGGGAATGCATTTGAGCTTCCCTTTGAGCTTAAGCAGATGAAAAAAAAAAGGAGACACTGCTGTGAATCTAGAGGTTGTTTTATTTATTAAGACCACAGTTGTAAGTGATCGTGACAGCCAAGGCAAAGTCAGCTCAGTCTCACAGCACGATTTACACAGGAAATAGTCTTTTTAACCTGAATCTTATTAAAGCTTTTCAAAATTCATTAGCGTATATAACATCTAAAATGACTGACTTAATACTTCTGCATTCCATTTCATCACGACACCCAGTTCCAGGTGTCTGTACTCTAAACACACGATGCTGTACTTACACATGCTAATGATTTAAAGGATTCAAATCTGGAAAATCTGCTCTTGGATGAATGCACAAATAATGTTTCCCATACCCTGCAAATAAAACCTTTTCAAATATCTTTAGTTTATTTCCTTTACATCATGGAGCTCCCCTTTGAAACCAAAGTTCATGCTGAGATAAACAGTGCACCACACCTCATTTAATGTAATATTATTTGAGCAGTAGTGTGTTATTGACTGAAGGGTGAACTTTAAATATTATAGGTTATGTTTGGGCAGGACCAAAGAGGGACAGAGAGGCTGGGGCGAGAAAGGCAAAGGAGAAACGGAGAAAAAATAAAACATTTTGGATATCCTGAAACCACTCTAGATATTGAAACGGTTTTGAAAATAGTGCAGAGTCTGACAGCCAGAGAATTGGAAATGTATGTCATTCGGCAAGAGTCAATTCTGTACCTTGAATATACAATATGCTATGAGCATTGTGGAAAACAAAAATACCCAACAGCTGTGAACACAACATCCAAAAAGGCCACGATAGCGCAGCTGCATGAAGGTTAGTGCATTAGTGTTGCCTGTCAGAGAGTACAGATTAAATTGGATTAACACATCATTCAGGGTGCAGGAGCACACGTCCTCAACAGGCGCTCTTTGCTACCCACTAAAACAGAAAGCTGTCATGGACCCAAAACCCTCCATCAATAGAGGTAGGAAAACATTCTTATCTTCTGAGATTTTAAATAGGTTTATAACTTCCAAAAATTGACTTTTTCTTTTTTGGCTAATCTGTCACTCCTCGTTAAGTGCTAAGTGCTAAGGCTAGCTCTTTAACTTAGTAAAATGCCAAATGGAGCAGCAAGAAATTCAGCCAGTCTCATGAATGACTGGAGTAGATCCTGAAGTATGTACTAATTCAAAAATAGAGTTTGAATCATGAATCCAGAATTGTTCTGAATCAAAAATAGATTCTGAATCAAATTGTGGCCCCAAGAATCGAAATCAAATCGAATTGTGAGACCTCCAAAGATTCCCGGTCCTATCGATCAATATAATAAATGTAAATTCACAACTGGTCTGACCGCATCCTGCCATGCTACAGTATGTGTCAGCTCTTTTTATGACACCTTAGTTTGCGTTAGGAAAAGTAGGCATCATATCAGTCATGATAAAAGTAACTAGTATATAGGAGAGGCTATTTCAAAAGACACTTCCAATGATATCCGTCCATTTTGACATTTCTGGACGATCCTCAGAAAAAGAACATCACTCCAGGACTTTGAATATTTTGCAGCATTGGCAGAAAACTAAAGACTAAAAACATTGGCACAGAAAACAAAGCTATACCTGCATGGAAGAAAAAATATGTTTGTCAGTGCTTCAGTGGCACTCAACATAACATTACAAACCTCCTGGAGCAGAAAAAAAAAGGGTAAAAAACTACAAAAACTGCATTCTATGTATTTATGGATATGTTTGCATTCATGCCTTTAAGAAAATTGAAGAATGCATCATTTATTGCTTTATTGTCTTTGGTTAAAATCCTTGAAACCCGTTTATCTAATATATTTTAAATAAATAACTCATTTCTTCTGAAGTCTTTTTGCACACAAACTTTTAGTTGGGAGAACATTTTAATGGCAAACACAGAGCGGTGACCATAGCAACACACAGAGCCTTCATGTACCTGGCGATTTAAAAGAGGAAAAGCAGCAATCACTCACACACTAAACGGCAACGCGTCTCAGAGTCTGTGAGTCTGTGTGTGTGGAGTTAGGGATTTAGCCTTAGACTTATTTGAGAATCAGAATCAGAATCGGGTTTATTGTTAAGTACATTTACACATACTTACAATATTTAGAAAAGGTAGATTTGTCCCCCTCAAAAAAAATATTTTTTTTTTAAAAGGTCGAAAAAAGAGGTAATGAAAAACATTTCGGGGGACTCAAAACATTTCTATATCCTTCTGACCTGTAAATACGTTTCCCAATCATTTCAGACACCCCTATAGTGGACCATACCATCTTAACCTTGCAGCACAGTCACACGCGCATGCGCAGGCACGTTACTCTCGCTAACGCTTGGTCAATGGATCAGGTCCGGTCAGGTTAGGAGTCGTGGTTTTATACAGTCTATGGTCGCGGGCGCAGACAGTGACAACAAGACAAAGCAAGAGCAACAGGTTGGTGTTTGCATTAGTGTCCCATTAACTGTATAGAGGTCAATTGAAGTGCAATAAACACGAACAATATCCGACCACATTTTTTCCAATTTGACCAGTAAAATGAAACCTTCGCAGGGTCTGAAGTTATCACTTGCAGCAGGAGCAGTCAGAGATATACACGTCCACTAATGAGCAGGCTGATTATATTAAGTTTCCAATATTGTCAAAGCTAAATCAGGAGAAAACTTGTTTTGAGCATTAATAATTCATTTTTCTCTGATGGATTTTTGTTTTTAGTCTGTAATGTTGTTATGAAGGGGCAGTTTAGAGGGGAGCAGGAGGGGGGGTCTGGGAACTACTGCCTACAAATAATACAAAAAACAAAGGCCAGCAAATATATATTTTTTACAATTTCTCAATTTCCTGATCTGATGACATGATCGAATCTGTGACTTAAATTTGTTATTGATTAAACAGAAAGTTATGAACAATACAGCTGAATAATTAGGCTAATAATAATAAATAATAATTATAATAATGTCCTATACATAGTAAAGAAATTTCCGCCATGAATTAATTCAGAAAAAGCAGAAATTGATGCATAAAAATTCACCAGAATGCAGGAAATGAAGTGTTTGACGCTCAAAATTGTTTGGTAGACTTAGTGTCTGCTCACAATTGTCTTAGACATCACATTCATCACACGTTTGATGTAGAGTAGGTAGGGTAATATGCCCCTGACTTTATCTTCTGGATAAATACAAAGCCTATGGGACGGTCTGACAGAACTGGCTTGGCAAGACACTGTATCACATGTGTGCAGTTAATGTCATTTCTCCTCGCGAGTTTTATATGAACATCTTCAACTTAAGCCATCTGAGTCTCAAGTATCTACACAATTCCTCAAGATCTACTTTGGTTTTCTTCGCCAATGTTTTGCAATATATTACACACTTTCTGAAACCGACGCCAGAAAATAGATCCGTTCATTAGGAAGATGGGGACCATTTTCAAAATTATTACGTTTCAAAATGCTCATTTAAAGTGGATTTTAACAGCAGGAAATGTTAATTTGACATCCCAGCTCCCTCGCATTGTACAGCTTATGCTGAATATTAAAGACCTGACGCTTCAAAACACAACATCATCCATAGATATTATAATTTCGTTTTATTCATACCAGTTGAGGGTTCTGAAAATTCCTTAAATGTGCGTACAAGAGAACAATTCATCACCTCCTCCAGCAAATGCTCTCAGTTGTAAACCAAACTCAACACACAGAAGATATCAGCACACACGGTTTATGAGCTGCTGACTCACACTTGCTAAGAGGATTTAGCACAAAAAAAAGCTTGTCTGCTAACAAACACTTCAGAAATCCAACACCTCTGACACAAAGTGATGCTAAGCAAGTACTCACATTACATTTTATCTTAGAAAATATACGAAAAAAATGTTTACAGCCCCCCCTCTGATCATGTTCCTCCTTAAGCTATTCCCCAGATCACTTATCTTGCCCCACCAGACCCAGAATGTCTTTTGTGCTCACAGTGAGCCATTTTTCTGAGTTTCAAGAGAAAGAAAGGGGCTTCAATCAAAAAAATTTTCTGGAGGGCATTATGGAAAACATTAACCAAACTGGAGAAACAACATTTACTGTGCAACCAGACGGTGCCACGACTCTGTGTGCCAGCTAATCCTTGTCAGCCTACAGGACATCAATTCACATTTCATCCAGCGGCTCATTTAGCACACAAGAGGAGACCTGGACAGTGAGTGTTTGGACGCTGGTGGATGGGCGCGTTGTCAAAACTAGGCCAACCATCGAGGCTTGCAATTGGATAACACACATTGCCAGGTAAGCAGTGAAGCCATTCTGCATGTTTTACTGTCAAATTACTGCTCCTGCACCAAATTATCTACTCCAGCACACCGACACCTGGAGGCCTAAGCCACAGAAAGACATTAGCACCTCTCTAACTAGCAGAGTGCTGCAGGGCAAATCAGTGGAAGACATTTTGCGTTAGAGTGGCAAACACAAACTACCGAAACTCGTTTTGAATGTTAATGGGACAGAGAAAAGAGAAAATAATTTCTAGTTTTAAAAACTTACGTCATTAGGTGGTTGGGTCTATGGTCACAGAGAAGGTAGTGTGATAATTTATCATTTCATAGCATTAAATTGCTAGTCTGGCTGGTATAAGGCATATATACTCACATATACTGTAAGTAAGAAAGTAGAATAGGGCTATGAAAGTACAGTCCATTTACCATTTTACAATATTTATTCATGTTTAAAGCTACTGTGAGGAACTTTCAGTCTACATCAATCTTTGCACCTCTGGACCTAGGGGGTACTTTTTCAATTGTTGCTCATCCTGTCCTGTGCATGAGTATTCAGTTTTTCTGCAAATAATCTCATCCTGCTTTCTTTAAACTGTAAAGACATACACTCACTGTGAGTCTTTGCAGTGAGATGTAAACAATGTAAACACCAACCCTGGTGGTCGCAGTAACTGACGTTCAAATAATAAATGATGCTGTTGCTGATCTGGCTTCTTTTAAAAACTGAAGGTCTGTGTGAGAACTAGTGCTATACAGCCGTACGCACTTCTCAAGAGATGACCTCGCCCCGCTGCCAAAGATACAAAGTCTAAAGTTGCAGTTCACAGGTGATCGTGCTCATGGGAGGGATGCCATTATCCCTGTTGAAAGTTATTTTACTAATAAACTGATGTTTGAAACTATGCAAAGGTGGAAAAGTTAGATATTGTTGCTTTAATACCTTTCAAACTTAACACCGTCAAATTTAAACACAACATCAGAAAGGCTTCAGAATTCAAATATCTGAATTTGGACAGAAAAGTAATTCCTAATATTTATCAAAGCTTTCTATATAATGTATGTACTTAAGACCATTAAACACAGTTGGAAGGCTTTTTGGGATTTGGGTATCCTGTGGCTTTAAGTGCTGAAGCAGATTTATCACCTTTTCAGTTGGAAACAGGTAATTATGATAACTTTGACATAACATTTAAAAGCATTGGATAGGTTATGTTGTGAATACCCCAAACCCTGCACCCTTTATCAGGTGCAGCTGAAAGCAGTTTTTGTTTCTCCAAAAATGACAGCCGGAAACAGTCTTTACTCTTAATACCCAATTTATCATGTTATTAAAATATAACTACATGTTAAATAAAACAGAGCAAAGAATCAAACTGTTACAATTTATGTTAACATAATCCATTTTCTTAAATTAAGTATGTTTCCTTGTTCACACCATTGTGTCCATTGTTTAGCCAGGCAGGTATAATAGTTCCCCCTATGACTCTCTGTCAGTCATCTCAGTGTGTTAAAAAATCATGCTGTTAACTCAACTTCTGGTCTGCACTTCTATTCATTGGAGGTTAGAAAGACAGAATCATAAACATATTAAATGGAACAAAGATTATGAAACAGTTTGAGTACTTATGTCATGCAAGAGAGGCACAGCCATGTGTACCAAATGTTACATAACCTCTCATGCAATGATGTCCTGCTTAATCATCATTTTCTCTGAAAAAAGGATAATGTGGAAGCCACTCCCTGTTGTTCATGATACCACAGTGTAATGTGTTTTAAAAAAACAGAGAGACATACAATGACAAAACTGTGAAGAAATGTTTAAGTTGCATTGAGAAATTTGCCATTTCAAGGGACATATAGTTAGGTACTTTTGCCGGCCATCCATCCATCCATCCATCCATCCATCCATCCATCCATCCATCCATCCATCCATCCATCCATCCATCCATCCATCCATCCATCCATCCATCCATCCATCCATCCATCCATCCATCCATCCATCCATCCATCCGTCCATCCATCAATCCATCCATCCATCTATCAATCCATCCATCCATCCACCCATCAATCCATCCATCCATCAATCCATCCATCCATCCATCCATCCATCCATCCATCAATCCATCCATCCATCCATCCATCCACCCATCAATCCATCCACCCATCAATCCATCCATCCATCAATCCATCCATCCATCCATCCATCCATCCATCCATCCATCCATCCATCCATCCATCCATCCATCCATCCACCCATAAATCCATCCATCTATCCACCCACCTATCCATCCATCCATCCATCCATCCATCCATCCATCCATCCATCCATCCATCCACCCACCTATCCATCCATCTATCCACCCACCTATCCACCCATCCATCCATCCATCCATCCATCCATCCATCCATCCATCCACCTATCCATCCATCCATCAATCCATCCATCCATCCATCCATCAATCGGTCCATCCATCCATCCATGGGAACTGTTTTGTTATTGATGGTCACTGAACATAAGTACCCTGACACCTCTACCAGGAAATAGCTGACCAAACACTTCAGTAATCCAAAATCAAACAACCTAATTCCTCAGCATCATGCACTGATTTAGAGTTTGGATCCACTCAAGCTCTTTATTGTTACTGATAATTATCCGGAAAGTCAGTGTGAGTGTTAAATAATAGGTCAAGCAGCTTTTCTTGCCTGGCTTTCAGCGTCGACCTTTGGCTGATATTTGAGATGTGTGCAATGAGTGTGACTTTGGCGTCTGTTGGATGTGATGCCTGCCTACTTAGCAAAGACAAGTGAAAGGTCAGTGCTCTCCTGGTGCTAAGGGGTTCAAGACTCAGGGCAGCGGATTCCAACCTGTGGCTGAAAATCAATCATGCCCTTCAGGAGCATGAAAGCACTCTGCACCTTAAAGCTGTGATTCAGAAGGGAAGGAGGGAGGGAAGGACAGCAGGACGGAGTGATAGATAGATGGATGGATAGACAAAGAAATAGAGAGTGTTGAGGTTTCATTTTTTTAATGTGGGTTTTAAGTGACAGAGCTGTGTGGGAGAGAACACTGTAGGGTTTAAAGCTAACCCTTTAAATGCCTGGAAAGAACATGGGTGAGTAGGCTGTAAGCACCTCTATCACTTGTATAAACGTCTGGCAGAACAACAGATGTAAGAGGGCTGCCATTAAAAGCGCTGTGTGCTAAGAAAGCATGTCATCTGCTTAAATATGTAGGAATTATAGCCTTGTCTGAATTAGAAATGTTATTTTCCTTTCAGATTTCAAGAATAGCTGATGGAGGGAGCAGAGTTTAGCTGTTGCCTTTTTTTTCCCTTTAAAATGAGCAGCAATGGTTTCCTGAAAAGTATTTTTCTCCTCTTGTTTGATGAGTTATTTATTGCTTTTCGATTCGTGTTTAAAGGCCACAGAGTCCAGTGCTGCTTGGCGAATCTACGAATCTATCTGCTGCTTCAGGTATTGTGCAACCATGTGTGAGTCTGACCGCTAAGAACATTAAATCAATGGTTACACAGCGGTCAGACATCCGGAGAAAACTTACATGGGCAGTCTCTATGGTCTGTAAGCATCAAGAAACTGCAGAAAAGAGAAGTGCTGTTCCATTTGAGCTATTACCCCTGACATTCACATTAATAGCCACAGGAACCAAGTCTAACAGAGACATAGGAAAAAAAAACGTGCCTCAAAGCTGAAGACAGTTATGTTGAAGTGTATTCTAAAGAATTTGTTATTGTGAATAGAGTAGACTAATTTTCAGAAACAGTCACTAATAGTATAATTAGCTACAAGCCGTAAGCCTAAGTAGTGACAGCATGTTGTTGATTGTAGTTATACTCAATGTTGACACTGTTTACTATGCAAACAGTATAACTAAGAGCTTGACTCAATAATGTAGTAGGCTGTAGTGCTCTTCTCGGGGTGGCCAGACTGCATAATAATGCAGCAGGTATGGCTCAACATCTGCTGTCTGTGACTACAGCAAACCGCAGCAAAGAGAATAAATAATGCCGTGACATTTCCCTCCCTAATGAGATTCTCTTCAATCAGCTAAAAGAGCAACTTTTGAAATATAATGCAGAGGAAGCAGGACTTTATTAAAGTCTAGTTTAATGAAATAATCAGCACAAAAACATGGATGCAGAGAGTTAGTATGGACTCCAGTTGCATGCGTTTGAGACACAATTGGTCCCAAAAGCGGTTAATCTACAGTAAGACAGCTAAAGACAGTTTAACACCATTCAAGAGAGGACTTTTTATACTGTATGTACGAAATACACAGATCCAAGTGTAAGAATATGCATAAAGAAATCCCACTCACAGAAAGAACCCCTACTCTTCCTTATTGAGCAGAAAATGAAGGGACATGGACTGTACAAGAAGAAGAGAGGCAAAGGGAGACAAAGTGAGCAAAGTGAGAAAGAAACTGACAGAAAGAGAGATAAGCTGAGAGGAAAAACTCAGGGGATGTGGGGGGGCTTCATGGGGGGGAGGAGGAGAGCAAAATGACACACTCAGAAGCGGTGAGGCAGAAGTCTCATGTGATTTAGAGTAGATTTAGAAGGGGAAGCCTGTGGGGGAGATAAGCAGCAAAGAAAAAAGAAAAAACCTAGCACGAACAGCAGGTTTGCAACATCAGGCCAGAGAAGTAGCCCAAGTACCAGAGGGGGGGATTCACAGAGAGAGACCATGTCAGATAGCTGCTTACCCTTCCTCGTCTCCAGACACACAACCAGGGGAAAAATAAATATTCATTCCCTCCCCACGTGCCCAATGTTCAAGACCTCCCAAAGGCTTGCGTCCGTGAGTTCCATGTAAAACAGCCATACACGACAGTTTAATGAAACAACTACAAAATGTGTTTTTTACCCACCAGAACACATGAGCTATAATTCATTCACACATTGCATTTGAATTTAGACAGAGAATATACAAGCCATATGAATCAAAGCTAAAAAAGGTGAACTTTTATTGCTACTTAAAGGGGCTGCATTATTAATCATTTCAAAAAGTACGCCTGTGATTCATAAATGCAGGGAAAGAATATTATATATTACTCTAGCAAGGCCATAATTACTTGTGTCATGGGTGGAGTCAAATCGTGACTGTAATATCAAAAAAAAAAACTGAGCTCATGTAAGGAGAGGTTAGTTGGTTATAAAACAGACTGAAATGAACACTTGGATTCCACTATATGACCAACAACAGCATCTAGGTCATCAGTGAGGAGATGGATTATTTCTATGCAATTCTTTTAAATGCCTATAACCACTGCGGAGGGGTAGGTGTCAGACAAAGTGAGTTAAAGCACGCTGCAGAAATAATGGTAAACTTGAGCTTGTATATCGCTTTTCTAGTCTTCTGACTACTCAAAGCGCTTTTACACCACAGGTCACACCTACCCATTCACACACTGATGGCAGAGGATGCTATGTAAAGTGATTATCAAAAGTAACTAGTTCCATTCATACACAGCTGACGAAGAAGCGGGAGCAAATTGGGGTTAAGCGTCTTGCCTAAGGATTTATCGGACATGTAGCTGAAGGAGCCGGGGATCGAACCCACGACCACCTGTTTAGAAGATGACCGACTCTACCAACTGAGCCACAGCTGCCCCTCGAAACAGCCTTTGATGACATTTTCCACATCAAAGATTCCCAGTGACTGATACATTTGACTGTTAGACTGCTATCATGAAAACTACTTATACATGTACAGGACAAGATCAGGAAGTCATTCAAAGTAATGCTACAGGGGGCGCCACATCAACACAAACTGAAAGTTCCCAGGAGCTTTAAGGGATCAAGCTGATGAAAAAGTTTGGTTGATTCTTCTGTGAAGTAAAGTAGGTTGATAGGAGCCTATGGTTTTTTATTCGTGAAATGCTGAATGATACTCAGTTTTTAGGGCCTGTGGGAAGGACGCAATCCTTTTAAATTACAGTGAGTTGTATAACATCGCTTATGATGGTTTTGGATGAAATTCTGCCATATTCTATCCAAATAAAATGTTGAAATATGAGCCTAACATTTGTATGACTACAGGAACAACATAAGGTGTTTTGCTCAAACCTTCGGAAGAGTAAGTGGCAACCTGCTGCTACAGTAGCAGCTACGGTAGAAGCCATTTATTTTAGCCAACAATGACTGGGAGCCTCTCATTTCCCTCTGACAGATGGAGGGGACCAACCATAAAGCAGGAGCAAGAATCATTAAGTCAGCCAAAGCTCTGCAGAGTTGTTTTAATTGTGTGCTCTGGAGCTGTAGGCATAACTTACCTGATTGCTGCTATAACTAACTGTCTTCACAGAGACAGACGAGATCTTCTCCGAGAACATTTAGAGAGTGATTTGTGTTGCAGAAGGCTCCTCAGGGAGAGGATGATGTGGAGAGATAGAGCGTCGAGGAAAGGAGGAGATAGTTCATCGTAGAGCGAGCAGATTGGACGCTCGCCACCGGAGACAACCTCCACCAGCAGGAGCACCTGGCTAATGCTTTCATGGCTCACAATTTACAGGAAGCCTGCCGCTGGGTGTGCTGAGCATTGTCAATGTGACACCCTACGGAGGTGTGGGCCTACGGTGCCGACCTTCTGTGTGTGTGTTCCAGGCAGAGCACTCATTCAAGGCGTTAATCAATGGCCTTTCAACGGTTATACCGCTGGGTCTGCGAATCAATCACTGAATAAAGCCGAACAACGTGAACGCACACACAAAGTGCTGGATTAACAAAAAGGACATATTCAATACACACACGATCATCTTTAAGAGGACGTGCAC